>CM061245.1:103150847-104350847 GCA_030848705.1 Heracleum sosnowskyi
ATCATCAACAATCACAAGACAATATTTCTTCTTTGAAATAGACATGACATTTACAGGGCCAAACAAATCCATATGAAGCAACTCAAGCTGATGGACAATTGATGACTCTGTCTTGCTTTTGAATGATGCCTTCTTTTGTTTCCCCTTTTGACAGGCATCACACAAACCATCCTTGGAAAACTCCACTTGTGGAATTCCTCTAGCAAGATCTTTCCTCACCAAATCATTCATAACTTTAAAGTTCAGATGAGATAATTTCTTGTGCCATAGCCAACTTTCATCCTTGCTTGCCTTGCTGAAAAGACAAGTGATGGTTTCTGAACTTGTGCTACTAAAGTCAGCAATGTACACATTCCCTCTTCTGAATCCAGTCATTACCACATTGTTGTTTCCTCCTTTATAAACAACACAGGCTTCTTTAGAAAAAGTAACTAAAAATCCTTTGTCACAAAGTTGGCTGATACTAAGCAAGTTGTGCTTAAGACCATCCACCAATGCAACCTCATCTATGATGACATTCTCTTTTGAAATCAAGCCATATCCCTTTGTGTAGCCTTTGCTGTCATCTCCAAAAGCAATACAAGGGCCAGCTCTTTCCTGAAACTCTGTGAGCAGGGTAGAATCACCAGTCATGTGTCTTGAACAACCACTATCCAAGTACCAAAGATTCCTTTTGTCTCCCTGCACACAATAGAACCAAATCAAGTCGATTTTGGTACCCAAGTTTCCTTGGGTCCTGTTTTGTTAGCCTTTGCTTTTCCTTTTATATCATTTTTCACCTTGGGCTCAGATTGATTTAAATCAATCTTTATCCTTGGTGTTGATTTCTGAGGATTGCTCACATTTTCATTCTTAGCATGCATAATTGGAGGAACAAACATGTTATTCATATTCCATGGCATTTGTGGCACATTAAACATATTCATGTATGGATTAGACACAAATGGCATGCTGGCATATGGATTTTGAAATTGTGCATATGGAGCAAACATGTTAGGCATAACAGGCATTGTAGGCATGGAACTATTCATTGCAGGCTTGGGAATTTTCACTTTAACAGTCTTCTTAACAGATTTGCAGTTAGTAGATAAATGACTAACACTTCCACAATTAACACATGTTTTTCTAGGAGCATATTTATCAGGTGTGTAATTGTTGTGTTTGTTAATTCCTACTTTGCCATTCCTGTTATTCCTTTTATTTCCCTTAGCCTCAACTTGAACATTCTCTAACTTATCTTTCAATTGCTTGTTAGATAAGTGACCTACATTAGCTCTCTCAACAGGCTTCTCAACTTTCTTTGATTTACTAGACTCACCCTGAACAAAGTTCTTGGTGACAGGACCATACTTATTATTAAGTCTAGTGAGTTCATCTTTTCTTTTCTCTGTCAACGAAACACCCTGATCGGTTGATGGTTCATCTGTCAACGGAACATTGCATTCCGTTGACATATCAACCTTCAACAAATGATCATTGTTGTTTGTTGACTCTGTTTCTGATTCTAAGGTTTCACAAACATACCCTAGTTTCTCTTTGTTCTTTTTCCATGATTGTTCACAGAAAGATTCCATACCTTGAACATTAATGATGTTGGTAGCAACATTCCTGGCATCTTTCCATTTAGCAATCACACTTTGTTCTATTTCAAGTTGTGTCTTAAGAATTTCTTCCCTTTGTAACACGTTCTCAAGTTCCTTCTTAGCATCCCTACTAACACATCTCATTTTCTCAAATTCAATGAGTTGTGCTTCTAACATTGCATTCCTATCACTTAAGAGCAAATTAGTCTCTTTTATTCTTGAATTCTCTTTGGTAAGTGATTTAAGAGTAACACGCAAATTATACAATACAGTAGACATTTCATTTACTGCACTATCGCATTCCTCTTTAGAAAGCTCAGAAAGATTAGTAATTGTTACCTGGTTGCTTGAGGAGCTTGCTTCCTGCTCATGATTGTTAGCCATAAGAGCCAAGTTGACATATTCAACATCATCATCAGAATCTTCACCATTACCAGCCCAATCATACTCCTGAGACATGAAAGCCTTTTCTTTTTGCTTGAGAAGTTCAAAGTATTTCTTTTTATAATCAACAGGCTCAAATTTCCTGTTGCTCTTCTCAATCTTGGGCTTTCTGCAGTCTCCAGCAAAGTGACCAAGCATTCCACAATTGAAACATTTAGATTTAGACTTTTCAATCCAGTTACTTTTGTTAGGTTGAAAATCTCTCCTTGGTGGCCTTGCTTCTGAGTTTCTCTTGAACTTGAACTTAGAGAATTTTCTTGACAGAAAAGCAATGTGTTCATCAATCTCATCTAAGTCATCCAAGTTGGCTGATTCTGGTTCTTCTTCTTCTGTCATCTTACCTTTACCCTTGCTAACATCACTTCTACAACTAGCTCGACTAGTTGTGGCCTTTGCAGCTTCTTCAGTGTCATCTTCCAGTTGGTTCACAGATGCAATCAATGCAATAGATCCACCCTTCTTCTGTACCTTTTCAATTTCCTCATCTTGCTCCATTTCCAGCTCATAAGTCTTCAAGGTTCCATAAAGCCTTTCAAGAGTGTAGTCTTTGTACTCTTGAATGTTTCTTAGAGAAACAGTCATAGGCTTCCATTCTTTTGGAAGAGCTCTTAGAAATTTAAGGTTTGAGTCCTTAGTTTGGTAGATTCTCCCATACAACTTTAATCCATTCAGAAGCTTTTGAAACCTACTAAACGTGTCATTTAGGGTTTCACCAGCTTTAAAGTGAAAGTGCTCATATTGTTGTATAAGGAGTTGCATTTTGTTCTCCCTTACTTGCTCAGTTCCTTCACATAGTGTTCTGACAGTGTCCCATACTTCTTTGGAGGTTGTACAGTTTATGACATTGTCAAACATCTCTTGCTCCAAACCATTAAACAGAATGTTCATGGTTCTCTTATCTTTATGGATTTCTGCAAGATCTTCAATAGTCCATTCTGAGACAAGTTTTGGAATTTCTACATCAGGAGCATCATCTGGCACTCCAATTCTAGATGCAAACTTCATGGGAACGTGTGGACCTTTCTCAATGCAGTCTACATATCTCTCATCCATAGACATGAGATGTAAATGCATCTTTACTTTCCAGTGAAAGTAATTGTCCTTATCAAGAACTGGTATCTTTACACCTGCATCCTTCTTCACCATGGCTTCTGTTTTTGGTCTTGATCTTTAAACTTCTTGTGTGTTAGAACCTTGCTCTGATACCAATTGTTAATCCCAAATGACCTAACAGAATTGTAGAAGGGGGGGGGGGTTGAATACAATTCTTGATATTTTCTTAAACTTAAAACACTTTATAAAATAAAACTGAACTAAATAAATAAAAACACAAGATATAAATAATTCAGTTGGATTGTTTGATGATCCAACTGAAGTGTTTTTATTGCGGAAATAATCTGTGATACACAAGTACACAGCTGCTCAGTTACAGAGTTGTAGAGAAGAATGCTCTCAAGGATAGCTAATACAAACTATTTGTTTTTCTTCTCTCACACTATCTTAACTGCTACACTTGGTTATATATTCCCCAAGTTTACAAAGCTATTTTTGGCTACACTAAAGTACACTAAAGGTAACCGCCAATAGTTTGCTTTTCATCCCTTTGTCCAGTGGTCCTTGAAGATCCTTGCTTTTGTCTTCATGCTTATTATGATCACTCCCAAGAGCCCAATTGGAAACTTGGATGTTTCCTTATTCCCCATGTCCATTTTAATGGTTTCCAATGCAAAGTACACTTCCACATCACCTTTAGATCTGTTCAGTAAACTGTCACTATCACTTTGTCAACTATTCAGAAAAGCAATAATGATTCGTTGATAGCAGGGAGATGTGTTTCGTTGATAGCTTTATTCTTCATTCCGTTGATGGTGTTTCTCTCATTTCGTTGATGAGTAAACTCCATACCGTTGATGGTGTATCCTTGTTTCGTTGATAGAGTAATCCTCATACCGTTGACATGTCTTCACTTAGGCAAAATTACAAGGCATAACATATTTACAATTAACCAACCTATTTTGCCTATCTAGTACTTAGTCAACATGACTTAGAAAACCTATCTAGTACATACATCAAATGCATATCAAACTGTGAAGTATTGTACAGTGCAATTGCTACAACACTCATTCCGTTGATGAGCTTCCTGTCAACGAAACACTGCAAAGCATGCCATTCCGTTGACAGTTACAAAATGACTTAATACAAAATCTACTAAGTGTTTTTATAATTATCATCAAGAACAACATATTCCTAACAAGTTATATATAAATGAAACAAAATCTGGATAAAAAAATATTAGATTGCAATAAAAAAACAGGATTATATTCTAATCTTTTTGTTGGAACCAGATTTCTGATGGGTCGGACTCCAAATATCTCTTTGGGTTCACCTGCAAAGAGAGAAGAATGCGAGGGGTTTGACCCCCGATTCACCTCCGGTGTGAGAATAAATTAAAAGGTTCTGGTGAGTTTGAATTGAACGTGTAAGTGCTTGTATGTATTATGAATTAAGTATTAACCTTTCAATGAAACCTGATATGAGCTTCTATAAGCATGGTTTGTAACGATCGCCCGATATCTTCGGAACCACTCGTACACGTGCGTTGTCCGGTTCACTCGCCTAGAAAGTCGGGAGACTCAGTCCACTCCGTAACGGCTATGTGTAACTGACCGGACCGAAGTAATGGGCCTGACTTATCCAACAAACCCATTTGGCCCGGTTACTATTCGACCCAATTATACTTGGGCCTCCAACATGTCCCTGGGCTTTGGTCGAGTGTCCACTTCAATCGGAGTCCTAACCTTGCACTCCACTTCGGGATAACCCTTACAAATCTTGCATTTATCTAATTGACACGTCATGACACTTCACCTGGGTAAACGCGTCATAGTAATCATGACAGCTGTCGTTTCTTGAGACTTGCGCTAGATCTCAACCGTCGAATTTGAAATGGTCTAATCACACCGTTGAATATGTAACATTTACCTTCCCCTGTCCAAACGTCACTACAATACCGTATAAATATCCATTTCCCCCCAAAATGTCTTCACGACATTCTCAAGAAAAACACTCCTGATATTTCCACGAATCCAGCCGTAAGCGACGTCAATATCTTTTCTTACCTCAGTCTCTTCCATTTCTACCGTCTTCATTACAAGTAAGTTTCCACTCTTTCTTTCTCTTTAGCTATTCAACTTTGTAATCAAATGCTTATTATCAATTTCGATGTGTATGACTATTCCTTGCGACTGTTGCCATATACTTAGGAATGTGATTGTAGATATCTAGAACCCTTCGCCTAGAAATGTATGCATGTTTGTAGGTATGCGTCTCCAGTAGATATTTTAGGTTTATTGCCGTAAGAACATTCTTCGGGATGCCCTTATTTTTAGAACAATCTTCGGGATAGCTTTGTCCCTAGAACATTCTTCGGAATGACCTAGATATGTTAGAGACCCTTTCATTCCTTGACTTAAACGCCCTTGATTCACCCGACCGATCCACGGGCCCTCTGTACTCGGCCTTTTCGCTCTCTTTCATCTTTTTCAAAAATCTATTCCGAGTACATGGCTAATTTCTTCATTCCCAAATGCAGGAATTATGGATCGGTCATCCTCCGAATCGGCACAGTCTACGGGCTCCATATCCCCGGAGAGATCTCCTTTCTTTAACATCAGTGAATATCCTGCGGCGAATCTCCGATCACAACTCTCCAAAGATCGCGTATCCAAGTTGCCCAAAGAGCATGACATTCCGACCGGAGCATGACATACATACATGACAAGGGCGAGCGACCGAATATGGCACAACCCGCCTGTGCCCGAAGGCTATGGGCAGGTAGCTACAGGCATCTCCGAGGCGGCCTTCAAGTGCGGCTTTCAGATACATGTACTTCCTCTTATAAAGAAGCTATTCGCCCAGATGGGGATCGCCTTGGGTCAGATGGACCCAAATGGGTTTTTGTATATGAACGGCTTCCAATGTCGGTGCATCGTCGCCCGAGTCGATCCAACCCCCCAACTGTTCTGGCATCATTATGATTTCAGAAAAAATGGCAATAGTGCGACAATCATTTATTATGTATAATTTGATAAATAAAATTAAATATTTCTTAAAATCAAATTTTATTTTTTTATTTCAATAGTTTAAAATATACACGGAGAAGAATGTAAATAAATTCATATTTTTTTAGGACTCGATTACATTTATGTATAATTTTATATTATTTACAATTTTATTTTTTAAATCAATAATTTAAAATTGCAAAAGAGAATTATAGAGTATACTCAATCCATTAAAATATTTTTTGTAATTATATACTATGCAACATTCTATAAATAATATAAATCAACGTTTTATTTACTCAAAAATAAAATAAAATAAATGGTAGAATAGGAGAAAATGTGATTTTTATAAAAATATTTTTAAAGAAAACTCAAAATAATGTATGGTATAATAGTTATGGTATGAGTTCGATTAGAGATGATTAGTGGTTAGATTTTCAACACTAACATAATTTCATCTACTCTTTGCTGTTTTTGTAATTTTTTAACACATAGGAACAAAATCATAAATTCATAGGTATTTAAATGACATATATCAATAATTTAAATTGGCAAAAGATAATTGTAGATTATTCTCAATTGAAAAAATATTTTTTGTAATTATATATTGTGCAATATTCTAGAAATAATATAAATCAATATTTATTTACTCTTCTAAAATAAAAGTAAAAAAAGATGGATGAAAATGTGGTTTATCTAATAAGAGTTTGAAAGTAAAATCAAAACAAAGTGTAGTAAAGTGAAGATACAATGGTTGTGGTGCAAGTTTGAGCCTAGTAGATCATAGGTTCAATTCTCAAGTCTAACATTTTTTAATTTATTTTTTGCTTAAACATTAAAGGGGTGAAATTTTTGTAATTTTTCAAAAAATAGGGGCAACATCGTAACTTCACAGGCATTAAAGTGACACTTTTTGCCCTTGTGTTGTGGTTTAATATATAGTAATAGATAGATAATTTTTTAAAATGTTCGATATTATATTCTATCTACTTTCTACATATTAAAAAATAAAAACCAACTAATAGTAAAAAAACCAAAAAAATGATTGTGAAGTTACAATTTTACCCTTATTTTTTTTTTTTGAAGCAACCCTTGTATATTTAAAAATTATAAAAATGCCATCCCTTTATTGTTTAATAAAAAAAAATTTAATTTGTGTAAACATTGAAAATTGTAACCTTAAATAAACCAAGTATGCTATATTTAGTTTTGAGTTTATTTTATAAACATTATTAGATAAGAATTTTAAAAAATGCATTATTAGATAAAACACACTCTATTATCATATTCTTTTCTTCACCGGCTGATGCTAGGTTTTCTAATGATTTGTAACTGATGTCTTTATCTTTTTTTACACGCTTGTAACTAGCTATGTCTATTTTAATTAACTCGGGTCAACTAAAACTTTAAACTAGAGCCCAACAAAATTAAATTAGCAAGACTTATTAATATATTCTTTTATTCTAAAGTCAAATTATATAATTATCTTATTTTTAATCCACTTCTAATTCTAACTAGTTTGCTAAGCCGCGCTTCGCAGCGGTTTTATAATAATATCTCTAAATTTTCTCAAAAAATATTTTACAAAATACGTTTTTAAATAAAATAATATTTATAATATAAAATTAAGTTTTGTTTTGAATTATATATATATATAAATAAATTTCTAGATCGTTCAATCAAAAACTACAATTATACCTTCAGAGTTATTAAAATCTTCACTACCTCCAAATCTACTCCGGTAAGAAAAAAAATCAAAAAATATGAACAAACATCATTTTTGTTGCCGGGAGATTTTTTTATCAATAATGATCTCTTTTTGTCAAAACAAATAACAACAAAAACAACAACAACCTATTCCTTTAAAAAAAAAAAATTAATGACCTATTCTCAATGTTTCTTATTCTTGTATGACTTTTGTTATAGATGCACCGACTTATTGAATTTTGTTAAAAATGCACACACTAAATAAATTCTTCAGTCGAATAAATCTTAACATGATATTTTTGAAATACATACACTATAAATTTCTTAATATACAATTTTTATCTTTGAATTTTCGTGTATGAATTACAGAAAATATTTTACTAAAATATATAATTTTTTCTCATAAAAATTAGAGTAATAACTATCTAAACGTTAAAAAACAATGATAAAATTTATTTTTGAAGACATGATAAATTCTCCACTTTCGAGTTACCTTGTATCTAGGTGTATCAACTTTTAACTATAAATTCAAAACTAATAACGTACACACATAAACATATAAATCAATGTACATGGAAATCACCTTGCTCGGCCTATTATTTTAACTGATTAACTGATGAATCCCCTCCTTATTAATTCATGTCTTAACTCAATCAACACTAACAGTAAATAACTTGTCTTGTTAAAGATTTTAATATGATCCTGCATTAGGATACAAACAAACGTAATAAGATAAATAACATAAAGGAAAAATTCTCATAGATACTCATATACACACTTTTAACATGAACAAACAAAAAAGTAAAGAAGAACAATGTTGACAACAAAAATTGTAGTAGACAATTAACAGAGTTTAGGTGTATATTTATACTATTAATTAGCTGTTTGTATGAAAGTATTAAATGTAATTAATGATTTACCAAGTAATTACTTAATTTCTTATGCAAAACCGATCTAATTTCTTAACTTCTTATTCACCTTCTTGTATTTTCTATTATATTACATTAAAAAGGAAAGTTTAGGAGATCGGAATGTTAAGATGGTAATTTCATTTGAAAAGAAATATTACGAGAATATCTAGATAATAATAAAGGGAAGTTCAAAATAATGTAAAATAATACACTTTTTTTTTAATTTAGATATTTGAAGGCAAAAATATTATAATTGAATATTTAGTTTCCTCCATTTGTAATATTTAGTTTCCTCAATTAGTAAAGATCTATTGTATATTTACTTTATCCATTAGTAGAGATTTTAAATGCAAGAATATTATATTTACTTTCCTCCATTAGTAAAGATTTTAAATGCAAGAATATTGAAATTGTATATTTAGTTTCCTCCATTAGTAAATATTTAAAAGGCAATTGAGATTTTTTCTAATTTTTGGTATTAATTACTTAATTTCTTATGCAAGACCGATCTAATTTCTTATTTACCAAAACATTCCTGTATTTTCTATTATATCACCAAAAAAAGAAGAAAGTCTAGGAGAAGAGAATGTTAAGATGTTAATTTCATTTGAAAAGAAATATTATGAGAATATTTAGATAATAATATAGGAAAGTTTAAAATAATGTAAGTTAATACACTTTTTTTATAATTTAGATATTTTGAAGTAAAGAATATTATAATCGAATATTTAGTTTCATCATTTAGTGATATTTAGTTTCCTCCATCAGTAAAGATCTATTGTATATTTACTTTCTCTATTAGAGATTTTAAGTGCGAATTTTTAATATTATTAATTCAAAAAATTGAGAAAATTAGAAAAATAGAACGAACCGATCTGAGAGCGCCACCTCGCCGCCCCCGTCTTCTCCTTTATATAATAGTATTGATTTCTAGCAAATTTTAATCTATTAAAATTACTAAAAATCCGGGATATTACAATATATTTATGAGTAAAGTGCACTTTGTATACTCACATTTTGAGTGTCAGACCACTTGAGATACTAAGCTTCTAAAACTACCACTTGTTATACTCGACTTCAAATTTTTTACAAGATGTGTACTTCCGTCAAGTATGACTAATTCTATTAATTTGTTTAAGGGTATTTCAGTCTTTTTGTCATTATCTTCTTCCTCAAATCAATTTCCACATTTGTTGAAACTTTTGAGAAATTAAAAGTTGAATATCACATTCATTTCTTAACGAAATCAAGTCATTCAAGTTACAATATAATCATCTTTTCCTCTTTTACAAATATATATTAATTTTCACTATCAATATTTTAATTTGGTGAGAACAATTTAAAAAGACATAACTAAAGCTATACATGAGCTGAAGTTTGTTAAATATATAAATTCTTGAAAATAAATCTTTAATAGTTATAATTGATATCACATTGTAGAGGAGAACAAGACGATTCTAGTGTAATTTAAATGAATCTATTTCGTTATAAAACGAATGATAAATTAGAGTTTTAAGTTTTTACAAAGATTATCAACGGTGAAAATGAGTTTGAGGAAAAAGATGATTGATAAAAGACGAATATACCCTTGAATCTCCTAACGACGTCAAATGAATTTAACGGAAGTACACACATCGTAAAAAAGTTAGAAATCCAATATATCAAGTGATAGTTTAAGAAAATCAGTATCTCAAATGGTTCGACACCCAAAATGCAAGTACAAAAAGTGCACTTTCCTCTCTATTTATTGAAATTTAAAGTAAGAATGCAAATATTTTTTGGTGAATTTGTCGGAGTCTATTTTTTATTTACAATGCCTTTCGATAGTTTATTTTATTCAGGAAAAAATTATTTAAATTCATGTTGAAGTACAAATAAAAGGTCCAAATTTTAAAATTTCGCAAAAGTCCCCATATTTTTCGCCCCCCCCCTGCTGGGAATGTCTTTGAAGAAGTCAAGCAGGCAGCAACATGTTCTAAGAACTTCAGGTTTTCAACTAGTTCGTTTCTGCAAGCTTATAGATCACTGGGTAAACAAAACCTTGAGTCAAGCAGGTCGTTTACAGCTCTTAAAAGTGGTTCTCTTTGGGGTGCAAGCGTACTGGACGTCTCATCTGTTTCTTCCAAAGGGTATACTCATAAAGATCCAATCATTTTTGTGGGGAGGATCGTAAAAAACTACAAAACATGTTAAAGTTTCTTGGAGTGACTGCAGTCTTCCAAAAATGGAGGGAGGCCTGGGACTTCGGGACGTGTGAGTGGAATAAGTCTGCAATTTTCTATCAGCTGTGGCGTATCACGCAACCTGTAGGACAGTCTATTTGGGTAGCATAGGTGCAGAATACCTTACTGCAAAATTGCTCAATCTGTACACTTAAGAAGCCAGCATTTGTATCATGGGGACTGAAGCAAATTCTCAATGCAAGGGAGGAATCTGCAATGTACTTCAAATATAAGGTGGGTGAGCAATCGAGTATGCTATTTTGGCATGACCCCTGGGTAGATAACACAACCCTCCTGCCAATGTTTGGAAGAGTTATTCTTTGTATTACTAATTCCTCTAGCATGGTGCATATTAATGAATATCTGGAGAATCATACTTGGCAGCTCCCAGTTTCAGATCATGTAGATGTATTATTAGAGTGCATAATCGAGATGTTATTTGTTATAGCCAAAATTCGATAATGGGTTTTTAGGTTAGGATCGGGTCAAGTATGAATTCAATTATGTTATTTTTGTAATTAGGGTTAAGTTTAATATTGGGGCTTGCCCTCATAGGGATAAGGGCGTGCCCTCTTAGGCCGTCCATCCCTTGAGGGCGCGCCCTCATGGTAATGACAACTCTACATGGATGGAAGACTTGACGGAGAATAATAACTTCATTTGACACAAGGAAGACTTAGGGCTTGTCCTCATGGGGATGAGGGCGCGCCCTTTAGGCCGTCCACTCCTTGAGGGCGCGTCCTCCCGGTTTGAAGATACAACTTGATAATGAAAAATGGTTTCCTTGGTTTGGTATTGACTAAATATTGAAGAATTCCCTCCTAGGATGTGCCCTAGGAGGGGGATGTCCGTGACTGAAGGACTCCTCCTGTATTCAATGGGCGCGCCCTCATTGGGGATGTGGGGTTAATCTTGGTGTGTGCTTTGGGAGCTCTGTTCCTGTACTCAATGGGCGCGTCCTCATTGGGGAACTTTGGAGTAATCTTACACTTTGCACCCAAACACTTGGGATCACTTGTCCTGCTATCTGGTGGGTGCTTCTCATTCGGGGGACAATGATGCGTCTAACATTTAAGGTAAGTCATGGTTATACCTGCGTCTATGAATTAAGGAAATAGCTGGTAATGGATAGGACTAGTCCTCGACGGGGGAAGTTTCCTTATCCATGAAGTCCTGACGTCATAGATGAGCCTTGGGCCTTTGTGGCTAGGCCTTATCGTTAGACATTCCTAAAGTGAGCTGAAACTCTAAGTAAGGAAACAGACGGACGTCCTACGTTCAAGTAAGGAAAGATAAGGAAGACATATGTTTAAGTATGGAAAGAATCCTATACATGGAAGGCGGTGGAAAAGTCTTACGTCTAAGCATGGAAAGGCAGTAGAAGACTTCAGATGGGCTCCGAAGATCAAAGACCAAGCCCATGGAGGAAACTTCCTCCCCAAGAACTACGTTGGCTTGATTCCCTATAAAAGGGATACGTAGGCAAATTGTAAGGGGTCGAAGGTTGAGAACTCTGAGGCAGCCAACATAAACCCTAAGCAATCTCAGCCACCAATTAAACACAACCACCATACTCCGACGAATTTACCACCTAAGGACCACCGTTGTAAATCTTGATTCCGGCGAATAACCCCAAACTTTGTTAATACCAAATTCCTCCATTAACAAATTGGCGCTAGAAGGAGGGGTGCTAATTAAGATCTAAATCTTTGGAGGAGAAGATGTCACAAAATCGCAACGAACGTCCTAGGGATGAGGTCTTATCTGAAGACAGTGAAGAGAACAACCATGCCCGCCATGAGGAGTACGTTCCCCATAGTGTTCCAAATCCATCTTATGGAACACCTATTGTAGGGGGACGACCACCGGTGCTCATAAGTAATTCTGACTTGATGGAACAACTCTATCGCATGGGTGATGCCTTGAATGACTTTGAAGCAAGGTTGGATACGGTCGAAAGAAGCGAAGGAAGGGGTCGGGTCAGGCGACAACCCCATAATCACCATCGTACAGGTAGAGCCACCACGGGTCAGAGGAGGTTTCAGAATGTTACTCCAAGAAGGTTAGAGTATCAGGAGGATGGAGTCCCTATTGTTGAACTCCCCGATGATGAGACGGGCAGCCAAGATCAACCTAGGAGGGAATGACGTCCATCTCCACACCCTCATAGGTCAGGGCGATCTGAAAGTGAAATTCGAAGGGCTGATGAACTCCACCGAGACCAAGAACAACGATTGAACAGGTTGAAGGATCGTCTTGGTATAAGACTTAATAATGATGATCTACGATTGTTGTTGGTCGAATGGCAGAGGGACAGAGAGGTAAGAGGGGAACAACCTCTTGATCCACAACGAGAGCCCCCTGTTGACAGGTCGAGGCCCCATGGACAAGATCGTACTCAACCTCACAATAATTCAAGACGTAACTTAGAAGTGCAACCTCATAATCCACAACGAGAGCCCCCTGTAATCAGGTCGAGGCCCCATGGACACGAACAAGCACCTTCACGAGATGACCCACGTAATGATCGAGATGCGAGGCCCCGTGATTCACAGCGAGCGCCCCCTGATCTCAGGTTGAGGCCCCGTGATCATGAGCAAGCTCCCCAATCAGAAGGGTCAGGAAGGAGAAGGGATAACGATCGAAGGAATATGTATGATGCTCCTTATCGTGGAGGACCCTCTGGAGGAAGGGATCCGCACATATCATCTGTCTCATCCCAAAGTAGATCAGGAGGAAGGCAGGAAGAGCCAAGGACTCGCCCTCATAGTCAGGAGGAGAGGACGCGCCCTAATAGTCATGAGGGAAGGACGCGCCCTCACAGTCAGGAGGAGAGGACGCGCCCTCCAAGTCCCAATCCAAGGATGCCAGAGACTCCTGCAGCCCAAGGAGAGATCCAGCCTCCTCAACCACCTCCGCAACCTCCGCCTACTGGTAATGCTCAAACTAATGTCCAAACTATCCCTGGTGTGGGAAGCTTCAATGTCGATGACCTGAAAAAACTCCTCACACATCTTGAGGGAGGAAGAGTCACTTCAACGGCTCAAGCTCCTTCTCCATTCTCTGCAGCAGTAAGGGAGGCACAACTTCCAACAGGATACAGGAATACAACCAACGACTTACGCTTCCATGGGAACGCCGACCCTGTTGAGTTCTTGGGAAGATTCAATATAGAGATGGATGTATATCAAGTGCCTGACTTGGCTAGATGTCGTCTTCTGGCAGTAACTTTTAGAGAAAATGCGCAACAGTGGTTTCAAAAGCTTGGATCAGGTGTGATTAATTCATGGGAAGTTATGAAAACTTTGTTCCTGACAAAATTCCAAGCTACTGTGAAATATGCCCCTCCAGTGACTACTTTGGCCAACATCAAACAGAAGGAAGGAGAAAGCTTGCAGTCGTACTTCAAAAGGTTCAATGCTGAGTCTACCATGGTCAGAGGGGCAACCGATGAGTCACTAAAAAGTTTCTTGATTGCGGGACTCCAAGTCGGAACTGACTTCTGGAAGCACTTGCAGGGGAAGGACCCAGCAACCTTAGCAGACCTCTTTGCCCAAGCTGAATACTTTAAGATCGTCGAGCAATCTCTTGCTGACAATAAAAAGTCCGACTCCCAAGGGAAGGGGAAAGGTTCTAAGAGGAAGGATAGGTCTCCAAGCCCTGACTACCGGAGGAGAGGGTATAGTCCGAACAGGGTGAATGTCACTAATGCAAGGAGAGGTTGGACTCCACCAGACTATGACAGATTGAATAGATATCAAACAGGGAGTTACACATTAGCTGCTTCCGTCGAGCATATCTTTGAAGTAAACAAGGACAAGGGTTTATTCAAGAAGCCAGCACCGTTATCCTCGTGGCAGAGCAAGGACAAAAAGAGGTATTGCTCATATCATGAATCTACTGGACATAATACCCACGAGTGTCGACAGCTCAAGGAAGAAATTGAAGAGTTGATCAAGGCTGGATACCTGACTGACTGGATTGTCAGAGAAGTAAAAAAGCATAAAGACGACACTGACAGGAGGATGGAAAGAGAACATGCTCCTGAAAGGGATGATGACAGATCTAAGGACGTTCAGTTTGCCCGGGCTGGAAGCATTCATACTATCTTTGGAGGACGCCATTTTGGTGGTGACAGTAACAACGCACTGGAAAGGTATGCCAGGGAAGCACGTCATAAGCCCTTAACTAATGTGAACAACTTGGAACTTAAACCTCCCAAGTTGTTCAGGGGGGAATCAGTAGACATTACATTCACTGAGGAAGAGGCAAGATGGGTACATCACCCTCACAGTGACGCCCTAGTTGTTGCTATACAGATTGGTCCTATGAATGTACATCGAGTGTTTGTAGACAATGGAAGTTCGGTGAATATTCTCTACTACAGCACTTATAAGAAGTTGGGTTTGCCTGATAAAGATATTGTCAGAGAGGATGCTTGGATTTATGGTTTCACGGGAGAAGCTGTCAGAGTTATGGGTGCGATTAAGCTTCCGGTTACACTTGGTGAAGGTCCTCTATCTGTGACTCAAATGATAGAATTTATGGTATTGGATCAAGAATCTGCCCACAATGCCTTGGTAGGAAGACCTTTGCTGAAAGAGATGAAGGTAGTTACTTCCATTTATCATTTGATAATGAAATTCCCTACTCCAAATGGGGTTGGTTCAGTTCGAGGGTCACAATATGATTCGAGGGAATGCTACCATAGAACTGTCAAGGGTTTCCGTCGTAATGGACTAGAAGGACGCGCCCTTCCCCAAGAAGATGCCCAGGGATTGCTCAAAAATTCTAAGGGAGAGATTCATGTTCATTACACGGTTCAAGAGCCAGAAGATGATGTCCCTCAGCTGAGGGCGCGCCCTAAGATGTTACTATTGAAGGCGTCCCCCCTAATTGATGAACTTCAAGAAAGAATTGTTGAGAGCACCTATACCCTACTGGGCGCGCCCTCAAGGAAAGAAGAGCTTGTTGAAGATGCACCCTCGAGGAGGGAGAAATTTACTGACATCTTCCCAAGGGAAGAAGAGTATGTGGAGGACGCGCCCTCAATTGAGGATGAATTTGTGGAAGACGCGCCCTCAAAGAGTGAGATGCCTGTTGAAGATCCTCGTATTTTTGATCTTGATCTTGATCCAAGAATTCCTATCTTACAGGAGAAGACAGGTCCTGCGGAAGAAACAATCTCAATCCCGGTAGACGCAGCAGATCTCAGTAAGGTTCTCAAAATTGGATCACAGTTAAGCAATGAGTTGAGAACAGGCTTGACTAATTTTCTTATGACCAACCTGGATGTGTTCGCTTGGAGTCATGCTGATATGATAGGGATTGATCCTAATGTCATGTGCCATCATCTAAACATATATCCTAATAAGAAAGGAATGCGTCAGAAGCGGCGTGCAATCAGTGGAGAAAGGGCAGTAGCTTTAAAGGAGGAGGTCGACAGACTCTTGGATGTGGGTTTGATCAAAGAATCCTTCTATCCCGAGTGGTTGGCAAATCCGGTGCTGGTGAAAAAGCCTAATGGGAAATGGAGAACTTGTGTGGACTTCACGGATTTGAACAAAGCTTGCCCAAAGGATAGTTTCCCACTCCCTCGGATTGATCAGTTGGTGGATGCAACGGCTGGACATGCTCTCTTGAGTTTCATGGACGCTTACTCAGGGTATAATCAAATTCCCATGTATGGACCCGATCAAGAACATACATCCTTTATTACTGACAGAGGTTTGTACTGCTATATTGGAATGCCCTTTGGTCTTATCAATGCAGGGGCAACATATCAAAGATTGGTGAATATGATGTTCAAAGAGCAGATTGGCAAAACTATGGAGGTGTATGTAGATGATATGCTTGTCAAGTCCAAGGACGCAGTAGACCATGTGAGGCACTTGGAAGAAATGTTTGGAATTCTGCGCAAGTACAGGATGAAGTTAAATCCTCAAAAATGTGTCTTTGGTGTTGAGTCGAGGAAATTTTTAGGCTTTATTGTGAATCATAGAGGAATTGAAGCTAATCCGGAAAAGATCAAAGCACTCCTTGAAATGAAGTCCCCTACCAGTGTAAAGCAGGTTCAAAGCCTTTGTGGACGGATTGCAGCTCTAAATCGTTTTGTCTCAAAGTCTTCTGATCGTTGCAAATAATTTTTCAAAGCTATTAGGGGGGTCGACAAGGATTTCATGTGGACTCCTACTTGTGAAGATGCTTTTCAGAAAATCAAGGAACAGTTAGGTAAGCCCCCACTCTTGGCCAAGCCTGTGGATGGTGAAGTATTGATTCTTTACTTGGCCATCTCTATTTACTCCATTAGTGCTGTGTTAGTACGAGAAGAGGATAGTTTGCAGTCACCAGTTTACTATGTAAGTAAGAGGTTGTTGGATGCAGAAACCCGATATTCTAGCATGGAGAAGTTGGTATATGCTTTGGTGCTGGCTGCACGAAAGCTACGTCCCTACTTTCAAGCTCATAAAATTGAAGTGCGAACTTCTTATCCCATGAGACACATTTTACATAAACCTGAAGCCTCAGGAAGGATGTTGAAGTGGGCAATTGAGTTGGGACAGTATGATTTGGAATATGTTTCTCGAACGGCAATCAAGGGACAAGCCTTAGCTGATTTTATTCTGGAGTTTGAAGATGAGAGTATGGGACGAGAAATCATTCTGGTGAACCCTAACCCTCTTGCTCAAGAGGCAAGCCCTTTGAGAGAGGAGTATCCTTTTCCTTGGTGGACTATGTATGTGGATGGCGCAGTCAACAATGATGGAGCAGGTGCTGGAGTTGTCTTAACCTCTCCTGAAGGTCACCTTCTTATGAGTGCTATCAATTTCAAATTTGCGGTAACTAATAATGAAGCTGAGTACGAGGCATTGATTAATGGCTTGAAGTTGGCTTTGGAAATGAATGTGAAGAATTTGGTGGTGTTCAGTGATTCGAAATTGGTTGTTCAGCAGGTTGAAGGAGGGTTCCAGACTAGAGGACCAAAGACAGAGGCATACATGATGAGTGTACGTCGCTTGATTCAACAATTTAACATAGTCAGACTTGAAGGAGTTCCGCGTGAAGAAAATTCCAAGGCCGATACTCTGGCCAGGTTGGGTTCTCAAAGAGACACGGTGTTGATGGGAGACATTCCATTGGAAATTCAAGAAATTCCTAGTATCCCCGAGATGGAGCTAATGGTTGTAGATGAAGTACCAATGAAGACTTGGATGACTCCTATCCAAGAGTATGTACAAAAAGGAATTTTACCCGATGATAAGGGGGAGGCCAGACGTTTGAAATACCAAGCAACAAGGTATGTGGAATATGATGCGGTTTTGTACCGAAGGGGTTTTAATCAACCCTTACTAAGGTGTGTTGATGGAGACGAGTGCAACTATGTCTTGAGAGAGGTTCATGAAGGAATATGTGGTAATCACTCGGGGGGTAGTTCCCTTGCTATGAAAGTGTTACGACAAGGATATTACTGGCCAACCTTGAAGGATGATGCTATGAAGTTTACAAGAGCATGTGATCAGTGCCAACGCTTTGCGAACTACTCATCTATTCCTGCTACGGCATTGACTTCAATGATAAGTCCTTGGCCTTTTGCTATGTGGGGAATTGATCTTATTGGAGAGCTTCCTATGGCTAAGGGGGGTGTCAAGTATGCTGTTGTGGCTGTGGATTATTTTACTAAGTGGGCAGAAGCTATGCCTTTGGCAAAGATAACGGCCAAGAAAATCAAAGATTTTGTTTTTAATTCCATTGTGTGCAGGTTTGGGATTCCTTACAAACTCATATCTGACAATGGGAAGCAATTTGACAGCAAGGAGTTAAAGAAGTTGTGTGAAGATTTGAAGATTAAGAAAGATTTTGCAGCAGTCTATCATCCTCAGAGAAATGGGCAGACTGAAGCTATCAACAAGATAATCAAGCACACACTGAAGACCAAGTTGGAGGAAAGTAAAGGTAACTGGCCTGAGGAGCTACCTATGGTACTATGGTCCTACAATACCACACCAAGATCTACTACTGGAGAGTCTCCATTCATGTTGTCTTATGGCTTTGAAGCAATGGTTCCTGTGGAGGTTGGATCTGGATCATTCAGGAGGGATCACTATGACAATGAATCTAATGAAGTCAACCAACGGCTTCATCTTGATTTTCTGGAAGAAACACGTGCAATATCATCACTAAGATTAGCTGCATATCAGAAAAGAGTGGCACGGTTTTATGATCGAAGAGTAAGGGTACGTCGTCTCAAGGTTGGTGATTTGGTGCTACGAAGGGTAATGCCTCATACCAGAATTGCCAGTCATGGGGTCTTTGGCACCAATTGGGAAGGACCTTACAGGATAAAGTCTGTGTTATGGGAAGGAACTTTTCATTTGGAAGATTTGGGTGGCAATCTTATACCAAGAGCATGGAATGTGGAACATTTGAAGAAGTATTATCAGTAGGGAGTGGTTGTGTATCCCCTATATTATCTATTTAAAATAAACTAGAAGAAATGAAGTTCCTCCTAGTCTAGGGGGTAGTGCATGTACACCTTCCCGGGATCGGTTAAGATGTTTTTAATTATTATTTCCCCACAGAGCATTAGCCCTTGGGACCAGTGTGGATTTCACACCGGAGCGCATTATTTATCAAATATTTTGAAGATTTATTTTATTTCTTAAAAATTAAGTTCTTAATTCTGCTTAAATAATGGTGCGCCCTCAGCAATATCATGAGAAGACGCGTCCTTATATCAAATCTTGAACAGAACGCGTCTCCGTAATGATTCACAAATAAGGAATGTAACTTCACCAGGTTAAGGATTGCGGGTATAAACAAAAGTCTATTAATCAAAGGCAAGATGCATGAAGAAGGCGCGCCCTCATTGAAACGAAGCGCGCCCTAAGCAAATTAATATTCTTGAAGAAAAAGCAGAACAGATATAAACGCAATAAAGGATAAGTTAAGACGATACCAAAAGAAAAACTTCAGTTAAGTTACAAATTGCAAGGCTTAAAAGGAGGGCCTGCACCTCAAGTCAACCAAGCATGATAAACTTTAAGACGCGTCCTGAGTAGTGCCGTCTACTTTTTTGCCATTTCCTTCAAGGCAAGAATCCTCTTTGGGAGAAGAGTTAGCAGCAGATTTTTCATTATCAAGAGGTATGCCTTCAGATGCCACTTCAAGGCCAAGAAACACCCTTTTTGGCTTGATTGATTTGGCTTCCTCAACTTTGAATTTGGCAATCCATGCCACAGTCTCTTCTCCAAATTTAGTAAAGTCATAATCAGGGTCTTGAGCAAGGAATCCAGATGCATAATTTCTAAAACCTTCCCTGAAAGATGCTCGCTCGATTTTCTTCTTTTCTTCGACCCAACCATTCTTTTGATCCTCACCAAGGTCAGCAATTTGTTTTTCACACTTTTGCTTCTCCTCACGCAGTATGTTGAGGGTGGTGTTTAAATCATCATTGACTTCCTCTTGGGTTTTTAGTTGTGTTTCATAGAAACTTTTAGTGCGTTTAAGTTCATTCTTCAAATCCTCAATCAAAGTATCTTTCTCCTCGACTTGCTTTGCGAAACTGTCCTTCTCTTTCTCCAGAGATTTTAGGCGCGTCCTATCTTGTTGAAGAGAGGTTTGTCGGTTCAAGGCAGAAACCAATATTTCAGAGGA
Organism: Heracleum sosnowskyi; assembly: GCA_030848705.1. Lineage (NCBI taxonomy): Eukaryota > Viridiplantae > Streptophyta > Magnoliopsida > Apiales > Apiaceae > Heracleum > Heracleum sosnowskyi. Next base: position 103,171,430 of record CM061245.1, read on the forward strand.
GGCCTTGATAATTGCTTCATTTTCAGAAAAAGGATCTCTATTCCTCCACTTGATAATTTCATCATCAGAAACATAGGGAATGGCAAGTGGACTTAAGGCAGCCGAAACCAAGGAAAATGAAGATCCAGGCTTGAGCTTCTTTGAGGACGCGTCCTTCGCTGTCCCAGCATCATCAGATTTTTCCTTTCTCTTTCTGTCCTCTTTTTCCAAGTCAATTACAGTTTGGGGTTTCCTGACTTCAGAAGGAGGCTTCTTTGTGTCTTTCCTATGAGCGCGTGCTTTCGTTCTTTTAGCAACCTTAACAGCAGGAGCAATACCAGATTCAAGACCCCAGCCAGTTGGAAGATCATCCATACCTAAAAAGACATAAGATATAACATTAGGACGCGTCTTTAAAAAATTGTAACCATTTCAGTAATCCCAATATGCTGCAAGTTTTAGATATATGCTTAGTACAATTAAAGGATAAAAATTCATGCTACCAGACTTAAAAGGCGCGTCCTCATGAACATTTTCTTCAATTTCAGTTTCTTCCTCCTCTTCCTCTTCATCAGAATCATAATCCTTAGAGCCTCTGATGGGAACACCTTTCCTAAAACGTTGAAAAGGCACAATGGATCCTACCTCCTCCCTCAAAATCCCAACCCTTTTCAAGTTATCCTCAGTAATTAAGACTTTAAGGTTGAACCTTGAAGATGGGAGAGAAGTAATCTTTTCGGCTCGTTTTTTAGCTTCTCCAAAAAGTTCCTTTGTGTTTCTGTTGTCTAGGTTTTACAATTTATAAAAATAAAAGTTAGTTTAAGAGAAATCTTTAAGGGCGCGCCCTTAAGGAAAGCTTGAAAGGAATAGATGTATGCTTACTATGGTTGCAGTTGAAGATGACTCTAACCCTCTCAACGTTCCAAAGATAAAAGAACGGTTCCTTCCAATTTTTCTCATTGCTTACTTTTCCACTGGAAAAGCCCATTTTGTTATGCTTATGTTGAGGAGTCAAGAAGTAATAACCCTTAGAGCTCTTCCTGATGGCAAAGAAATAGCTGAATTCTTCCATATTTGGAGGGGTTGATATTCCTTCATCATGGTATAGTATGAGCAAGGCAAGTGCTAACTTGTATGAGTTTGGCGAAAGTTGGATTGGGGCTATGTCATACCATTGGAGAATATCTTTGAAATATGGATGGAGGGGCGCGCCTACTCCTAGTGACATTAGTTTGGGAGAGATCACCATTCGCGGAATCCTGAAGGGTTTTGGCCAATTGAAGATATGAGGCCTCATCATAGAAGGAGGACGCGCCCATTGACCTTCCATACCGTAGTATGTCATACACCATGTAATTTCGGCTATGGATACCGTAGAGGACATTCCAACACAGAATAACTTATTGTTTTGTTTCCTCATTCTCCTTTTATCCGCCTCAGTCAATGAGTATACATATTGTCCCCACTCGAAATCCCTCTCCTCTTCAGTGATTTCAGGATGAATAAATGGGACGGGAGAAGGTTTTGGGGGAGGCAAGCGGTCATCAATATCCGGATATGACCCTTCAGAAGACGCGTCCTCATCATCAGACGTGTTTTCAGAATGGGACGCGCACCCCTCAATAGGAGAAATGATTTTCTTCCCTTTTCTTCTTTGCATTCTATCTTCTATGGCGTTGTCCATAGTCCCTTCTATATCATCAATAACTGGTGTAAACTCATGAGGGCGCGTCCTGTCACGTCAGCTAGTTACTTCGGGGTTTACATCATCAACATGAGGTAAGGATGAATTGGATTTGGTATTTGAAGACATTATTTTAGTGTTATCTTTGAATGGAGAAGCTCCTTGGAGATGTTCTATTGCTTGAGTGTGAAACGAAAAGATTGAAGATGAGCTTTGTGCTGGAAAAGAGAGTGAAGGTTGGGAATAAATCCCCAAGCGTTTGTTAAAATCCTTGAAAGGATGAAACGAGGACGTGTCCTTACCCTCCAGCTGAAAAGAAAAAGGAAAAAGATGGTAAGGACGCGTCCTGAAAAGAAAGTATTAAAAAAGAAAGGTGTAGTCCGTGTCATGGTTAGAACGCGCCTCAAAAGTATATACGGGGTCATTCTTAAGTTGTATAAAACGCGCCCTAAATCTACGTTCGATAATTGAAGCGGCAGAAACACAATTCAAAATTAATCAACAGCAAAATAAAGATCAAAGTGCTAATAGCTACAAACATACATACACACATTTCATCAAGAACACAAAAAATAGGCTTAATAGTCATATTCTCGATTTGGTCTAAATATATGGCAAAAACATGAAATGATGGTATGAAATCGTACCTTTGAAGTTGCTGAAGAAGAATCGAGAAGAAAAACGTTCAAAAACCGAAGATTTGGCCGGATTTTTGCTTGAAAAGACGAACTGCGGCGACTAGGTTTTTGTTTCTGAGAAAAGAGTAAAGTGAAACGTGGAAAGCGACTTTTAGGTATTTATAGAGGAAGCTGCGCCTAATGGAAGACAACTGTCAATGCACGTGCTATCACATGGCAAAATCAGGACGCGTCCTACGTGAAGACGCGCCTTAGGCAATAGAAGTTGGGATTTTTTGACGAATAAAGAAATTCAATGTATTGTTTTTAACTTCACACTGAATTGGGGGGTAGTTGTTATAGCCAAAATTCGATAATGGGTTTTTAGGTTAGGATCGGGTCAAGTATGAATTCAATTATGTTATTTTTGTAATTAGGGTTAAGTTTAATATTGGGGCTTGCCCTCATAGGGATAAGGGTGTGCCCTCTTAGGCCGTCCATCCCTTGAGGGCGCGCCCTCATGGTAATGACAACTCTACATGGATGGAAGACTTGACGGAGAATAATAACTTCATTTGACACAAGGAAGACTTAGGGCTTGTCCTCATGGGGATGAGGGCGCGCCCTTTAGGCCGTCCACTCCTTGAGGGCGCGTCCTCCCGGTTTGAAGATACAACTTGATAATGAAAAATGATTTCCTTGGTTTGGTATTGACTAAATATTGAAGAATTCCCTCCTAGGATGTGCCCTAGGAGGGGGATGTCCGTGACTGAAGGCCTCCTCTTGTATTCAATGGGCGCGCCCTCATTGGGGATGTGGGGTTAATCTTGGTGTGTGCTTTGGGAGCTCTGTTCCTGTACTCAATGGGCGCGTCCTCATTGGGGAACTTTGGAGTAATCTTACACTTTGCACCCAAACACTTGGGATCACTTGTCCTGCTATCTGGTGGGTGCTTCTCATTCGGAGGACAAGGATGCGTCTAACATTTAAGGTAAGTCATGGCTATACATGCGTCTATGAATTAAGGAAATAGCTGGTAATGGATAGGACTAGTCCTCGACGGGGGAAGTTTCCTTATCCATGAAGTCCTGACGTCATAGATGAGCCTTGGGCCTTTGTGGCTAGGCCTTATCGTTAGACATTCCTAAAGTGAGCTGAAACTCTAAGTAAGGAAACAGACGGACGTCCTACGTTCAAGTAAGGAAAGATAAGGAAGACATATGTTTAAGTATGGAAAGAATCCTATACATGGAAGGCGGTGGAAAAGTCTTACGTCTAAGCATGGAAAGGCAGTAGAAGACTTCGGATGGGCTCCGAAGATCAAAGACCAAGCCCATGGAGGAAACTTCCTCCCCAAGAACTACGTTGGCTTGATTCCCTATAAAAGGGATACGTAGGCAAATTGTAAGGGGTCGAAGGTTGAGAACTCTGAGGCAGCCAACATAAACCCTAAGCAATCTCAGCCACCAATTAAACACAACCACCATACTCCGACGAATTTACCACCTATGGACCACCGTTGTAAATCTTGATTCCGGCGAATAACCCCAAACTTTGTTAATACCAAATTCCTCCGTTAACACTATTCTGTGGGTGTTGTAGCTCAAGTTAAATTTTCAACTATTTGGCACTCTTTAAGATCCACCAGCGTTCCTCCTCCTTGGATTAGTGCAGTTTGGTTTACTCTTGCAATCCCAAAGTGCTCTTTTACTCTATGGCTAGCACTGAGAAACAGGCTTCTAACGAAGGATAGGATGCAGCACTTTGGTAAGAATACTAATACAATTTATAGTCTCTGTAACTGTGATAACGAATCAGTTAGACACTTGTTTCACGATTGCACATATACGAAGAAAATTCTAGATCAAGCCCCGTTTGAGTTAGTGTGCAACTGGGATAGGGGAGTCCACCTTGGTTCGAAGTAATTTGAGAAAGCAGCTTGCTTTTGCTTATACCTGAGCATTACAGTTCATTCGGTTTGTAGAGAAAGAAACGATAGAAATCACAACTCAGGCAGTGCAGAATCAGCAGATCAGTTGACAACCATTGTGAAGCAAATGTTGCGAGACAAAGTTAGCACCAGTGCTATGTTCCAGAGAATAGCAGCAGTAGCTTTGTACTAGGCATGTTTTAGTTGTTGGCAGTTTGTTCCTAGCTAGTAGTAGTTTTTTTTTTCGCGGGTATGCCCCTAGAAGTTGTTCTCTTTTCTTTGAGTAATATAATTTCATTTAGCAAAAAAAAAACATTAATAATGCACAAAATATAATGTTTAGCAAAAAATTATTGAACCATATGTTATAATACATGAACAACTTGATAATCAATGCACAATTTAGTCGATCCATTTACATCCGGAACCATCGGCAAGTAACTGAAACAAGAAGTCAAATCTCTACATGATTCAAGTTTGAAAGCTGTAAATGGTACCTACTGGAGACCTAGGTCTTCAAATCAAGAATAACGAGCTTCTTAAACTACTTTAATTTAACAAGCAATTCGAAAACTGTTCATACTCCTGCGTTCAGAGCACGCTGAATTTCCTCCAGGGATTTGCCTTTAGTTTCCACAACATTACGAGTAATATACAGGAGAGCAAGAAGACAGACACAGGCGAAACCTAGATACACTTTGCCAATCCCAAACTTGGTTACAAGGCTCAAAAAACAAAGCCCAATAACAAAGTTCGATACCTGGTTCAAGGAGAAAGAAGAAAACATGGTTGCAAATAGAAGTTAGCAAGGAAAAGAACCGAAACATCACAACAAAGTGACACCGTGAGGCAGGAAGTTAAAATGCGTAGAAAATGAACATCTGAATCATGTCTTCTTGGCAGAATATGTTCATGTGATGGCATGTTGTAGGAATTATATTCTACTCTTCAACTCAAAAATAAGATAGCCTAAATTTCTATTTCAATAGAAGTATAAAATAGAGAAATCACAACAACCGGAGAACCAAGACCATGTCTGTTTCAAGGAATCATAATCCCTGGACTGAGGTTACATACTTAACTAAAAAGGAAAATTAACCCATGTACGTACTTGATTTGAATCATCCTACAAGTTCTTTTCATGGTATTATAATGCACAGTGAGAGGCGGTATGGCTTAATACTCCAAAACTGAACTAGTAACAGACAGTAATGTATTACTGAGGGTGTCGAAAAATACATACATTGTTCAACTTATAAGTTACTTATAAGATAAGTCAAACAAGCTCATACTATGCAATGAATGACGGCATTACTTAATACTCCAAAATTAACAGTAAGTGACCGTAATGTATTTGAATGAATAAAAATCATAGATAGTGAAAGAACTATAGTACTTGCGAATAAACATATTACGAATCCCTTATTTCTCTTTCCAGTCCAGTGTCACATACTACTTGTTAAAGCATCAACTCATTATATGCAGCTATTTTGTTCTTGACTTACCCAATGCATGCCCAATGACAAGGCAACAGCTTTTGCTCTAATTCTAGAGGGAAATATCTCCGGAAGTAGAAGAGCAGGGACAGGGCCAGCGCCAAGAGAAAAGGACAGTACATATCTGTGATATATATATTCAGATAACATTTAGATGTCATTGTTAAGGCAAGACCAAAACATAAAGCATACCATCAATATCCTGCTAGAAGAAAACTATTTAACTTACAGAACAGTCCCAACAACAGCAAGAAATCCAGAATATGGTGCAAAGACCTTCCAAGAAAAGGAGAGAGACAGCAGAAACATTGAAGCAGCCTTCAAAAGGAAAAATAACAAAAGAAAACAAAAGAAAGTTTGTCAAACATGCTGTTTCACTTATAAGTTGGCTGGAGGGGGGGGGGGGGGGGGGGATACCACGAATGTTCCATATGAAGAAAAAAAGATATAGTGAAGGGTCATAGTAATAGATCACGAAATGATAATTCAAATGAGTTACAATGGCAATATACTATGTATTTTTCAGTAACACCGACAGCCGGACTGCTTTAATAGTCTTTTACAGATTGTGCATTTTCAACTACATGAACGATAATTGAAGATTTATTGCTATAATGACGATAAATTAGTAACACCTGAGATTGTGCATGCAAGACTGTTCTATGGAGGAGAAAGGATCATAATTTAAATACATGTGAGAGATGAATGCATTGCCCATGATGTATCTTCTTGAAAGGGTAACAACTTCAAAATATTTGTCCCACAAAGAGCAAGAAAAATGATCAGTGAAAGAAACTTTCAGCAATTACTCAATTCCAGAAAATTACAAATCAGCAAAAGCAAAAAAAAAAAAGGAGAGATAGTAAGCGCCACAAACTAAATGAGGATGGCCATTAAATATATAATTTCCATTACTCCATGTAAACTATACAGTACATCAAGGATTACCCTCACCAGTATTTGGGCTTATCTTTAAAATTATCCTTGGCATAATTTATTTTCAATTAACATATAGTATTTGTCCTGAGACTTTCACTGAAGCTATCTCTTTATGATTGTAAATGTTTCACATATATAATGATATGTCAAGATACCATTCCGGAAAAACTTGTTATTAGGAGACTTTTCCTTCCTTGCTTATCCATCAGAGAAGATGCCACAGTCGAACCTGTGATATTACGAAAACTTCGTTACTTGTATCATTAAAAAATAGATTTCAATAAACTATAAAAGATATTTTGCTGGAATCTGACCGATTACATTTGACGCCCCGACCAGAGCACTGGCTGCAACATCAGATGCTATTCCAGCACTTCGGAACACGGGTGTAGAATAATATACAACAGCATTTATGCCAGCCAATTGTTGGAACAAGAAAAGTGCAGCACCAACATTGACAACTACATTAGAAGATTAGAACTCAGAAACTGTGTTTTCTAACATTCAATATAGAGTTACATGAAAGGGACATATATTTTGCATCACAAGGATCGGGACTAAGTGGTCCCCTATCTAGTATGAGGGTATGGCCACAGTACACTCTAGAGCGTAAGAGTCCCTAGAAGTTGCTTCACTATTAATAGATTGTGTCCAACTCATACATGGTTTCAGATTTACCTTTCCAGTAACGGCTACTAACTAGATCAAACCAACCAGCTTCGGGTTCTGAAGAACCTTGACTTCCAGCAGTCAAGTTATTCATAACTTCGGTAACTCGTTCTTTTCCATATAGTCTTTTTACAGCTATTTCAGCCTCGGAAATCTTCCCTCGCTACAATGAAATTCAAACCAGTTGGAATGTTAATGAGATGATAGCAATCAATCACTAGACTATACTAAACACAGAAGCTTAACTGAGAAGCATCAGTACACACTCATATACACATACACATTAACACAAGTACATTAGACGTGTGTGTGTGTGCGCGCGCTAAAACCTGGTAAAGCCATTGAGGACTTTCCGGAGAAATTGTCATTCCTAGAGCCAATAGAACAGAGGGAATAGCCGCAATACCGAACATTGTCCTCCACCTGACAAAAAATATCATCTCCCCATTTCATGAATAAAATGTGACCAATCATCTCCACAGCTAAAACTACATTTACAGAAACGCTGCTTCATCTATAATCACCGGAACACAACTTTATAAGATGACACATGCTATTCTCTTGAGTTTTTATTTTGCAATGAAATAATACCATATATTAATTTAAGGAAATCAATTAACAAATTACCATAAAGGATTTGCTGCTAAAGGCAGTCCAGCCACCAATGCTGCAAGAATCCCAACACAAATAGATATCTGATTGGCAGATCCTAGAGTGCCACGTATCTCAGTGGGTGATATCTGACCGTTAAAAGTGACAAGTGAGAGTTGGATGAATGTTTAATATAATATACTGTTTTTCAGAAGTTGCTACCTCGGATATGTACAGTGGCACAATTGCAGATGTTATGCCAATGCCAATTCCAGCAAGCAAACGGCCTATGATCATAGTCTGAACACTCTGGGCTGTGGCACTGAAATGTTGGAACAATCTAAGAAAAATACTGTTAAATTAATCTAATAAGATGATCACACCCCATCTGACAAGAGACAGACCAGAGAAGTGTTCCAACTGCAAGTGGGATTGCATCCAACTGAAAAGTCTTTGTTCGGCCAAATTTGTCAGCCATTGATCCACCAGTAAATGAGCCCACAGTAGCACCAGCAAGAAGAGTGCTGACTATCCATCCTATTTAAATATGTCTTACTATGAATATTCTAATTCCAAAATATTAAAATAGACAATTTACTCAAAATACAGCAAACATATTTTTGAGCAAAGAAAGAAGCATGCCTACGTGCCAAAAAAAAGGGGAATGTAATTACTGTTCTTTAACCATATTTTATGAAAGCTTGTCTAACATTCGATCAGGAAACAGATCAAAAGTGAACCTTTTCTTCTTCTTTTTTTTTGTTTATAACAGGCGCTTTGTGCTGCAGTTGAAAAGACATACATATCCAGCACATCGGGGAAAATAAAAATGTACTGCAACCGTAATCTAAGTTCTCGGTATAACCCAATGAAGACTTGCCTTGCAATGCAGTGTTTTCAGCGATCCCAAGATCCCTAGAGAGACATTCAAGGGCTCCATTCACCACCCTGATGTACATACGGCAGATCATGAAATGTCAAAATTTTGCCTATGACCAAATACAAGAGTAATTGGGTAACTAACTTGAACTCGTGAGCAGCCTAAGATTGCAAAAAAATTCTAGGACCACTAGTATGCAAATAAGGAATTGGGTAACTACCATGAACTCATAAGTAGCCTAAAATTGCAAAAAATCTTGGACCACTAAATAACGAATATAGGCTGACTAATGTAACAAGACTTAGATCTTTACAGTGCAGAGTTGAAAGATTCTTGAAACTGCAAAGTACAAAGTACAAGAGAAAGCAATAAACATATAGAGCTATTACCCTAGATGATACCCAAACAAAATGGCTCCCAAACAAGCAACTCCAACGTAAGGCAATACTGATCCAGAAGATTTCACTTGAATTTTTGTGGGAGGAACATCATCCACTTCTCCTTCTACAGTATAAGAAGTTTCAAAGATGATGGTAAGATTCCGTTAGTGTTATCTGCTAGTCCCACGGGAAAGGGTGAGTTGATACATCATTGTACTGCATATTTAAGCTACATATTTTTAACTAGAAGCAAATTGTAACTTTCATTCTCCCACGATTTTCTAAACCTAAGACACCAAACATGCAACAAGTACTAATGAACTCTGTAGCAAAAATTTAGATAAAACATGTCAGTAGTTGGCACGTCTTTCAAATGATGCCTCAATCAAAAGCAATATCTTGAAGCACTTAGTATGAGATAATCCCTCCTTGTCATGCACTTCTTTTCTTGGCAATGAAAATGAATTATTATGAGCATGGTGAATCCATATCATTTATCCTAAATTATAAACTTTGCAGAGCAAAGAGGAAAAAAATTTAGTTGTTCACTCGCAAAAATCAATATATACAATGAGAAATCAAAACGGTAAATTTAACTTAGTTCTTAGCAACACTAACATGACAATGCGGAGTATTATTGTCCTTCAAGTTCATCTTCCAAACACAATTTCATATCTATACTTAATGTCGTCTAGTGTTCATTAGTTCCATTAGTTTCACATGTAAATAAATGTGAGTATGTGGAAGGTAACATTGAGTAAATGTGACAGAGGCAAGATTCATGGTACCAGAACAATACGCTTCCGCAAATAGTCGTATAATTATTCCAACAACAAAAACAACAAAAAAGGAGTATAAACACATACAACTCAAGCATAAAGATGAAAGGTGACAGAATAAAAACTCGAAAGGAAGCACAGTGCACAAGTGCGTAGGATCTACACCTCTAAGTTGTAGTAATGCAAAAATGTTAAAAGGTGTAATAACATCACCCGGTGTTAATATGATGTCTTTGTTGTTTGAAGAAATTGCTTATTTTACATCACAAACAACATAGAACCGATGTCTATTGACCATTTTCTTGTAGTGAATATTATTAAGTAATACGATAATTAAAAAAAAAAAGCAGAAAAATACATCAGTCTAAAGAGATTTGGTTAAATCTAATACTACATATCCCTAACCTGTAGCATGAACCTTTGATGTCCTGGCCTTGCCGAATTTTCGAAAAACACTGTCGACGCTCCTCTTACCACCAAGCTGTGCCCCCATAGAAAGGCGCAACCCGGAGAAAGGAGCACCCTGTTTTCTTATCAAGAGATTGTGCAATACATTTTTTCCATTTCTTTGATTACAACAATCCGCTAAAACCCTACGATTTTCAACGTGGAAACCCAAGTTCCCTTTAACATAAAACGTCGATGCTTGCATTTTCACCTGCCGATCATACACACAAGCATATATTGTTTAATTATTTTCTAATTATAACAGATATTCAAAAATAATACTAATAATATTGCAACTATGCAATTCAAAAGCTTCAAATGAATATGTGAAATTGAAAAGGAGTGACTTACGAGAGAGAGAGAGAATTGATGATCTCGGACACACCAAGATTTGTTTTTAGTTTCTTATTAAGATTATTAAGAATTTAAGATGTTTTTTTGTAATGATTAGATCTTTTTTAGAAACTATTTTGCGTATGGGACTAGATCAATACATTTTGATGAGGTGCATGTCAACTTTACGTGTAACGTCCAAGCTCAAATGACACGTTTCATGCTAAACTAAACACGTGGCCACACTGCCTGCTGAGCTAAGCGTTCATAATTTTTTTATTACTATAATAAAAATTTATTAAAAAATAAATCACAAGTCATATTATACCAAGAAAATCAACTCAAAAAATGAGTTTACAGTGGTAGCTTAACAAATTTTAACTTTTACAGGGTTACCATTACTCAAATTTTACATAGAAATTTAGTACCTCTATCAGCTGGTACTAGAAGAGAAGCAGGGTAATACCAAAAACTGCACCTGCATCTTAAGATGAAAAGCTAGTAACAAGAGGATGGTAGCTGCATGGCTTTGACAATCAGCTACAACTAGTCAGGGGAACCTACTTAACTAATATACATGAGTTCGGTTTGCTTTGCCAAAGGTCTATTACAAGTTCATCTATCAAAGAATGTAGTATTGCCCTGTCGACTGAAACACTTGTTTCGAAAGCTTCTACATCCAAATCAGTCCAACTACTCATTTCCATCTCTATTTGCTCATCTAAAATAAAACCAGCCCAACTAGTCCACCTTCTGATTTCTTCGACCACCTCCCTGATTAACATTTCAGTGTTCATTGATACTGGTAAGTCTGTCCATGATTTGATTCTTCCTTTTATGCTCGGGATGTATCGTGAATCCAAGTATTCGATCACACAATCAAAAATAAATCCTTTAAGTAGATTCCCCTCTGTGTCCTCAGACTCGGAAAAGCAACCAAAGTTTGTCCATAACACACTGCCAAGAGTTTCCAGTTCATTGACAATAAACTGGCATATTGAGAAAGCTTTACCCTCATTTGAGTTATTTCGAAATGGATTCCCAAATACTAGTTCAGCATTTCGTATGACTTCCTCTGCATGGGCCAGCTTGCTTCCGTTTAACCTGGAGTCAACAAGGTCCATACTACACAAAACATCAGATATACTGTTGACAAACTCAGCCATCAGCTCTATTCCAGAGAGTCCAGACCTTCCTTTGCCTATTGAGGTTGTACCATGCAATAGATCTACACTAGGCTCCAATTGTTGTTTTTCATTGTGGGACAAATCTTTGAAATCAATGTGTGATTTATGCACTGTGATTTGAAGTATAAACCAAAACAAGTAAAGAAGAACAACTATTACAACCAAAACTGAACAAGCATTTGCAAAAAGAATCTGAAGGAACAACACTATGAAAATATAATCTGTAACTGAAAACAATAATAATTCAAGACAATCAATTACCTAAACCATCATCCAAACTGCTGGATAAGAAGCTCCCATTCAAGATTGAAGCTTTGAGAACAGATAATGGGCTCATATCATTGTTGATATCATTTAAATGTCTGATTTGGGCTGCTTCTTTTTTCAGCTGGGCCTGACGAGAATTAAAAAAGGCAAAGTAATTCATCTTGGGGTCATTTAACTGTTAAAGAGTAAAGACCAATACTTTCAACACATAACATAGAAGAAGCACACTTGGGCATTATACGTGGATCATAATTACATAACCAGGAGAGCGGCACCAATAATTGACATTCGAGGAGCCAGTTAAAAGATTAAGACTTTATGCTGAAAGTTATATCAGGGAGTGCGTCACCATCGAGACATTGATCACAGTTGCATGCAGGGTTATTATAAAAATTAATTAATATCAACTGCGTATGCAGGTCCATTTGCGGAAAATTGATTTCAGGAGGCATGGCACTCAGGGAGCTTGCAAGGGTAACAGGATTGTACAACTCATCATATAAACATAGAGTAATCAATGTTGTCTTCTTTCTACTATGAAGACGGCGGTCTCCCACATACCATGTAATAAACAATAGCCCTCAGCACAGACCTATCCGAAAACAATGAACGTGATCTACATAAACTCACAAACATATATTGCAAGCATGAAGCATTTAATGTTCTGACTCAATTTCTGCTATTGAACTGAAGTAGCTGGTCATATATTACAGAATTAAAGCAGTTCAGTAATATAAAGTAAACAATGGTGAATTTCTTTTAACTTTTGATAAGCCATATAGTGGGAAAGGTTTCTGTTTTCTTAGTACGCTGTACGCGCAGTGTTGCAGTCAATTATAATGCGTAGATCAATATAAAACTTGATTTACTTTAAAGAATAAAAGAACAGTTAGATATTGGTTGTAGATGCATTGCATGTTTGCATGCCATAAAGTATCACAATCAGAAAGTGAGAAAAAAAAACACATACAGTACTTATATAATGGTGAGAGGCACCATGTAGTTAGAAAGCATAAAAACCTGGAAAGATGGATATGTACTCGAGGTATGCTCACAACATGAAACATCTGTCTCAGTTGGCCCAGAAATCACATCATTTACGTAAAAAGACCTCTCTGCAGTTAAGGCCAGTAGTAGCTCTTGAAGGATCATAGCAGGTGTTCGCTTCAACTGGTAACCTCCTAGTGCCATCTCATCGTCCCCTTGACTTCTTATTTCTTTCAGCTTTTGTTCTATAAAACCTAAAGTATCTACTGCGGAAAGAGATGACTTCTGGAAGCACACCTGTCCATTTCTGTTGATTTTATCTAATACTGAACTTTTTTGTGAACTACTGCTACATGTACGGTCACTTTGATATCCCCTGCCATTTGCTTTGGGCGGTGATCTGTCGTTCTTCTTCGAGGAGCTGAATGTGAAGGAAACAACACCATCATTGGTGTCGGTGGTTTTGTTAATTTTTCCCAGACGGGCCAAATTGCTACTGATGCAGAGAAGTTTTCCGGGCTGAACATCCCTTCTCACCATCGTTTGACCCAATGAATTGCAATTAATATCTCTTTGTTTATCGACAGCGGAACCAACAAAACTACAAATATCACCTTGTCTGGCTACCTCTACAGATCTTCTCTTCCTTGCAGAGGATAGAGGATCATAAAGCCTATCAGTTGATATCCTCTTGGAGCCATATCCACATTTGTTTAATGTACCAGGAACTCTTGAGCATTTCTGATCAATGGTACCCTGACTTGGGGGTACCTCTTTGCTGAAATGAACTGTACATGTAGACCTTGGTAAAGTTCTGTCCCTTCCTGTAACCCCTTGATTTCCGACACAAAATTTCTGTTTGTAGCAGATTGACGAAGGTGAAATCTCTTCTTTTCCATACTGTTGGCTTGGAAATTGCCCCCGAGTTTGACTGCCTTTGTGAAGAGTTTTCCTTTCTAAATTGTGCTCAGCTCGAGGATTTACATTGCCTGGTGGTTGAACAGAAAAAGGACTGAATTTTTCAGGACTTTTACGGAACACACTCTCTTTTTCTATATTAAGAGATGACATAGGTGATGTTTGCATACATCTTTCTAATCCAGACAAAGGACGGGCCATGTATTCTGAAACAGATGGTTGTTCTTCCAAGTACGTTCGAGATTCTGGAATATCAAAAATATTGCCACAATTTCCACAAGAAGACTGCCCCCTGGAAAACCTGGTTGTATCTTCATAATACGTAGGACTTTCTAATTGATCCTTTGGCAAACCTGTGCCTGCCTCAACCAGGAGGCCATCTGTTGGATTATAATTCTTTTGACTTGAATAAGGTAGAGCACATTTTGCTCTATTCCTAGCTTGCAACCCAGGTTCCAATATTCTAGTAGCAGCACCAATCAACCTAGCTGCATTTCTTTTTGAAAGTCCTTTGGGACTCTTCACTGGTGGAGCAAAGTTTGGGTGATGATGCTTGCTTGATCTCGACAAAACATTCTTAAAATGCAACCCCTCGGCTCCTAACCTAGCCACTGCACGTCTATCAGAAAGCCTCGTCTTCTGAAGCTTGTGAGGCTTCAGTTCATGCTTGGACCCTTCCTTTTCAAATTTAATGTGTTGGCCATTGAACTGACAGCGATCAATAGCAACTTTATCACCTCTGTCAACACCAATTTTATCGGAAGAAGTTTTCTTGATCTTATCCCGGTGTACAGCAGGCAACGAATCCAAGCCCATAAGCCTAGCCACCAAAGTTGGAGTTCGCATTGCATGTTTTTTTCCAGGGTCAGCATTTTGAGTTCCATTTTTCTCATTGGACATCTATTATCCACAAAGAAATGTGAATAGGTGGATACTTCTAAAATAATTCTTAGCAAGTGGACAGAACATAAGATCCGTCCATTAAAAAGTGACAAGGCTCCTGTCGGGTTCGGATCCTCGTTCCCCCACCCTCGTACACTTATAAGCATAACACATTGAAAATAATTAACTTACCTACAAAAAGAACACAGTACTAAAATCGATAAAGTACATACCAATCGGAGTTTGGGTAACTTATCATCAGCTCCAAACCTCTTAGAACCATGTTGAGCAGAATCTAGCATCAATATTACATTAATATTCTTAGTCTTCTTTTTATATTTATAATTTAATACTCATACACCATTAAATTCTCGACATTTCGAAAAGGGAACGAGTCAGATACCATTGGAAACAAAAAAGAACAACAATATAGGGAAGGAGAAAGAATGCAGACCTAATGAAAGAAGCTTGTTGGAAGAAAACTTCTTGTTTGCAAACCTTTTCTTCCAATCAAAGAGCTGCAAGAAGATACCAACACATCCACCTGTTCTCTGAGTCTTTTTCTCATTAATGGCCAAGGCTGACCCTGTATCACTCATTTTTTTTAATCCTCCAGTAAAGCACAATGTACATACACACAAACCCTGTATGCAACATAAACAGTACTACAAGTTGATTTTCTTGGAATGCAGCATTGTAAAATTAATAAAATAAAAAAGTTTAAAAATGGAGCATGGCCTTGAAAATGGGTAATTTTCGGTGTGGGGGGGGGGGGGGGGGGGCTACAGGTAGTGCAGTACTAGAGAGAGAGAGATAAGACTGGAAAGTAAGTTTAAAAAAGTACTACTAACATGCAGGATTGACACGGAAGTGACAAAAATAAGATACGTATCGTCCGTTGAGTCTACGTCTGTCTAGCTGTCTGATGTATGTATGTGCTTCTCTCTGCACTTCTGCTACATATGCATGTTTTTTTTATTACAGCCTTGGTAACTTCACAGCTTTCCTACCCCTCTTTTCTTTTCCTTTTAAGCCACCCAAAATGACAGATTTGTCTCTATGATCAACATTGTACAGTATACCTTTTTTACGGGAAATTGTCTTTAATTACTGAAATTATAAAATGTTGTTTTTTGACATAATTTCAAGTAAATTGTTTGAAACGACACTAATCAGAAAAGACAATTATGTCATCATTCATTAGTGTTAGGGATAGATTCATCAGTTTTGTTCGATCGTATCTAAAGAAAACAATTCTCTTTCTCTTATACTTGTTATAACGCTCAGTCTGAGTCCTCCTTCTTCCCGTCTTCACTTGCCCGGAGTGTGATGTAGTTGTTAGTGAGTTTTTGCAAAACAATGCCGGAGAAGGGTGGCGGTTCTGCGGCACCTCCGGCGTGAGAATAAGAACGAGTTTATGGAGGATATAAGGCAGAGAGAGTGTATCTAAATGTGTATGGGTGTGTGTATGAAAAAATAGAACCCCGAGAACCCCTTATTCCTTGGACTATGTATAGGCCAAGGATTAGGGTTTTGGGGTGTTACCTCGAAATCTGTACCGTTTTTGCATATGCTAGTTGGACACGTGAAACACGTAGATGATGTACACGTGTGCATGGGGCTGTATGCGAACACGTGTAAGGAACGTCTTGCAGTGTGGAGAGCCGCAAATGGAATATGATGATAGTGACATGTAATCATACCTATCATCATTACAGCCACGTGAAGGAATATTCGTGTCATCATGTCAGGCTTTGCATAAGTGTATGTTGGCCTTTGAAGCCCTGTTGTGCTTGCGTTTAAAGACCTCTCAAAGGGTTCATCCTTAATACCGCAAGGATCCCTTATGGGGTTCATCCTTAATGCCCTTCTTTAGGTTCATATTTCAGGCCTTAGTGACTTGTATATTTCTTAGTCTATCACAGAGTTAGCCTTTAAGGCCCCTGTTGTGCTTGCGCATAGAGACCCCTCATTGGGTTCATCCCAAATGCCTTACATTAGGTTCATATTTGGAGACTTCGTGGCTTGTGTATTTCTTAGCCTATCACTTGTAGTTGTGGAAACCAAACTTTTAGCTGTCCAGTTTTAAAATGTCCAATTTTGACACAGCTGTAGTCAAGGGCCTAATCTAAAAGATGTTTTGTAAGCATGGTGACCCAAAAGTAAGCCCCGTTAGTTCTTTTATATTATGATTTTTAGGAATCCATTGTTTCATGGGCTTTTAATCGTGGGGTTCATTCACAAATTACAATCCAAAATAATACCAACACTCAAATACAATTCCATACGATTATTTTCGATCTTTAAACGTGTCGTTAACTCTATTTATCAAGCTGCTGTTGACGGGATGATACATAGGTGTAAAATCAATCATAACGCTCCAACTATAACTCACTTATTGTTTGCGAATGATAAAT
Organism: Heracleum sosnowskyi; assembly: GCA_030848705.1. NCBI lineage: Eukaryota > Viridiplantae > Streptophyta > Magnoliopsida > Apiales > Apiaceae > Heracleum > Heracleum sosnowskyi. The sequence continues at coordinate 103,188,812 of CM061245.1, forward strand.
TTTTTATTTTTCAGAGATACTAGCCGTTATCCCGTTAAGTCCTTACCGAATTTCTATGAATGTAAATCTGGGCGGGCAATAAATATTCAAAAATTCAACATTTCATTTAGTGCAAATGTTATAACGGAGGCAAGAAAGATTATAATAAACGTAAAGAACGTACACATATAGGCAGAAGAGAAAAGTTTTATTGATCTCGAGGATACAGATTACAGCATTCAGATACAGATCTAGGTTATATGACCTAGAGAGTCAGATACATATAAGTTATGCCCTAAAGAGTTTATATAGCACTCTCTAGACGGATAAGTATTATCACTTCCTTGGAGGATAAGTCTTATCCCAAGGATAAGTCTTATCCCGACGGTGGATAAAGATTAGTTTTAGATCTTTCCTTGTAGGAATTATTTCCATATCATAACGGGCAATCACTGATTCAAGACATATTCTAACAAATTTTCACCTTGACTTGAATCCTCTCACAAAAAACAGATGTACCAGATGCACCATAATAATGCCAGATGTACCAGAAAAAACTCTTCTGCCTCAGATTTTGCCTAAAAGGGCAATCAGCAACTCCGAACATTTAGCAAGTCCAAACAATGTTGAAACTTGTAAGGTCCACGATTTATCAAATAACATGTTGTAGTGACCGCTTCTGCCTAGAATCTTCTAGTTAGTCCAGCATTAGAGAGCATGCACCTAGCTCTCTCCAGAAGTGTCTGATTCATACGTTCTGCTACACCATTCTACTGTGGTGTATCTCTGACTATATGATGCCTAACAATTCCTTCATTCTTGCAGAACTCATCAAACTCAGATGAGCAAAATTCCAGACCATTATCAGTTCGCAGCCTCTTAATCTTCTTCCCTGTTTGATTCACCACTAATGTCTTCCACTGCGTGAAAATCTTAAAGACTTCACTTTTATGTTTCATGATGAACAACCAAGTCATTCTTGAGAAATCATCAATCATTGACACAAAATATCTGTGACCCCCTAAAGACTCCACCCGGGAAGGACCCCAACAATCAGCATGGATGTAATCAAGTGTGCCTTTTGTTCTGTGTGTTGCTTTAGGAAACTTACTGCGATGTAACTTTCCAAAAACACACTGTGTTCACAAAACTCAAGACCTGTGACCTTATGACCACAAAGAAGATCAGCTTTTGACAGAATTTGCATCCCTCTTGAACTCATATGACCAAGCCTCATGTGCCACAACCTGGTCATGTTTTTTTTATCAATCCCTGAAGACGCGACAACAACAGAACCTGATAACGTAGAACATTGAAGAAGATACAAGGTACCACGTTTAACACCTTTCAGAACCACATCGGAACCCTTGCAGACATGTAGAACTCCACCTTCATCTTGAAAACTGAAACCCTTGTTGTCTAACATACTCAGAGATATCAGATTCTTCGTCATAAGTGGAACATGCCTAACATCATTCAATGTGCAGAATTTACCATCATGTGTTCGAATTTTAATCTAGCCTATTCCAACTGTCTCACAAACAACACTCTTAGCCATAAAAAGCTTGCCACCGTCTACTTGCTCGTAGGTTGTAAACCACTCCTTGCGAGGACACACATGGTAAGACGTTCCAGAGTCAAGGATCCACACATCAGAGTGATGTGTGTGCTCAACAGAAACTAGAGCAATATCTTTTTCAGAATTGGTACTAACTATAGCAGCAGTACCTGTCAATTTATCTTGTTGCTTCTTTTTTCTTGGGATAGTCAGATTTCCAGTGTCCCTTCTCTTTACAGTAATTACAGACATCATTAGGTTTCGGACCCTTGGGAGCTGGTTTCTTGACTTTATTCTTCCCCGGCTTTCCATGTCTATTACTCATGTTGTCTACTAGCCCAACAGCCTGATTATCTGCATCTGTACCAGCCGCCTTATGGCGCAGCTCTCTAGAATGAAGAGCAAATCTAACCTCCTCTAGAGAAATAGTATCTTTACCAACAATAAACGATTGCACAAAATTCTCATACGATAATGGTAAAGAGACTAATAATATTAAAGCAGCATCCTCATCTTCAACTTTAACATCAATATTACGCAATTCTAATAGGATTGTGTTTAACTGATCTAAGTGATCTCGGAGATGCATACCTTCATGCATACGCAGACTAAACAGTCGTTGCTTTAGAAGCAACTTATTTGTTAAAGACTTTATCATGTAGAGATTTTCAAGCTTCAATCACAAACCAGACACGGTATCCTCCTCCGCGATTTCAGTAACAATATCATATGTAAGACACAACAAAATTGTTGAGTGTGCCTTTTCTTCTAGACTGACCATCTCAGCGCTTTGTGGATCCGTCGATTTCTTTTTCAACGGCGCCCAGAGCCCATGTTGCTTTAACAAGGCACGCATCTTGATTTGCCATAGACCGAAACTATTCCTCCCAGTAAATTTGTCAACTTTCACGTTAATACCACCAGACTGCATCTTTCTCACCGAAACTCAAACCCTAGAAATAGAACCAGGCTCTTGATACCAGTTTGTTATAATGGAGGCAAGAAAAATTATAATAAACATAAAGAACGAACACAGATAGGCAGAAGGGAAAAGTTTTATTGATCTCGAGGATACAGATTACAGCATTCAGATACATATCTAGGTTATGACCTAGAGAGTCAGATACATATACGTTATGCCCTAAAGAGTTTATATAGCACTCTCTAGGCGGATAAGTATTATCACTTCCTTGGAGGATAAGTCTTATCCTAAGGATAAGTCTTATCATGACGGTGGATAAAGATTAGTTTTAGATCCTTCCTTGTAGGAATTATTTCCATATCATAACGGAAAATTACTGATTCAAGACATATTCTAATAGCAAATGTCCATGGAGACAAACAAGAAGAGATTAAAGATTTGTTGTTGGTGATGAATGATCTTAGTAATAATATGTACTGGGTCCTGATCTCTGACAATCTCTTGTTCAAATTATTTGTTCGCGAGAAATTATCGCGGATAGATTTAATACTAGAAATGATGTGAATGCAGTCAATTTACCAAAATATTCGGGTCAGTTTCGGGTTGACCCAAAATACCCGAACCCGACCCGAAAATTTAATATATAAAATAAATTCTTTAAAATATATAAATTTATATTACATAATTATAGATATATGTGATATATCTTCATATTATTTAAATGATTTTAATTCATATATCATATAATAATTTTTTATTATATATTTTTAATATTTTATAAATTAAATTAAATTTTTTATATATAAATACTTATTTTAAATTATCTTCGGGTTAAACGGGTCATTTTTGGGTTGATCGGGTACTAACAGGCCGGGTTTGGGTTGAGAAAATTCAACCCATTTCGGGTTCGGGTAGACTCAAAAACAGGATCGGGTACAACAAACCCGACAAGAACCCGACCTATTATCCGAAATTGCCACCCCTAATGCAAGGTTAGCGGTCAAAGTTATTGTCTCGAGCCGGAAAGGTCGTTTTGATCAAGAGTGTAGCACAGGATTGCCACCCTTATTACTGAATGTCGTGTTTTCTAGTACCAAAATCATTTTGTCATGAAATTAAAAAGATAATGAATGGATACTAGTGATGCTCATAAGGTTTTCAATTATTTCCAAGATTGCAATGCTCAAGCTATATTGTCAACTCGCATTCCCTGGAATCAGGTACGAGATAGATGGTTTTGGTGCAATCTTCTGATGGTAATTATAATGTTAAGACGGGATATCGGTTCAATTACTCTCATAATAATATTGGTGGTAATCTAAGAAGTAGGGACACTCTAGTAATCAACCGTAACCCCATTTCGGACTCGTAGACACGCATATCCTCTTATTGGACTGTGATTCTTCAACAATCCTATTTTTGTATTTTGTATTCACCAATTGTATTCACAATTTGTGTTAACTAATTATTCACAAAATAAAATATCAGAGTCTAGAAGAAAATATAAAAATATTGATAATCATGTTATTTTTGCATAAATAAAATGATTATACCTATATTTTTGTGTTTTGGATTAAACAAATTATGAATTTCATTAATTTTCCATCCAGTTTTTGGTTCTGTCAATTGGTTTCAATATGTATGACATGAAATATATGTGAAAATTTATATTTATGTATGATGTGTCCTCCCGCATCTGTGTCCCTATATATATACAAATTTGTCGAATTTGGGTATCCCCGTGCTACGCACCTACATCCGTATCTTTATTTCTTAGGTGGTAATTGTTAACATATATAATATTATTATTATTGGATAATTCCAATTATTGTAATAGTTTCCTTTTGTTAGGACAATTTCCTTTATTATTGTTTGGTTATTGGCTATATAAGCCTCCTCTCTATTGTAATCGATAACAAGTTCATTATAATAAAATATTACTTTTATCTCTTCTCCTCATACTTTATCATGGTATCAGAGCTCGGTTTAGGGAGATGTCTCAGGTTTGAGCCTTCCCACACGTGTTATTTAATTTAAATATTTATCTGCTGTTGTTTCTCTGCCTGGTCAATCGTGACGAAAGGTATCGCACGATTGAGGGGGAATGTTGAATAATATTATAATATAAGAGTATAAGATTATGTTGGGGTCTTCCTCTGACACCATAAGGTTTTAGAGCGATTGGTTACTTAACATGGTATTAAGAACAAGGTTCGTTCGATCCGGGATAGGTTGATTGATAGTTGGAACGTGAAGTCTGCCACATGTTGGATCTAAAATACGTGTTTCAATTTTTTTTTCTTCTTGTCTTCTCTCCAAATTGTTTTTTTTCTTGGGTCGTTTTTTATTACAGATCTTGCCTTTTCTTCGATTGTTTGAGTTCCGTTTCGTTTTCGATTGTGCTCTTTAATGTATTGGTTCCTTGGTAAGATTCTTCTTTTACTCTTCTTCATATTGGTGGGATTTCTTTTTCTTGGGTAAACACTGATTTTGGTTGGGATTTTTCTGCTGGTTTTGTTTTGGTTGGGACTCTCATACACACTCTCTGTTTTTCTCACTTTGATGGTATTGGCTCATTTATTTTGTTTTTCTCGTGCGCTATGATGGGAGTAGCCCTAGGTACATCTGTATATCTTCTTTTCTCGTGATGATGGGAGTAACCCTAGGTATATTTGTATACCTTTTTTTGTGCGCTATGATGGGAGTAGCCCTAGGCACATCTGTATACCTTCTTTATGGTCTGGTGCTCTAGGCACATTAACCCCTTCGTGGGATTTGATTATGGTCTTGTGCTCTTGGCACATTAACCCCTTCGTGAGATTTGATTACGGTATGGTGTTCTAGGCACATTAACCCCTTCGTGGGATTTGATTATGTTCTGGTGCTCCACATTAATTTGGACTGGTTATTGGATTTGGATTGGTTGTTAGTTTGAATCGGTTATTGGGTTTGATATTGGATTAGGATATAATTTATTTGATTTTGGATCTAGTTTTTGGTTTCGGTATTGGTATTATTTTCGACGGTTGCAGTTCATTTTAGATTTTTCTTTCTTGTTCGTTGGTTGCAGATTTGTTTGACTTTTACGGTTGTTTTGGTTGATTGAAGACATGGATGTTCTGTTTTCTTCTCTTACTTTGCGGTTTCTTTAGATTTTGCTTTCGATGTTCGTTATTGATTATTGGATGCTATGTTGGATCTAAAATACGTGTTTCGATTTTTTTTCTTCTTGTCTTCTCTCCAAATTGTTTTTTTTCTTGGGTAGTTTTTGATTACAGATCTTGCCTTTTCTTCGATTGTTTGAGTTCCGTTTCGTTTTCGATTGTGCTCTTTAATGGATTGGTTCCTTGGTAAGATTCTTCTTTTACTCTTCTTCATATTGGTGGGATTTATTTTTCTTGGGTAAACACTGATTTTGGTTGGGATTTTTCTGCTGGTTTTGTTTTGGTTGGGACTCTCATACACACTCTCTGTTTTTCGCACTTTGATGGTATTGGCTCGTTTATTTTGTTTTTCTCTTTCTTTCCCTTATCTTCTCTTCCCCTTTTCTCGTGTGCTATGATGAGAGTAGCCCTAGGTACATCTGTATATATTATTTTCTCGTGATGATGGGAGTAACCCTAGGCACATCTGTATACCTTTTTTTTCGTGCGCTATGATGGGAGTATCTCTAGGCACATATGTATACCTTCTTTATGGTCTGCTGCTCTAGGCACATTAACCCCTTCGTGGGATTTGATTATGGTCTTGTGTTCTAGGCACATTAACCCCTTCGTGAGATTTGATTATGGTCTGGTGTTCTAGGCACATTAACCCCTTCGTGGGATTTGATTATGTTCTGGTGCTCTAGGCACATTAATTTGGACTGGTTATTGGATTTGGATTGGTTGTTAGTTTGAATCGGTTATTGGGTTTGATATTGGATTAGGATATAATTTATTTGATTTTGGATCTAGTTTTTGGTTTCGGTATTGGTATTATTTTCGACGGTTGCATTTCATTTTGGATTTTTCTTTCTTTTTCGTTGGTTTGCAGATTTGTTTGACTTTTACGGTTGTTTTGGTTGATTGAAGACATGGATGCTCTGTTTTCTTCTCTTACTTTGCGGTTTGTTTATATTTTGTTTTCGATGTTCGTTATTGATTATTGGATGTTATGTTGGATCTAAAATACGTGTTTCGATTTATTTTCTTCTTGTCTTCTCTCCAAATTGTTTTTTTTCCTGGGTAGTTTTTGATTACAGATCTTGCCTTTTCTTCGATTGTTTGAGTTCCGTTTCATTTTCGATTGTGCTCTTTAATGGATTGGTTCCTTGGTAAGATTCTTCTTTTACTCTTCTTCATATTGGTGGGATTTCTTTTTCTTGGGTAAACACTGATTTTGGTTGGGATTTTTCTGCTGGTTTTGTTTTGGTTAGGACTCTCATACACACTCTCTGTTTTTCTCACTTTGATGGTATTGGCTCGTTGATTTTGTTTTTCTCTTTATTTCCCCTATCTTCTCTTCCCCTTTTCTCGTGCGCTATGATGGGAGTAGCCCTAGGTACATCTGTATATCTTCTTTTCTCGTGATGATGGGAGTAACCCTAGGCACATCTGTATACCTTTTTTTTCATGCGCTATGATGAGAGTAGCCCTAGGCACATCTGTATACCTTCTTTATGGTCTGGTGCTCTAGGCACATTAACTCCTTCGTGGGAATTGATTATGGTCTTGTGCTCTAGGCACATTAACCCCTTCGTGAGATTTGATTATGATCTGGTGTTTGATTATGTTCTGGTGCTCCAGGCACATTAATTTGGACTGGTTATTGGATTTGGATTGGTTGTTAGTTTGAATCGGTTATTGGGTTTGATATTGGATTAGGATATAATTTATTTGATTTTGGATCTAGTTTTTGGTTTCGGTATTGGTATTATTTTCGACGGTTACAGTTCATTTTGGATTTTTCTTTCTTGTTCGTTGGTTGCAGATTTGTTTGACTTTTACGGTTGTTTTATTTGATTGAAGACATGGATGCTCTGGTTTCTTCTCTTACTTTGCGGTTTGTTTAGATTTTGCTTTCGATGTTCGTTATTGATTATAGGATGCTGTGGATGGTTCTTCTTATTAGATTTTCTTGTTCGCTTTGGTTCTGGTTTGGATACACCCGGATGACAATTTATTTACGTTTGCTATTGGATGACATGAATGCTTTGAATTCGCTTGTTTTGCGGTTGCAGTTTTGAATTCGTTTGGAAAACGTGACTCAATTTTTTGTTGACAAACTTCCGATTTCCCATCGTGACTTTGAGGGGGATATTAACATATATTATATTATTATTGGATAATTCCATTATTGTAATAATTTCCTTTGTTAGAACAATTTCCTTTATTATTATTTGGTTATTGACTATATAAAACTACTCTCTATTGTAATAGATAACAAGTTCATTATAATAAAATATTACTTTTATATCTTCGCCTCATACTTTATCAGTAATATAGCTCAATCAAATGGGTGGAGTCGTATTTGGAGGTTAAACACTCATCATAAGTTCAAATTTTTTTACGGAGAATGTGTAGGAAAAATGTACCTATACTTAATCTGTTACGACATAAAAGAGTTCAGACGCCCATAGTTTGTCCAATTTGTGATATCAATGTGGAACATCTCCTTCACATATTATGTACCTGTAGTTTTGTCCGTCAATGTTGGCAGTACAAGAACATCTAGTATGATATGACTAGAGTTGAATCAGCTTTGAACTGGGTTTTGAAGAGAATATGGTTTGCACGACATAAGAGAGTGTGAGAGAGTAAAGTGTAGACACCAGCAATGACCACGGATTCGAGTTCAAAGCCGATCTCTGACTGGAGGGAGGTTGAACAAAAATAAAAAGTCCTGACCAATGCAAGGGACCCTGAAACTTTATATGGATGTGTCTGTCTTTGACGGTGCTGCATCGTTCTCAGTTGGGATGGTGCTTGGAGACTGACAAGGAACGTTTTTGAAAGGTATGAATAACAGAGTGGAAGGTGTTGTTTATGTATTTGAAGTAGAGTCGTTTGGTGTTTGACCAAAATGACTCTCCTCATCCGGGGAACGCACTGGTCAAGAATGTAAACAATCCCTCCTTAATGAGATGAATAATGTTTTAATTAGTTTTGTTAGAAAACAAGCAAACAAGGCATCACATTTGATTTAGTGAATAAAAATAAAAAAATAATTTAATAGATTCGAAATTCATAGTCGAGTTTAGACCGTGTTCTACTCAATCGATATACCGTCTAGTGTAACAGATTCAAGTTGTACACTATAATCTTTTTCATGTATTGGGGAAAAGAAATAAAAAGAAAAACTATAATCCCAGAGGGTTATATTCTTCCATCAAACACAAATGAAAAGAAAAGAAGCTCCCGTTGAATTGTATACATTGGGAATGAACACGAAGATCAAGAAAATATATAAAAAAACGAGTAAAGTTAGATGATAATTGACAAATGGATAGAGTAATGAGAGCTATCAATATTTAATAATAGATTTGAGATATTAGAGGAAAGTAGTGTGTATACTAGTGTTTTATATTATTAATAAAATAGACACAGTGAAGAAAAATAGTGAATGTAATATTATTTTATATTATTAAAAGTTAATATTTTTGGAATGTATAAAAATAAGACGGACATCTCAAAATAGAAACTGTATAAAAATGGATGGGATGGAGTAACTTCATTGGTGAGATTTCTAATGAAAATCATTTCTCTGTTTTTTTAATTAATTTCTAGCTGTACTCATAACTTTATGCAAGTGTCAACCGAAAATCTAACCAATCTTTAAGAAGTAGTGAAAAATAGTCATATTCAAGGACAAATGTAACAGGTACCCCATGCATATCAAACCAAATTAATATTGAAAAATTTTGATACAGAAAGAAACAAACAAGATATGGACAAAGTCGCAGGCAAAGGTTAGCTGTTTATTTTGCTGGTCAGTATCAGCAAAGAGCATTTGGTCTGTGGAAAAGCAGAGCATGTGCTCTGTGTCCCCTCAATTATACATGCTCCATTTTCCTCTCAATACAATCTTAATCAAACCAAACAACTACTGGAATAGTTACCAAAGTTAATCTGCAAATCCTGAACAACAAATCATATAACTAGTACTTCACATCGTAGCAATAAAGGTTGTGTTGATTCATGGTCAAGTGTTTACTTGATTTTCGCTAATCCAAACCTTCACTAATTTGCTGATGCGGGATTTTTGTGCATGTTCCAACATTCGGCGTATGAAACATTGTTCATGTACATCATGATTTAAATTTTGTGCTCTTCTCCTGCTTGTTACTACTAGTAGAGAAAATAGAACCTAAACCAAACAAATTTGCAGAAGGAACATTTAGCACCGGATTGATTCGAACTCCATTCCCATGCGACGATGAAGATCCATAACTAGTGTTTCCGCCATAACCATTCTTTTTTAATGGCGGCTTTTGGTAGCTATTTGAAGATGACAACTGACTCTGTTTTGTGGATGTTGACACTGATGAACTCTTCTGTGCATGCTGCTTGTTAAGATTATGACTCTCTTTCGATGATGATGATCGTTTCGAAGTCGTTGCTGAACCAGCTGAGTTGCTACGAGATAATAATGGTATCGGACATAAGCTTCTTGCATAGCTGTTACCACTGTTGAGACTGCTACTCCGTTTGAATTGCCAAAATGACTTTGACTTTTTTTTCTGGTCCTCTGACTGATGATCACAACAGCCTGGAGTATCATTTGACCTTTGACTTTCTAAACTTTTTTTGTCAGGTTTAAGCTCTGGAGGATGACTATGATTTAATGAAGGTGGCACTGGCGCCGGAGGTTGTTGAGGTTTCGATTTCGGTTTCGGTTTATCGGTTGGTAGCAATTTTCCATCATGAAAAATGTCTTCGGCAGAGACAGAGTGTTGGTTAAAACTATGGTGATTACAGAAATCAAATTCAGGACTTGAAGATGGGATAGATCGAAGAAGGCTTTGTTCGACTGGAAAATTAATAATGTCTGATGGAGAGATATCATGTGAAAATGATATGCGAGGGCTCATGATGCCTAGAGGACTTGGATTTTCCTTGTAAAGCTCCATGGCCATCGTTGGGAAATGATAGGAATAATGAATACAAAACTTGGTATATATAGTGCTAGTGTGCGAACAAATAATTATAGTTTGTGTACGTCTTATCCTCTACTATAATCTTGAACCAAATATAAGTTGCCGAAAATGATAAGTAAAATTACGTAGATATAAAATGCACCGAAAGGTGGTAAAAGAAGAAGACCAAGAAATTAGAAACGTTAGATAGATTTGAATGGGAAAACTTGAAATATGAATAACGTGGAGGGATTAACTTTGACTTGTGAATGAGCGAGGAAGATGAATTGAATCTGTTGAACAAGTCCTATTATTTTACTAGAAGTATTAGTCTTGGTGATAAGTTGGACGAGGACATCACATGTTATTGACTTGGTTGATTAGTCTTATTTTGTACTATAATTGTACTTTATGCTATGATAATCAAGGCTAAATTAATGTTAGCTGTGAATAAAACACTAATCTTATTGGTTAAAGAAATAAGGCAATAGTTTATAAATTGAGATGTTTAGCAACTTGAAGCCTGTCTTTGACTTTAGCATTGTAAGTTTGTAACGCGTAGAAGTTAAAGACCAAAAAATTGGTCTTCCCTGGCCTGACTCCAGACTCCAGAGTTCAGCACACAAAAACATTAGTCACTCGGACTCACTCCTATTCATCTTAGTTTTCTTTTCAGCTTCTACATACTTATATTTCATTGTATTTTGATGATAAAAAATTTATTTATTTTAAATTCTTTTTTCAATAAATATATTAATAAATATTACACTTCATAACAAAAAAATTTGAATTAATATTTTTAAATTTATGATTAAAGCAGGTGTGCAGAAAAATAAAGCAACGTACAATTTTACGGAAAAAAACCTTCCAAAATTCCAAACAACATTTGTCATAATCGAGCTTTACAGAGAGCAAATTACTTGAGCTAGATATGTTGATTAAAGACATGGAGCTCATTTGGATACATTTTGAAAAAAATTCTAAAAAATCCTTGTACACGATATGGTATTTTTTTAAATTGATAACGCATACATATACACACATGCACGCATAATTTATCATTTTATTAACAAAGTTATCAATTAGGCGCATGACACGTTAACAATTTTTACAAATTTTGGATAATTTTTTGGGTTCGTAACATTTTTCAAATGACTTAGAGTTGACGAAAGGCAAAATGATAAATTACACATGTCAACCTCATCAATTTCCATTTGAATTGGTCATTTATATTAAAAAATTGTGTAAAATAGCGATTGCAAAGTAAATAATCAGTCGCGGTGGTATCATCAATATTTATTACTCATATGCAGAACAGTTAACCTAAGAATCCTTAGAATTTAAAATAATATATATTTATTATATATAGAAAATAATAAATGTTTATTATATGTAGATTAAGAGCAAAGTTGACCAAAAACACAAAATACACCATTTAGAGCCAAATAATACTTGATTAACTATTATAATTATACATCGATATCGATCACAAAAATTTCCATTATCGTCATAAAATTCTCCCATTATTTTTATTAATTTTGTAAAAATATTCAAGTTGTAATATACACACGATATGAGATAACAGTGTTCAACAGCTGAACATTTAAATACAAGTTAGTTCAGTTGTAGAACTTTTAAATTTATGTGCTTGACTTCAAATTCGTTTGCATGACTTTCATGTTCAGCGCTAAAACACGAAAGTTATGCTATGAAAATAATATGAATAATATTGTTCAACAGCCGAACATTATAAAAAAAAATCAAATTCACTTGTAGAACTTTGTGCAAAAAAGTAAGTTAAGTTGTAGAACTTTGAAGTTGACGTGCATAACTTTTAAAATTCAGTAGCAGGACACTTGTCCTGTATTTATACTACGAAACAAAATAGGTTCTACATTAAAATTCTTATCTTACAAATTCTTTTCTTGTATAAAATTTTGAATAAAATAAATAAATAGTTTTTAAGAAAAAATAGCCAAAAGATAGGTAAGATAATTTTTTTTTTAAAAAGAATTTAAAAAATGAGTAATTGATTAAATTTCTATATTTAAATTAACTGAACTAATATTGTAGTTATTTTATTTCAACAATACCCTTATAATGATTTTGTATATAAAAATGAGTTGAATCTGGACAGTTGATGATCTAGTAATAATCAAACGGCTTATGAGAGTCCACCGTTCTTTTTTAGTGATGAGTTCTCTTTTGAGCCAACCTCTTATTATATAAAATAAATAGAGCGAAGACAAGTAGTGAATGTAATTAATTTTCATATTATAAATTTTACAACATCTTAAAACTTTTGAAATGTAAAATTTTGAAAGAAACATACAAAAAATGAAAACGTAAAAAAATGAAAAAAGATAAATTACAAAAAATTACAAAGTTAAAAAGAAATTTGAAATTGAAATTCAAGTAAATTATTTAAAGCATAGGCAAACACACTCTTGCTATGGCCTATGGTCCACACATTTGTTAGAACAACACTCAACAGCAAAGCATATAGTATCTACAAGTGAAGTGACTGGAGAGACAAGAGCTAGGAAGTTAGTTAATTTGTGATGAGCCATGTCCATTTTGGGATAGTTGCCAAACATATACTATCATTGCCTGCATCTTTCAATCAACCCCAGTGGAATACACCGGGGCCTAAATTATTACATTTACATTTTTATTCAACCAGAATCTTTAAAATATCCCTTTAACTTTATTCTCATGTTCTGCCCATCTTAGTTAGGTCTCTATTGAAATGTCTCTCCATCTCTCTGCTGTCACCAAAAAGTTACCAGATTTGCTTACACATTTACCAACTTGACTTCCACATTTTTTCATTGCTGCTAGTACATGAAATTCAAGGTCTTATGCGAAAAATATATATTTAAATGAGATATGTTTTTATTATAAAAATGGGAAATATTCATTTTAAAATATGCAAAATAAAATCTGAAGTTATTGTGATTTTTCTCGAGTTTTTTTGTGGATTAAAATTGTAGTAGGATTAAGATGATCCAAATAGAAGCAAACAGGGTCCATGAAGATAACAATGCACATGTATAATTAATACAATGACCCGTCTGCTTTCTCTTTTACTTTCCCGTTTTGGGCCCACTCTCCCATGTGATAAGTAACTTGAAAACAGACACAACCCGAGCCCCAATCCAGCCACGAAACCTTATATTAGGGCTGATTTCATAATTATAATTATAATTAACTATTATAATTACTATCACTCAGTTTTCTAAAAAACGGGAATCGGCATTAGTATCACACTGCATTGTTATTGTATTTGGCTAATTTTCGATGATTTATACAAAAGAAATTTCGAACAATATTGGAAGGAGATTGTGCTTGCAGTGACCTGGGCATGAAGAAGACGTGTTTAGCAAAATTATACAAATAGACATTTTCCATCGTTAATTTCTTTATATACATCTAGAGCGGAATATGTTTATTTATCTTATATAAATCTAAACATAACTAAAAAATTATACAAACTGCATATTGCACGGCGGAGCTACATTGAGGTTAGTGGGGACTAAAACTCCAACTAGAGTTAGAATAAGGTAATATAATTTATATTTCAGCCCCCACTAAAATTATGAAAAAAATTACATATAATTATTTTAGTCAATATTTGTATATTTTTATTTTATTTTTTATCTTTTAATTTCTTAAATGTGCAAAGTGCATAAATTAAAACAAATGAACCTTAAGTGCAATAAGTCAAAATCAAAAGAATTCAATCTGCAATTAAGTCTAAAAAATTATATAAACAGCAAATAATCAGTATAGATCTAAAAGTAAAAAGTACTTACAATTTGCCACTTAAATAAATCAAAGCACATACCTACGGCTACGAGGATGGAGTGATCTTTTAGTCTTTTAGATAAACTTGAATATACAGTCCATGCCCCATTGTTCGACTCTGATTTACAATTTTTTCATTTTATGTACATACTCTCTTGTTGTTCTCGGTGTTTTAAAAATCGGTGATTAATCGGGATTAATCGTCGATTAATCGCAAAATGACGGACCACCAAACTGATTAAGTGAAAATCGGTCAATTAATCGTTTTTTCAGAAAAACAGTCAAAATCGACTGAATCGGTCAAAAATCGGGCTAATTATTAAAAAATAGTAAAATTTAGTTAAAATTAAAAAAAATAATTAGAAATTTAAAAGGTAGAAAATTGATTAAGTGATAGGAAAAAACATTATTTTTGTACATGTAAGTATAATTTTAGATGCCTAAATCGTAATTTTTTTTAATTTTTCCTCTTAAATTGACCTCTAATTAAAAAGTTAAACCTTCAAAATTTTATTTACTAAAATTATATAATATTTTTAACATATTTGCATAAATACATGATAATAACATATCAATTATATATATAAATATAATTGTATATAAAAATATTATTAAATTTATTCCGATTAATGACCCGATTAATCATTCCGATTACCCGATTAATCCCTGCACAGTGCCTTCACCGATTAACTCCGATTCTCGTTTTTTACACAACTTTTCTCAGTAATAGCTAATGGATTGAAATTTACTTCTTTTACAACGAAAACATATTTGTCAACATTCTATGAACTTAGTAGAAAAGAAATACCCAACATCATTCCAATGAAGATAAATATGAAGTACTAAAAACTTAATCAATTTTTTTACTCCTAAGTAGATTCTTCCCGAAAATTATGTGAATTAATCGGGATGTTCACAAATACATTTGCCGCAGTGTGAATGTTTAAATTTATTTAAAAAGATATATAAAGTAAATTGATCGCAGTGTGAATGTAGATTAGTGTGAACGTTTAAATTTTAAAATCAAGATACTTAGGGGTCATTTGTTAAATCTGAACCACATTTTCTGGATGATTGAAATTATGAATGAATTATAAATCTGAATGCTGAATGAATAATATTGTTTGATGAATAATTTTTTTAATTATCTGAATGATGATATTTAAATCTAATTCTATCGATTAATTATTTAAAATAGCTAATATTTCCGAATAAGTTAAATAATTCTTTATTTGATATTATAATGAATTAATAAACTATTTAAAGTTCAAATAATTGTTAAGCATTATTTAATATTTAAATATTGGGATATAAATATAAATAAGTGCATGCAATGAATAATTGGAAAAATCAAATTTTGCTTCATAAATGGAATTTATGTATCATGAAAATAAAAAGTATATTGTTTCACATTATAATAAATTAAGAGCTCGACAAACATTAACAAGTTTACATGTTCACACATGACACTTTAGTTGTCTACGTGGGGAGATATTTGAACCATCCAGCTATAAAAAACTAACCTGTGTCGTCCAGCAGTTTTTTTCACTCGTCCCGCTAGCCTGACCAAATACCAAACAATCTGAATGAGTTGTTTTCTGGCCGTTCAGAACTTTTGATCTCATTCAACCGTTAACAAATGAGGCCTTAGTATATTATCGCACATAAAAGTACGAGCATCACTAATC
Organism: Heracleum sosnowskyi; assembly: GCA_030848705.1. Classification (NCBI taxonomy): domain Eukaryota; kingdom Viridiplantae; phylum Streptophyta; class Magnoliopsida; order Apiales; family Apiaceae; genus Heracleum; species Heracleum sosnowskyi. The sequence continues at coordinate 103,204,882 of CM061245.1, forward strand.
AGAGTGTGCAGGTCTCCCCGGGCACCTCCACAAGTTGTACGAGTCATGAAATCACAATTCACCAGAAAATGTAGGAGGAGAATAAACAAGTAAGCTCATAATAGATTAAGTTCACAAAAACACATTATATTTTCTCACAACATTTTTTTGTTAGAAAGAAGATTGAATTTTCTGTTTCAGCAACTAAAATTTAGGAATAATTGTTGGGCCAAAACTCACGGTAACAACGTGTTTGTAGTTTAGATTTTAAATCGTGTAAAATTTTGATATTTGTAAATGAATAGACTGTTGTTTTGGTTGCCGTTCAGGCATCTTCAATGGAGGCATCCTTGAAGAGACATCTCGTCATAAATAATAATTTTTTATTGTTTTATTTATTTTATCAAATCTAGCACCCTTCCAGTTCAATAGTTGGCACCCTATGTTAGGTGCCTGGATGGTTCCTAAATAAATAATATTAAAATTAGATATAATATAATAAAAATGGACCACATATACTTTTAGTACTAGTATTTAGAATTTTTCCATTTAGAGGGGTGCCAAGAGGGTGTCAAAAATTGGTAACTTCTCTTGACACTCCTTGGGCACCCTTGCAACTCCAGTAGGAAGGCACCAAAGAGTGCCATGCCACATAGGATTTGGCACCCCTATTGAAAATGCTCTAAGCTCTTGGAGCATCTCCAATAGAGGCGCCCTTTAGGGGTGCCAAACTTGTCCAACATATCAAAAATAATAATATTTTATTTTTTCCATCATTTATGTCATATTTAGCACCTTCCAATTCCAATAGTTGACACCCCATGTAAGGTGCTTGGATGGTCCCCAAACAAATACTATAAAAACTAGATATGATGTACTCCCTCCGTCCCGGTCAATTGTTTACATTTGGTTTAGGCACGGAAATTAAGGAAAAATAAGTAAAGTAGTGGAAAAAGTAAGAAAAATGAGTAAAGTAGTGAGATCCATCAATATTTAAGGATAAAATAAGTAAAGTAGAGGAAAGTAGTGGAAGTGCTTAGTTTTTATATTATAAAAATAGATTTTGGGAAAGTTTTGGAATGTAAAGAATTGGTTGGGACATCCCAAAAAGAAAAGTGTAAATAAATAGATGGGACAGATGGAATAATAGGTATGGGCAATATATACTTCTAGTACAAGTATTTGGACATTTCCATTTAGAGGGGGTGCCAAAAGTTGGCAACTTCTCTTGGCACTCCTTGGGCACCTTTGCAACTCCAATAGAAAGGCATCCAAGAGTGTCATGCCACATAAGATTTGACACCCTTCTTGGCACCCATATTGGAGATGTTCTTAGAGCATGTCCAATGCTAATGCTAAAATAGATGTAGCTATTGTTATAATATGAAACCAAAAAATGATTTTTGATGTTAAAATAAAATTTGTAGTCCAATGGATGATTTTAAAATAGCACCAACTAGATCTAAATTTAGCTATATTCCAACAACTTAAACTTTAAATTTAAAAATAAATTTGTCAACATTGCTTCAATTATTCATTTCCCTCCATCTAATCACTTGCATGCCTATGTGGCAATTATAGCTATATTTATAATTAGTTCTATATTTAGAACCAGTTATAACATTTTTCTATTTTAGAACCAAGTATAACATTGCATTGGAGGGATGAGTTCTGTAATTGATACTATATTATAGAAATAACACCTATTTTACAATTGCATTGGACATGCTCTTAGAACAAGTCCAATGCTAGATGCAAAATGACTATAGCTATTGCTATAATATGACATCAAAAAGTAATTTTTGGTGCTAAAAAATAATGTGCACTCCAATGGCAGTTGCATTTTGCAACCAAATATTTCTATATTTAACTAACATTTTGTCCAACTTACCTAAATCTTATTTAAAGTAGACCAACTTGTATTATATTTATAGTTAATTGATGATTTGGCTAGATGCATATATTCATCCTTGGATGCAAATTTGGCACCAAATATGCATTTATGCATATTTGCATTCAAATATGCAACTAATTTGGAGTTGATATTTTTTGAATTTGATGCCAAATGATAGTAATGAAACCAAGTTTGACATTGCATTGAACTTGCTCTTAGAAAGGGTAAAAGATTTAAAATAGACTAGTAATATACACGTGCTTCGCACATAGAGTTTAGTTATTTTTTTATAAAATAATTAAATTAAATTAAATTAATATTTATAAAATAAGTAAATACATGTTATATTTACAAAAATATTGTGTATTTATATGTTATTATTAACAAATTGAAGCATTTACAACGGAGTGGACTAAATTGATTAGCTAAAAAAGTATAAAAAATTTGTTAAATCTGTAATGTATTTTACTCCGGTAAGCTTAGTTATGACACTGGCTATATTTTGAAGATATTACTATATTATTGTTTGATTTTATTATAAATAAATAATATTATTTAAACATGATAATAAGATAATATGAAATTTGTTACAGATTTCTAGAGATTCCATATATATAGCATATATCAAGAACTTGATTATAATTTTAGCTAAGGAAAATGTAGTATATATAGCCTATATCAAGTTGACTATAATTTTAGCCCAGGAAAATATTCTATTGGAGTGAGTCATATTATAAAAGTTATGTATAATTTTTATATTTGATATAGATTCTTTAGCCAGGGGGTTTGAGGGTTGAAAATTGTACTATTAAATGATATGAACGAAAAGAAATAAATCTAACTTCAAGTCATAAAAATGTATAATTATAAAACTAATGAGTTTTGATTAGCATTTCCTTATTGAGTATTTAATATCAATAAACAAATATAAAAAAAACTATTTTTTCGGTTAAAGTACCAAACATTTGATTAAAAGTTACTCGTCCTCGTTTATCCATAATACCTCATACTTTGAAAATTTGTATTATAGTTTTTTTTATAATAATTAATATCGTCATTTAAATAAATAATTGTATTATAAATTTTATTTTTACATTTCTAATCATTCATAAACACCTCATAATACAAAATTACCCAAATAAATTTTAATTTAAAACTTTCATTAATCATTTTAAACAAATTTACCTTATAAGTAAATTTTTTAATTTTAGCGAAACAGGCTTATAATGATATTAATATGGCTTAGAAAATCAAGCTAATTAATGAAATTACTTAAATAAGTACAAAGATAAGAGATTAGAACCACCTACTAAACATGGGCCCATTGCACTTAGAATTAAACTACATACACAGTAAGAAAAAAGATTAAACTAAAGTACTGGGAATCAACAATTGAAAGCAAAATTGTCCAACTCTACTACCAAACAACCTACTGTAAACTAAAACAGACAAAACAAAAACAGGCTAGCTATTAAGACCTCCATTAGATTAGAGAGACCTCCATGGTGATAGAATACTTTTGACAACTTTACCAAGAGCTAAAATTAGTTGCTAAGCTTGTCACACTACGTCGTAGATGGCTTTCTACAACGGTTTTGCACGGTGTTACCATACAAAACCGTTGTAATAGCCATGCTGATATTGTCTACTACAACACTGGCAACTGGTTGTTAGCGTAGATATGATTAAGTGTTGCCCTAGATGCATTATAAATAAAAACTTTAAATCAAGTAATCATTTAAAAAAAAGAAAGTAATGTAACTTTTGTGCTAAAATTTAAAGAAGTAAACCTGCCAAAAAAAGTTTTAAAAAGTAATAAATTGCTTCAATGATTACTTGTTATTAAAATTTATATTACTTTTTTTATTAATGTAATACAAATTTTAATTTTTTTATTAGAATATAAATTTATATTTTTAATAAAAAATTGAAAAATAAAAAGTAACAAAATTTGTGAAAGCAATTTATTTAATTTATTAAAATTATTAATTTGAGATAGGAGTTAACAATGATATTTTAATGGAAGTAGTGTTTTTTTTTAATAATTTTAAAATAAAGAAATCAAAGAAAGTATATAAAAAAAGAAGTAAAAACACCTGAGTATCATATTTGGGCGAAAGTAGTGAGCGGCAAAACTACCGCCTTGCCAAAATTTTGTAAACAAAACCAAATTCTCTCTCTCTCTCTCTCTCTCTTAAAACTCAAAACAATATACATACTCTCATTCTCTCTAGTTCGACAAACGCAACTACCTCAATTAGGTCCGGACCTTCGATTTCAATTAGGGGTTCAAGAGTAAGGGGCTTCGAGATTAGGGTTTTGATTTAAGGGTAAGACTTAATCCGAGCTTATAAACTAGGGGTTCAAGTTTATGATATTTTGCTCCTTCATTTTAATCTGCTATATGTTTTTGTTAATTTGTGTTGTTAATTGTGATTTTGTATGTGTCTACGTATGTGTATATATGTATAGGGCTTTTTGGATTTGACCCTCGATCTTAGTTATTTCAGCTCTCTCTCATTTTCAATTCGGTTCAAGCAATATTTTTCTTCAATTTGGGTGTTTTTATTTTGTATTTTAGTTTGAATTTTCAGGTAATTTGGGGGTTTCAATTTGGAACTCACTGTGGTAATTTAGTTTGTATTGTGTATTTTTTTAATTGATTTTGAGTTTATTTTAATTATTTGTTGATAATGAATGAGTGTATTGATAGGACTTCAATTTGAGAATTCATGCGAGATTGGGGTTTTTTCCAAGTTGACCAATGCTTATTGTTTGGTTACTATTGGAGGTTCCGATAACTTCTACAGGTTTTTTTTGTATCATTTATCGTATTATTTTGTTCCGCTCTGTCGTGTATTGGTTTATTAAGCGATTTCTATTAGTTATATGTACGAATTTCGAGTCTATGTTGTTTTACAATCCCAAGCAGAGGCAGTTTTGTTTCGCCTGTGTATGTTTGTGTATTTATGTCAGTTTGGGTTATTATTTGTGATATATGAATTTGTGAATGTTTCGTTATTATTTATGTCCGGTGATCCTGATGATAAAGGTGTGCCCTTAGTGTTACTTTGATTGTTGGAAGTTATATATCTATGGTATATAATTTGGTGAGAGATTTTTAAATGAATTGAGAATATTTTTGCATTTGTTCATCTAGGTTGGTTATCAATTAGTTATGATTCATATGGTTACTTAACATTTCTTTAACTCAATCTGCTTGCTTTACGCTGAATATAATTAAGTTGTATGCAAAACAATCAAATTTTTGAACCAGAAACATAGACTTCAGGTCTAGTACTTCCTATCACAAACTTTCTTTCACACAAATGTCTTCCAAATGAGTTTCAATCTCGTGTGCAACTGCTTGTTACTATTTTCTTGATGATATTAATTGATTTTCCCTATTCGCTTGTGTTGGGTTATAGATTGTTCAAGGTTTGAACCCACTCATAGCATGAATACACACGCTCTTAGTATTCTGGTTCACTAGATTGCTAACTTACCAGGATCTGCCAAAATTGAAATTGTACAGGTATTCAGACATCATCTAGTGATGCCAAGCATTTTGCCATAACGACTAAGATACCAAAATTTAGCAACAGGAACAGGACACTGGTCCTTCAATACTCTCTTAAGTTGGAGCAGGACATTGAATGTGGTGGTGGCTACATAAAGCTCCTATCTGGATATGTTAATCAAAAGAAATTTGGTGGGGACACTCCTTAAAGGTTTGTTTTGATTTCAGTTCTCTAATAAGGTACATGATTCTTATTTATCAGGAAAAAATATGCTTCTTGTGTGTGTGTATAACTTTCTTGTTGGTGTACCTTTTAAAAACTCCTCTATATAGTTGTTAATTTCATCTGTTGCAGGTCAAACTCACACTTGGATAAGAATCTCTGTTATAGCACTAATGAACTCCCAATCTAAAAGCATATTGATGTAGTACCTTCCTCTTTATTCTGGATTTTTATTAGCTGCATTAATAATGAGAGTACTATGGTATTACATTTTATGGAAATTTTTGTTTTCAAAGTTTCCAACCCTTTTAAACTTAAATGGGAATAAATGAATTTGTCACAAATTTATCTTTCACTCATTTGATAGCTCCTTTTCTTACTGTTATTCTGTTCCCAAATTCCAGTCGCAGCAAAAGTATTTTCTATACAGTGATCAAATGATAAATTATGCCCTCTGTACTTCGCTACAATAATAAAATAATAGTTGATAAACATTGAAGCTTACTGTCTCTAAAATGAGTTCTATGTATACTTTGTCATGGGGTAATGTAAGGTCCTTCAGAATTTTTTGACACTCGAATGATTAGTACCAGATACCTATCAAATTAATAGGTAATATAAGTTTATATGAAGCATGAACGCAACATAATTTCAGGATTTGTAACCCAACTTTGAAAATTCATATCTTGAGCCTCAAATGTCCGATTTTTATGATTCAACTTGTTTCAGAAACCCTGTAAACTATTCTAAAACCAGATGAATGAATTTGATCTCTGATGTTCTGTTTTTCTTGTCCAAAACGTGATTCAAAATTTCTGGACATGTTACAAATTCAGCAGTCCTGCGACTGAATTAATTATCTGTAATTTGTTTGGTGCAAATCCTTTGATAGTAAGCCTTATCTTGTCTCAAAAATTGGTCATTTGTCTTCAGATTTCATGTTTAGATGTTGTCTTAAATCAGTTTGAAAATTTCATCATAATTCAGAATGAAAGCATTGCGCTATGTTTCAGTATTATTTTCCTTGACCTGAAATTTTACCAATCTCTTGCAACTAGGTTGAGAAAATAGAAAATGGAAGAACCTGATTATTTCTCTAATATATGTGAAATAAATCAGTAATATATATGTTTGATGTAGACACTGAGGAGACTTGCTCAGAATCGAGAGGCAACTAGGAAAAACAAGTTCCGGAAAAAGGTCAGCTACGACGTTTATACAAACACAACTTTAAATCAATTATGCTAAATTAAAGACAGAATCATTAAATTTGATTATTCACAAGCATTTACATTATTTGACATAAAAAATGGCACATGCTTATATCCAGCAGCTAGAATCCAGCAGGGTGAAGCTTGCTCAATTGGAACAAGAAATTCAAAAATTAGCTAGAGCTCAGGTTAGTTCATGTTTATTCAATTAATTAGAGAAACCTTATAGTTATAATTAGTACTAGCTTGGTAGCTGATATTAAGGTCTCCGGTAAGTTGTTGGCCCAAAATTATATACTATGGTTTATGATTGCTAGCATATATTTTAAGCCCATACAATAGATGATCTCATTGCTGTAACCGTTCATTTGACTTAAATTAAACACTCTGTTGGAACTTGGGACCGACTGCACCATTTCTAGTAAGTTACACTTTTAACCTCCAGCAGAAAAACCATATTACTACTACTCATATCTATATGCTTAATTTAAATACCTAGCTAATGTGGTAAATGTTATACATCCATTCATGCTATACGTACTTGGATTGCAGGCAGATAGTTTGAGGCAGCAGACAATACATCGATTGCACCAACTTTTGACGACTCGACAATCAGCCCAAGGATTTTTAGCAATTGCAGAGTATTTCCATCGTCTTCGCACCCTCAGCTCTCTTTGGCATCAAATACCTACATGATTATACACACACATGAAAATACAAACAGGTATGGCCGTATGGCTATAGCTGATATTAATTGTCTGGTGCTTTGTGCTTATTATTGATGCCACAGATTTATGCACATTTTTTGATAGTTGGTAGTAGTAACACTAGTTAAAGTTTGGGTTTTTTAAGAGATTCTTTTACTTCCCCTTTGCAGGTTGCAAAGTACCTTGTCCCAACCATTAGATCGATTCCTGCTAATGGATCAACAAAACCTACTTGCATTCATTTACTTACCGGAATCAAAGCTTACTCCAAGATATTCTGGCTAATGGATCAACAAGACCTATTTACATTCATTTTCTTATTATTATTGATGTCTAAGAAGATGATGTGTATTTAGTTATGTACTGAATTATAATGTTTTATCTTGGGGTTGATGAATGAAATGAAAAGACATGTTTGAAGTACTGTGATACTGAGAATTGCTTATATATCTGCAGTATATTTTTAATTTACCATTACAAAAGTGTTGTAGTAGCTATGATAAAGTGTTGCAAATATTGTTCAAAAAATGTTGTAATAGTTTAATTTAGTGTTGCCATTTGCTCAAAAAAAGTGTTGCTAAAGGGGTACACATGTGGGCCCCACTAATGGTGTGTCCCACTAATGCAACATATTTTAACCTGTTGGCATAGGTAGAAAAGTGTTGGCGTTGACCCCTAAGGCAACGGGTAAAAAACTAACAGTGAAAAAGTGTTGCCTTTGAGATTTTTGAGGCTATGCCAACGAATTTTGAACTTCCGGCAACGGTTTTCAAGGGTTGCAGAAGGCCATTTATGGCGTAGTGATCATTAGTACCATTTCAATTTCCTCCATTGTTCATAGAGCAGGGTATCTTTAACATACATGAGATTATCTCACATATAACCTCATTCATGTTACATGTTTTCTAAGCCATTATCCACCAGAGCTTCCCTTTAAAATAATCACAAATTACCCGAATTTGACCCACCCTAGTGTACATTATGGTCCATCCATGTGTGCTGCTCAGATCATCGTAGACGATAACTTTCATCTATTCTTGAATCTGTAACTGGAAGGTCAAAATTTTCAAAAATTTTGTGGGATACATTATGTTCATAACTACTAGGTGTTGCCATGTTATTACACTTCCTTGTTGTACTTCATGATTTATATTGGGGAATTGAATTTTTATTAGTCAATACTGGAGTTGGTTACACACTGCCAACTTAAGGTTGTGGAGGAAGGAATGCACCATTACTCAAAAATTGGTGGATAACCGAAAAGGAGGAACATAAAACGGGTAGTACGGACCACCATATAGATTACAGTTCAGATAATGGGTCAAATGCATCCCAGTTGGTTGTCCAAAAAAATGGAAGTGTTTTTTGCGTTACATCTACAATGCTTGGATTAACCTCGGTATTGAATCATAGGAGTACTTGAAGCAGTTGTAGGAAAAATCAAAGTGTTCCCAGTCCTGCATCTGACATTTACAGGCAGTAGCAAGCATAACTCTTCAATTCGAAGGACAGTATATAACTAAATACTCATACCAAATCAAAGCATTATTGTAAATTGTGGGAAAGAAGAGCACCGCAACAACTGTCAATAACATAATTTGTTAGACGCATTAAAAAGAATAGTGGAATTTTTTGAATGAAACCATAAAACATTTTCTTTTATACTTGTAACACGTCTTTAATATCTCATTTACAAATTTAATCAAGATAAAAATCTACTAACATCCAATACAAAATTAACTGCGCTACTCATGTCTAAAAACGAGTTACATCTAAAATCCATATTTAGACATCTATGGAAATTTTGCATATATAGGTGGAAACAAAACCACCTACTTGGATGTTAAAATGTTAAATAAATAGGAGGCATTGCTTTAATATCCAACCTTTTAGATTGTGACCTGCACTGTATTTCATCTGAGAACTTTAACTGAGAAATCATCTAAGAACATAAATATTCCTATTCTTTTCAGCAAGTCCATTAGGCAACTTTAACTGTATTTCATCCGCAATTTTTGGCATTTCGAAAAATAACAAATTTCACATTTCTCCGACAATCTTCTCATCTCATCTGGCTTCTTCTTGATCTTGGCATGTGTTCGCACAAAATCACGCAAGCGTACGCAGTACAAGTAATATAAGAATAAGTAGAGTTCGTTCCCACAAAGACTGGTTTACTACAGTTATGCACTTATGTAACAATGTATGGCTATTGTTCAATGCTAAGATAATTATCAAATTTGGGTTTTTATCAACTAAATTAACTAGCAACTTATAAAGACTATAATTAACTAAGGAAAATTATTGTTGATTTACTTATAAGAATAAAACATGGGATCCTAACTTCATTAAATACTTCATCTAGAGTTTTATGCCTTTAATCAATGCATGCGACGGTTATGACAACTAATCGGATAACACGAAATCAGTACACACTACCTTTCAGTATACGTATACCAAACCACTCAAACATCCATAAAAGAGATAGAAGTTGGGCAGACACCAATTATGCTTAGACCCTATATGTCTATAAGATTTGAAAACATAACGGTTTAACGAGCAAGTTATCCATTCAGATTACATCGGGCAGGTAAGATGGTTAAAATTACCTACGAATCATGCATGACAAACATACATAAACCTATGCTAGCATGGCAAGTTCTAAACCTCTATATCCACTTTCGCAATCAATAGAGATTAACAAACAACTTAGATGTTAGCTACACATCCAAGAAGAATAAGCACAACCAAACTAGGAAGCCAATAATTCATCACACACAAATCTTTAAAACAATTAACTACTAAAATCCATAGATAAATCCGTTAGAATCCCACGATAACGATTAGTTCATAATCGAACCGTTCGTCATCATGGGATCTGATGAAAACATGACAGTAAATATGTCTGGAATACTAATTAGAATAATAAGTACTAGGGTTTATGAAAACAACTCTAACGAGAATCCAAAGTATCGCATAATTAGAAGAATACAAAGATAAGATGAAACTAGATCTTCGTAATCAGCCGTCTTCTTGTTCTCCTTGTTGGTGGATGGATAGATATATAGGTATATGAATATATCTCTCTGAAATCGTCCACCAAGTATTTATATAGCCCCTGCTGTTGACTGGTCTCTGGCCCTTTCCATATCAGAACAAAAAAAGACTTCTTCAGCATTGACCAAGCGCGGGCGCGCTTGATTAAGGCGCGGGCGCGCTCTAATAGTGCTCCACAAGCGCGGGGGCGCTCTCCTGAAGCGCGGGGGCGCTCCTGCTTCTGCCAGATTTCTGCAAAACATCTTTTCTTGATTTTTTTTCGCGCTCTCAAGTCCCGCAACTACATGGCTTTCACAATGATGCTCAATCACCACCATATAATCAAGATAGCTCCGAAACTCCGCCAACAATGCAACTCTGCAATTTCTAACTCAAAACACATTAAATACACCAGATACTTGAGTGCAATCAATCAATTTAAGCCAATAAGAAGCGTTCCAAGTAGATATAAAATCCACTTATCAGCATGTGATCATTTTGACTGCAAATGAAGCAAAACTTGTTTTTGATTCCTGCTAAAAAATAGCAATTCATATCAAAAATTTGTTTTGGATTCTTTAGTAGTCTATAAAAACTCAATCATTTTTTTTGTATATATGCAATGTGAGTGAGAAATAAAACTAAAGTATTATGGACTACTAAAAAGTACATAAGAATTGTAATGGACCATAAATCTAAAAATCGCTAGTGTAACATTATAGATAACCTATTCCTCCTTACCACATTGCCACATAGTACAACTTAAATAAGCGGTAGTACCAAACATGTAGTTTCCTTAATGGGTTATATATGTATCCATTTGATTTCAGATCGAAGAAGCTACCTCTATCAAATATCTTAACTACTTTAAAATACCATTGCAGGGGATGATATCCTTAACCCCAACTAAATGAAGAAAACTGACAGGAAATCTAAAATATCCTTTTCAAAAGAAAGCTAAAATATCAACGTAACTAATGTGACAATCACAACACGGGGAACAACAGAAGCAAAATATCTAAGTTCCTACATGGTGATCATCTTGATTCTTGTGCAGATTAAATGATAATTCATACATGAGCATCAACAGCTCATTCTCAAAGATGTTCACAAATGATCATGCATTTCTAAGCTCTCGTTGTAACTTTGTATTGCTTGCCTCGAGCAAAGAGATCTTGTGCTTCATCCTTTAAAACAAATATAACAAAAAAAAAATGAACTTGCAACTTCAAAGAATGCATAATGTAAACGAAGTCAAAATAAATTTTAACATATTACAATCAATAATAACTTCAATTAAAACACTTTACTCGAGATTCCTGAAATGATAAGTAGAGTCACCATAAACATAAAGGAGCTCAGCCTCAACCAACAAATGCTCAATTAGATTCTGCTTCCACTGGATCAAGGTTGACATACAATTTAAAAATGCATGAGATTTATAAAGAATAATGTTAACATATACAAATCTCTTCAAATTCTCATAAAAAAAAGGAAAATAACTCACAATCGTTGTACAAATTGACAAAACAAACATTATATACAGTGTTATTCACAGACAATGAACCAAGATTGTAGAAAGAGGGGGGGGGGCGTTGAATACAATCTTTAAAAATTCTTTAGTTCTTGACAGAAAAGATATAAAAGAAAATTCAAGAACAGAAAAACAAACAAGGTAAGATAACACAAGAATTAAAAATTCGGGTGGATTGATTTATCCACATGAGAGATTTTTATTAGAAGAAATCTATGTGATGTTTATGAATAAACACACAGCTGCATACTTCAGCAATTTACAAAGGATATTGCTTTTAGCTCTTTAAATTGCCTAACTGATTTCTTAAGTTCTAGAATAATGTTTCACTTGGTTATATATCCCAAGTTTACAAGATATTTCGAATAACTAATAATACAAAAAGTAAATCTGTTCAAAATCCTTGTTTCTCCATTCTGAGTAGTGGTCCATGTGTTGGTAGCTTGCCCTTCTTGGCTGATTGTCTTTTATAGAAATGCTACTTTTGACCAGACAAAACAGAATGCTTCTTCTTCTCGTGAGTTTACCAGAAATGCTGGTTTCCATGCTCTGTGAAATCTGTCAACCCATGTGCACTGCCTGAACTGTCCCTTTCACAAAGTACAGTGTGTATCCGTAGAAGTCATTTGAGTTGTATCCGTTGAGAGTATCTTGATCACATCTGTAGACAACTAGTATTGCTATCCGTAGACAATACATTGTCCACATCTGTAGAAGGCTAATGTTGCTATCCGTAGACAGTCAATTTCACTTATGTAAAATTACAAGGCATAGACTATTTACAATTAGCCTCCCTATTCTACATATCCGTTAATAGTCAACATGACTTATTCAGCCTAAAAACTAATACTCCAACTTCTACATCGGGATTACAAATCAGGAATACACATCAGGACTGCACTTCAGGATTGTACATCAGGATTGCATATCAGGATTGTACATCAGGATTGCATATCAGGATTGCATCTCAGGAGTGTACATCAGGATTACATAAGCATGTTACACTGAGTCTTATCCGTAGATAAGCTACCCTTCTATGGATACTGCAAAAGCATGCTATCCGTTGAAGGCTACATTTTTACTTATACAATTTTAACTAAGTTAGTCTAATTATCATCAAGAAACAACATAGTTCCTAACAATCTCCCCCAATTTATGTCTGGTTGAGAATCAATCATAAATTAAGAGTCTTGATGTTAACAAAACCACTTCTAACAAATAAACAGTAACAGTAAAAATTATATTAAGCTAAATTATTGAAATACTAAAGAGTTGAGAGGTTTACATAGAGAGTGCTCCTCTAGCCTAAGCAGATTTAATTCCTTTTCTTCTCTCTTGGAGGCTGAATCTTTTGTCTCCCTTCCTTAGCATAGTTTGCCTTGATTTGATCTTGAAGCTTTCTGTAGAATGCATCTTCTTCAGCAATTTTTGGATCCAGCTTGCCTTGCAACCATCTAAGGTACTTGGTGCTAGCCTTAGACAATTGATCTTCAATCCTGAAGAATCTTCTACAGCCCTTGTCATCCTTGAATTCCATCATCCAGTAAGGTTGGAGATGGATTCTTTGTCCATTGTAAGGGATCTTCAACTTTCTTGGCAAACTATCAGGAGAATTCCAGTTGCTCCTGATTTCTTCAATCTTCTTCAGAATGACACTTCTTTCAATCTCAGAAAATCCCCTTGTATTCTTGAAGCCTGAGAAGACATTCACCAAGGTGGAATATCCTTCATTCGGCACTTGTTGCAAGGGCCATGCTCTCACCTTCCCTCCTTTGTAGACAAAGGTTAGTTTTTCAGGCAGATCTCTGAATTTGTCTGTGCCTCTTATTTCACTAACTTCATCAAGAAAGAGATCCATGGTTGAGTACTCCTGCATTTCTGCAATGTACATAAAGCCTGCCTTGTTCTCAACTGGCTTGGCAACTTTTGGTAGAACATTCAGCTTGATTGGTCCTTAAGCTCTTTTGACTGGTTCCCTTTTCCTTGACTTCTTTTCAGCTTCAATGATGAACTTAGGGAAAACCAAGTTTTCAAACTCAACAGGCTCTTCTTTAGGCTCTACAAGAGTCTCATGGAAGGTGGTTTGAGATTGAGTTGAAGTTGGAATGGTCTTCAAAGACAATTCTCCTCCCTGTATCTCTCTTCTCTTCCACTTTCTCAAGAGAGACAGGCCTATTTGATCTTTGCTTCGATCTGGTAGGCTTGGCCTTAGGCACTGTCTTCCTTTTCTTCAATTTTCTTTTAGTATGGGCCTCTTCCTCTACAGCCACACTACTTTCTTCCTCCATCTCCCTCATAAGTTCTTGGGCCAATCTAGCTTGTTTCTCAGGTGTAGATTCATAGCCCCGGGGATTGGCTTCTCTCCTTATTCTGACAATCTCTTCTATTTTGGCTTCATTAAACCTGGGATGGCTGCTTGTGATGTGAATTTCTTTACCATTTCTGTAGATAACAGCCAACCCTTGTCTCAACTCTATGTCATTGGTAGTCTTGAGATTCCTGATAAGAACTGCTAATACCTTAGAATAATCAGGCTTGGGGAATGGATAGTCCACCTATAATTTGTTCTTGCCATGATGTCTTGGTGGAGAACCAGTCCTGCCACTGAATAATGGTTCAAACTCCTTGACACTTGAGTGTTCAACATCATATTCCTTTTGAAGAATAACAGTATCAGGAGTGAGAACTTTTAAGATAGTTGTGTGGACAAACACTGTCTTGGATGATGATGAAGAAGTCACAGACTTGAAGATAGACTCCTTGATTAGCCTTTCAGAATTGAGCTTCACCATGTGCCATCTGATAATTCTTGAGGATGACTGCCTTGGTGTCATTGTGGACATATGAGTTGGAAAACAACCAAGGAGGCATCTCTTGTAAAGTGGAAGGGCCTTCTCCTCCTCCTCCTTCACCACTCTCAGAATCATCAGTTTCATCATCATAATCAAAATCTTCACCAGCTTCTGGAGGCAGATTTTGGATTGTTTCTTTTGCTCTAGACATTGATTCATTAGTGTGTACCAAATGCAACATCTGTTTTGCCTCCACATTGCCCTGTCCAACCAAGACTTGATAGGCTGGATCAGGATGAGTAAATGTCTCAGCATTCAGGTTGACTTGATCCAACTCATTTTGATATTCAAGTTGGAATAGCCTCTCCCTGTCTGCATCACTGACATCCATTAACTCACTGACAATGGTTGTGTCTTCCATCCTTATCTCTCTTGTACCTGTCTTTCTCTCATTTTCTCTCTGTTCTTGCATCAGGGCTCCCCTTGGCTCACACCCCTCACACCCTCACCTTCACCTACTAAGGTGGAACTCTCATTGCTCACTTTTACCAGACTGGAAGAAATAGTCTGTCCCTCTTTCTCTCCCTCTCCTTTTGCATGGCTGCAAGCCAGCCCCTCACTCTCAGTAGCTTCACTCCCTTTCTTCAATCCTAAGAGTGTTTGAACTACTACTAACTTATCCACACTTGAAGTTGTAATATTTGAAGTTGGAAGTACAAGTGTGGAAGGAGTATCCGTAGAGGTAGTAGAAGTATATGTCATCGGATAGCTGATTTGAGGCATATCCGTAGACAGACAAACACCCATCAACGGATGAGAGATATCCATAGATGAAGAAAAAGAAGTAGCTTTTGAAATCGAGACTATGGCTGAATCTGTGGAGATTGATTTTAATTTGAGAGCCACAGATGAAGCCAAAGTCTTAGAAATGATAGATTGGTGGTCACCAATTTTAGAGTGGGGCTTCTCCAAGAAAGTTAAAGATGGAAAATCAGGAATTGATGTGTGAATCATATCCACATCCAAAGAGAGAGTAGGTGAGCTTGGAATTTCTGTGTCAGTTTGAATGAGTAAAGAATGGGGCCGTGACTCCACATTTGCTAGAGCCACATCAAACTGACTTTGAGATTGTGCCATTGGCACTAGGGCTGAGCAGAAAACCGAATTAAAAACCGAAACCGATCCGAAACCGGAAAAAATCGGGAAAAACCGAACCGAGTAAAACCGATCCGAAACCGAAACCGAAAAATATAAACCGAGCCGATTTAAATGGTTGGGTTCCAGTTTTAGGTTCCAACCGAATCGATACAAACCGAACCGAACCGGATATTAATATAAACAAATTAATAAATATTATATATATATAAATAATAATTTTTTAAATTTAAAAACATATTTATATATTACCATTTAGTCATTTACAAGAATAAAATAGTCACTGTAATTGTAATTACAAAATGGGCCAAGTAATTGTGTAATTGGGCCAGAACCCATAAGTTATCAGACATTAGCCATTCCCTAATGCCCATTAGCCATTAGGTATAGCAAACTGCAAACTTTGAAGGAGCTAAGTGAGGAGCATACGGCCATACGCTTAATCAATTACAAATTACAATTTACAAGTTCACGATTTTTGAAGCTTGAAGCTTTTTAATGTCTGGGACTGAAGCAACATCTCAACAAGAAGAAGAAGAAGAAGAAACAATCATTGAAATTGAAGTGGTATGAATTACTTTTATCTAATAGAATTGAAGTGGTGTGAATTTGTATTACTAGATTGAAGTGGTATAAATTGATTTTAGTGTTTACAATTAATTTTATGCCTTTGTGACTTTGTGTTAATTGTTTGTTGCCATTTACAACAGGTGCTGAATTTAGTGTTACTTTTGATTTTGAATGCATAATTTTTAGTTGTTAAATTAAAAGACCTGCAGATTCTAGTGCTGAATTTGTCCATATACAAAGTAGTATGACAAATAATCTCAAGTTACTGTGGAGGACTTGTTATTTATTGTATTGCATTGCTCTAGTTTACTTAAGTTGTACATTATTTCTGCAGTGACATATTTGAGTCCTATAAAATAATTAAGAAAAGATACATTTAGAAGTTATTTATTGTATTGCATTGCTCTAGTCTTATTCTTATTATAATGTCCTTGTTTTATTGTTTTATAGATGAGCTCAAAGTTGAAAGCTTATTTCATAGGTTGGACATTGATGACTGAAGTTTGAAGCTAATACATCTGTTGTAATTAACAAGATGGTTTAGAGGTAAATTTAGTACTTGCTAGTTGTTTCTCAGGTTTTGCTACTACTGTCTATGTAATGAAGGTCTACTGTTTATGTAATGCTGATCAAGAGATCTGAACAAGACAACCAAACTGGCTGAAAAGCCAAACCAATACTTTCCTGATTGGCATGTTACTGTTCTATGGTTCCAGTTTAGTGTAGGAAAATACCCAAATTATTTGGTCCAGTTTATATCAGTAGGCTTGTGGCACCTAATCAACTTGGACCAACCATTACCATATGTTGTATTATTTATGTATATTACTGATAAAATTCTCAATTTAGCTTTTCTTATTCTCTAACCGTAAGGTCACATTTTTATGTTCTATTTATATTTCTTTCATTTGTACCCTTATCTTTAAAACTTATTCTTTATATTTATATTTATATTTTATTCTCTAATGCATGATCTTTATTCTTTAAAACTTATTCCTTTATCCCACACTCTCGATCCCGTCCTTGTGGTACTTTTGAAGAACAATACAATAGGTGACATAGGGCTATATAAGTAGTACTAGTAATTCTGGTGTAGTACTGGTGTAATTCTAGGAACCACCGTAAACAATGGTAATTACATATTTCCTCGGTAGTAGCTCTCTCGGTACTGTTGTAATATCCCGTAATTTTTAGATTAATAATAATAAAAGAATAATTAGAAAAAAGGATTAAAATTGGAAAACTAATAGGATTTAAAATTAAATTAGACTAATGGGCCTAAAGTTTGGATCAGATTTGAAAACGGGTAAGTAGTAGGTTTGTAATTAGGGTTTTGTATCGTTATATAAACATCAGGTTCTACTTCTCCGTCTTTGTTTGTAAAATTCGTAGGACTTTTTCACACACAATTCAGCTGTCTTGTAAAATTCGTAAAATATTCATCGTAAGTCGGAATTCATTGATTCTGGACTTTTCAGAAAGCTCTTTCAATTTTCTACAACTTTTGTTTCACAGTGGTTTTCCAGATTATGCTCTGAACTGTTCTTAAAATCACAAAACACAAACAGATCTTGTTTTTCAGTTTCTGTTCAAATTCAGCGGACGTTTTATTCAATTCCCGATTCGTTATAAGTCCTATTTTGATGAGTCATATCTTTTCAGAAAGGTATTTTTGTTTTCTACGACTTTCGTCCTTTGAGTTTTTCAAGAAAACATCGTTTAGAGGGTCAAAAAGGTTAAATACAGTTTTGGTCAGAAATGTGTACGTGCTTAGGATGATTTGATTCTTGATTTTTCGCGTTGAGGTAAGTTTCCGATTGATTTATCTAGTGTTTTCAAAATTATGTGTTGTGTGTGTATATTTGATTATATAAACATGGGCGAAGTGATTATATTTTGAAGTGATATGTATTATTTGATATGTGTTATGTGTAAGCAATAGTCTTGGGATTCTGATTTGTGCCATGGTTTGTAAAAATATCGAATAAGAATAAGGACCGAGTCACCGGGTTTTAGTGTGTTAGATATAATTGCTAATGTTTGTTTATCAGTGTTTAAGCAACAGGTACTGACAAGAGTTTATCAGAAGCCGATCAGAGTTTAGTTAAACTCTGATAGGGTGAAGAGTTTAAAGGAAGCCGGTCAGAGTTTATTTAAAGTCTGACAAGGTGATAGTTGAATTAGCTGTCGGTGCAGAATTGAAGATTCTAGAAGCAATACATTCTGAAGATGGAAAGAAGCAGAATATATTGATACAGCTAAGGAAACAGGATAGAAGATAAGAAGCAATCCTTAATTGATATGAATTGTATAGCTAACTTGTAGGAATATCAATTAGAGAAGGATTGTATGTAGCTGTGTACTATATAAACACAGATAGGTTATCCCTAGAAGGGATGCGATCATTGAGATATTTTTTGTGTAACCTAGAAGCTCTTTATGATTCATTAACATCATAAAGAGAGAAGCTGTTAATAAGATTACAGTTTAATTGATTCATAAACAGTGTTATTAATTATTGTTATTCTCATACATACTTGATTATATTGTGTATTCGGCCTAACAATTGGTATCAGAGCCAAGGCTGTTTAATATATACAGTTTTACGATTAAAACACAGTAATAATCATGTCTGAAGAAAATCAAAATCAAGTTCCTCCTGCGGCTGAACAGGTTAAGCCAAATTCTGTGAGTCGATATGAAACTATCAGGGTTCCAATTCTCAGGCCAATAGAGTATCCAATATGGAAGGTGAAGATGACCATGTTTCTGGAGGCTACAGATCCAGAATATCTTGACAGAATCAATAATGGTCCTCATAAGCCAACTAAATTATCTCCTGCTGTTGGTGATAAAGAACAGACACTGATTCCAAAGGAAAAGAAAGATTATACTCCTGAAGACATCTCATCAATTGCAAAGGATGCAAAGGTTAGACATCTACTCCACAGTGCTTTAGATAATGTTATGTCTAACAGAGTAATTGGCTGCAAAACGGCAAAGGAAATCTGGGATGCTTTGGAAGTAAGGTGTCAAGGAACCACTGCTATAAAGAAGAACAGGAAGACAATACTCACACAGGAGTATGAGCACTTTGATTCAAGATCTAATGAAACCTTGACTGAGACTTATGACAGGTTTTGTAAATTACTGAATGATCTGTCTCTGGTTGACAAAGAATATAATCTTGAAGAGTCAAATCTCAAGTTTCTCTTATCTCTACCTGAAAAATGGGATCTGAAGACGACCTCAATCAGAGATAATTATGATCTTGAAGATACAGATCTTGATGAGATTTATGGCTTGTTAAAGACTCACGAACTTGAGATAGATCAAAGAAACAGAAGATCAAGCAAGAAGACAAAATCTGTTGCTCTCAAAGTTGAGGAGAAGCCCATTGAAAAGAAGGAATCATCAAAGAAGAAAGCCAAGGGAAAGGCTTTAGTCATTAAATCTGAAAGTGAGTCATCAAACTCTGATGATGACTCAAACTCTGATGAAGCTTCTGACTCTGAGGATGATGAAGAACAGTTGATGCAAATGGCGGCATTGATGGTGAAGACCTTCAAGAAGATGGGATTCAAGAACTTCAAGAAAGGTAAAAGATTCTCAAGGAGAGATTCAAATTCTGAGAAGAAGAATTTCAGAAAGTCTGATGGAAGGGATACCAAGTCTGGTAAGAAGGACAAATCTGAGATCCAGTGCTACAAGTGCAAAGAGATGGGTCACTATGCTCCAGAGTGCAAGAAAGGAAAAACTGGAAAAGCACTCGTCTCTAAAGGCAAAGACTGGGCAGATACTTCAGATTCTGATGATGGAGAAAATTATGCTCTTATGGCAACTGTCAAAGATGAGACTGAATCATCAGAAAATAAGGTACCCCTAACTACTTATGCGTATGATACTGATAATATTTCTGAATTAAGAATTTATCTTAAGAACATACATGTTAGTTATAGGGATCAGACTTTAGAGAATGAAAGGATTAAATCTGAGAATCTTAGTCTTAAAGAAAGAAACAAGTTTCTTGAAAGAGAACTTGAGAATATGAAGCAGACTCAAAAAGAAAGAGATGATGCTGTTTATGTGGAACAGGAGTTGCTTAAAAGGTATAGGCAACTAGAATCTGATTTAGAGAAGGAAAGAAAAATAATTAAAACTTGGACTAATTCTGGCAGAGATACACATCAAGTTTTTCAAACAGATGCTGTAGGTTTAGGATACAGTGAGGAAGATGAACTTAGGTTTCAAGATAAAATTAAGTTTAGAGCTTTCACAAGTTCATATTCAACTCCTGTAACATTTGTTCCTGAATCTGGAAAGTTAAAATCTGCAGTTGTGAAAGAAACTATTATGGAGCCAGTTGAAACTTGTGTTGAACAAGTAGATACTGAATCTAAAACAGAGAAGCCTGTTGAGTTAGAAGCTGTTAAAGAACCAATAAGAGTCTGTGAGAAACAGGTTAATGTTGGTTTAATGACAGGAAAACAGTTTAAACATAAGCTCAAAGAGGTTAAGTCTGCCATGAAACCTAAAGGGTCCAAGAGAAATAGGAATGGAAAAATAGGCATAAACAATAGAAATAATTATTTGCCTAATGCTGGTGCTTTAAGGAAAACATGTTACAGTTGTGGTAGTTCTAATCATCTTGCTAGATTTTGCACTAAGAACAAGCATATTAATTCTTTACCTTCTACTTCAGAAGTAAAGAATGATTATGTTAGAGTAAAACCACAGACTTTATGCAAACATTGTGGGAGCACTTGGCATTCTATTTACACATGTAAGAGTTATCATGCAATTTATCATAATTACTATGAGCTAAAACCCAACTTGAAATGGGTTAGAGCAAACTCTGCTAGTGTAAAATCTGACAATGTTAGTTTAAACTCTGAGAAAGTTGATTCCGCTGCAAAAGCTAACACTGTTAAGAAAGGCAAAGGGTCCAAGCAAGTCTGGATCCTTAAAACTAACACTTAGTGTTTGTTTGTGATTGCAGGGTATAATAAAAAGCACACTTATCTTGGACAGTGGATGCTCAGGACATATGACTGGAAATAAAGCCCTGCTATCAGACTTTGTGGAGAAGGATGGCCCAAAAGTTTCCTATGGAGATGGCAACGTAGGACATACTCTGGGATATGGCAACATTAATCTTGGAGGTGTCATCATCACAAATGTAGCTCTAGTCTCAGGACTCAAGCACAATCTGTTATCTGTGAGTCAAATCTGTGACAGAGGAAACCATGTAGATTTTCATAGTGAATACTGTGAAGTTATCAGTAAATCTACTGGAAAAGTTGTTCTAGTTGGACACAGGCGCAACAATATTTATGAAGCAAGTTTGGTAACAAACTCTGATGGAAAAACAGTGTGTCTGACTGCAAGAATGTCAAATGAAGAGAGTTGGAATTGGCATAAAAAGCTCTCTCATCTCAATTTGAACAACATTAATGAGCTGATAAGAAAGGATCTTGTAAGAGGACTCCCAAAATCAACACTCAGTCTAAATGGCCTATGTGATTCCTGTCAAAAGGCCAAACAAAGGAAGTCATCTTTCAAAAGCAAGTCTGAATCTTCAGTGGTGGAACCTTATCATCTTCTACATGTTGATCTCTTTGGACCAGTGAATATAATGTCAATGGGCAGAAAGAAATATGCTCTAGTAATTGTTGATGAATATACTAGATATACATGGGTGTATTTCTTGTCAAAGAAGGATGAAACTGCTCAAATTCTAATGGATCATGTAAATCTACTGGACAAAGGATCACAGCACAAAGTCAAAATAATAAGGAGTGATAATGGAACTGAATTCAGAAATTCATTCATGGAAGCTTTCTGCAAGGAAAGAGGGGTGAAACAAGAATTTTCTGCACCTGGCACTCCACAGCAAAATGGTGTAGTTGAAAGAAAGAACAGAACTTTAATTGAAGCAGCCAGAACTATGCTTGAAGAAGCAAAATTACCAACATACTTCTGGGCAGAAGCTGTTCAAACTGCTTGTTTTACTCAAAATGCTACACTGATCAACAAGCAAGGGAAAACACCATATGAGATGGTGAAAAATAAGAAGCCAAATTTGAAATATTTTCATATATTTGGATGCAAATGCTTTGTGTTGAAGACTCATCCTGAACAGTTGACAAAGTTCGAGTTAAAAGCTGATGAAGGAATTTTTGTTGGCTATCCACTGTCAACAAAAGCATTCAGAGTTTACAATCTAAGAACTAAAGTGATCATGGAATCCATACATGTGTCATTTGATGACAAGAAAATAATTGGACTTGAAGACAAGGATGGATATGATCAACTACGTTTTGAAAACGAAGATCTATTCTCTGATGATATAAACTCTGATGAAGCAGGGTTGACAAACTCTGACGAAGCATACTCTGAACCTCTACTGGTAAATACTGGAGAAACTGATAATTCTCAAATTGAACAAAATAGAGAACCAGTTGAGGGGGAGCGTGAAGAAGCTCAACATGACACAGCAAGTGAGTCAGTTGAGGAAACTGATTCAAACTCTGACAATTCAAACTCTGAGTCATCAAATTCAGGGGGAGCCTCAGAGAATGTAGAAAATCAACATATGAATCAGGAGAGCATGGATCAAGGGGGAGGATCCAACAATGATGCAAGAAACCACTTACCATCAGCAAGAAAGTGGACACAGGCACACACACCTGATCTCATAATTGGAGATCCTGATGCTGGTGTAAGAACCAGAAGTGCAACAAATAATGAGTGTCTGTATCATGCTTTCTTGTCTCAAACTGAACCAAAGAAAGTGGAGGAAGCTCTTCAAGATGCTAATTGGATTACAGCAATGCAAGAAGAGTTAAATGAATTTGAAAGAAATGAAGTCTGGACACTTGTACCTAGACCAAAGAACAGATCAATTGTAGGTACAAAGTGGGTTTTTAGAAACAAGACTGACAGTGATGGTGTGATTACAAGGAATAAGGCTAGACTTGTGGCAAAAGGTTATTCACAACAGGAAGGAATTGACTATGATGAAACCTTTGCTCCAGTTGCAAGACTGGAGGCCATAAGGATTTTTCTGGCCTATGCTGCACACAAGAAGTTTAAAGTCTTTCAGATGGATGTGAAAAGTGCTTTTCTCAATGGGAAGCTTGAAGAAGAGGTATTTGTTGAACAACCACCAGGATTTGTAGATCCCAAGCATCCAGATTATGTCTACAGGCTTGACAAGGCATTATATGGACTAAAGCAAGCACCAAGAGCATGGTATGAAACTCTTGCTCAATTTCTTTTAGAAAGTGGGCTCACAAGAGGTACAATTGATAAAACCTTGTTTTATTTCAATTCTGGTGATGATTTGCTGTTAGTTCAAATTTATGTAGATGATATTATTTTTGGATCTACTAATGACAAACTTTGTAAGAAGTTTGCAAAGCTTATGCAATCCAGGTATCAAATGAGCATGATGGGAGAGCTTAGTTATTTTCTAGGCTTACAGGTCAAGCAAACAGATGATGGGATTTTTATCAATCAAGCAAAGTATACCAGAAATCTTCTAAAGAAATTTGGTATGCTTGATAGTTCATCTGCAACAACTCCCATGGCTACAGCAACGAAGCTTGACAAAGACACAGGAGCCTCAGTAGATATGACTAACTACAGAGGAATGATAGGGTCTTTACTGTATCTTACAGCAAGTAGACCTGATATCATGTATGCAACATGTCTTTGTGCAAGATTTCAAGCAGATCCTAGAGAGCCTCATCTAACAGCTGTAAAAAGGATTTTCAAATATCTCAAAGGCACCATAACCTTGGGTTTGTGGTATCCTAGAGAATCAGAGTTTAAGTTGATTGGTTACTCTGATGCAGATTTTGCAGGCTGTAAGATAGACAGAAAAAGTACAAGTGGAAGCTGTCAATTTTTAGGTGACAGATTGGTTTCTTGGTACAGTAAGAAACAGAAATCAATTTCTACATCCACAGCTGAAGCAGAGTATATAGCAGCTGGTAGCTGTTGTGCACAGATTTTATGGATGAAGAATCAATTGCTGGATTATGGATTAAGGTACTCTAGAATACCTATTTTCTGTGATAACCAAAGTGCTATTGCTATGACAGGAAATCCAGTACAGCATTCCATGACCAAGCACATCAGCATAAGATATCATTTTATCAGAGAACATGTGGAAGAAGGGAATATTGAGCTTCATTTTGTGTCTACAGACCAACAACTTGCAGATATCTTCACCAAACCTTTGAGTGAAGCTACTTTTACAAGATTGGTAAATGAACTTGGAATGATCTCTGGTTCTGACTAGAGATACGGGTCAGACTCAAAATTTATACATGTTTAATTCTTGTTGCTCATGATTCCTTGCATGTGTTAACTGTTATGTGAACCAGCATGTTAAACTCTGATGATAAACTCTGTGAAGTGTTAGTCATACTCTGAAAGCATACTCTGAAGATAAACTCAGTTGGTCATACTCTGATAATTACAGTTTAAATGCTATACTCTGATTGTAATTTTGTCTGAAACATATGGACCAATGAAGAAATTTGTATGAAGCATAATTCTCAGTAAGTAACTGTGAATCCTTAAGAGTTGTATAGACTCTGATCTCAAAAATGTGCAGTAAGCTAACACAGCATGATACTGTCTCAATATTTATAGCATCTCTTAGTTTATTGATCCTATACACTGAGTCTGTATTAGCTGTTTGCATTTTCTCTCATAAGTTAATTATATTTACTGATAAAAAGTCTAAACTCTGATTATTAATTTCAAATAATTCACCCTCAAATTCAAAAGATGCCAAACAGAGCACAAATTCCTTTGAGATCATGTTGTGCCTAGGACGATCCAGGAACTTATTGTATGAAATAAGGGCTAAAATCTTTGATTTTTGGTGACTAGTGCCAACCACTGATTACTGGAAAAATAATAAAAAAAAAAAAAAAAAAAAAAAAAAAAAAATTAATTAATAAAGGGGGTGAAAAATAAAAGACATATCCAAATGAAAGGATATCAGTAATACAGAGTTTAGATATAAAATCAGATTTTATGTTATACATGAGAGTTTAGGCAACCAGTTTTTACTACTTTAGATTGTGGATTTTATGCACTTTGAGATGGTCTAAATACTGATTTCGGTAAACTCTGCTACTACACACACATATTTTCACAACTGTACAGATTGAGAAAAGAGTTTAATTGACAAAGAAGGACAAATGGTAAACACTGATGTTTTGTGTGAAATACGCCGAGGTTACTTTATTTTAATCTCTGATGGTTAAAATAATTTCCTTGTTTCAGACAGTTTATGATTTTGGGCTTAGTCATTTGTTTTTCGAAAAAGTGTGATTGAACAGAGAAAAGATAGAACTTGTTTGATAGTGATTGACCAATGTTATTGAGTATGTTTATTAAGTCCTGTTTGTGATTTGTATTGCTGCTGAGTATGTTAGTTAATTGGTTAAAGTTTTTTTGTCTTTCCAATTACTAGGTAAAATTGATAATACTGAAAGTAAAGCAATAAAATGAGTCTTTTTCATTAATTGATTCAAACTCTGTTACATTCAGTCAATTACATACTCATGCTTAGCTAATCTTTCTGGTACATACTAATCACTATGGTTACAAAAGAGAAAATCTATTTAACCAGGACAAGTACTTGAATGCTATCCAACATCGAAGCAGAAGAGCTAGAGCCAGAAGCTATTGTGCTCTACTACTTCTGATCAGATACTGAAGCTGATGAAGAAAATCTTCATCAGAGAAAGAGAAGATTAGTTGCTAATCAACTTTTTGGTGATATTATTGCCAATATGAACAAAGTTCCTGAGGAAAATGAAGCTCCTGAAGCTTTTGTTCAGGAGGAAGCTGCAAATCCAGAAGCTGTCAATCAAGACAGGCTAAATACTGATGATATTGAAATGGATTTTGATAGAGAAGCTCCTACATCAAATGCTAATGATGTAGTTGAGGAAGCTGCTGCTCATTCTGACAGCAGAATTTTTGATCTTGAAGAAAATGTAAGAGAAGCTGATCAAGCTACTACAGAATTGGTAGAAACTATTGCTTCCCACACAGAAATCATTTCTCTTGATTTTGAGAACGGTGAGGAAGTTGATCAGATTAGAATTGATCATCCTACAGAAGCTGTTGCTGAATCTGCTGATGCAACAGAGAATGTTCCTGTAGCAGCAGAGTTTGTTTCAAACTCTGAAGATGCTCTTGTTCTTGAAGCTCTACAACAATCAGTTGTTGACATTGTTCAGCGAGAAGCAGAGGTACTTGCTAAAGCAAACTCTGATATTCCTGAAACTGTTGCAGAGAAAGTCAATGATGAAGTCACTGCTGAACATGTTCCTGAAGAGATTGCAAGAGAGGATGACAATGTTAATGCTAGTCCTGCTCATTCACCTACACACATATCTGACGTTCAAGCCAACTCTGATGAAGAAAGAGAGTTCAATAGGGCTACTGAAGAACATTTTCAAGAGATGTACTTTAACAACTGGACAGCAGCAGATTGTATTTTCACTTCACAAAGGGCTGCTGATTTAACTGCTAACTCTGTTAACGAGATTTCAAATCCTGAACTTCTCAGTCATTTCAAAGCGACTGTTGTTCAAATCAAATCATTAAACAATCGTTTTGATGCTTCTGATAAGATGATTGAAGGGTTAAGGAATGATATAGCTACAAGAGAGCTTACACAGCAGAAGGACAAATCTCTATACATCTCTTTGTGTAAAGAGCAAAAGACTTTCAATTCTAGATTGTCGAAAGTTGAGGAGAATCAGACTGCTATGTCTGCTCAACTAACTTCAATTTCTAATGCTCTGGAGTTGCTGACATCAGTACTACTTTCTGATGATGTCAAAAAGGGGGAGAGTGTACCAAGTGACAAATGCAAAGACACTCAAGCTCTGAGACGGAGGGATGATGGTAATGATGGTGGAAGCAAGGGAGGTGAATCTGAAAAGAGTTTAGGCTTAAGACCAAGATCAAGATCAAACTCTGAGAGAAGATCAAACTCTGGTAAGGAAAAAGTAATTTCTGCCAGTGGTTCAAGGCTCAAAAGTTTGATAAACACTGATAAGCCTAGCACTGATGAAGAAGTTGCTGCTAAATTATTTATAGCAGAACACGGAAAAGATGTTACAATTGAAGATATCCAAGCTGAAGAGCAAATGCTTGCTGAAGAACACAGGAAGAATCTTGAAGCTGGGATATACAAAAAGAAAGAAATCAAGGCTCCTAGAAAGAAAGAAACTGGAATTATTATTAAAGAAAATACTCAACAGAGTATACAATACACCAGGAGGCCTATGATTAGAAACTCTGATAAGGGTAAAGGCAAAATGATTGAAAAGTCTAACCTGAAGGAGAAAGAATATTCAACCTCTGACATTGCTCAAGTTGAAACAAGATTACCAAAATCAACCTCTGACGCTGCTCAAGTTGATGATACTATTGAAGTTAAGCCAGCCTCTGACAAGGCTCAAGCTGTGCAAACTCAGCTAGCTCCACAACTCCAAGGTATTTTTAGAAGACCTGTACTATCTGAAGCTCTGACACTTCAACCTGTGGATTTTTCTCAAACCAGGACTGTACTTGGAAAAGAAACTTTTGATAAAGCTGGTTTAGGTTCACATAGGGAGAAGAGAATAAACAACAGATCTGGAGATCAATCATCATTGGCAGTATCTGGCACTATTACTCAAGAGAATCTTGATATGCTAGACTCTGTTCAATTGATATTTCACAAGGGTTTGAAGAAAGATTTTCTGTTGTATTTTATGAATGATGGAAGAGTTTACAGAGTTGCAGAGTCTGATATAGATCTCAAATCTTATCAAGAATTGGAGTATGTTCTGTACTTGTTAAAAGTCAAAAACAGAAACACTCACAATGCTGCTACATTTATCAGACAAAAGATGCAAAGATCTAAGGTGATGCTTGGAGGAGGAATTTCAAAGGTATACATTCCTAAGTATAGAGATGCTTATGGAAATGTTATAGAAATGAAGAGAAACAGTACAAGACTAAGGACTGATCTGGGAGTTAAAGTCTTAGAATTCAATCTAGAATCTGATAAAGCACATTTTATTAAGCTAGGGAATGAGATGAGGAAGAATTCCATCTATTCTCTGAGAGCTGCTATTTATCAGACTGGTGAATCTGATCCAGAACTCAAGGAACTGAAAGAAATCATGGTTGAAGAGCTGGAAAAGGCTGAAAGAAGACTTCTAATTGATTATCTCAGGACAGTGCCTGATATTCAAGAAATCAAATAAAGTCTGACTGTAAGTTTTTAATATTTTCTATTCTAAGTTAAATTTAAACTCTGTTTTTAAATTAAACTCTGTTATATGTTAAACACTGCATTTGTTAAAAGGTTTTGACATCATCAATTATATGTTTAACTTATACATTTTATTATGAACAAGTTGGGGGAGATTGTTAGATATAATTGCTAATGTTTGTTTATCAGTGTTTAAGCAACAGGTACTGACAAGAGTTTATCAGAAGCCGATCAGAGTTTAGTTAAACTCTGATAGGGTGAAGAGTTTAAAGGAAGCCGGTCAGAGTTTATTTAAAGTCTGACAAGGTGATAGTTGAATTAGCTGTCGGTGCAGAATTGAAGATTCTAGAAGCAATACATTCTGAAGATGGAAAGAAGCAGAATATATTGATACAGCTAAGGAAACAGGATAGAAGATAAGAAGCAATCCTTAATTGATATGAATTGTATAGCTAACTTGTAGGAATATCAATTAGAGAAGGATTGTATGTAGCTGTGTACTATATAAACACAGATAGGTTATCCCTAGAAGGGATGCGATCATTGAGATATTTTTTGTGTAACCTAGAAGCTCTTTATGATTCATTAACATCATAAAGAGAGAAGCTGTTAATAAGATTACAGTTTAATTGATTCATAAACAGTGTTATTAATTATTGTTATTCTCATACATACTTGATTATATTGTGTATTCGGCCTAACATAGTGACAGTTTTCTGAAAATTTAGGACCGTTATCACCGGGTTGTAGTGGTCGTGGCATGAATTATGGGTTTCAAGTTATTGTTGTTATGTGGTATCGTTTTGTATCGAATAAGTATAATAATATGAATGTGAATATGAAAGTGTATCGAGAATTATTGTTTTATATATTGTTATCGTATCGAATATCGTATTCTTCTATATGTTTATATATGATATTTGACCCGGGTTGTCACATATGTGACAACCCGGGTCAAATCCCGAGTCTTTTTTCGAAAATCGGGTCAAGTCCCGATTCCGAGTCCGAAATAAGCCGAAGCCTACTGGCCCAAACACAGCCAACTTGGGTAACGACTAGCCCACCACAGGCCCCCAAAATATCATGATTTTGTTGGTGCTAATTAGTAGTAGTACTTTGCCTTATAAACTGAACAGAAGTCCCAAATCTCCTCGATGTGGGACTGGGGTGTTACAGATATTATGTATTTGTGATTGATTTTATGTATTTGTTAATTACAAAGTACATAAGTATTGATTGTATTGATATAGATATAGTATGAGATTGTGATTGATATAGCAGTAGATATAATACGAGATTGTGATTGATTTTGTTCATTTGTTGAATTGAAATTTAGTACAAATGGAGGATCTGTTAAAGGAGATGAAGGAGTTAAAGCTAATTGTCGCTAATGAGATGCTAGAAACACGTAATCTTGTCTCGGCATTGGATGAGAAGATTGACAATCTAAATGTTAACAAGGATGAAAAAGGAGAAGGCATGGTAGGTTTATGCTTTGAACTTGCTAGTCACACTCACACATGCATATCTCATATGAATTCATGTTTCCCTATATGCTAGGATTTGGTTTTGGATCTTATATAGCATGTTCATTGTGTTCAACATATATGACATGATTTTTTTAATTACAAGGATCCATTGGAACTTTATTCATGGGGGATCCTATTGGAGAAGGAAGTAAGGGGACCGTGTTTGAAGTTACTAAGGTTGATAACAACAAAACATATGCAATGAAAGTCATATATTTGGAAGATTACATATTATTTTTTCTTGTATATGTTTTTATTTTAATTATATAATATTATATTGTATAATTTGTTAATATATTATGTAGGCTTATGCAGTCTTGTTTGGAATTAAAATATCGCATCTTTTTTATTAGAACAATAACTTTGTTTTTAAGATAACTTAAATGAGAGAATTTCTGATTGAGAATATTGCACTATTTTACTACTTCAAATAAGGAGTTCATTTTAGGAAAATATTTAATCTTAAATTACATAATTATCATCAATAATTGTGCATTTTGCTCTGGTACAGTAATTCTACCCTCTAGTACAGTATACTGTGTTACTAATCGTTCGACTTCTAGAATCATCTTAAATTGGACATGTATCGATTCAAATTTATTCATCATTTTCCTAATCAAATTCATTTAAAATTTCAAAGTACAAACAGCGGGCAGATTTCACTCTCCACTAGGCGCTTAATTTTCTCCCCCCATCTCTCTCTCTCTCTCACACACACACAATTTCATCTTCTCTCGAATCTCAGGTATTTTTGCTTAATCAAATGATATATAGTGTCTGGAGTATTGTTGTAGATTTGTAGCTTCGAATTTATTTTCACAATTAGTGTGTTAGCTTCGAATTTATCATCACAGTTAGTGCTCTCTCTCTCTCTCTCTCACAGTTGTAATTGACACTTTTAGTGTGTTTAAGATGATTCGAGCTAATGATTGTATTGATTTGTAGTTGAAATTAGGTTTGATTGATAGTTTGAAATTATAATTGTTTCGTATAAATATATGAGTAGTTGTTGATTATATTGAATTTATTGTCAATTTTCGAGTTAACGATTCTATACATCTGGCGTAACTAAAATTAGGTTTGATCGATAATTTCAAATTGTGATTGTTTTTGTATATAAATATGCGATGTTGATTATATTGAATTATTGTCTATTTTCGAGTTAGTGATCGTCCAGATCTTGCGTAATTGAATTAGGTTTGATTGATAGTTTGAGATTGCAATTGTTTTTGTACATATATATGAGTTGTTGATAATATTGAATTATGAATTCGTGATTAGATTTGGAGATTGTGATTGATTTTGAATTTATGTTGATTACCTCATTTTTGAGTTGATGATTAGATTTCATTGATAATGTAAATTGTGATTGATATTATGTATTTGTGATTGATATTATGTATTTGTTAATTACAAAGTACATAAGTATTGATTGTATTGATATAGATATAGTATGAGATTGTGATTGATATAGCAGTAGATATAATACGAGATTGTGATTGATTTTGTTCATTTGTTGAATTGAAATTTAGTACAAATGGAGGATCTGTTAAAGGAGATGAAGGAGTTAAAGCTAATTGTCGCTAATGAGATGCTAGCAACACGTAATCTTGTCTCGGCATTGGATGAGAAGATTGACAATCTAAATGTTAACAAGGATGAAAAAGGAGAAGGCATGGTAGGTTTATGCTTTGAACTTGCTAGTCACACTCACACATGCATATCTCATATGAATTCATGTTTACCTATATGCTAGGATTTGGTTTTGGATCTTATATAGCATGTTCATTGTGTTCAACATATATGACATGATATTTTTAATTACAAGGATCCATTGGAACTTTATTCACGGGGAATCCTATTGGAGAAGGAAGCAAGGGGACCGTGTTTGAAGTTACTAAGGTTGATAACAACAAAACATATGCAATGAAAGTCATATGTTTGGAAGATTACATATTATTTTTTCTTGTACAAGTTTTTATTTTAATTATATAATATTATATTGTATAATTTGTTAATATATTATGTAGGCTTATGCAGTCTTGTTTGGAATTAAAATATCGCATCTTTTTTATTAGAACAATAACTTTGTTTTTAAGATAACTTAAATGAGAGAATTTCTGATTGAGAATATTGCACTATTTTACTACTTCAAATAAGGAGTTCATTTTAGGAAAATATTTAGTCTTAAATTACATAATTATCATCCATAATTTTGCATTTTGCTCTGGTACAATAATTCTACCCTCTAGTACAGTATATTGTGTTACTAATCGTTCGACTTCTAGAATCATCTTAAATTGGACATGTATCGATTCAAATTTATTCATCATTTTCCAAATCAAATTCATTTAAAATTTCAAATTACAAACAACAGGCATATTTCACTCTCCACTTGGCGCTTAATTTTCTCTCTCCACTCTCTCTCTCTCTCTCACACACACACACACAATTTCATCTTCTCTCGAATCTCAGGTATTTTTGCTTAATCAAATGATACATAGTGTATGGAGTATTGTTGTAGATTTGTAGCTTCGAATTTATTTTCTCAATTAGTGTGTTAGTGTCGAATTTATCATCACAATTAGTGCTCTCTCTCACACACAGTTGTAATTGACACTTTTAGTGTGTTTATGATGATTCGAGCTAATGATTGTATTGATCTGTAGTTGAAATTAGGTTTTATTGATAGTTTGAAATTATAATTTTTTCGTATAAATATATGAGTAGTTGTTGATTATATTGAATTTATTGTCAATTTTCGAGTTAACGATTCTATACATCCGGCGTAATTGAAATTAGGTTTGATCGATAATTTGAAATTGTGATTGTTTTTGTATATAAATATGCGATGTGAATTATATTGAATTATTGTCTATTTTCGAGTTAGTGATCGTCCAGATCTGGCGTAATTGAATTAGGTTTGATTGATAGTTTGAGATTGCAATTGTTTTTGTACATATATATGAGTTGCTGATAATATTGAATTATGAATTCGTGATTAGATTTGGAGATTGTGATTGATTTTGAATTTATGTTGATTACCTCATTTTTGAGTTGATGATTAGATTTCATTGATAATGTAAATTGTGATTGATATTATGTATTTGTGATTGATATTATGTATTTGTTAATTACAAAGTACATAAGTATTGATTGTATTGATATTGTTAGATATAATTGCTAATGTTTGTTTATCAGTGTTTAAGCAACAGGTACTGACAAGAGTTTATCAGAAGCCAGTCAGAGTTTAGTTAAACTCTGACAGGGTGAAGAGTTTAAGTGAAGCCGGTCAGAGTTTATTTAAAGTCTGACAGGGTGATAGTTGAATTAGCTGTCGGTGCTGAATTGAAGATTCTAGAAGCAATATATTCTGAAGATGGAAAGAAGCAGAATATATTGATACAGCTAAGGAGACGGAATAGAAGAAAAGAAGCAATCCTTAATTGATAAGTTTTGTATAGCTAACTTGTAGGAATATCAATTAGATAAGGATTGTATGTAGCTGTGTACTATATAAACACAGATAGGTTATCCCTAGAAGGGACGCGAATATTGATATATTATTCTTGTAACCTAGAAGCTCTTTGTGATTCATTAACATCATAAAGAGAGAAGCTGTTAATATAAATACAGTTTATTGATTCATAAACAGTGTTCTTAATTACCGTTATTCTCATACATACTTGATTATATTGTGTATTCGGCCTAACAATTGGTATCAGAGCCTAGGCTGTTTAATATATACAGTTTTATGATTCAAACACAGTATTAATCATGTCTGAAGAAAATCAAACTGCTCCTAAGGCTGAACAGGTTAAGCCCAATTCTGTGAGTCGATATGAAACAATCAGGGTTCCAATTCTCAGGCCAGTAGAGTATCCGATTTGGAAGGTTAAGATGACCATGTTTCTGGAGGCTACAGATCCAGAATACCTTGACAGAATTAATGATGGTCCTCATATGCCAACTAAATTGTCCCCTGTTGTTGATGGTCAAGCACAAAAGACTGTTCCAAAGGAAAAGAAAGATATGACTCCTGAGGATATCTCATCAATTGCAAAGGATGCAAAGGTTAGACATCTTCTCCACAGTGCTTTAGATAATGTAATGTCTAACAGAGTAATTGGCTGCAAAACTGCCAAAGAGATATGGGATGCTTTAGAAGTCAGATGCCAGGGAACAGGTGCTATTAAGAAGAACAGAAAAACAATACTCACACAGGAGTATGAGCACTTTGATTCAAGAACTAATGAAACCTTGACTGAGACCTATGACAGATTTTGCAAACTGTTGAACGATCTGTCTCTGGTAGATAAGGAATATGAACTTGAAGAGTCCAATCTCAAGTTTCTGTTATCTCTACCTGAAAAGTGGGATTTAAAGGCAACAACAATCAGAGATAATTATGATCTTGCTGATACAGATCTTGATGAAATCTATGGATTGTTAAAGACTCATGAACTTGAGATAGAACAAAGAAACAGGAGGTCAAGCAAGAAGACAAAATCTGTTGCTCTCAAAGTCGAGGAGAAGCCCATCAAGAAGGAATCATCAAGGAAGAAAGCCAAGGGAAAGGCTTTAGTTATTAAATCTGAGAGTGAGTCATCAAACTCTGATGATGACTCAAACTCTGATGAAGCTTCTGACTCTGAGGATGATGAAGAGGAGTTGATGCAAATGGCTGCATTGATGGTGAAGACCTTTAAGAAGATGGGATTCAAGAACTTCAAGAAAGGAAAGAGATTCTCAAGGAAAGATTCAAACCCTGAAAGGAGAAGTTTCAGAAAGTCTAATGGAAAGGAGAACAAGTCTGGCAAGAAGGATAAGTCTCAAATCCAGTGCTACAAGTGTAAGGAGATGGGTCACTATGCTCCAGAGTGCAAGAAAGGCAAATCTGAGAAAGCACTCATCTCTAAAGGCAGAGACTGGGCAGATACTTCAGACTCTGATGATGGAGAAAACTATGCTCTTATGGCAACTGTCAGAAATGAGACTGAAACTTCTGAAAATAAGGTACCTCTAACTACTTATGCTTATGATACTGATAATATATCTGAGTTAAGAGTATATCTGAAAAGTGTTCATGTTAGTTATAGGGATCAGACTTTAGAGAATGAGAGGATTAAATCTGAGAATCTTAGTCTTAAAGAAAGAAACAAGTTTCTTGAAAGAGAACTTGAGAATATGAAGAAGATTCAAAAAGAAAGAGATGATGCTGTTTATGTTGAACAGGAGTTGCTTAAAAGGTATAAGCAACTAGAATCTGATTTAGAAAAAGAAAGAAAAATAATCAAGACTTGGACAGATTCTGGAAGAGACACTCATCAAGTGTTTCAGACTGATTCTGTAGGTTTAGGTTATTGTGAAAACGATGAACTTAGGTTTAAAGACAAAGTTAAAGTTAAACCACAACTTAAACCTGTGATATTTGTTCCAGAATCCACCAAGCTAAAATCTGTAGTTGTGAAAGAAGCTGTTATGGAGCCAGTTGAAGCTTGTGTTAAACAAGTAGATATTGAATCTAAAACAGAGAAGCTTGTTGAGTTAGAAGCTGTTAAAGAACCAATTAGAATCTGTGAGAAGCAGGTTAATGTTGGTTTAATGACAGGAAAACAGTTTAAACATAAGCTCAAAGAGGTTAAGTCTGCCATGAAACCTAAAGGGTCCAAGAGAAATAGGAATGGAAAAGTAGGCATAAATAATAGAAATAATCATATGCCTAATGCTAGTGCCTCAAGAAAAACATGTTATGATTGTGGTAGTTCTAATCATCTTGCTAGATTTTGCACTAAGAACAAACATATTAATTCTTTACCTTCTACTTCAGAAGTAAAGAATGATTATGTTAGAGTAAGACCACAGACTTTATGCAAACATTGTGGGAGCACTTGGCATTCTATTTACACATGTAAGAGTTATCATGCAATTTATCATAACTATTATGAGCTAAAACCCAACTTGAAATGGGTTAGAGCAAACTCTGCTAGTGTAAAATCTGACAATGTTAGTTTAAACTCTGATAATACAGATTCCGCTGCAAAAATTAACACTGTTAAGAAAGACAAAGGATCCAAGCAAGTCTGGATCCTCAAAACTAACACTTAGTGTTTGTTTGTGATTGCAGGGTATAATAGAGAGCACACTTATCTTAGACAGTGGATGCTCTGGACATATGACTGGAAATAAAGCCCTGCTATCAGACTTTGAGGAGAAGGCTGGCCCAAAAGTTTCCTATGGAGATGGCAACATAGGACACACTCTGGGATATGGCAATATTAATCTTGGAAGTGTCATCATCACAAAAGTAGCTCTAGTCTTAGGACTCAAGCATAATCTGTTATCTGTAAGTCAAATCTGTGACAGAGGAAACCATGTAGATTTTCATAGTGAATACTGTGAAGTTATCAGTAAATCTACTGGGAAAGTTGTTCTAGTTGGACACAGGCGCAACAATATTTATGAAGCAAGTTTGGTAACAAACTCTGATGGAAAAACAGTGTGTCTGACTGCAAGAATGTCAAATGAAGAGAGTTGGAATTGGCACAAGAAGCTCTCTCATCTCAATTTGAACAACATTAATGAGCTTATTAGAAAGGATCTTGTAAGAGGACTTCCAAAATCAATACTCAATCTAGATGGTCTATGTGATTCTTGTCAAAAGGCCAAGCAAAGGAAGTCATCTTTCAAGAGCAAATCTGAATCTTCAGTAGTGGAACCTTATCATCTTCTACATGTTGATCTCTTTGGACCAGTGAATGTGATGTCCATGGGTAGAAAGAAATATGCTCTAGTAATTGTTGATGAATATACTAGATATACATGGGTGTATTTCTTGTCAAAGAAGGATGAAACTGCTCAAATGTTGATGGATCATGTAAATCTACTGGACAAAGGATCACAGCACAAAGTCAAAATAATAAGGAGTGATAATGGAACTGAATTCAGAAATTCAATCATGGAAGCTTTCTGCAAGGAAAGAGGAGTCAAACAAGAATTTTCTGCACCTGGAACTCCACAGCAAAATGGTGTAGTTGAAAGAAAGAACAGAACCTTAATTGAAGCTGCCAGAACTATGCTTGATGAAGCAAAACTGCCAACTTATTTCTGGGCAGAAGCTGTTCAAACTGCTTGTTTTACTCAAAATGCAACTCTGATCAACAAGCATGGAAAAACACCATATGAGATGGTGAAAAACAAGAAGCCAAATTTGAAATATTTTCACATATTTGGATGCAAATGCTTTGTGTTGAAGACTCATCCTGAACAGTTGACCAAGTTCGAGTTAAAAGCTGATGAAGGAATCTTTGTTGGCTATCCATTGTCAACAAAAGCATTCAGAATTTACAATCTGAGAACAAAGGTGATCATGGAATCCATACATGTGTCGTTTGATGACAAGAAAATAATTGGACTTGAAGACAAGGATGGATATGATCAACTACGTTTTGAAAATGAAGATCTATTCTCTGATGATATAAACTCTGATGAAGCAGGGTTGACAAACTCTGACGAAGCATACTCTGAACCTCTACTGGTAAATTCTGGAGAAACTGGAAATTCTCAAATTGAACAAAATAGAGAACCAGTTGAGGGGGAGCGTGAAGAAGCTCAACAAGACACAACAAGTGAGTCAGTTGAGGAAACTGATTCAAACTCTGACAACTCAAACACTGAGCCATCCAACTCAGGGGGAGCCTCAGAAGCTGCAGAAAGTCAACACATGAATCAGGAGAGCATGGATCAAGGGGGAGGATCCAATACTGATACAAGAAGCCACTTACCAACAGCAAGAAAGTGGACACAGGCACATACACCTGATCTTATAATTGGAGATCCTGATGCTAGTGTAAGAACTAGAAGTGCAACAAATAATGAGTGTCTGTATCATGCTTTCTTGTCTCAAACAGAACCAAAGAAAGTGGAGGAAGCTCTTCAAGATGCTAATTGGATTACAGCAATGCAAGAAGAGTTAAATGAATTTGAAAGAAATGAAGTCTGGACACTTGTACCTAGACCAAAGAATAGATCAATTGTAGGTACAAAGTGGGTTTTCAGAAACAAGACTGACAGTGAAGGTGTGATTACAAGAAACAAGGCTAGACTTGTGGCAAAAGGTTATTCACAACAGGAAGGAATTGACTATGATGAAACCTTTGCTCCAGTTGCAAGATTGGAGGCCATAAGAATTTTTCTGGCCTATGCTGCACACAAGAAGTTTAAAGTTTTTCAGATGGATGTAAAAAGTGCTTTTCTCAATGGGAAGCTTGAAGAAGAAGTGTTTGTTGAACAACCACCAGGATTTGTAGATTCCAAGCATCCAGATTATGTCTACAGGCTTGACAAGGCATTATATGGACTAAAGCAAGCACCAAGAGCATGGTATGAAACTCTTGCTCAATTTCTTTTAGAAAGTGGGTTCACAAGAGGTACAATTGATAAAACCCTGTTTTATTTCAATTCTGGTGATGATTTGCTTTTAGTTCAAATTTATGTAGATGATATTATTTTTGGATCTACTAATGACAAACTTTGTAAGAAGTTTGCAAAGCTTATGCAATCCAGGTATCAAATGAGCATGATGGGAGAGCTTAGTTATTTTCTAGGCTTACAGGTCAAGCAAACAGATGATGGGATTTTTATCAATCAAGCAAAGTATACCAGAAATCTTCTAAAGAAATTTGGTATGCTTGATAGTTCATCTGCTACAACTCCCATGGCTACAGCAACGAAGCTTGACAAAGACACAGGAGCCTCAGTAGATATGACTAACTACAGAGGAATGATAGGGTCTCTACTGTATCTTACTGCAAGTAGACCTGATATCATGTATGTAACATGTCTTTGTGCACGATTTCAAGCAGATCCCAGAGAGCCTCATCTAACAGCTGTGAAAAGGATCTTCAAATATCTCAAAGGAACTATAACCCTGGGTTTGTGGTATCCTAGAGAATCAGAGTTTAAGTTAATTGGTTACTCTGATGCAGATTTTGCAGGCTGTAAGATAGACAGAAAAAGTACAAGTGGAAGCTGTCAATTTTTAGGAGACAGATTAGTTTCTTGGTACAGCAAGAAACAGAAGTCAATCTCCACATCCACTGCTGAAGCAGAGTATATAGCAGCTGGTAGCTGTTGTGCACAGATTTTATGGATGAAGAATCAACTGCTGGATTATGGGTTAAGGTACTCTAAAATACCTATTTTCTGTGATAACCAAAGTGCTATTGCTATGACAGGTAATCCAGTACAGCACTCCATGACCAAGCACATCAGCATAAGATATCATTTTATCAGAGAACATGTGGAAGAAGGGAACATTGAGCTTCATTTTGTGTCTACAGACCAACAACTTGCAGATATCTTCACCAAACCTTTGAGTGAAGCTACGTTTACAAGATTGGTAAATGAACTTGGAATGATCTCTGGTTCAGACTAGAGATACGGGTTAGACTCAAAATATTCATGTTTGATTATTTAAATGCTCATGATTCCTTGCACATGTTAACTGTTATGTGAACCAGCATGTTAAACTCTGATAGTAAACTCTGTTGATCATACTCTGATGGTAAACTCTGTTGGTCATACTCTGATAGTTATAGTTTAATGTTATACTCTGATTGTAATTTTGTCTGAAACATTTGGACCAATGAAGAAATATGTATGAAGCATAATTCTCAGTAAGTAATTGTGAATCCTTAAGAGTTGATAGATTCTGATCTCAAATATGTGCAGTAAGCTAACACAGCATGATACTGTCTCTATATTTATAGCATCTCTTAGTTTATTGATCCTATACACTGAGTCTGTATTAGCTGTTTGCATCTTCTCTCATAAGTTAATTATAATTACTGATGAAAAGTCTAAACTCTGATTATTTAATGCAAATAATTCACCCTCACATCAAAAGATGCCAAACAGAGCACAAATTCCTTTGAGATCATGTTGTGCCTAGGAAGATCCAGGAACTTATTGTATGAAATAAGGGCTAAAATCTTTGATTTTTGGTGACTAGTGCCAACCACTGATTACTGGGAAAAAAAAAAAATATATATATATATATATATATATATATATAATAAAGGGGGTGGAAAAATAAAAGACATATCCAAATGAAAGGATATCAGTAATACAGAGTTTAGATAGAAAAATCAGTGTCTATGTTATACATGAGAGTTTAGGCAACCAGTTTTTACTACTTTAGTTTGTGGATTTTATGCACTTTGAGATGATCTAAATACTGATTTCGGTAAACTCTGCTACTACACACACATATTTTCACAACTGTACAGATTGAGAAAAGAGTTTAGTGACAAAGAAGGACAAATGGTAAACACTGATGTATTGTGTGAAATACGCCGAGGTTACTTTGTTTTAATCTCTAATGGTTAAAATAATCTCTTTGTTTCAGACAGTTTATAATTTTGAGATTAGCTATTTGTTTTTCGGAAAAAGTATGATTGAACGGAGAAATGAAAGAGTGTGTTTGATAAGTCCTGATAGTGATTCGTAATGCTGCTGAGTATGTTAGTTTATTGTTTACAGTGATATCATTTCTTTCACTTTACAATTACTATGCAAAATTGATAATATAACAACAACAAGTAGCTGAAGCTGGACCTTCTGTGTCTCAACCACAGAGGTCAAAGAGATCCAAAGTTCGAGCAGTTAAGTCTGGTTTGCAACAAACTGAAGCTGAGGTATCAAATGTTGATGCTGTGCCTCAGAGAAAAAGAATGAAGCAAAGGCGAGCCCAAAGGGCAAAGTCTGTTGCTGCTGATTCTAATGTAGACTCAGAAACTGAAGCTGATGAAGAGACTCTTCATCAGAGAAAGAGAAGACTTGTTGCTGATCAACTTTTTGGTGATATCATTGCCAATATGGACAAAGAACCTGAAGACACTGAAGCTCCTACATCAGAGAATGAGGAGATTGTGCTTACAACTGTACCTCCACGTACAGTTGAGGAGGATATTCTAACTGCTGAAGATGCTGCAAATCCTGAAACTATTCTGATGGATTTTGAACCAGAAGCTCCTACATCAAAAGCTGATGATGTAGTTGAGGAAGCTGCTGCATACTCTGACAGCAGGATTGTGGATCATGAAGATACTGTACTGGAAGCTGATCAAGCTACTACTGAATTAGTAGAACCTATTGCTTCTCACACAGAAATCATTTCTCTTGATTTTGAGAAAGGTGAGGAAGTTGATCAGATTAGAGTTGATCCAGTTCCAGAAGCTGTTGCTGTACATGCTGATGCAACAGATAATGATCATGAGGATATTGTTTTACTTGAAACTTTGCAACAATCAGTTGTTGAGATTGTTCAGAGAGAAGCAGAGGTTACTGCTTCAGCAAACTCTGATGTTCCTCAAACTGTAGCAGATCAAGTACCTGATGCCACTGCACAGTTAATTGATGAAATCACTGCTGAAAATGTACTTGAAGATATTCACAGAGAGGATGACAATGCTGAAGCTAGTCCTGCTCATTCAAACTCTGATATTCAAGTGGAAGTTTCTGATATTCAAGCAAATTCTACTGAAGAGAGGGAAGTTCAAAGGGCTGCTTCTGAGC
The DNA here is from genome assembly GCA_030848705.1 of Heracleum sosnowskyi. Classification (NCBI taxonomy): domain Eukaryota; kingdom Viridiplantae; phylum Streptophyta; class Magnoliopsida; order Apiales; family Apiaceae; genus Heracleum; species Heracleum sosnowskyi. The sequence continues at coordinate 103,246,913 of CM061245.1, forward strand.
ATTTTCAGAATATGTACTACAATGCATGGGCTAATGCAGATTGTGTTTTTCCAGCACAACGGGCTGCAGATTTTCTATCTGATTCTGTTAAGAAGATTACAAATCCTGATGTTCTTACGAGCTTACAGGCCACTGTTATTCAAGTCAAATCTCTCAATAATAGATTTGATGAGAATCAACAGATGCTTACAAAATTGAGGAATGAAGTAAGTCTGAGGGATCTTACTTTAAAGGCTGACAGAACTTCTTACTATGCCATGTTCAAGCAGCAAGCCAGGGATTCTGAAGAAATCAAGAAGAGGCTTGGGACAGTTGAGGAAAACCAGAATGCTATGTCTGCTCAACTGACTTCCATTTCTACTGCGCTTGAATTGCTGACATCAGTACTTCTTTCTGATGATGTCAAAAAGGGGGAGAGTATACCTAAAGACAAATGCAAAGCTACTCAAACTCTGAGACGGAAGGATGATTCTACTGATGGGGGAAGCAGAGGAAATGAAAGAAGGATTTCTGCTCAAAGGCAAAAACGTGTAATAAACTCTGGTGGTCAATCTACTTCTGGTGGTCAATCTACTTCAAAACTCAACAAAAGTTTAGTTGTTTCAGCTAACCCATCTACTGATGAAGAGATTGCTGCTAGGATCTTTATTAAAGAGCATGGAAAAGATGTTACAATTGAAGATATCCAAGCTGAAGAGCAAATGCTTGCTGAAGAACACAAGAAGAATCTTAAAGCTGGAATCTACAAGAAGAAGGAAATCAAGGCTCCTAGAAAGAAAGAAAAGGGAATTGTTATCAAAGAGAATGTAAACTCTGATCAGAGTTTACAGTACTCAAGGAGGCCTGTGATTAAAAATGTTGACAAAGGAAAAGGTAAACTGGTAGAAGAAGAACAGTTACCTAAGAAGATTTATTCAACCTCTGACATTGCTCAAGTTGAAACAAGATTAGCAAACTCAACCTCTGACGCTGCTCAAGTTGATGATACTATTGAAGATAAGCCAGCCTCTGACAAGGCTCAAGCTGTGCAAACTCAGCTAGCTCCTCAACTCAAAGGTTTCTTAAGACCTGTACTCTCTGAAACTCTGACACTTCAACCTGTGGATTTTTCTCAAACCAGGACTGTACTTGGAAAAGAATCTTATGATAAGTCTGGTTTAGGTTCACATAGGGAGAAGAGAATAAATAACAGATCTCAAGACAATATTTCACTGGCAAGATCTGGTATTAGGGATACACAAGAAAATCTTGATAAGTTAGAATCTGTTCAGTTGATTTTTCACAGAGTCTTGAAGAAGCAGTTTCTGTTATACTTCATGAGTGATGGAAGTGTTTATAGAGTTGGAGAATCTGATGTAAATCTCAAATCATGGGAAGAACTTGAATATGTACTTTATCTGTTGAAAGTTAAGAACAGACATACCCATAATGTTGCTCAAATCTTAAGAGAAAAGATGCTGAGATCAAAAGTGATGCTTGGAGGAGGAGAAGTCTCAAATACTTATACTCCAAAGTATAGAGATCATGCTGGAAAGTTGGTGGAGATGAAGAAAAACAGTGCTAGATTTACAACTGCACTTGGAATAAAAGTCTTAGAATTCAACTTAGAGTCAGATAAAGCTCAGTACATTCGGTTAGGAAATGACATGAAGAAGAACAGTATTTATTCTCTGAGGGTTGCCATATATCAAACTGGTGAAGGAGATCCAGAGTATAAGGAGCTGAAAGAGATTATGATAGCTGAACTTGAGAATGCTGAGAGAAGACTGCTGATTGATTATCTCAGGACTGTACCTGATATTGAAGAAGTCAAGTAAAGTCTGACTGTAAGTTTTTAATATTTTCTATTCTAAGTCAAATTTAAACTCTGTTTTAAATCAAACTCTGTTATATGTTAAACACTGCATTTGTTAAATGGTTTTGACATCATCAATTATATGTTTAACTTGTACATTTTATTATGAACAAGTTGGGGGAGATTGTTAGATATAATTGCTAATGTTTGTTTATCAGTGTTTAAGCAACAGGTACTGACAAGAGTTTATCAGAAGCCAGTCATAGTTTAGTTAAACTCTGACAGGGTGAAGAGTTTAAGTGAAGCCGGTCAGAGTTTATTTAAAGTCTGACAGGGTGATAGTTGAATTAGCTGTCGGTGCTGAATTGAAGATTCTAGAAGCAATATATTCTGAAGATGGAAAGAAGCAGAATATATTGATACAGCTAAGGAGACGGAATAGAAGAAAAGAAGCAATCCTTAATTGATAAGTTTTGTATAGCTAACTTGTAGGAATATCAATTAGATAAGGATTGTATGTAGCTGTGTACTATATAAACACAGATAGGTTATCCCTAGAAGGGACGCGAATATTGATATATTATTCTTGTAACCTAGAAGCTCTTTGTGATTCATTAACATCATAAAGAGAGAAGCTGTTAATATAAATACAGTTTATTGATTCATAAACAGTGTTCTTAATTACCGTTATTCTCATACATACTTGATTATATTGTGTATTCGGCCTAACAGATATAGATATAGTATGAGATTGTGATTGATATAGCAGTAGATATAATACGAGATTGTGATTGATTTTGTTCATTTGTTGAATTGAAATTTAGTACAAATGGAGGATCTGTTAAAGGAGATGAAGGAGTTAAAGCTAATTGTCGCTAATGAGATGCTAGAAACACGTAATCTTGTCTCGGCATTGGATGAGAAGATTGACAATCTAAATGTTAACAAGGATGAAAAAGGAGAAGGCATGGTAGGTTTATGCTTTGAACTTGCTAGTCACACTCACACATGCATATCTCATATGAATACATGTTTCCCTATATGCTAGGATTTGGTTTTGGATCTTATATAGCATGTTCATTGTGTTCAACATATATGACATGATTTTTTTAATTACAAGGATCCATTGGAACTTTATTCATGGGGGATCCAATTGGAGAAGGAAGTAAGGGGACCGTGTTTGAAGTTACTAAGGTTGATAACAACAAAACATATGCAATGAAAGTCATATGTTTGGAAGATTACATATTATTTTTTCTTGTATATGTTTTTATTTTAATTATATAATATTATATTGTATAATTTGTTAATATATTATGTAGGCTTATGCAGTCTTGTTTGGAATTAAAATATCGCATCTTTTTTATTAGAACAATAACTTTGTTTTTAAGATAACTTAAATGAGAGAATTTCTGATTGAGAATATTGCACTATTTTACTACTTCAAATAAGGAGTTCATTTTAGGAAAATATTTAATCTTAAATTACATAATTATCATCCATAATTTTGCATTTTGCTCTGGTACAATAATTCTACCCTCTAGTACAGTATATTGTGTTACTAATCGTTCGACTTCTAGAATCATCTTAAATTGGACATGTATCGATTCAAATTTATTCATCATTTTCCAAATCAAATTCATTTAAAATTTCAAATTACAAACAACGGGCATATTTCACTCTCCACTTGGCGCTTAATTTTCTCTCTCCACTCTCTCTCTCTCACACTCACACACACACAATTTCATCTTCTCTCGAATCTCAGGTATTTTTGCTTAATCAAATGATACATAGTGTATGGAGTATTGTTGTAGATTTGTAGCTTCGAATTTATTTTCTCAATTAGTGTGTTAGTTTCGAATTTATCATCACAATTAGTGCTCTCTCACACACAGTTGTAATTGACACTTTTAGTGTGTTTATGATGATTCGAGCTAATGATTGTATTGATCTGTAGTTGAAATTAGGTTTTATTGATAGTTTGAAATTATAATTTTTTCGTATAAATATATGAGTAGTTGTTGATTATATTGAATTTATTGTCAATTTTCGAGTTAACGATTCTATACATCCGGCGTAATTGAAATTAGGTTTGATCGATAATTTGAAATTGTGATTGTTTTTGTATATAAATATGCGATGTGAATTATATTGAATTATTGTCTATTTTCGAGTTAGTGATCGTCCAGATCTGGCGTAATTGAATTAGGTTTGATTGATAGTTTGAGATTGCAATTGTTTTTGTACATAAATATGAGTTGCTGATAATATTGAATTATGAATTCGTGATTAGATTTGGAGATTGTGATTGATTTTGAATTTATGTTGATTACCTCATTTTTGAGTTGATGATTAGATTTCATTGATAATGTAAATTGTGATTGATATTATGTATTTGTTAATTAAAAAGTACATAAGTATTGATTTTATTGATATAGATATAGTATGATATTGTGATTGATATAGCAGTAGATATAATACGAGATTGTGATTGATTTTGTTCATTTGTTGAATTGAAATTTAGTACAAATGGAGGATCTGTTAAAGGAGATGAATGAGTTAAAGCTAATTGTCGCTAATGAGATGCTAGAAACACGTAATCTTGTCTCGACATTGGATGAGAAGATTGACAATCTAAATGTTAACAAGGATAAAAAGGAGAAGGCATGGTAGGTTTATGCTTTGAACTTGCTAGTCACACTCACACATGCATATCTCATATGAATTCATGTTTCCCTATATGCTAGGATTTGGTTTTGGATCTTATATAGCATGTTCATTGTGTTCAACATATATGACATGATTTTTTTAATTACAAGGATCCATTGGAACTTTATTCATGGGGGATCCTATTGGAGAAGGAAGCAAGGGGACCGTGTTTGAAGTTACTAAGGTTGATAACAACAAAACATATGCAATGAAAGTCATATGTTTGGAAGATTACATATTATTTTTTCTTGTATATGTTTTTATTTTAATTATATAATATTATATTGTATAATTTGTTAATATATTATGTAGGCTTATGCAATCTTGTTTGGAATTAAAATATCGCATCTTTTTTATTAGAACAATAACTTTGTTTTTAAGATAACTTAAATGAGAGAATTTCTGATTGAGAATATTGCACTATTTTACTACTTCAAATAAGGAGTTCATTTTAGGAAAATATTTAATCTTAAATTACATAATTATCATCCATAACTGTGCATTTTGCTCTGGTACAATAATTCTACCCTCTAGTACAGTATATTGTGTTACTAATCGTTCGACTTCTAGAATCATCTTAAATTGGACATGTATCGATTCAAATTTATTCATCATTTTCCAAATCAAATTCATTTAAAATTTCAAATTACAAACAACGGGCATATTTCACTCTCCACTTGACGCTTAATTTTCTCTCTCCACTCTCTCTCACACACACACACACACAATTTCATCTTCTCTCGAATCTCAGGTATTTTTGCTTAATCAAATGATACATAGTGTATGGAGTATTGTTTTAGATTTGTAGCTTCGAATTTATTTTCTCAATTAGTGTGTTAGTTTCGAATTTATCATCACAATTAGTGCTCTCTCTCACACACAGTTGTAATTGACACGTTTAGTGTGTTTAAGATGATTCGAGCTAATGATTGTATTGATCTGTAGTTGAAATTAGGTTTTATTGATAGTTTGAAATTATAATTTTTTCATATAAATATATGAGTAGTTGTTGATTATATTGAATTTATTGTCAATTTTCGAGTTAACGATTCTATACATCCGGCGTAATAGAAATTAGGTTTGATCGATAATTTGAAATTGTGATTGTTTTTTATATAAATATGCGATGTGAATTATATTGAATTATTGTCAATTTTCGAGTTAGTGATCGTCCAGATCTGGCGTAATTGAATTAGGTTTGATTGATAGTTTGAGATTGCAATTGTTTTTGTACATATATATGAGTTGTTGATAATATTGAATTATGAATTCGTGATTAGATTTGGAGATTGTGATTGATTTTGAATTTATGTTGATTACCTCATTTTTGAGTTGATGATTAGATTTCATTGATAATGTAAATTGTGATTGATATTATGTATTTGTGATTGATATTATGTATTTGTTAATTACAAAATATATGAGTATTGATTGTATTGATATAGATATAGTATGAGATTGTGATTGATATAGCAGTAGATATAATACGAGATTGTGATTGATTTTGTTCATTTGTGGAATTGAAATTTAGTACAAATGGAGGGTCTGTTAAAGGAGATGAAAGAGTTAAAGCTAATTGTCGCTAATGAGATGCTAGAAACACGTAATCTTGTCTCGGCATTGGATGAGAAGATTGACAATCTATATGTTAACAAGGATGAAAAAGGAGAAAGCATGGTAGGTTTATGCTCTGAACTTGCTAGTCACACTCACACCTGCATATCTCATATGAATACATGTTTCCCTATATGCTAGGATTTGGTTTTGGATCTTATATAACTTGTTCATTGTGTTCAACATATATGACATGATTTTTTTAATTACAAGGATCCACTGGAACTTTATTCATGGGGGATCCTATTGGAGAAGGAAGCAAGGGGACCGTGTTTGAAGTTACTAAGGTTTATAACAACAAAACATATGCAATGAAAGTCATATGTTTGGAAGATTACATATTATTTTTTCTTGTAAATGTTTTTATTTTAATTATATGTTATTATATTATATAATTTGTTAATATATTATGTAGGCTTACGCAGTCTTCTTTGGAATTAAAATAACGCATCTTTTTTATTAGAACAATGACTTTGTTTTTAAGATAACTTAAATGAGAGAATTTCTGATTGAGAATATTGCACTATTTTACTACTTCAAATAAGGAGTTCATTTTAGGAAAATATTTAATCTTAAATTACATAATTATCATCCATAATTGTGCATTTTGCTCTGGTACAGTAATTCTACCCTCTAGTACAGTATACTGTGTTACTAATCGTTCGACTTCTAGAATCATCTTAAATTGGACATGTATCGATTCAAATTTATTCATCATTTTCCAAATCAAATTCATTTAAAATTTCAAATTACAAACAGCGGGCATATTTCACTCTCCACTAGGCGCTTAATTTTCTCTCCCCACTCTCTCTCTCTCTCACACACACACAATTTCATCTTCTCTCGAATCTCAGGTATTTTTGCTTAATCAAATGATATATAGTGTATGGAGTATTGTTGTAGATTTGTAGCTTCAAATTTATTTTCTCAATTAGTGTGTTAGCTTCGAATTTATCATCACAGTTAATGCTCTCTCTCTCTCACACAGTTGTAATTGACACTTTTAGTGTGTTTAAGATGATTCGAGCTAATGATTGTATTGATTTGTAGTTGAAATTAGGTTTGATTGATAGTTTGAAATTATAATTGTTTCGTATAAATATATGAGTAGTTGTTGATTATATTGAATTTATTGTCAATTTTTGAGTTAACGATTCTATACATCTGGCGTAATTGAAATTAGGTTTGATCGATAATTTGAAATTGTGATTGTTTTTGTATATAAATATCCGATGTTGATTATATTGAATTATTGTCTATTTTCGAGTTAGTGATCGTCCAGATCTTGCGTAATTGAATTAGGTTTGATTGATAGTTTGAGATTGCAATTGTTTTTGTACATATATATGAGTTGCTGATAATATTCAATTATGAATTCGTGATTAGATTTGGAGATTGTGATTGATTTTGAATTTATTTTGATTACCTCATTTTTGAGTTGATGATTAGATTTCATTGATAATGTAAATTGTGATTGATATTATGTATTTGTGATTAATATTATGTATTTGTTAATTACAAAGTACATAAGTATTGATTGTATTGATATAGATATAGTATGAGATTGTGATTGATATAGCAGTAGATATAATACGAGATTGTGATTGATTTTGTTCATTTGTTGAATTGAAATTTAGTACAAATGGAGGGTCTGTTAAAGGAGATGAAAGAGTTAAAGCTAATTGTCGCTAATGAGATGCTAGAAACACGTAATCTTGTCTCGGCATTGGATGAGAAGATTGACAATCTAAATGTTAACAAGGATGAAAAAGGAGAATCTCATGGTAGGTTTATGCTCTGAACTTGCTAGTCACACTCACACATGCATATCTCATATGAATACATGTTTCCCTATATGCTAGGATTTGGTTTTGGATCTTATATAGCATGTTCATTGTGTTCAACATATATGACATGATTTTTTTAATTACAAGGATCCATTGGAACTTTATTCATGGGGGATCCTATTGGAGAAGGAAGCAAGGGGACCGTGTTTGAAGTTACTAAGGTTGATAACAACAAAACATATTCAATGAAAGTCATATGTTATCGGCTAACTCCTGAGCTAGCGAGGGAAATTTCAGCACTTTATGAAATCAAACATGAAAATGTTATGGAGTTGGAGGATGTAACCACCAACTCAGATACGTTGTACCTGTTTATGGAGCATGGAGGTGTGGATTTGAACACGTTTTTACAAGTGAAAGGCAAGCAAAAAGTTGAAATCATTAAGGTAAGAATGTAGACTTTTTTTTAATGATTTAACATTGTCATTTCTGCACTCTAATTGCTTGACATTTTTGTGTTATGTTTTGTATATTTAGAATTGGCGTAGAGAACTTCTATCAGCCCTGGAATATGTACACAAAAGAGGCTTGATTCATCGTGATTTGAAGCCGGAAAACATAATGATTGGGAGTAATCTAAAGCTAAAGATTGCTGATTTCGGCTCAGCGAGCACATTTTTTGATGATGCAAACCTAACTCCAGCTGTAATGTGACAATCAATTGAGTATGAGTATAAGTAACGCCAAGATTATGTGATTGTTGATGTTCTTTTTTCTTTCCAGATGACTACCCTCCCTTTTAGGGCTCCCGAACTGCTTCTCGGCAGTGATGTCTATGGTAAGGAAATTGATATATGGTCTGTCGGTTTCATCTTTGCTGAAATGGTGGAGGGTAAGGACCTCTTTGGCTCCAAAGATCGATCAGATTCTGAGCTTGGTATCCTACATGAGATATTTAGGTATTCCGTCAGCCAGCCTATAGTAGACCATTGGGTTATTTTGCAGTGTATGCTCACTTTAAATATAATTATCCATTGTTGTAGTAAAATCGGCACACCAAGCCCACAAAGTTGGCTATATTCTTTGCCAAACTTTCCAAAAGCTGTGTATCAATACCCTGAGGTACCATTCTTCGAACATTATCTTAATTTCCGGCTTGTGACTGCAGAAAATTTAACCTGATATTTATTTTTCCAGGCATCTCAAATTGTATCCAACCTTGACACATTTGGTAATGATCTGATCAAGGTAGTGATATGGTCAGAAAAGTAATTATAGAAATATAATTGACAAGTCAATGGAAATGCCGATATTTAAGGCCCGACACCCTAATTATTCATTAATTTCGTAATTAATGAATAGGGAAAATATACAGATCATTAAAAAAAATACAAAAGATGGTAAATTCATCAAAGAATGATCCGGAATCCCAATTAAAGGCAATTAATGAGTCATAGCCTTTATCAACAAGGAAACGAATTCTCCAGCAAGAAATACAATGTTTATCCAATATCAAAAAGGAGACTTATTCGCTAAGACTCCTAAACATACCATAAATACTAGGCTCTAGACGCCTATATAAGGACCCTGGTCCTACAATCAGAACTACGTTTTGGGCACAGCTCCATACGTCACAACACCTCGAAGGCGCAACAAGCCACAAAGGCACTCATAGAACTACGTTTTGGACACGGCTCCATACGTCATCTACTACGTTTTGGACACAGCTCCATACGTCATCTACTACGTTTTGGACACAGCTCCATACGCCATCTACTACGTTTTGGGCACAACTCCATACGTCACAACGCCTCGAAGGCGCAACAAGCCATAAATGCACCCCTAGAACTACGTTTTAGACTTCATCCTCGAATAAGGACATACAAGTCACTACGTCCTTGGTGTGCCCCTGCCGCCATAGCCCCAAGGGCAACACCAAGAACTACATCTTTGGCTTGATTCTCAATAACAAATTGAGATACGTAGGCATCTTGTGAGGACCGATTTAGTCTCGAAACACAAGTGCAGCCATAAAAGCTCGAAGCTCATTAAACCCTCACATTAAATTCGTAAGCTCAGATTTTATTCCACAACATTTGGCGCCGTCTGTGGGAAGTCGGCATCAACCATGGCAAATACACGAAGAACAGCTCGGGATACTCAAACTCCTGAGGATCGCCCTATCACCTCTGAGGCTAATACTCACGGAAATCAACCACCGCCGACTACTGGCACTAAAGGGGCGAATATCCCCACCAACACTCAAGGAATGGAAATCCCAATTTCGGTTGAAGGGACGAATCCCCTGCAGATGGTCATTCATGGATCTAATCCACAAGAGACCGTTCACCAGCAACCAATCTCGACTTCTCCACTCATCATGAATGCACCGAGAAGCCTTCATTCCATACTACTGATCTCCCTCAATAAGAGAATCAGACTTTGGGGATGCCAAGCTGTGGCATGCCCCCTCGACCCATGGCGGGCGGTAGTGGAACTAATCCAATCTACCATGAGGCATATGTGCCCCCTTATATTCAAGGTCTGGGACCCCAAAATCAACAAACTCGCCAGACCCCTTTCGTTCAAGATTACTCGGGTCCATACACCGAGGATGATGGTTATACAACTGGGGAGGATGTCGCCCCAAGAAGGAGACGTTCTTCCCAGACGAATCGGGATCAACCCCAAACTACTAAGGAGAAAATTGCAGCCCATGAGGCAGAGACCGCAAGACTCAAGAAACTCCTTGCTGAGGAGGAGGCCGCTCAATCTCAAGGCCGGACGACTGAAGGGATCCCGATAATCAACTTGGATCCACCGGCAAGGAGAACCAAGAGGGCCGAAGCCCCAAGAGGTGATCCTAGTATTCTGTTGCCCCTAGGAGATCCTGATGATCCTACACCACCGTTTACTCAAGACATCATGAAAACGGCTATATCCAGAAAATTCAAGATGCCTTCGATCAAAGCCTATGATAGAACGGGAGATCCCGCAAATCATGTAAGGACCTTCTCCAATGCACTGTTGTTGCAGCCAACCAACGATGCGGTCAAGTGTAAGGCGTTTCCACAAACCTTGGCAGGAATGGCCCAATGCTGGTATAACCGTCTTCCTCCCAACTCAATTGGGTCATTCAAGGAACTAAGCAAAGCTTTTATCAATCAGTTCATTAGTGGAAGGGTGCATGAGAAAAGCTCTGCATCACTCATGGTAATCCAGCAAGGAAAGAATGAAGCCCTAAGGGACTACATCAATCGATTCACTCGGGAGGCTTTGAAAGTCCCGGACTTAGAGGACAGAGTGGCTATGATAGCCCTGCAACAAGGAACTACTGATGGCCACTTCAAAAGGTAGTTAGCTAAACATCCACCCGAGAGCATGCTGAAGCTCCAAGATAGAGCCGGAAAGTATATCAAGGCTGAAGAAAGCTTGAGAAAGTATGAACCCACTGCTAGCGGTAGTGGAAACTCAAAGAAAAGAAAAGAAACTCAGGAGTACGACGTCAAGGAAAAGTTTCCCAGAACGTCAAAGGACTCTGATTCTCCACCCAAGAGAAACAATTTTGGGCCAAAGTTTACGGAGTATGCAAGATTGAACACTCCTAGGAGTCAAATTCTGATGGAGATAGCTAAGGAAGGATTACGACAGAAGGGACAACGACCAAGATCGTAACCCTAAGCCCCGAGGGCCAGTCATCAACATGATATTCGGAGGGCCAACTGCTGCTGGGTCCTCCCGAAATTTAAGAAAGGCTTATGCTCGAGAAGTAATGACCGTGGTTGGGGAAGCACCGAAGCGTGCCCGGACCGAAGTATCAATAGGTTTTGATGATTCAGACCTAGATGGAGTGAATTTTCCCCACGATGATCCTTTAGTCATCGTTCCTGTGATAGGAAATTCTGAAACCAAGAGAGTTTTGGTTGACAATGGAGCCTCAGTAGACATCTTGTTCCATGATGCTTTCATCAAGATGGGCTACATTGACTCTCAATTAACACCCTCGAATATGCCCATATATGGATTCAATGGAGTGGAATCAAAGGTGGAAGGCACTATCCAACTCCCAATGACCATGGGGCAAGGGATGAATACGTCTACTCAAATGCTGAACTTCATAGTTATAAAGGCAACTTCAACCTACAATGCAATCCTGGGAAGGACTGGTCTTCATGCGTTCAAGGCCGTTGCCTCATCTTATCTTCTGAAAATCAAGTTCCCAACGAGGAATGGGATTGGTGAAGAACGAGGAGACCAAAAGATGGCTAGAAGTTGTTATGTAGCCGCGTTAAGGCCTGATGGAATCGGGGGCAAGTTCTCCCAATTGAAGACATGGATACTGACGACAATGAGGATCGAAGAGGGAAACCAGCTGAGGATTTAATCCCAATTCCCTTAGTCCCCGGTGAACCGGAGAAGGTGACTTATGTCGGGGCACTACTACCTGAGCCATTGAAAAGCAAGCTCATATCTTTTCTTCAAGAGAACAATGAAGTTTTTGCTTGGACAACGGCTGATATGCCAGGGATTGATCCCCAATTGATAACTCACAAGTTGAATGTGGATCCTGAAAGAAAGACGGTGAAACAAAAGAAGAGAAATTTTGCTCCAGAAAGGCAAGAGGCCATTAAACAAGAAGTTGAAAAACTTCTATAGGCCGGATTCATTGAAGAGATACAATTCCCGGAATGGTTGGATAACCCCGTAATGGTCAAAAAGGCCAATGGAAAATGGAGGATGTGTGTAGACTTCACTGACTTGAATGATGCATGTCCTAAGGATTGTTTTCCCTTACCAAGGATTGATGCATTAATAGATGCTACAGCTGGACATGAGATGCTCAGCTTCATGGATGGCTTCAGTGGATACAACCAAATCAAAATGCACAAGGATGACATCTCCAAGGTATCATTCATCACTGACTTTGGTGTTTTCTGTTATCTAGTCATGGCATTTGGACTTAAGAATGCAGGGGCAACCTACCAAAGATTGGTGAACAAAATTTTTGGACACCTAATTGGAAAAACCATGGAGGTCTACGTAGATGACATGTTAGTCAAGAGCCTCGATAAGGTCGATCACATTGAGCACCTCCGAGAGGCATTTGAAGTGCTAAGGCACCACAAGATGATGTTGAATCAAGCTAAGTGTGCCTTTGGTGTAGGCTCGGGAAAGTTTTTAGGCCTAATGGTTTCCAAGAGAGGAATCAAGGCCAATCCCGACAAAATCAAAGCAATTCTAGACATGGAACCACCAAAGACTGTCAAGGATGTCCAAAAACTAACGGGAAGAGTGGCAGCATTGGGAAGATTTATCTCCAAGTCAGGAGAGAAGTGCTTATCTTTCTTCAAAGCACTCAAGAACGTGAAATTTTTTGAACGAACAACGGAGAGCCAAGAGGCCTTTGAGGCCCTGAAGAAATACATGGCTGAGGCACCACTGTTGGCAAAGCCCAAGCCAGGGGAAATTCTTTATTTGTACTTGGCGATTTCTAGCACAGCCCTTGGAGCCGTTTTGGTAAAAGAAGAATTGAAGGTTCAGAAACCCATCTACTATGTGAGTAAGATTCTACATGGGGCAGAAATAAACTACTCAACGATTGAGAAGTTTGCCTTAGCCTTGATAATGGCCTCAAGAAAGCTGCGCCCGTACTTCCAGGCTCACAAGATAGAGGTCTTGACTGATCAACCTCTGAGAAACATCTTACATAGCCCTCAAGTCAGTGGAAGATTGATCAAATGGGCCATTGAATTGGGCGAATTCGACATCAAGTATAAGCCTCGAACGGCCATAAAAGCTCAAGCACTTGCTGACTTCATGGTTGAATGTACCATTGACAACCAAGAAGTCGGGGGGCAGGAAGTAATAGTGGGGGATGAGAAAGATCAAGAGATGGATTTCAAAGAATATTGGGTGCTCTATTTTGATGGAGCATCAAAAACAAAATCAAGTGGAGCCGGTTTAGTGCTACAAAGTCCTGATGGATTCCTTATAGAATATGCACTAAAACTTGACTTTCCAACGACAAACAATGAGGCCGAGTATGAAGCTCTGATAGCTGGCTTAGGGCTGGCTGGAGCCTTGAGAGTTAAAACTCTGAAAGTATGTGGAGATTCGAGGCTAGTGGTTTCCCAAGTAAATGGGGAATTTGAGGCCAGAGATGAAGTCATGGCCAAGTATTTGAAACTTTTCAAGGCCATCATGACTCAGTTCGACGAATGCTATGTAGAGCACATTCCAAGGGAAGAAAACATGAAGGCTGATGCCTTGTCTAAATTTTCTTCTTCCGAAATTGAAAACTATGTAGGGAGTGTATACTTCTAAGTCCTGAGGACCCCAAGCATCAACGGAAAGTTGGTAGCACCCATTGATGTTGCTAGTTGTTGGATAGATCCCATCAAGGCTCATCTGGAAACTGGGTGGTTACCCAACGACACTTCAGAAGCACGAAAGCTGTATGTGAGAGCACTAAAGTATACCCTGATTGAGGGAATCATATACAAGAAGTCTTTCATCATTCCATATCTGAAATGTTTAAGACCTCAAGAGGCAGAATTGGCCCTGAAGGAAGTACATGAAGGAATTTGTGGGCAGCACTTGGGAGGAAGAGCCCTTGCCCATAAAATCACTCGTCTAGGTTTCTACTGGCCAAGCATACTAGCAGATGCTAAAAGCTACGTAAAGAAATGTGAAAGGTGCCAGAAGCATGCCCCAGTGGTTAGGCAACCACCAGAGATGTTGACATCCATAAACTCACCAATCCCCTTTGCCATGTGGGGAATGGATATACTCGGGCCATTTCCAATGGCAAGTGCTCAACGAAAGTTCTTGATAGTAGCAATCGACTACTTCACCAAGTGGATTGAGGCTAAGCCATTAGCCAAGATAACCACCAAGCAAGTGATGCATTTCTTCTGGGAAAATGTGATATGCAGATACGGGATTCCACGTATCTTGGTCACAGACAATGGAACTCAGTTTAACAACGATGAGTTTAAGAAATATTGTGATGAGAACGATTGTTAATCCCAAATGACCTAACAGAATTGTAGAAGGGGGGGTTGAATACAATTCTTGATATTTTCTTGAACTTAAAAACAACTTACAAATAAAACTGAACTGAATAAGTAAAAACACAAGATATAAATAATTCAGTTGGATTGTTTGATGATCCAACTGAAGTGTTTTTATTTCGGAAATAATCTGTGATACAAAAGTACACAGCTGCTCAGTTACAAGGTTGTAGAGAAGAATGCTCTCAAAGATAGCTAATACAAACTATTTGTTTTTCTTCTCTTACACTTATTTTAACTGCTACACTTGGTTATATATTCCCAAGTTTACAAAGCTATTTTTGGCTACACTAAAGTACACTAAAGGTAACCGCCAATAGTTTGCTTTTCATCCCTTTGTCCAGTGGTCCTTGGAGATCCTTTCTTTTGTCTTCATGCTTATTATGATCACTCCCAAGAGCCCAATTGGAAACTGGGATGTTTCCTTATTCCCCATGTCCATTTTAATGGTTTCCAATGCAAAGTACACTTCCACATCACCTTTAGATCTGTTCAGTAAACTGTCACTATCACTTTGTCAACTATTCAGAAAAGCAATAATGATTCGTTGATAGCAGGGAGATGTGTTTCGTTGATAGCTTTATTCTCCATTTCGTTGATGAGTAAACTTCATTTCGTTGATGAGTAAACTTCATTCCGTTGATGGTGTATCCTTGTTCCGTTGATAGAGTAATCTTCATACCGTTGACATGTCTTCACTTAGGCAAAATTACAAGGCATGATATACTTACAATTAACCAACCTATTTTGCCTATCTAGTACTTAGTCAACATGACTTAGAAAACCTATCTAGTACATACATCAAATGCATATCAAACTGTGAAGTATTGTACAGTGCAATTGCTACAACACTCATTCCGTTGATGAGCTTCCTGTCAACGAAACACTGCAAAACATGCCATTCCGTTGACAGTTACAAAATGAATTAATACAAAATCTACTAAGTGTTTTTATAATTATCATCAAGAACAACATATTCCTAACAACGATATCAAGTTGCGCTTCACTTCTGTCGCCCATCCTCAAGCAAATGGGCAAGCTGAGGCTGCAAATCGAATTATCCTAGATGGACTGAAGAAAAGAGTTGAACGCTCCAGAAACACTTGGGTAGACGAATTGTTCCCTATTCTATGGGCATATCGTACTACCTGCAAAGTCACCACTGGAGCTACCCCCTTTCTGTTGGCATATGGGGCAGAGGCAGTGGTTCCAGTGGAGATTACTCACACGTCTCCAAGAGTTGAGGCTTATGAGCCAGAAACAAATGAGGAAGGCTTGAGGCTGGCCTTAGATTTGATTGATGAAGTTGGAGATGAGGCAAATGCCAAGATAGTTCAACATCACAAACGAGCATCTTTCTATTACAACCTAAGGGTTAAAGAGAGATTCTTTCGACAAGGAGATTTAGTCCTCTGAAAGATTGAGGCATCCGGAGTTGGACAAAAAGGCAAGTTGGCCCCAAATTGGGAAGGACCATATCGCGTCAAGAACGTATTTGGTCGAGGCTCGTACAAGCTAGAAATCATGAGCTTCCTAGAAAGCAAATGAAGGGTTGAAACCCCAGAAACCTAAGACATTCAGTCCAAACCCCATCATTCGATATGCTCAATGAAAGGCTTGAAGCCAAAACAAGACGGTATAAGACATAAAAGGCTTATGCAAATGTCAAGTTAGCCTCGAATAAGGCAAAATTGTCGTAAATGTGTAGGTCGCTCCACACTTTACACCAAGACGATACTCGTGAAACACTAGTGTATATTAAAATCCCCAAAAAAGGGTAGTAAGTCCCAGGTAAGGGATAAAAAGACCCCAAGTCTCGAAAAAGACCGGTATAACTTCTATGAAATCCTAGTGCATTATCATAGACGTTGGGAAGCGCGATCAGCCATTTTAAACCCAGAATCTTCAAAGAAAGCCCATAATATTCAAAGAATTCTTCAAAACTTCAAGTAAGAAACCCAGAAAACGATGAGATTCAACAGAAAATCTCGCCAGAAATCGCCTAGTGACTGGAAACCCAACCGGTTAAGGAAGGGCAACCGTCTATAGCCAGTTAAGGCCCACAAATCCATTTATGGATTATAGAGATTAAAACCCAAATAATTTGGGTCTCAGGCAAATTCGAAGCCCAAACAATAAAGGCCCAATAAGGCCCAAGGCTAGAATAATTTAAGTCCAATTAAAAATTGGGCTAGTTAAGGCCCAAGAAAAGAATGAAATTTGAAATATAGCCAAGGCAAAATCAAAGATTTAAGGTCGAAAAGACATTAAATCGAAATCGTACGACCGAGGTCGAAAACATATGGGAAAACGAGGTCGATTCCAACGACCTCGCTCCCAAATAAAGTCGAAAAATAATGAAATTGAGGTCAAAAAAACCTTAGAACGACATCGAAGGCTCGAAGTCGAAAATATACGAGGAATTGAGGTCGTTTCCATCGACTTCGCACCAAAACTCCAGTCAAAAAATTGAAAATTCGAGGTCGAAAAGACCCTAGATTGAAGTCGATTGATTGAGATCGAAAATACACTATAAATCGAGCTCGAACCCCTCGACCTCACACCCAAGTGAGGTCGAAAACAGAAGGATTCAAGGTCGAAAGAATGAGGTCGAATATGACCTAGAAAACGAGGTCTAAGCGTTCGACCTCATGCCAAAATGAGGTCGAAAACGACCTAGAGATCGAGGTCGATATTTACCTAGAAATCATGGTCGAAAAAGGCTGGAACGAGGTCGAATGACCCAGGTCGAAAATGACCTACAAAATGAGGTCGAAAGTATGAGGAATCGAGGTCGAATGACCCAGGTCGAAAATGACCTGTAAATCGAGGTCGAAAGTATAAGGGATCGAGGTCGAATGACCGAGGTCGAAAATGACTGGGAAGTCGAGGTCGAAACCATCGACCTGGGACAAATCAAGGTCGAAAAAAGGCTGGATCGAGGTCGAAAAAGACTTAAAAATCGAGGTCGAAACCTTCGACCTCACTCCAGTCGAGGTCGAAATCCAGATCGAATTTCAGGTCGAAAATGACCTGTTTCCTGGTCGAATTTGAGGTCGAAAATGACTTGTTTCCTGGTCAAATAGGAGGTCGAAAATGACCTAATTTGAGGTCGAAAATGCCCTTAAAATGGAAAATTTGAGGAAAAACACGTTATAACTTCTACGAAAACCCCAAGGAGATTTTCCCAGAAGTTGGGGGGCAAATGATATGGTCAGAAAAGTAATTATAGAAATATAATTAACAAGTCAATGGAAAGGCCGATATTTAAGGCCCGACACCCTAATTATTCATTAATTTCGTAATTAATGAATAGGGAAAATATACAGCTCATAAAAAAAGTCCAAAATATGGTAAATTCATCAAAGAAGGATCTGGAATCCCAATTAAAGACAATTAATGAGTCATAGCCTTTATCAACAAGGAAACGAATTCTCCAGCAAGAAATACAATGTTTATCCAATATCAAAAAGGAGATTTATTCGCTAAGACTCCTAAACATACCATAAATACTAGGCTCTAGACGCCTATATAAGGACCCTGATCCTACAATCAGAACTACGTTTTGGGCACAGCTCCATACGTCACAACGCCTCGAAGGCGCAACAAGCCACAAAGGCACTCATAGAACTACGTTTTGGACACGGCTTCATACGTCATCTACTACGTTTTGGACACAGCTCCATACGTCATCTACTACGTTTTGGGCACAGCTCCATACGTCACAACGCCTCGAAGGCGCAACAAGCCACAAAGGCACTCATAGAACTACGTTTTGGACACGGCTTCATACGTCATCTACTACGTTTTGGGCACAGCTCCATACGTCACAACGCCTCGAAGGCGCAACAAGCCATAAAGGCACCCCTAGAACTACGTTTTATACTTCATCCTCGAATAAGGACATACAAGTCACTACGTCCTTGGTGTGCTCCTGCCGCCATAGCCCCGAGGGCAACACTAAGAACTACGTCTTTGGCTTGATTCTCAATAACAAATTGAGATACGTAGGCATCTTGTGAGGACCGATTTAGTCTCGAAACACAAGTGCAGCCATAAAAGCTCGAAGCTCAGTAAACCCTCGCATTAAATTCGTAAACTCAGATTTTATTCCACAAGAGGTAGTAATGGAATTTATTTTACAAATGTATACAAGTTTTCTTCTTTTTTAACAATAGGATAGGCTGACACTAGATATATCTTTGGTGAAGAAAATGCTTGCAATTGACCCGCGCGAAAGGATTACAGCTGAAGACGCTCTTAACCATCCCTACCTTAGGGTATTATTTATCAAAGAAACACTACTGGTTAAAGTTCAACGTTCGCGTGATTAGGGACTGTCATGCAAAAATGTTTGAAATTTGAACTGCTGAATTTAAAAGCACCATTAGGCTACTGTATATGATATAGTATTAACCACTTTTTTATGCATACTGATAGTGTTACCTTAAAATACCCAACTGACAGAGCAAAGGTGTCCGCTGCTCCTGCTATGAATTATTATTATATTCCCAGGCACGATCCCATGCCATTTCATTTCTCATTTGCCTTGCACTAACTCTTCTTTTGTTTTCACTCCAACACAAAGGTGTCATTCTCTGCGTTTAAGCCTCTGCTATTTGTGGAGGCGCCTAAAGTTGCTGAAGCTGTACAGTTCTATAAGTCTGTGTTTGGAGCTGAAGAGGTCAATTGTGTCACAAATCCAAAAGGGGAGGCGGGTCAAGAGCTTCCACTCATTTGTGCACTAAAACTTGCTTCAACCACTTTCCTCATCTCCAATCACTCATCTGATCCTCTGTGAGCCTCTCTCTCTCTCTCTCTCATTTTGTTTTGTATTGACATGTATTGTAGTCTCAGTGTCTCTATGCTTGTGAAAATTAAGCTTGTGATTTCTATATCTGAGGTTTGATTTCTTACCGCAAGAGACATACGTTTATGGTAGAAATAAAAATTAGAAGAACGACTTATGGCTCATACACATGTTTAAAGTAAATTTTATAATAGCAGAATTTTCTGGTGCTCTGTATGTATCTTTGATTCTCATTAAATTCTATTAAGTTGTTTGATTCGATTAATATAATTATTCATGTGGATTACACCTTCGTTACTTAAGTTGATGGTTTTATGGTTTGGTTCGTGCTTAGTAGCTAATTGTTTTACCAAATAAAATTGTGCTTATGAATTGATTGATTAATTAAATTGATTTGTGGTTGTCGTTTGCATAACCTGAATTCCAAGAATGTTATGGTAGTGTTAGATAGTAGTTCGTGGATCTTGTATTTTCTGCTAGGAAAGCTCTTTGTCGATTAATACTGAATCAGTAACCTCAAATTATTAGTTCTGGTTCACTGCTTATATATCCTACCTACATAGTTCTGGAAATTATTAGTTCTGAATCAGTTAGTTTTGATTAGGATCAAAACTGGAGGAGCTGGATTCTCGTTCCTCCTGGAGACCGAGGACATTGAAGCTGCCATTGGCAATGCACTGAAAGCTGGTGCTGTTTCTGTTGGTGAAGGCGAATGTTGTGGTTCGCGTGAAGGATCCCTATGGTGTGATCTGGGAGATTACTTCTCTCAGATAACAAGGAACCATTTGTTGCTGTGGTTTGCTTATGTGGCATCGTATATTCTCCTTTATTGCTATTGTCTATAACCAATGGATGTTTTGTTGTGAATATATGTTTGGTCTGGTACTCTGGTCGCAAATGAAATTTATCTTGAAAGATTGTGCTTATATATGCTCTAGGGAAAAAATCATTATAGAAATGAGTAAGCTTTAGTATTGTATTTTCTGCTCATATTTTCTCTTGAGTAAACTTTCATGTTCTAAGTAAACATTGAACCCTTTCAGTTTTGGAGATTGTGGCAGACTCCAAATATGATTTTACCAAAACTCAAGAGACTTGGGTTCCAAGGACATGCTGCTGGAATAATCATTGTGGAAATGTGTAATAACTTTTACTTTGTGCAACAACTTCAAACTATGTTGTTTTCAACAGTATTCTGTGTAAGTTTTGATGAATTTGGACTTGCATCAACAATTTAACATCTTGGCAAACTGAAATTTAAAGCAATATTCACATAATTATTCGAGGATAACTAGAGTTCTGGAAACACAATGCAGCAGGTACATTACTCTGCTATTTCATCACAATACCAAATAGGATTTATATAATGATATTAGCTATGAACTTCATTTGTGTGGAATTTTTTTAATGTAACAAAAGTCGACTTTAGAAGTTAAAATTACAAGTTCATAGACCAAATAGAGCCCTGAGGCGACTGAGTTTACCCTATAAAAAATCTGCAAACCAAAAAGGTACATTATACTAATTAACATTACTTCAACCTGAGCCCCGAGGCAACTGAGTTTACCCCAAGCTTGCACCAACACCACCCCGCTTACACCAGCCTCCTACATCAACAACTAAAAACTCAATCTCGACATCATGCTCATTATAACCAGAAATGATCTGATCAACCGCCTCCATGGAGCTAAACACTTCAACGATTGTCCCGTAAATTTGCAACTTTAACTTGCCGCGAAGGTTACTTCCTAAACGGCAAAACATAAAACATAATGCAGATCAGCAAGTAATAAATTTAAACTACAATGCTAAGGGTTTTCTGATGCGTCTAGTCTTGTATCAGAAATTTCCAACAAAAACCCTATGCTTAATTTCAGTATTCATCATCCATCTGCCAAAGCAAGAATCTCAAGATTTGAACCTCAAACAGCAAGTTATTTAATTCATGACAAAGCTAATAAAGTTAGAGATGGTAGAATCAGATGCTGCAAAAACAATCCACCTTGTTCATTTCTAGAGAGATATTACAATACAGGATCAAGATTTCTCTTAAATGACTTCGACAGTGGTATACTGGTTCCTTTGCACAAATTCCAGAAGTGAAAAATATGGAAAAAAACAGGTGAAGTTATCAACAAAAACTACTTTTTAAATAAAAAAGGGAAGACATGTTTGCATAGTGGAATATCAAATAACACATCCAATAGACCGCTTCACTATCAATTCATCAAGCTTTAACGGTTACTGTGATTACATTTTAAGGCGGGGTCAGCCACATCCATACCGCAGCAACCAATTTCCGGATCAAGTATCAAACCAAAATTTCATACAATCATACCACGCAATAAAATTGGGTACCACCTTAAATTATACAAATTTACCACAAATATACAAGCTTTGCTTTTAAAATGATAACAGGAGATCAAGATACACCTTTTCTAATCGCACAAATCTCATCAACAACATTCCACCGATAATTAAAAGTTCTAAAAGACGTCCATCTAATAAGCAAAAGGTTATAATTTCGTCAAAACAAGCTATATACCTTTGGGACAGGGAGCTAATCTCGTCCCTATATTCATAACCTTTACTGGTAGCCTGGCAGGACCCAAGACCTTGAGGTGCATGCCCTTTGCAACCCTGATGATACCAGCAGTTACTGCACAACACGACACCGTAAAAAAATTAAAATTAGTGCATCATTAACAGTAATATCAACAAATCAAGCTAAACAAAAAAAGAAACTGAAATTTAGGACCACAGTGTAAGACCGAATATCACATTATCACAATTGCTAAATTACAATGCAAAAGGTAGATAAACTTTCGCAAAGAATTATGCTTGGACATAAAAGTACAATAAGCTCAAACATGAACAATTAAAAGTACAATGCCACTACCAAAAAAGAAAGTAACTTTAGTACAAACTAACATACCCATCTACAAAAAAGACCCATTAGACATAGGCCTGTCAACGGATCGGATTCGGATCGGATCAGCCTAAATCCATATTCATATCCATTTATTTTAGCGGATTCGGATTCGGATCGGATCATGACCGGATTTTTTATAGGTCGATCCATATCCGGATCCGTTCGGATCACGGATCGCGGATCGGATATCCGATCCATTTATATTTTTCCTTAAAATTTTTGATTTAGATTAAAATTTCAATTAATATTGAAATTTTTTACAATATCTTGTAATGGTAAACAAAATAATTAAATAATAACTCTAAAGTTTAAAATACGAACTCTAACATAATATTAGAAATTTAAAAACAAATAAAAATTAAAAATTTAGAATAATATTGAGAAAAATACGATGATTCATAGGCCAAACGATGATATTATATTTCGGAAAAATCTTATCTCACATTTTAATTAGTAGTGATTGTATAGACTACAAAGTATAGACTATTAAAAATTGCAAATAATTTTTTCATAGTATATATTATACAATATATTTATATAAATATTATATATAATATATTTATATATATTATATTCGGATCGGATCGTTAACGGATCGACCTAAATCCATATCCGCTCCATTTATTATCGGATTTTTCTTATCGGATCGGATTTCGGGTCGGATTTTTTTTTGTCAAATCCATATCCATTAAAACAGTCTCGGATCGGATCGGATCGGATCTCCGCTCCATTGACAGGCCTAATTAGACAGATTTACATAATAAAAATCGAAAGATATAATTTAATTGTAAATAAAGAATTAATAAAGCAAGCACAGTAAATATTCTTCATATAGAGGGTACCTTCGTTGGTCATTTGCCATGTCTTGGAGCAGATTCTGATTCTTATCTTCTGAAGCGGCTCGTCTTTGGGTTCTTCCATCGAGCGAGAGAGAGAGAGAGTCCTAGGGTAATAAAATTATTTTACTGACAGTATATTTAGAAAAAAAATGATATAATTCTTGATTGTTGTTAAATGTCATAATATTTTGCTAGTAATCAGAAATTATCATAAGAGGTCGTTTGGTTGACAGTTATTTACGTGGGTATTTGAAATATCTTGGAAGTGATATTTAAAATAATTGTTTGGTTGGACAAAAACACATCAATCAATATTATACTATTATATCTATACTATATTATTAAAGACGAAACATTAAAAGTTTTGGTCGGTCGGTCAGTCGGTCGGTCGGTCGGTATTTGGGCCGATTCACGGGCCTATCTATAACCAATTTATTAATAATCAATTACCTTTTTCAGTACATTACCTATTTTATATTATTTTTAAACTAAACCAACTCATCTTCTAAAAATAAAACGGGCAACATATATATAATATGGTAATATTATTATATATTTATAAACGATTACCTTTTTCAGCTAAAACATATTATTTTTATATTTTTAAATAAAACAACTCATCTTCTAAATACACATATATGGAAACCAATTTATTAATAACCAATTACCTTTTTCAGCTAAAACATATTACCTATTTCATATATCTATTTAACTAAAACAAATCATTTTCTAAAAATAAGACGGGCACCATATATATAAAATGGTAATATTATTATATATTTATAACCGACAGCTAAAACACATTATTTGTTTTATATTTTCTAACTAAAACAACTTATCTTCTAAATATAATACATGCAAAATAAATATACAATGGTAATATTGTTTTATATAAATATTAATAAATAACTATTTATTCTTTTCAGCTAAAACACATTACCTCTTTTATATTTTCTAACTTAAACAACTAAATTTCTAAAAATAATGCAGACGACATATATAAAAAAAGTAATATAATTTATATAATTGTGAATAAGTAACTAATTGTTTTTTTAAGAATATTACCTGTTTTATATTTTTTAACTGAAACAACTCATGTTCAAATTAAAAATAACACGGCAAAAGACAGATATATTGGTAATATTATTATATTAAACTTATGAAATTCATGTTTATTATAATTTTTTTAACATTCAATTTAAACGAGATAATTAATGAAAATAAAAGTAATAGTATATTCAAATAAACTCGGTATATTGCACGAGCACATATTTTGATATTTACATTTGAGTCCCTTTTTAGATTTTTAAGAGTAAAAAAATACGAATCATTAGATCTGTTATTTTAAAATATTTTATATTTTAATATCTAAAATACTACTACAGATTACGTCAAGAATATATTAAATTTAGATATTAAATTGTTAGATTTATAAATCTGGTATATATATATTAGAATTTTATCAAATTATATATAATAACTAAAATCTAAATAAAAATAAGAAAATATTAAAGAAGACCGTGCGTCGCACGGGATATAAGCTAGTAATAATAGACAAAACATTAAAAGTTTGGTTGGTCGGTATGGTACGTTGTGATTTTACTTAATTGCCCGCATTTTGGTTGGTCAGTATGGTACGTTGTGATTTTACTTAATTGCCCTTAATTAATTGTACTTCATATTTTTACTTAATTAACCTTACTTATTTATAGAAATATAAAACTAAATAATAATATTACCTATTTATAACCAATTACCTTTTTCACCTAAAATACATTATTTTTTTCTATTTTTTTCTAACAAATTCTCCTACTTTTTCAAATATATCACGGGCAATTACCTTTTTTAACTAAAACATGTTAATTTTTCTATTTTTCCTTACTAAACCCCTCCTTTTCCAAAAATATCACGGATAAACCTTTAGTTATTTATTTTTAAACCTATTTTAATATTATAATTATTTTTTAAAAGTTTACCTATTTTAACATGTCTACTTATTTTTCTTAACAAATGCAATTACTAAAAATATTAAAATATAAATAATCAAATACCTATTTATAACCAATTAACTTTTCAGCTAAAACACATTATATATTTTTTCTAACAAAGCCTCTTTTCTAAATATATCACGGGAAATTGTCTTTTATAATTTAATTTTTCTATTGCTCTCACTAAAATCCGTTCTTTTTCCAAAAATATCACAGGAAACCATTTACTTATTTACTTTAAAACGTATTTAAATACTTTTAATTATTAAATTTTAAAATCTCATTTTTCAAAAATATCACGGGCATTTACCTTTTTAAACTAAATATATGTTACATTTTTTATTTTTTCTTACTAAAACCCCTCATTTTTCAAAAAATATAACGAGCAAACCCATACTTATTTATTTTAAAATTTGTTTTAATGTTTTTAATTAATTAAAAGTGTTTAGCTTTTTTAACATGCCTACTTATTTTTTGCACAATTACAATTAATAAAATATTAAACAAAATAATAATAAAATAAAAATTAGCAATCCGTGCATCGCACGAGTTTTAAGCTAGTGTATTATAAGTTATGTGAAGTAGAAATTACCCTATAACATAGGAAGTTGTTTACCCACCCATACCTAGGTTATTCACGCTACAAAACAAAATAAACCATAAAATTAGAAATAAATTCTAAATAAGATATAATATATTTAATAAAATTAGTGTTTAGTTTTATTTTTAGTTCATTTATATTCTTATTAAAATTTAGATGGTAGATGTAAAGACTTTAAGCCCTCTCTAGCTGCGTTAATAGAAACGAGTTTATGTCACGGACCCGTCTATTTTGATGTGTCTCCTAATTTAAATTTATCTTTATCTGATGATAATTTGTTAGATGCTATGCAACTAACAATTCACACAAACGGTTATAATTTTAAACAAGGAAGTGAAATCACAGCAATATGCTATAGAATTTATTATAAAGTATTAAATACTTTAAATCCTAAGGCTAGACAAATATCCTTTCCAGGAACTACTACTGTAGTACAAACTAATTTATTAACCTCTAGCATAGTAACCAATAGGTTAATAAAATGGGATGAAATTAACTTCCCAATAACCTGGTCTCTTCCCAATGAAGTAGAACGAGAACCAGTAGTCAATAAAGATATTGATCAAATAATTCAAACTATTGAAGGCGGTGTAGAAATAAAATTTACGCCTCAAAGAATTGTTAGGATACCCAGATCGTTATCTTCTAGGTATTCCACAACAAGTGACTACTACACTGCTCAAATAGAGCCAGGTAGAGCCTCCACTTCTAGAGCTTCTATGTCTACTCCTCAAATTAGAGAAGAACTAGAGACTGTAGAAACAATAAGAATGAGTCAAAATAAAATTCCTCAGGGAATTTATCAGAAACAAGAGTTTCAGAGTAGAGAATCCCCTACTCAATCTGAAATGAGCTTCCATTTAAATGATTGATTTATCCCCAGGAAGTATTATGAGAGAAATCCTTAATAAGGAATTTCAACAAGAAAAACATAAAGAATTCAGAAAATGGTATTTTAATAAATACTCAGATGAAGAATTACAAATATTTAAAAGAGAGTATTATATCTCTTTAGAAAAAACAGAAGATTATATATAATTTGTTCAATGATTTATAAACAATTATATTGATAAAATGAATAATGAAATCTTAGTCTTACAAAGATCTTGGAAGACTACTAAGGGAGAAATAATTAAATCACCATTTCCTCCGGAACAAACAATTAGCTTGGATTCTAGCACTGAAGCTACTGCTTATTTAAGTCTTCAAAAATTTGAAAGTGCTCAAATAACTATTAAGGAGTTAAATACGATAATAAAATCACAAAATTATACTAACACCTTTTTAGTATGTCTAGGTGATCAATTAATAAACATTGAAAAATTAATAGAAGAGCAAATCGCTTTACAATAAACTATTGTTAATCAATTAAGTAAGTCAGACTTGACTTCTTCTTCTTCACATACAAAACCAGTAATTTCGAAAATTCCAGAGACCCCGCTTATTCAGCCTCCAACTCCAATTACAGGATTTAAAATAGAAAATGATAACGAAGAATTTATTAAAATTCTTGAGAATAAATTAAAAAATTTCCATCTAGGAGTTTTATCTCAGATTGACTCGGCTAACCAATCAGAGTGTTATGAACCCTCTGAAAATCTAGAAGATATAGACCAACTAGCAAAAATGTTTGCTAACCAAAATATTAACAATGAATTAAATCATATTTATGATTCAAAACCTCTTGACAAATATTATTACAAGAGACCTTCTCCCATGGATCTTCTTTTTGAAGAACCTGAATCTTTTCAAAATTCTTATAATGGAAAAGCTATCTATGAATGGAATATAGATGGTCTTAATGACAAACAAATTATAGATGTAATACACAGAATGATTATGTATTCCACTATTTGTAAACAACATGGAAATAGTGATAGTGCTATAGCATCCTTTATAACTACTGGATTTGTAGGACAATTAAGAGGATGGTGTGATAATTATCTTAATGAAACCCAAAAAACAGAGATATTAAATCATAAGAAATTAGTTAAAATCGAGGATAGAGATCCTAGTACTAGTCAAATTAGGACTACGGGAGAAGAAGACGCAGTTTATACACGGTGTCTCTCTATTCTACAACATTTTGTAGGAACCACAGCCCCTATAGGAGAAAAATTACAAACACTCCTACAGAACCTTAGATGTCCATCTTTAACTCATTTTAGACGGTATAAGGATACTTTCTTATCTAGGGTTTATCAACTAACAAAACCTAATTCTACCCATTGGAAATCCAAATTTGTAGATGGATTACCACATCTTTTTGTTGAAAAGGTTCGACAATCCTTAAGAACTAAAAATGATGGAGTAAATATCAATTACTCCGATTTAACTTATGGTCAAATTATTTGTACCTGTATTAATGAAGGTTTAAATTTATGCAATGACATAAAACTTAAAAATCAGCTAAAAACAGAAGCTTTCAGAAAAACATCAACTTGGTGAATTCTGTGAACAATTTGCTTTTGACTTAGGAAATCCTAAATTTCCTAATGATAAAAATAAAAAACAAAAAATCATTTATAAAAACAATAAACCCTATAAGAATAAATCTTATAAGAATAAGACAAAATACTATGAAAAACCTTATAAAAAAGATATAAAAGAAATTATTACAATAATAAACAAAAAGAAAAATCTTTTGTTCCTAATAAAGGAAAAAGAAAAGCTAAAAAGCTTGATATTAGTTGTCATAAGTGTGGTAAGATTGGTCATTATGCCAATCAGTGTTGGACGAAAAAAGCTCTTAATAAAATAGAGGATGAACAATTACGCTCACAGTTAGAGAAAATTATGATCAATAGTTCTGACTCAGAAAAAGAATCTTCTAATGAAGGAGATTTAGAGTTAATTTATGAAACCTCTTCAGATTCTTCAGAAGAATCTTTGCCTCCTAACAACAATGATTGTCAATGTAATGAAATAAATTACTGGAAATCCATTGTAGAAATGAATGGATTAAATGTTTTAACAGTAGATCAAGACAAAGCTTTAAAGGTAATAGAAGCTATTACAGATCCTGATCTAAAGCATAAAATGATAGAAACTCTTATAGAGAATTCAAATGCTAAACGAGAATCTCCCGTAATAATGGAAGCACCTTACCAATTAAGTGAGGTTTTAAGTAGATTTCAACAATCTAATACAAAAGAAACACCTGTTTCTATTAATGATTTAAAAAGAGAAGTTAATCTTTTAAAAACTGAAATCTCTCAGATAAAAAATAATAATGATAAATTATCTCAAAGAATTATTTTGTTAGAAATAAAATCTCCCTCTAAGGTTGAAGATAATAAAGAAATTATCTTAACTTATTAGACCAAGTCACGTAACAAAAATGGTATGTGAAAATAACTCTAGCAATTAGTAGAGATTTTATTTTAAAAAATGAAATAGCTCTTATAGATAGTGGAGAAGATCTTAATTGTATTCAAGAAGGGATAATTCCCTCTAAGTATTTTTCAAAAACTACTCAATCTCTGACTCAAGCAGGAGGAGATAAACTTCAAGTAAATTATAAATTATCAGATGCATATATCTGTAACCAAGATATTTGTCTTCCGACACCTTTTATTATGGTTAAGAATCTTACCCATAGAATTATATTAGGAACTCCTTTTTTACATAAAATTATGCCTATGACTAATATTGATCAAAATGGCATATCTACTATAATAAATGGTAAAAAAATTTTTTTTGAATTCATAACAGATCCTCAAACCAGATTAATTAATGAGGTTAGAGATATTCTTCTTAATAAAGAAAAACAATTATGTTTTCTTAAAGAAGAAGTACAAATATTAAATATTAATGAACAACTCAAAAAGAGTGAAGTTCAAGAAAAAATAAAATTAATAGAAAATCAATTTAAAATTGAGATTTGTAATGACTTACCTAATGCCTTATGGGATAGAAAGAAACATGTTATTTCTTTAGCCTATATAGAAGAATTTAATGAAAATCAAATACCTACTAAAGCTAGGCCAGCTCAAATGAATCATGAATATTTAGAGCTTTGTAAGAAAGAAATAAATTCTCTCCAAGAAAAAGGACTAATTAGAAAATCTAAGTCTCCCTGGAGTTGCACTGCATTTTATGTTAATAATGCAGCTGAGAAAGAAAGAGGTGTTCCAAGATTAGTAATTAACTATAAACCTCTTAATAGGGTATTAAAATGGATTAGATACCCAATTCCTAATAAAAAAGATTTATTAGATAGATTAAATAATGCTTTAATTTTTTCAAAATTTGATATGAAATCAGGATATTGGCAGATTCAGATAAAAGAATCTGATAGATATAAAACTGCTTTTACAGTCCCATTTGGACATTATGAATGGAATGTTTTACCTTTTGGTTTAAAGAATGCCCCTTCTGAATTTCAGAACATAATGAATGATATTTTCAACCCTTATTCAGAATTTATTATTGTTTATATTGATGATGTTTTAGTATTTTCTAAAACTATAGATCAACATATAAAACAATTAAAAATATTTAAAAATCTAATAAGACAAAATGGGTTAGTTATATCTGCCCCAAAGATGAAATTATTTCAAACTCAAGTTAGATTTTTAGGACATTTAATAAATCAAGGAAAAAATATTCCTATAGATAGAAGTATTGAATTCGCTTCAAAATTCCCTGATATAATAACTGATACTAAACAGTTACAAAGATTCCTAGGAAGTCTCAATTATATTGCAGATTATTATGAAAATCTAGCAAAAGATACTGCTATATTATATGCTAGGCTTAAGAAAAGTCCTGAACCATGGACTGAAAAACATTCTCAAGCTGTCAGAATAATAAAGGCCAAGGTAAAATGTTTACCTTGTTTATCTTTAGCAAATCCAACCTATTTCAAAATTGTGGAAACAGATGCCTCTAATATTGGGTATAATGGGATATTAAAACAAGTAAATCCAGATAATTCTAAAGACGTATTAGTTAGATTTACTTCAGGAAAATGGAATCCTACTCAGTCAAAATATTCGACTATAAAGAAAGAAATGCTTTCAATTATAAAATGTATATCTAAATTTCAAGATGATTTACTAAATCAAATTTTTTTGCTAAGAATTGATTGTAGTTCGGCAAAATCAATTATTGAAAAGGACGTTAAAAATCTAGTAGCAAAACAAATCTTTGCAAATTGGCAAGCTCAATGATCTGCCTTTGAATTTGATATCCAATATATAAAAGGTGAAAATAATTCTCTTACTGACTTTTTGACCCGAGAATTTTTACAGGGAATATGACAACCCCTTATAGGGGTTATAACCGTGGCCGAGGATCCTACGGGAGTAACAATATGTTACCTCGCCCAGAAGCCACAGTTCCTCTTATAGGGGATTGGACAGTTTATCATGGTAGAAATAGACCATTGCAGCAATTACCTGCACCTCCTCAAAAGGAAGCATCTTCCTCTTCTAATAAGTTGCCAACGTTTAAAGATGTTGTTGCCAATGAGGCCATACAGGAGCAAGAATACTTTGAGAATCCTGTTGTAGAACATATTATATATCTAGAAGATGAAGATCTTCAATTAAATCCAAATGATGGATGGTCTTTAAAGACAAGATACCTCGAAACAAGAGGTTATGCAGCGCTTCAGGGTAAAGCCAGACAACATTTAGAAATTTTGCTAACAATTACCGAATCGGTAACAATAACTCATCATTTTCAGAATAATAATCCTGATAGCTTTATTAGCTTCAGCAAATGTCACATTAATAAGATTCTCCTGCCAAGAGAATGGGGAATAAATCCTAACGGAGAAAAAGCCATAAAGGTGGCTGAAGGTAAATATATTTACTTCAATTATTGGGATTATATCCAGGCTTTCTCCAAAGCTTTTTATTATCAAAATCCCAAGAATAAACATTCTTGGTTCTTCTCTATAAATCCAGAAATTTTGGATAAATCAGTACCAAATTGGTTTTACAAATGGTGGGCAATGTTTGGTCCTTCTTTGGAAATTCTTCATGAAGAAATTAGGAATTTATACAAACCTTGGTGTGACAATAGTCCTTTGATCTTAAAAAGACCATCTGAAAATTTAATCTATGGACAATGTCCTTTCTTTTTCTTTGTTAAATTCCAAATTCCCTAGATATGGAGATGGACCATTTCTGTCTCTAAAGACAATCTGGAAATTCCAATGTTGCAAAGAAATTTCTTCTTCAAATGGTGGACTAGGATGAGTCCTGAAAATATTAAAGATATTCAGAATAATATTCAAACGGTCATTGATAATGATCAAAAGACTGGATCAAAAGAAACCGGATTTCAGCAACAATACATGGCGAAAATGAGAGAATACTTTCAAAAGAAATATCCAAACGATTCGGAAGAACAAATTATGGTCAAAATCCTTGATCACATGAAAAATCAGTTTTTTAATACTTTTCCAAGTCAAGTGTGAAAAGAGGACGAATCAATGAAAGATAATTCATCTCAGGGATCCATGGATTCTAACGCCTTCAATTGTCTAGCAGGCGAATCTCAAGCAGAAGAATCTATTCCAGAGCCTACTCCAGAAGATTTTTGGGACGCCCTTATAGGGTCAGTATCACAACCAAACAAAGGTAAAGCTCCAGCATGAATCTGGATTATATTGATTTTTACGGGAGTTTTAAAAGTATAAAATACCACGACAATAGGCTTTATAAGCTAGATAAAGAGATGGATGACATCTACAAAAAATATAATCGTGCTCTAGAACCTAGAAGAGCTAACAAGTCCTCCGTTCAAGAAAGATCTGTTGAAGAAATTAGAGAAGACTTTCAGAAAATGCGAAGAACTCTTCTCGCAATTCATAATTTGAGAATTTCCAGAAATTACTTGAAAAAGAGGTGGATAGATAAAATCAATGTCACGGGATGATCAGAAAGAATATTTTCTGAAAAAGATGGTGGAAAATATGGCCCTCCATAACCAGCAATAATGTTTGCTTTAATTTGCTTTTTTAAAGTTTTTTGTCTATTTCCGTTATTGATAGTGACGATGGGGCCCCATGTAGCACCCGACATCAATAATGTGATATCTTTTTTTAAGTAGTTTGTATTATTTAGACTTTTGTATAATGGTGTGCCCGTTTGTAGACTTTTGTTAAAGTATGTCTGTCATGGCTGAAATAGTGAGCCATTTCCACTCTATATAAAGAGTGCTTGTATCAGATGATCAGTACGCAATAATAATTCCACTTTTCTCTTCATTTTCCTCTCTTACTCATGTGCTGAGTTTGTTTTCTTATTAACACATTTACATATTCATACATATCATATATATTCAAGTTAGTTCCGCTAAAGTTAGGCTAGTAATCAAATAGAAACCAAAATTAAAATAGAAACTAGGAACTAATCTCAGCCATTGATATAATATTACTACATTTTAATCTCAGCCACAGATTTTACTTAATTTAAAATTTACAATAAGCTCAAACATGAACAATTAAAAGTACAATCCCACTACCAAAAAAGAAAGTAACTTTAGTACAAACTAACATACCCATCTACAAAAAAGGCTTGCATATACATACCCATTAGACAGATTTACATAATAAAAATCGAAAGATATAATTTAATTGTAAATCAAGAATTAATAAAGCAAGCACAGTATATATTCTTCATATAGAGGGTACCTTCGTTGGTCATTTGCCATGTCTTGGAGCAGATTCTGATTCTTATCTTCTGAAGCGGCTCGTCTTTGGGTTCTTCCATCGAGCGAGAGAGAGAGAGAGGGGTAATAAAATTATTTTACTGACAGTATATTTAGAAAAAAATGATATAATTCTTCTGATTTCTTTTTCTAAAAGGGGATCGGTCCGGATCTTCGGAGGATACTTGTAAAACTACTCGTACATATGTTTTTCTCACATCTCGCATGTTGTAAAAAAAATGATATGTTAGATATAATTGCTGACGTTTGTTCATCAGTGTTTAAGTACCAGGTACTCATCAGAGTTTACTGGAAGCCAGTCAGAGTTTATTAAAGTCTGACGGAGTGAGAGTTTGCCTTAGCTGTCGGTGCTAATATAAAGGTTCTAGAAGCAATATGTCTTGAAGATGGAAAGAAGCAAGATATATTGAGACAGTTAAGGAAACGGAACAGAAGACAGAAGCAATCCTAATTTGATATGATTTGTATAGCTAATTTATAGGAATATCAATTAGAGATTGATTATGTAACTGTGTATTATATAAACACAGATATGTTAACCCTAAAAGGGATGCGAATACAATATACATTATTCTTGTAACCTTGCAGCTCTCTGTGATATTTTACATCACAAAGAGAAGAGTTATTTAATAATTCAGTTGTTGATTCATAAACAGTGTTCTCAATTGTTATTATCATATTTATATTGATTATATATTGTGTAATTCGGCCTAACAATTAGTATCAGAGCCAAGGCTGATTAGTATATACAGTTTATCGATCCAAACACAAGTATAATCATGACTGACAACTCTCAGGAAGGTTCTAATGCAGGTTCTAATGCTCAGAAGGTTCAACCTACTTCTGTAAGTCGATATGAGACTATAAGGGTTCCAATTCACAGACCAGTTGAATATCCAATATGGAAGGTGAAGATGACCATGTTTCTGGAAGCCACAGATCCAGAATACCTTGATAGAATCAATGATGGTCCTCATATGCCAACTAAATTGTCTCCTGTTATTACTGGGCAAGAACAAAAGACTGTTCCAAAAGAGAAGAAAGATTTGACTCCTGAAGACATCTCATCAATTGCAAAGGATGCAAAGGTTAGACATCTACTACACAGTGCCTTAGATAATGTCATGTCTAACAGAGTGATTGGATGCAAGACTTCTAAAGAGATTTGGGATGCTTTGGAAGTCAGGTGTTAAGGAACAAGTGCTATAAAGAAAAACAGGAAGACTATTCTAACACAGGAGTATGAACACTTTGACTCAAGATCTGATGAAAGTTTGACAGATACATATGACAAATTTTGTAAATTGTTGAATGATTTGTCCCTGGTTGATAAAGAATATGAACTTGAAGAGTCAAATCTCAAGTTTCTTCTATCCCTACCTGAAAGATGGGATTTAAAGGCAACAACAATCAGAGACAATTATGATCTTGCAGATACAGATCTTGATGAAATCTATGGGTTGCTTAAAACTCATGAACTTGAAATAGAACAAAGAAACAAAAGATCTGGAAAGAAGACAAAATCTGTTGCTCTTAAAGTTGAAGAAAAGCCTGTCAAGAAGGAATCATCAAGAAAGAAAGCCAAAGGAAAGGCTTTAGTCATTAAATCTGAAAGTGAGTCATCAAACTCTGATGATGGCTCAAACACTGATGATGAAGCTTCTGATTCTGATGATGATGAAGAAGAGATGATGAAAATGGCAGCTTTAATGGTGAAGACCTTCAAGAAGATGGGATTCAAGAACTTCAAGAAAGGAAAGAGATTCTCAAGGGAAGATTCAAATTCTTATAAAAGAAAATTCAGAAAGTCTGATGAAAGATATACCAAGTCTGGAAAGAAAGACAAGTCTAAGATCTAGTGCTACAAGTGTAAAGAGATGGGTCATTATGCTCCAGAGTGCAAGAAAGGAAAACCTGAGAAAACACTCATCACTAAAGGCAAGGACTGGGCAGACACTTCAGACTCAGATGAGGGAATCAATTATGCTCTCATGGCAACTGTTAAAGATGAAGCTGAGTCATCTGAAAACAAGGTACCCCTAACAACTTATGCTTATGATACTGATAACATATCTGAATTAAGAATTTATCTTAAAAGCATACATGTTAGTTATAGGGATCAGACTTTAGAGAATGAAAGAATCAAATCTGAAAATCTAGGTCTTAAAGAAAGGAATAAATTTCTTGAAGAGAAACTTGTCAACATGCAACAAGTTCAAAAGGAGAGAGATGATGCTGTTTATGTTGAACAGGAATTGCTTAAAAGATATAGGCAAATAGAATCTGAGTTGGAAAAAGAGAGAAAAGTGATTAAAACCTGGACCAATTCTGGAAAAGACACACATCAGGTTTTTCAGACAGATACTGTAAGCTTAGGTTACTGTGAGGGAGATGAACTTAGGTTTAAAGATAAAGTTAAAGTGAAACCACAAATTAAACCTGTGCAATTTGTTCCTGAATACAGTAAGCTAAAGTCTGTTGTTGTAAAAGAAGCTGTTATGAAGCCAATTGAAACTTGTGAAAAACAGGTTAATATTGGTTCAATAACAGAAAATAAGAATGAGATAGAAGCTGTTAAAGAACCATTAAAAATCTGTGATAGACAGGTTAATGTTGGTTTAATGACAGAAAAACAATTCAAACATAAGCTCAAAGAGGTAAAGTCTGTCAATAAACAGAAAATGTTTAAGAAGAATAGGAATGGAAAAGTAGGCATTAATAAAAGAAATAATTATCTGCCTAATTCTGCTGCTCCTAGAAAAACATGTCATAGTTGTGGTAGTACTAACCATCTTGCCAGGTTTTGCAAGAAGAACAAAGATATTAACTCTTTACCCTCCACATCTGGAGTAAAGAATGATTATGTTAGGGTTAGACCACAGACTTTATGCACACACTGTGGGAGCACTTGGCATTCCATTTATACTTGCAAGAGTTATCATGCTATTTATCACAACTATTATGAGCTAAAACCCAACTTGAAATGGGTTAGAGCAAACTCTGCAAGTGTAAAGTCTGGCAATGTTAGTTTAAAATCTGTTGATAATGATTCCTCTGCAAAAGCTAACAATGTTATGAAAGCCAAAGGATCCAAGCAAGTCTGGATCCTTAAACCTAACACTTAGTGATTGTTTGTGATTGCAGGGCATAAAAGAGAGCACTCTTATCTTGGACAGTGGATGCTCAGGACATATGACTGGAAATAAAGCCCTGCTATCAGACTATGAGGAGAAGGCTGGCCCAAAAGTTTCCTATGGAGATGGCAACATAGGATGTACTCTGGGATATGGTAATATCAATCTTGGAAGTGTCATCATTAAAAATGTAGCTCTTGTCTCAGGACTCAAGCATGATCTGCTTTCTGTGAGTCAAATCTGTGACAGAGGATACCATGTAGATTTTCATACTGAACATTGTGAAGTTATCAGCAAATCTACAGGGAAAGTTGTTCTAGTTGGACACAGGCACAATAACATCTATGAAGCAAGTTTGGTAACAAACTCTGAAGGAAAAACTGTGTGTCTATCAGCAAGAATGTCTAGTAAAGAGAGTTGGAAATGGCATAAGAAGCTCTCTCATCTAAACTTGAACAACATCAATGAGCTGATTCGAAAAGATCTTGTAAGGGGACTTCCAAAGTCAATACTCAGCTTAGATGGTCTGTGTGATTCTTGTCAAAAGGCCAAGCAAAGGAAGTCATCTTTCAAGAGTAAATCTGAATCTTCAGTTGTGGATCCTTATCATCTTCTACATGTTGATCTTTTTGGTCCAGTAAATATAATGTCATTGGGCAGAAAGAAATATGCTCTAGTCATTTTTGATGAGTACACTAGGTACACATGGGTGTACTTCTTAGCAAAGAAGGATGAAACTGCCTCAATTCTAATGGATCATGCAAAACTACTGGACAAAGGATCACAGTACAAAGTGAAAATTCTAAGGAGGGATAATGGTACTGAATTCAGAAATTCTGAAATGGAAGCTTTCTGCAAGGAAAGAGGAGTGAAGCAAGAATTTCCTGCACCTGGAACTCCACAGCAAAATGGTGTAGTTGAAAGAAAGAACAGAACCCTAATCGAAGCTGCCAGAACGATGCTTGATGAAGAAAAATTGCCAACTTATTTCTGGGCAGAAGCTGTTCAAACTGCTTGTTTTACTCAAAATGCTACACTGATCAACAAGCATGGGAAAACACCATATGAGATGGTGAAGAATAAGAAGCCAAATTTGAAGTATTTTCACATTTTTGGATGTAAGTGCTTTGTGTTGAAAACTCATCCTGAACAGTTGACCAAGTTTGACTTAAAAGCTGATGAAGGAATTTTTGTTGGATACCCACTATCAACTAAAGCATTCAGAGTCTACAATCTAAGAACTAAAGTGATCATGGAATCTATACATGTGTCATTTGATGACAAGAAAATAACTGGAATAGAAGATGAAGAATATCATGATCAACTTCGTTTTGAAAATGAAGATTTAAATTCTGATGATGTAAACTCTAATGAAGCAAATCCAACAAACTCTGACGAAGCATACTCTGATCCTCTACTGGTAAACAATGAAGAATTTTCTCTGACAGAACAAAATAGAGAACCAGTTGAGGGGGAGCGTGAAGAAACTTCAGAAACTTCTCAAAGTGATGACTCAAATTCTGAAAGAGGGTCAAATGAAGAATCAAACAGAAACTCTGAGTCAAACTCTGAAAGTTCAAATTCTGAACAGTCCAATTCAGGGGAAGCCTCAGAGAATGCAAATGGTCAAGAAGAAAATCAGGAGAGCATGGATCAAGGGGGAGGATCTAATAATGATAAAAGAAGCCATTTACCAACAGCAAGAAGGTGGACACAAGCCCATACACCTGACTTGATAATTGGAGATCCAGAAGCTAGTGTGAGAACTAGAAGTGCTACAAATAATGAATGTCTGTTTCATGCATTCTTATCTCAAACAGAGCCCAAGAAAGTGGAAGAAGCTCTTCAAGATGCTAACTGGATAACAGCAATGCAAGATGAGTTAAATGAATTTGAGAGGAATGAAGTCTGGACACTTGTACCAAGACCAAAGAACAGATCTATTGTTGGTACAAAGTGGGTTTTCAGAAACAAAACAGACAGTGATGGAGTGATAACAAGGAATAAGGCTAGACTTGTGGCAAAAGGCTATTCACAGCAGGAAGGAATTGACTATGATGAAACCTTTGCTTCAGTTGCAAGATTGGAGGCAATAAGGATTTTTCTGGCCTATGCTGGTCACAAAAAGTTTAAAGTCTTTCAGATGGATGTGAAAAGTGCTTTTCTCAATGGGAAACTTGAAGAAGAAGTGTTTGTTAAACAACCACCAGGGTTTGTAGATTCCAAACATCCAGATTATGTCTACAGGCTTGATAAGG
The DNA here is from genome assembly GCA_030848705.1 of Heracleum sosnowskyi. Lineage (NCBI taxonomy): Eukaryota > Viridiplantae > Streptophyta > Magnoliopsida > Apiales > Apiaceae > Heracleum > Heracleum sosnowskyi. The sequence goes on from CM061245.1 coordinate 103,286,139, forward strand.
CATTATATGGATTAAAGCAAGCACCTAGAGCATGGTATGAAACTCTGGCTCAATTTCTTTTAGAAAGTGGGTTCACTAGAGGTGCAATTGACAAAACCTTGTTCTATTTTAATTCTGGTGATGATTTGCTGTTAGTTCAAATCTATGTGGATGACATAATTTTTGGGTCTACTAATGACAAACTCTGTAAGAAATTTGCCAAGCTTATGGAGTCAAGATATCAAATGAGTATGATGGGAGAGCTTAGTTATTTTCTAGGATTACAGGTCAAGCAAACAGATGATGGGATTTTTATCAGTCAAGCAAAATATACCAGAAATCTTCTCAAGAAATTTGGTATGCTTGATAGGTCATCTGCTACAACTCCCATGGCTACTGCAACAAAGCTAGACAAAGACACAGGAGCCTCAGTAGATATGACAAACTACAGGGGGATGATAGGGTCTCTTCTTTATCTGATAGCAAGTAGACCTGATATCATGTATGCAACATGTCTTTGTGCAAGATTTCAAGCAGACCCTAGAGAGCCACATCTAACAGCTGTAAAAAGGATTTTCAAATATCTCAAAGGAACCATAACTCTTGGTTTGTGGTACCCTAGAGAATCAGAGTTTAAGTTAATTGGTTACTCTGATGCAGATTTTGCAGGCTGTAAGATAGACAGAAAAAGCACAAGTGGAAGCTGTCAATTTTTAGGTGACAGATTAGTTTCTTGGTACAGCAAGAAACAGAAATCAATTTCCACATCCACAGTAGAAGCAAAGTATATAGCTGCTGGTAGCTGTTGTGCACAGATTTTATGGATGAAGAATCAATTGCTGGACTATGGATTACGGTACTCTAAAATACCTATTTACTGTGATAATCAAAGTGTTATTGCTATGACAGGTAATCCAGTACAGCACTCCATGACCAAGCACATCAGCATAAGGTATCATTTTATCAGGGAACATGTGGAAGAAGGAGATATTGAGCTTCATTTTGTGTCTACAGACCAACAGCTTGCAGATATTTTCACCAAACCTTTGAGTGAAGCTACCTTTACAAGGCTGGTAAACGAACTTGGAATGGTCTCTGGTTGTGACTAGAGATACTGGTTAGATTCAAAATCTATACATGATTGATTTTATGCTCATGGTTCTTTGCATATGTTAACTGTTATGTGTACCAGTATGTTAAACTCTGATAGTAAACTCTGTCAGTCATACTCTGTCGGTTAAACTCTGATGTCAAACTCTGATTGTGATTTTTGTCTGAAACACATGGACCGATGAAGAAAATTGTATGAAGCATGATTTTCAGTAAGTAATCATGAATCCTTCTAAGTAATATAAATTCTGATTTCAAAATGTGCAGAAAGTTTACACAGCATGATACTGTCTCTATATTTATAGCATCTCTTAGTTTATTGAATCTATACACTGAGTCTGTATTAGCTGTTTGCACTTTCTCTCATAAATTAATTGTATTCACTGATGAAAAGTCTAAACTCTGATAATTAGTTGCAAATATTTCACCCTCAAATCAAAAGATGCCAAAAAGAGCACAAATTCCTTTGAGATCATGTTGTGCCTAGGACGATCCAGGAACTTATTGTATGAAATAAGGGCTAAAATCTTTGATTTTTGGTGACTAGTGCCAACCACTGATTACTGGAAAAATTATAAAAAAAAAATTATATATAAGGGGGTGAAAATAATAGAAATATCCAAATGAAAGGATATAAGAAGACAGAGTTTGGATAAATATCAGATTTTACTTTATACATGAGAGTTTGAGCAACCAGTTTTTACTGATTTATTTTGTGGATTTTATGCACTTTGAGATGATCTAAATATTTATATTCAATAAACTCTGCTATGCACACAAAAAAAAAAAATACTCACACCTGTACAGTTTGTGAAAATAGTTTATTTATAAAGAAGGAGGATTGGTAAACACTGATGAACTGTGTACTCTACGCCGAGGTAATTTATTTTTAATCTCTGATGATTAAAATAAATTTTGTTTGTTTCAGACATATTATGATTTTGAGAAAAGATATTTGTTTTGAAAATTCAAAAAGAGTATGATTAGACAGTTGTTCGAGAATGTATTAAACATAGGAGAGAGGTTGAGTGTATAGAAAAGTGTAAAAGGCGGTAATTATTGCTGTTTTTACTGCGCTTGCGCATTGGAAACTGCCAATTACTGCTGTCAGTCATTGCATGTGTGCCACGTGTCCCACTCACACAATTAACGGAGTAAGACAGTTGTGTATTAATGATTAAAAACTGTTCAGTTTTTAATTTTGAATTTCATATTTAAACAATACACACACATACGTCTAAACCTTTCACATCTTACTCCAATTCACATCTATTGTCACACACACATATTCACAAACACTTTTCTACTTTCAAACTCTTTCGAGCTTTTGCATCTGTTTCTTCGTTAATCCTTCATATCTTCTTAATGGCGACTACAGCGTTTGTTTCTTCTGGGTTAGAGTTTGTCCCTAATAATTATGCAGCACCACTAAATACTGCCAACGCACCAGAGGCGTTTCATATGATACAAAAATTTCTTGCTCAGTCAGCGATTGGGCGTGCTCTAGTCGAACCAACAGTACTTTCTGGTTCACAAATCAAGGCCTTCTGGGAGACAGGTATGTATGATGATGGTGGTGAATCAGGTAACCCATCAATAATCTTTGAATGTGAAGAAGCAGAGAATGTAATTACTTCTGGTACCATTCGGGCTGCAATGGGGTTTCCTGAGTTTTCTTCCTATACCATTGGAATGGGTGACAATGATTTGCTGCGGATGATGAGCGAGATTGGGTATTCTGGACCCTTGACTAAGATTGGACAATTGAAGCGACCGTTCTTGTGGAAGGAGTGGAGCTTCTTCTTTGATTGCATCACAAGAACGTTCGGAAAGAAATGCACCAACTGGGATGCTATTCCCACGGACAGTCTACAAATCGGGTATTCTCTGTTATATGATAATCATTTTGATTTTGCACGACTTGTCTTAAATAATTTAGGGGAGAAAATGACAGCGAATAGAGGAGTAGTATACTTTTCTAGATTTTGTCAAATTTTATTCTCTTACTGTGTTGAAGGGGTAGAAATAGTTGGTGAAGATGTTATCTCTTGTTTTAAATTACACAAGAGGATATTCTCTGATCTTATCAACAAAGATGTTAAGAAAGGGGTTGTTGGAGATTTGTTACTGTCTGCATCTGTGCAGCAGTTTGTAAATGATCAAGTTAATTCACCAACACAAGCTCCTTCTCAACCAGAACCTCTACAAACAGAGCTTCCTCCATCCACATCTGTCCAACCTAAATCCAGTGGTAGGACTAAGCATGTTGGTACTAAACCTGCAAGGTCTGTTAGACCAGCTACTGCAGTGGTGGTTTCCAAGTCTATTGATGAGCCCAAGGGTCATTATAAGAAGAGGAGAGCCAATAGATCAAAAGCTAATGATGAGGATGATGTTGACAATGAAACTCTTCATAAGAGAAAAAGAAGATTAGTAGCCAATTATCTTTTTGATAATGTGGATGAGTCTACACCAAACACTGAAGCTGTTCAGCATGAAGCTCCAGAAGATTTTGTTGAGGAGCCTGTTGTAAATAATGCTAATGAGGACAGGGTTTTTGTGGATAATGAAGCTCCTGAAGTTTTTATTCAGGAGGCTACTGAAGATTTTGAAGCAGCCACTGTGCCTGACATGGCAAATGCTGATATAGAGGCTGAAATTTTTGAGCAAGATACTTTATTTGCTTATCTTGCTATGGATAATATTCTTGAAGCACATCCTAGTATCAGTGTTTGTGATACTGAGGATGTGGCAGCTGATCAACCCACCCAAATTTTAGATGAGTCAATTGCAACTCACATAGAGCTCCTCTCTGTAATTAATCAAATTCCTGAATTGGGTGAGGAGGTTGATCAGGTAGTTGAAGCTGCTGTCGAGAACTTGGTTGAAGCTACAGCAGAAGAAGTTCGAACAGAAGAAGTTGTTGCAGAGTCAGTTCCTGTGGAAACAGAGGTTTTTGTAAATACAAACTCTGAGATAAATGCTGAGGCTACTGCAGACAATGTTCATGAAGAAAATAGAAGAAAATGCTAATAATGTTGATCACACATCTGTACACTCTGATCATGCAAACTCTGAGGTTAATCCTGCACTTTCAAACTCTGATAGTCATGAGTCACTACCTTTTCTAAGGGATCCTACTACAGAGTCTATCAAGGAAAACCAAAATGCAACTGAAGCTCACTTCAGAGAAATGCATTATGCTAATTGGTCTGGAGCAGACTGCATTTTCTCTACTCAAAGGGCTGCTAATTTTGTACAAAAGTCTGCTGCAGAGATTTCTAATCCTGAGCTGTTAGCTCATTTTAAGGCGACCATTGTTCAAGTCAAGTCATTGCACAATCGCTTTGATGAGACAAACAAAGTTGTTCTTGGGTTGAGTAATGATATTGCTCTTAAGGATTTAGCAATGAAGCAAGATAGAGCTAGATTTTCATCTTTGATCAAGGATCAAGAAGACATCAAGAAGAGGCTATCCAATGTTGAAAGCAATCAAGCTGCCATATCTACTAAAATTGATTCGATTGCTACTTCACTAGAGTTGCTGACATCAGTTTTTATTCCTGATGATGTCAAAAAGGGGGAGAAAGTACCTAAAGACAAATGCAAAAGGACTCCAACCTTTAGACTGAGGGATGATTCAAATGATGGTGGAAGTCGAGGAACAGAGAAAAGGTCAAAGTCTTCTCAAGAGCAAGGGAGACTTCGGTCAAACTCTGCTAGACAGACAAACTCTGAGAGGTTAAACTCTGGTAGTCAATCTTCTTCAAGACTTAAGAGTCTAGTGATTTCATCAAATCCAACTACTGATGAAGAGATTGCTGCTAAGCTTTTCATGGAAGAACATGGTGGTGAAGCCACAATGGAAGATTTGGATGCTGAGATGAAGCTTCTTGCTGAAGAACACCAGAAAAAGATTGAAGCTGGTACTTATAAGAAGAAATCTGTAAAGGCTCCTAGATTAAAGGAAAAAGGAATTATCATCAAGGAAAATACTCAACAGAGTATACAATACACAAGGAGGCCTACAGTAAATGTTTCTGGAAAAGGAAAAGGTATACTGGTAGAAGAAGGGCAGTTACCAAAGAAGAATTATTCAACCTCTGACGTTGCTCAAGTTGAATCAAGGATAAATAAATCAACCTCTGACGTTGCTCATGTTGATATTTCTACTAAAGTTGTGACAACCTCTGACAAGGCTCAAGTTGTACAAACTCAGCTAGCTCCACAACTCCAAGGTTTCTTAAGACCTGTACTTTCTGAAACTCTGACGCTAGAAGCTGTGGACTTTTCACAAACCAGAACAGTACTTGGAAAAGAATCTTATGATAAGTCTGGTTTGGGTTCACACAGGGAGAAAAGAATAAATAACAGACCTTTTGATCATTCATCACTGGCAAAACCTGGTGTTGGGGTATCTCAAGAGAGCCTTGATAAACTAGAATCTGTTCAGATGGTTTATCATAGAGGGTTGAAGAAAGAGGTGCTGTTATATTTTATGTCTGACGGAAGAGTATACAGAATAGGAGAAGCTGATGTTCATTTGAAACTATGGGAAGAGCTTGAGTATGTTCTATATCTTCTCAAAATCAAAAATAGAAGTACTCATGATGCTGCTCTAGTTTTAAAAGACAGAATGATGAAGTCCAAAGTTCTTCTTGGAGGAGGTGTTTCCAGTGCATATATTCCTAAGTACAGAGATGCTTATGGAAAGATTGTTGAAATGAAGAGAAACAGTGCCAAGTTCAATACTGCACTGGGTATAAAGGTCTTGGAGTTCAACTTAGAGTCTGACAAATCTTACTTTATCCGGCTTGGGAATGAAATGAGGAAGAACATCATTTATTCTCTGAGAGCTGCTATCTACCAGACTGGAGAAACTGATCCAGAGCTTAAGGAATTGAAAGAAATCATGGTGGAAGAGCTGGAAAAAGCTGAAAGGAGGCTTCTCATCGATTATCTCTGGACAGTACCTGATATTGAAGAGATTAAGTAAAGTCTGACTGTAAGTTTTTAAAGTTTTCTGTTCTAAATTAAAGTTAAACTCTGTTATATTTTAAACACTGCATTTGTTATATGTTTTGACATCATCAATTATCTATTTAACTTGTACATCTTCATTATGCACAATTTGGGGGAGATTGTTAGATATAATTGCTGACGTTTTGTTCATCAGTGTTTAAGTACCAGGTACTCATCAGAGTTTACTGGAAGCCAGTCAGAGTTTATTAAAGTCTGACGGAGTGAGAGTTTGCCTTAGCTGTCGGTGCTAATATAAAGGTTCTAGAAGCAATATGTCTTGAAGATGGAAAGAAGCAAGATATATTGAGACAGTTAAGGAAACGGAACAGAAGACAGAAGCAATCCTAATTTGATATGATTTGTATAGCTAATTTATAGGAATTTCAATTAGAGATTGATTATGTAACTGTGTATTATATAAACATAGATAGGTTAACCCTAAAAGGGATGCGAATACAATATACATTATTCTTGTAACCTTGCAGCTCTCTGTGATATTTTACATCACAAAGAGAAGAGTTATTTAATAATTCAGTTGTTGATTCATAAACAGTGTTCTCAATTGTTATTATCATATTTATATTGATTATATATTGTGTAATTCGGCCTAACATGATATAATTAGTTTTTATTTATGTTAGCAAATTAATCTGAACTAGCTTTATAACCCGTGCGAGGCACGGGTATGATCTAAATTTATATTTTGTTGGACTTTTTATACGTTTAAAAAATAAATTATTTATCATTTTAGATTTTTCTTTTTCTTTTTTGCTTTTGATTTGTAATAGGAAGGGTTCATAAAAAAATGTAAAATGGAAGAATTTTGATTTTTTGAATTTTGTAGTAGTCGTGATTAATTATGGACTTTCATTATTTTGGAAGAGATAGTTAATGGATTAAGAAGAAATTGAGTTGATTTGCATCAGTTGCCTTAATTTTATATGTTGTGTCTATAATATACACGTTAGTAGCTGTCTTTTTCATTAATTTCATCAAATACGTGAGAGTCAGCTACATTGTTCAGCATATGTTTTTTGGTTTTGACGTAAATAAGGTGTAACGAAGGACCAAATTATATACACGACAAGTGTATATAGATGTTGGACATGAACACAGTACCACACGCTTAATCTGATAATCATGGTTACAAACGATGAACCAAAGTTGTTAATTTAGACAATGTCTTAAAATTTTCTTTTTGAGATCAATTTGGTAATTGTTGTCCATTGACTATATTGGTTGCGTGTTACTTTTCATTTCAAGCGATTTATTGTTTTTTTCTTGAACCTGCATCATTGGGGGCAGAAACTGGCGATGTAGATGTTGAGTTTATGTGCATTATAGTGTATATGCCATGTCCATCTTGATTGTATGAGGTAATTTATACTTCGAATAATACTTGTGTACAATGTTGTTGACTATTTGAGTAATATCCTTGGTGATTTTTTCTTACGTGTGGATAGGTATTTATTAGTTTAATCATCATGTTCAAAATATTATTGAGTGTAGTATATTATTTCTGTTGACTGTTAATGCAACTATATAATAGTAAGATCTGACCGACTTAAAATATGATTCTTTCAATTGGGACACCTACAAATTGCTCAACTTTCTTCTTGAAAAGAGTGAAAGTTGTTATTTAAGCATTTTTCATGCCTACAGTTGTCCTACTTAAAGTACGTATGTAGTTCAGACGGTATGCCGGATATAATGTTTGTACTTTTTCCATTTTCACTTAATTTTTGAGTACCTAGTTTATTTAGGTCATCCGACATGCACTCCCGCTGATATCTGAAGTGTCTTTTTCTTTCTTTTTACACAATAACATAATACTCTTTTCAACATCAACTGATCAAAGTTACACTTTGATCCTCAACTTCATTTAGCTAATTAAAAATTTTGTTAATTTCAGTAACCAAAAGCATGAACATACTCTAAATTTGCAAATTTTATTAGATTTTTTGAAATTTTTTATTATTTTGCGGTTAAAAGTGTGATAATGATTTATTCCAATGTTGACAAAAGTATGTATGTGTTCTCATGATCAGTTAATTTGTTGAAGTGTTATAATTTAAGTAAATGTTTGTTTTTATTTGTTTATGTGCAAATTTAAACCCATTTTTGTTATAAATGAAATATTAAAAGTTTGATAGACGATACATTCGAAAAATAAAAATCCAACATGATTGATAATTTTTTAATATTTATGGAATTAAATATAATTATGTATATTAATTATCTAATCATTTAAGTAGTAGTAGAGATATAATTGTAAATTCCTATATTTAATAACAACGGAGTAATAAATATAGATGTATTAATGATGATTAATGAATTAGATGTATTTAATATATGTATTCATTATAGAATTATTATTATTATATAATAAGTAGGGGTAATATAGTAATTTTACACCGATTTATTTGTCTCAAGCAACCCCTAGTTGCTCTATTATATCAATACTATTATATAATAGAAGAAACATTAAAAGTTTGGTTGGTCGGTATGGTACGTTGTGATTTTACTTAATTGCCCTTAACTGTATTTCGTGTTTTTACTTAATTAACCTTACTTATTTATAGAAATATATTATTAAATAATAATATTACCTATTTATAATCAATTACCTTTTTTTCCCTAAAATACATTATTTTTTCTAACAAATTCCCATACTTTTTCAAACATGGCAATTACCTTTTTTAACTAAAACATGTTAGTTTTTCTATTTTTCCTTACTAAAACCCCTCATTTTCCAAAAATATCACGGACAAACCTTTAGTTATTTATTTTTAAACCTATAATATTATAATTATTTTTTAAAAGTTTACCTATTTTAACATGTCTACTTATTTTTCTTAACAAATGCAATCACTAAAGAATATTAAAATATAAATAATCAAATACCTATTTATACAATTACTCTAAAACAAATTATAGATTTTTTTTCTAACAAGGTCCCTTCTTTTCTAAATATATCACGGGAAATTGTCTTTTTCAATTTACTTTTTCAATTTTTCTCAATAAAATTCATTTTTTTCCCCAAAAATATCAAAGAAAACCCTTTACTTATTTATTTTAAAACGAATTTAAATACTTTTAATTATTAAATTTTAAAACCTCATTTTTCAAAAATATCACCGGTATTTACCTATTTAAACTAAATATATGTTACATTTTTTTAAAAAAAAAATTGTTTTAATGTTTTTAATTAATTAAAAGTATTTAGCTATTTTAACATGCCTACTTATTTTTTTAACAAATACAATTAATAAAATATTTAAAATATAATAAAAAAATAACAATTAACAATCCGTGCATCGCACGGGTTTTAAGCTAGTATGTATGTATAAGTAAAAAGATGCTTTTTTTAGTGAGGAGTACATAAACATACAAGAATACATTTCATGGAAGGAATTCTAAACTTTCAAAGGTTTATTTATGAGTTTGGAGTGTCAAAAATGTGAACTCTATATTATTAACCATACTTGCAAATGTGACAAAATTGTGTCAGACATCATGTTCAATAAATTAAATACTTCGAAAATATTATTATTAACCTGAGTTTAAGTGTCCATCTACATTATTAATTCAAGTGATGTAATTCAAAGATATGAAATGAGGCTATCAATATCAATAAATGTTGATCACGATCACAGTGGTCAGAATCTAAAGGTAATGACGTAATAAATATAAAATCCTAAGAATATAACATACTAAATGTAAAATTAAAATTTATTTCTAACAAATTTAAATCTCCATCATATGAAAAAAATTAAAATCAGTATCCTAAAAATTGGAGATTATCAGAGGGGAAAAACAATATGACATTCACATATTCTTAAATGTTTGAAACTTAGTTCATAACAATACACTATACTTCGGCTCGAATGTGGTAAAATTAGTTCAAACTCTATAGTTTCAACGCCCTCACGAGAATTTAAAATCACATTATACAATGTTGATTCTGTCATGGTGAGCGTAAAATTTTCAATTAAAATAATTAGTTGTGATATTTATCCAATATATGATTAAGCTAATAATGATAATTTTATTGATGATAGTTTAGAGTCAAAATCGAGAACAAATAAACATATATCCACGTCAATGACATTAGAGTTAATAAGAAGTATAAATCTAAAAAAATTTAGGACGCTCAACATTCTTATTATTTTAAAATTTGATGTTACGTTCAAACAAATTCTAATATTGTATGTTTATGTTATTTTGTTATGATGTTAACATTTTAGTTATCTTTTCAATCAATTTTATGCATTGTATATTTAATTATAAATATTTTTTTTTTTAGCAACATAACATAATTTATATTTATTAATATATAGATGCATACCTATTTGGATACATAACACTTCAACCACACTTTAACAACATAAAATATTAGTAAAAATATGTGGATAAAAATTAATATGAGTTTTGTCGTATAATATATTTATAATTATTTTAAAAATGTTAACACGGGGACTTTCTAGCACGGATAAACGCTAGTATACACTATGTTCTCTAGTTTTGGATTCTCATTTTTATTATTTTATCAAAGGACACTGCGTTATTATAGTTAATTATTTTTACTTATATGAAACTAGTTGAAAAAGCCGCGCTTCGCGGCGGCGTAATAATTCTTTTAAAAAATTCTATCAAATAAATTACGAAAATTACTCGGTCCTCGCTAATAAGCCGTCCTCCCGTGAAACACGCTTTCCTTTTTAATATCAAAATCTCAAATTTAATATATTGAATATATACTTATCTTATATATTAATTTTTATGTTATACTACTCCTTTCTAATAAGACATTCTTTCGTTGAAAAAACACATATATAACTTTACATATTCTACTTCAAATAGAACTTTTAGTTATGTTTTACAAACGCTTATTCTACTTCCAACTTTTAATTGCAAGTACTTTTTTTATATCTGAACTCTTCTCCTCTATAAATCGAAACACTTATTCTACTTCAAATAGAACTTTGCAAGTACTTCTTTTATATTTGAACTCTTCCCCTCTACAAATTCAAACACCTATTCTACTTCAAATAGAACTTTTAATTATTCTTCGCTATAAATTCGAACTCTTCTCCTCAACATCTATTCTACTTCTAATATGTTAAAGGATATCTTTTTATTTATCAGTATTTAAAATTCTAAAATTCTAGAAAATTAGAAAAGTAGATTGAGACGATCTTAGAGGCGCCACCTAACCTCACGCGTATCCTCCTTTATATATATACTAGTTGAAAAAGCCGCGCTTCGCGGCGGCGTCATAATTTTTTTTTAAAAACTTCATCAATTAAATTATAAAAATTACTCGGTCCTCTCTAATAAATCGTCCTCCCGTAAAACGCCTTTCCTTTTTAATATCAATATCTCAAATTTAATATATTGAATACTTGTGTTATATATTAATTATCATGTTAGCATACTCATTTTTCTAATGACCCGCTCTCTCGTTGGGAAAAAAATATATCTATCAATTAAATTACAAAAATTACTCGTTACTCCCTAATATATTAATTTTATGTTAACATACTCCTTTCTAATGAGCCATTTTTTCGTTGAAAACACATCTATATAAATTAACAATCCTATTTTACTTCCCATATAACTTTTAACTATATATTTTTCCTATAATTCGAATTCTTCTCATTTATAAATTCGCACACTTATTCTACTTCGAATAGAACTTTTAATTATATCTACAAACACATATTCTACTTCTAATAAAACTTTTAATTATATGTATTTTTTTATAAATTCGAACTCTTCTCCTCTATAAATTCGAACATCTCTTCTACTTTTAATAATAGAACTTCTAATTTTATGGGTTACCTATAAATTCGAACTATTCTCCTTTATAAATTCGAACATCTACTCTACTTCAAATAGAACTTTATTTATATGTCTTCTCTATAAATTCGAACTATTCTCCTCTATAACTTCGAATACATATTCTATTTCTAATATGCTAAAGAATATTTTTTGATTTATTAGTATTTAAAATTGTAAACCTCTAGAAAAATAGACTTGAGACGATCTTAGAAACGCCACCTCACCTCCCGCGTATCCTCCTTTATATATATATATATATATATATATATTTATTTATTAGTATTTAAAAAATCTAAAAAAATAGAAAAATAGGTTGAGATGATCTAAAAGGCGCTACCTAACCTCCTGTGTCAACACACTTCTCCAATGAAAAATGAAAAGTGTGTTAAAATTCAAAGGAACAATTGACTCCCCAAAAAAATATAAAAAATTATGTAAATAATCATCGGTAGATTAAACTATAATATTAAGAAAATTTCTAACCTTTTCCCTAAATAATAAAATTAGAATATTAAAAATACTGAAAAAATTCAAAAACAATAATCTTTTGAGATAAATAGCAACCTTCAGCTTGAGTACATATTATGGATGATTGTGCCAGGTTAACAGCTTGATTTGCAAGATGTAGTTTAGAACCTGCTGTTTTTCATTTATTTAAACAAATTCATGGTTAACGTGGTTCTTTACTTCTCTCTGATTGTTTAACCTACAACAACAAAACAATAAATAAGAAGTAATATTCCCCAAGTAAAATTTAGCATGCACTTTTAGTCTTGTAATGTACTTGGGAATTCATGAGTTTACAATTCCAATCTTTTTTGTTTCAATGCCAAAGACTTCAGCCGATTATAAATTTGCCAGAACTTTTACCGTCTAAAATTGAATTATACAGAACAGAACCAAACAATGTGTAGAAAGAAAAAACCTGAACCAGGTAAAGTCCTCTTTGCTTAACAGAAATCACATGCTGCAAGAGAGAATCATTCATTGTTAAGATGTTAGTATAATCTATTATATAGAGATATTGGGATTAGTTGTGTGTTTGGAATGTGATTTCTAAGTGGTATTGTCGTATTGGATTGTATGAACTTTAGTAAAGGTTGTAGACTTGTAGTACTGCATTACTATAATGAGTGGAATTGTGGTTATAAAAATTTTTCAAGTAAGTAGTATATTGTTGGGACGCTTGTGGGTTTTGCCGTATTTCATAAAAAATCTAGGTAAATATTGTTTTGTCTAAAAATATTAAAAAACACAAAAATTAGATTGGAGGATTACATGTCTTCACTACAAATTCGAATTCTTCTCCTCCGTAAATTCAAACATCTATTCTATAAATTCGAAACATATTCTACTTCTAATATGTTAAATAATTTTATTTATTTATTAGTATATATAATTCTAAAATTCTAGAAAATTAGAAAAATAGATTGAAACAATTTTAGAGGCGCCACCTCACCTCCCGCGTATCCTCCTATATATATGTATATTGATGATGATTGATTGATGATTGAATCTTAAAATATATGAATTATTATTATTAATTTTATTATGTAAAATAAAAAAGTTAAGAAAAAATTATTTACCATGTTTTATAATTAGTCAAAGAAAATTTGTAAATTGATCGTTAAATTAAAGTATATGATTCATATTCTTAGTAAAACGCCTTTTCATTCAAAAATATTTGGGATATTCCATTTGGTATCATTGTACAATTGGCTTTTCCATTTGGTACCACTTGAAGTTTTTGGTTTCCAAGTGGAGCCATCATACTTTTGGCTTCATCCACGTGATACCACTCCGTTAACCAAACGTTAGTCGACCGTTACAAAATTATGAGATTGTCCATTTGGTACCACTCAAAGTTTTCGACTTTCAAGTAGTACCATTCTACTTTGTGTTTCAACTCCAAAATACCACTATGTTAATAAATTCGATGAATGGTATTTTCGAATTGAAGCCGAAAGTAGAATGATGCCACTTGGAAGTCGAAAACTTTGAGTGGTACCAAATGGACAATCTCATAATTTTGTAACGGCCGACTAACGTTTAGTTAACGGAGTGGTATCACGTGGATGAAGCCAAAAGTCTGATGGCGCCACTTGGAAGTCAAAAACTTTGTGTGGTACCAAATGGAAAAGCCAATTGTACAATGGTATCAAATGGAATATCCCAAAATATTTTAAGTAATATTCTAATCAGCTAAGTCACGCTTCATGGTGTTCTAATATATTCCTAAATTTCTTAAAAAAATATGAATACAATTTTTAATTAATTTAATAAATAAAATATTTATTCTACTACTAATAGAACTTTTAATACATATAAATCCGAGTTATTCTCCTTTATAAATTCTAACACCTATTATATTTCGAATGAACTTTTATTCATATATCTTCCCTGTAAATTCAAATTATTCTCCTCTATAAACTCGATTACCTATTCTACTTTAAATCAAACTTTTATTTATATATTTTTCCTATTAATTCGAACTCTTCTCCTCAATAAATTCGAACACCTATTCTACTTCTAATAGGTTGAAGTATATTTTTCATTTATTAGTATTTAAAATTCAAAAATTCTAGAAAATTAGAAAAATAGATTGAGACAATTTTACAAGCGCCACCTCACCTCCCGCGTATCCTCCTTTATATATATATATTGATATTGATGATTATGTATTTATTAAGAGGATATTAAAAAATAGAGAATTTTACAGAGTAAATAAGATGACTAGAGTTCTTAAAATACAATAAATCAGTAATAAAATAAGCAGAAATCGCGAATTAGATTCATAATTGTGGACACGATCTTCAAACAAACAAACAAACCATACAAACAGCAATTTCATTTCAAATGATGCATCCAGCCATGACCATCCATACAAACAGCGAAGCAACAATGATGCCAAGTCAAGAAGCCCACGGCTGGGGGTGTATATATAAATGAGGAATATGTCGAACTTTGTAGAAATCTGGGCCTTCCCTGCCATCTACCGTCTTAATTTTATCTGTGAATGTAGTTGGCATATAATATATACCCAGGTATTTTAAGGAAGTCAAGTGTCTCAATCCATCAGGAAGAGGCATCTCCAACTCTGTGAAATCACTAATTATTAATAGAGAGAGATTTGGCATTGCTCCTTCTTCCACCCTCCACCTTCTTAAACCTTTAATTTCATGAGTAAAATATAAACGTTCAAGTTTTGGGAAACTCATAGCCGAACACACAATCTCTCCTCCCAAAAAATTAGTACCAGAAAAACCTAGAACGCGTAGGTTTAGAAGTTTACCCAGTAATGTCATCGGGTCTACCTCAATTTCAGTATTCTCCAACCATAGCTGAGTGAGACGCCCAGAGAAGCGAGTGTCGTCGTACACCTCTGAAAATAATACACATGTACTGGAGATTTTTAAAAAATCAATGAAATAACGCTCCAGCAATAAAACCAAATTAACAACTCTTCCACCAACTGTAACATCTGTGTGACGCAATTCCCTAGATTTGAGGAAATCAATTGTATTCTCTGCTGTGATGTTTTCCTGGACCATTATACTTCCGCTAAAAATTTTGAGATTGAATAATCCCAGGAGATCATGTGCATCACAATACTCTGAGTCAAACTTGCAAATCAGTTCTAACTCATTCAAACCTTTCAATCTCAACTTCTTAGCTCTACCTCTTACTGAGATTATGTAAGGAAGGTACAAATGCTTTAACTTCTTCAGCTTCCATAGAACATTTGGTATGCTCATCAAATCACCACCTCTCGTTCTTAGGTCAAGGGTTTCCAAATTTCTCAACTTCCCTATAGATGATGGCAAAATATTCAACTTACAGCCTTGTAAACTTAAATACTTTAGGTAAATTAGCTCGGATATGCTTGTTATATTTTGCTTACTAAATATATATCCACGGGATGTCAACACTCGGAGCAATTTAAATTTCTCAAGACAAAATATTTTGTCCGGCCACACTACAGAGTCGTCCCATTCGTTCCAAAAGAAAAGAGATCGAATATGCAAAATTACAAGTCGATCATAAGATTTGAACTCGTCTCTCTTAGCATCATAAGAACGAACACACAATCCGCGTACTGTACTTGCTTCGGATTTATTGTCACGTTTGCGCTCAAAATCAATAACAGTAATTACTCCTTCCTCTTGTACTTTAGAAAAGCAAAAGTCTTGAATCAGATCATGAACCGTACAATAGTCGTAGTTTGACCAGGATTCTCCTTCAAATGCATGTGTTTCAACTTTAACAAGACTTCGATGCACTAATTCTACCAGATAGCGTTCCGCTACATCCAACATCATCTCCCCTTGTGCTTTATCTTCCACCGATATCAGACCTTCCCCCATCCATAACATGTACAGTTCCTCGGTATTGATTATTTCATCCTCTTTGTAATTGGCAAAACAAAGAAAACAATGTCGCAAACGAGATGGTAGATTATCATAACTCAAGCCTAAAACCCGTCTCACCGTGTAGTATTCATCATCATTAGTAACTCCCTCACCCTTGGCCAAGTAAAAAGAAATATCTGCATTTATTTTCTCCCAATCTCTCAACAAATATTTACCTTTAAGAATTCCACCTAGTGTTGATATAGCTAGTGGTAAACCTTTGCATCTATTAACCATGTTCCTTCCGATTGTTTCCATCTCCGAGGTGACGTTCATCTCTGCAAAGAATATTTAACTGATGATATAATTAATTATAGGGAAGATGATCACCAACAAAGGATTATTAGTGTTTGCTGTATATACATGTAAATGATGGGCCTCCTGATTCACATCAAAAATCGTACTATACACGTACCACATAAACTTTATGTGGTCCGTGTTTTCACAGCAAAAGCTAGCAAATATTTGCCGTTGGGCCCCGATAAATAAATATATCTACAACTTTTCATTATACTTCAATGTAAAAGTTGCATAACTAGATGCTCGCCAATTCCTAGAGCTGGAACTATGCAAACACAACATATGGCTGTAACAAAAAATAGTTAGCACACAAATTTGTACTTGTTTTTAATTATTTTGTCCCAGAGTATTCTATATACATTTTTTAAAGTAATGAATAATTAGGTTGTCAATATATAGTATTTATCCCTAAAATGACAGTTGTAAAGGTTACCTGGCTGCCCATATATCCATGCTTTTCTAGAAAGTAGCTGCCAACCCTCATCTTCCGTCAAACCTGGGATCTTACAAACTGAACCTCTTTTAGCCACCGTTAAATTACGAGTTGTGAGAAAGATTTTGCAACCACTAGTGGTCTCTCCAAGTGGAAATGGAAATGCAGGCTCCAACAATCTCCAAGAATCAACGGTCCAGATGTCGTCAATAACTATTAAACACTTCTTTTCTTGTTGAACTTTGCGGAGTTCGTCGACCAGTTTCACAACCTCCATGTCTGACACCTCTTTTGCCCTTCCATCAGGGAGAAGTTGTTTAAGGATTTCTTGAAGAACTTTTTTCCTATCAAATTGCTGACTGATACAAACCCACGCAAAAGCTTTGAAATGATCTCTGATTTCAACATGGTTATAAAGTTTTTGAGCAAGAGTAGTTTTCCCTTGACCTCCCATTCCCCAAATTGAAACCACTTCACAACCTTTATCTTCCTTCATCAGAGAAGATACCAGTTCCTCTATTTCCTTCTCCATCCCAATAAAATCCTTTTCAACATCGTAAGGTAAGGAAATCCGCCGCGTTTTAAAATTGACTTGTGAATTTGAGGTTTCTCCTTCTTCTAGACCTTTTGTGATACCATATGTTGGTAGACTTTGATGGATATTAGCGAGCTTAGCTTTTATATCATTCATCTCCGTAACAACTTTGTGGCGGCTTATCAATTGACTTGAGATGCAAGCAAATCTTCGTAACGCCTCCTTGAACCCGGAATTGGTTGCAACTTGTAGTGCAAAAATCTCGATAGCATCTTCTGTTCTGAATGCAAGCTCTTTTATCTCATCCACCCATCCTCGTACTCTTTCATCTTGAATTTGTTTCTTATCAGTTTCTTTTAAGAAATTCTGCATTCGTTTCAGCTCACGTCGAATGTCGTTGATTTGATCGCTCACTCCATATAAAAGTTTGGCTTCAGAGATTAACAAATCTCCAAGTCTTTCAACCGCAAAAGAGACTATTGCATCTGTCATATTCTACAATACTGAGAACAAATTTTTAATAATAGAAGCAAAAGAAGATGAACAGCGCGCAGCTTTTGATAGTGTTTTCAAAAACATGGATGCATTACATTAAATATATCAATCACCCCTTCAGACCAACCATTTAGTCAAGGCTCACATCTGTCATTGAGGAATTCAAATCACCCCTTGAACCGGCAAATCTAATGTTTTTTACGGCAACTAGTTCGAACTGGTCGTCTTCGTGACACTATAGACGGTCGAGGGGTCCTTTTCATCTGATATCATCATTTTTTTGGTAAATTGTTCATAATATTTTATGAAGTCAAATGGGCACAGTGGCAAACGATTGAAACTCTAATTAACTCCTTATATATAATAAGCGCTTTGGTTGGTCTACCAAAAGTATACGATCCGTTGGATTATAAAACTATAAATATTCAAATCGATGAGGACCGTCATATATAATATTAAAAATTGTATTTGATTAATAATATGATAGTATTTAAATACTAAAAGGTGTATTTTGATAATTTAAACCTATTATAAATGGGTTTTCTATATTGAATAGAAATCTTTATGTAAAAATTCGTAATTATCTTTTCTCTTTATTTTATGGATAGTTCCAGTTACATAATAATTATTAAACCATCATTAAATTAAAGATAATTTTGTAATCTGTTGTCTAAAACTCAAGATAGAGCCCAAGAGCCCAAACAGTAAAGTTATTATCTAAATTTTAATAAATATTTTATTATTATTGTAGCACCAATTTAATTTTTTTTCCTAATTATTTTAAATTTCCGTGTACGATCAGTATACGACCAAATTAATAATTATAGTTAGATCGATGAGAATTGTTAGATCTAATATTAAAAAGTGTATCTGATTAATAATAGAATTATATTTAAATACTAAAAAGTGTATTTTGATAATTTAAAATTTTTATATGTAAAAATTCTTAAATATCTTTTCTCTTGAATTTATGTATAGTTCCAGTTAGATAATAATTGTTAAACCAAATATCAAGATAACAATTCATATAGATTACAATGATTACCTACGTTATAAGAGATTTAAGAGAACTCTGAATAAATTTAAACACTTTTTTTTGAAGGAACATAACAATTTGATTAATTCAAATTATAATTATATTATTTTACATATAACAAACATAAAAGGATAATATCAAAATATTATTAAAATGTTGAGGGTTTCATATTCATAAACGATAATTTTGAATATAATACTTATATTAAAATGTGTATTTGATTAAAGGTAGAATTATATTTAAATACTAAGAAGTGTGCTTTGATAATTTAAACCAATTATAAATTGGTTTTCTATATTGAATTGAATTCTTTGCGTAAAACTTCTTAACCATCTTTTCTTTTCGGTTTATTTTATGGGTAGGTAAACTGGTCAAGTTAGATAATAATTATTAAACCATCATTAAATTAAAGATAATTTCGTTAGTTTCGCATGAGTTGTAAAATTGTCAAAATTCAATTTCTAAAACTTAAGATAGAACCCAAAGTTTAAAGTGAGTATCTAAATTTCAATAAATATTTTTTTATTATTGTAGCACCAATTTATTTATTTTTCCACTAATTCTTTTAAATATAGAAATTTTATGTTTCTTTCAATAAAATATCAAAATTAATTAAGAACAAATTCAAATCGATAAAGAATATAATAATATGAGAATAAAATTTTATATAATTATAACATAATTTTTATTCTATTTAATAATTTTTAAGTAATAATGTATTTTAAAATTTTATTTACACCGTAAATAAAACCGAAATATTAAAAGTAAAAACAGTTAGTAAGATACTTATATCAGTATATACTTGATATCCTTATTATATTAAATCCTTATATATAATCATCATAATAGGGATCTTATCCCAAATTTTGGTCTTAGACAGCCAAATTAATAAGGAACATTAGATCTTAACTAGATAAATGAAAATCGTTAGATCAAATATTAAAAAAGTTTATTTTATTAATAATAGGATTATATTTAAATTCTAAAAGGTGTATTTTGATAATTTAAACAAAATATACCAAATATAAATAAGTTTTCTATATTGAATAGAATTATTCATGTAAAAAATTCGTGACTTTCTTTTCTCTTCCATGGTCAATTCCACCTAGATAAAAATTGTTAAACCATTTTTTAATTAAAGATAATTTAGTTATCTTCACGTAGGGTGTAAAATCGTCAAAATCTGATTTTTAAAACACAAGATAAAGCCCAAATTAATAAAGTGAATATTTAAATTCTAATAATTATTATTATGTCATCATTATTTTAACACCAATTTAATTACTTTTTTCTAACTATTTTAAATTTAGAAATCTATGTTCAAAATTTAAAATCAATCTAAGAAAAATTCAAATCAACAAAGAATATAATAATACGAGGATAAAATTTTATAAAATTGTGCATATTTTTAATCCTATCAATACTATTATATAATAGACGCAACATTAAAAGTTTGGTTGGTCGGTATGGTACGTTGTGATTTTACTTAATTGCCCTTACTTATTTATAGAAATATATTACTAAATAATAATATTACCTATTTATAACTGATTACCTTTTTCAACTAAAATACATTATTTTTTCTAAAAATTCCCCTACTTTTTCAAATATATCACGGGCAATTACCTTTTTTAACTAAAACATGTTAGTTTTTCTATTTTTCCTTAATAAAACCCTCTTTTTCGAAAAATATCCCGGACAAACCTTTAGTCATTTATTTTTAAACATATTTTAATGTTATAATTATTTTTTAAAAATTACTTATTTTAACAAGTATACTTATTTTTCTTAACAAATGCAATTACTAAAAATATTAAAAATATAAATGATCAAATACCTATTTATAACCAATTACCTTTTCAGCTAAAACACATTATAGATTATTCCTAACAAAGTCCCTCATTTTCTAAATATATCACGGGAAATTACTTTTTTCAACTTATTTTTTCTATTTTTCTCACTAAAATCCATTATTTTTCTAAAAATATCACAGACAAATCCTTTACGTATTTATTTATAAACGTATTTAAATATTTTTAACTATTAAATTTAAAACCTCATTTTCCAAAAATATCACGGGCATGTTCCTTTTTTTAAACTAAATATATATGTTACATTTTTTATTTTCCTTACTAAAACCACTCATTTTCTAAAAATATAATGGGCAACCCCTTACTTATTTATTTTAAAATCTATTTTAATGTTTTTAATTAATTAAAAGTATTTAGCTATTTTAACATGCCTACTTATTTTTTTAACAAATACAATTAATAAAATATTAAAAAACTAAAATAAAATAACAATTAACAATCCGTGAATCGCACGGGTTTTAAGTTAGTATATATAATAGATAGATATGCATATCATGTTTAGCAAATATAAATTTTTTGTGCTTCATGTAGATATAACTTAAATATTTTTCTTTCTCAGTTACTTAGAATAATTAATTGATCATATTAAGATGTTAATTTATAGGTGGCCAATTTGTGTTTGTTAATCCCCTGCATGCACAATTCTTTCTGTTCTCTTTTGCATATTCAGTTTACCTTGGTAACTTGGTTAATACAGTCGGCATGCTTTTGCACCTGTTTTATCATTTTAATAAGTAGCGTATTTAGCTACCGTGTATATATAAAATTATGTGTTGCATAAATGATTAATTGTTTTCTATTTTGTTCATTAAAATATTTTTTTAGGATTTGTTCGTGTTATTGTTATTTTTGGATTTCAATGCTCAATCGACTTCGAGGTAGATATTTTTTGACTTACTTTTATTTTCGGAAAAGATATTGATACTCTGATTTCAAATTTCGTATAAGATATAAGAATATTATTTGGAACTGTATAAGATATAAGAAATAAGATACGAAAATCTTCGAATCCCTCAGTCTCTACGTTTCGAACCCGTTCGTAATTTACGTTATAGTTCCAGAACTAGTCTTAGATACCCTTAGTAGGTGCACAAGTGTGCAACTTTAAATAACTATTAAGGGGACGTAATTATTTAACTTTAGATATCAGTCACTGGCAAAGTGTGGCATATAAGAATAAGAATAAGATCCTGAGTACTGGGAAAGTGTGACCGTAGAACAAGACTGTGGTATTTATAAGAATTTCGTTTCGGTTTTTAGTTCTGTTTCTGTTTTAAATTCTGGATTTCTAAAATATAAACTTTGGGTTGGACTTGTTTTCGCAAATGTTTTGCAAATTATTGTTGTTTTGAGAAAATCTATTTTATTAAAACGTTCAATGATTTTTGAGAATAAATGTAAGTCCATCTGTTATTTGCTGAGCTGTTTAGCTCACTCTTTCATAATATTTCAGGTTGGTAGACTGTGTAAACTTATTGAAAATATCGATGTGAACTTGTGAATTTCGTGCAACGTCTTTGACTTTTGTGAAAATTTTGGATTTATTGAATAAAGAAACTATTTTATTTAAGTTTTGTATTTAGAATTAATAATATGAAAAATCGGACTATTAAACATATTTTGGGTTCCCGTTTTGTAAAAGCTCGTAAATTATGAACTTAGTGCCTCACTATTTAAATATCTAGCTAGATTGGCATGTAGATAGTGCATCCATTTAATTAATAAATCTTGTGAAGGTGATCCTAGTCACTAAGCATGCAACCATCAGAAAACATCCGCGGCCATTTTCTTGCCTATCAACCCTTCACTAAATGGATATTTGACCTGTGTGTATCCACTTTAATTTTTCAGGTTAAGACTAGTTTCAGTTTAAAAAAGTCTAGTACCTTTCTACATAATTTTTTCCAATTTGTTTTTGTAATTCTATTAAATTAATATATTTACATCATGTTATTTAATTTATATATTTATATTATTTTTATTTAAGTTTCATAAATATAAATGTTACTATATTTAATTAAAATTTATCAAATAACTCCCCATTTAAGTTAAATTAGTCAAACAGATACGTTAAATTAAAAATATCACTTTGAACTTAAAATAAATAAATTATACCATAAACTATAATTATTAACTTTTAAATTAATAAACTTTACTACGGATTTTTTAAGGTGAAAATGTAATGATAAATTTACAACAAATCAAAATACAGCGACTTTGGGCCTAATGATGTTGCATTCTTATCTCTTACAATATTTTACAACAGAGAAATGAACTTTCTTGCATCACTAGTTTGACTACCTTGTCCGCATCAAATAAGATAATTTTAACATGAATTGTGTTTCTCTGCTCAACGGAAGTCTTTTTCATCTGGCATCGATAAAAATAATGCTTATCCATTTAGGACTATCATTTGCACATTTTGCAGAAAAAGATTTGTTTTCTTTCTATATTTTTTTGCATGATCACATAAATTAATTTAAATATATAAGTAAAATAAAGAATTAGGTTCATTGTTTAAATATATAAATTGAATAAACAAAGTTAGAATTCAATTCTGTGTTCCAAATAATGTCGAATACTGTCAGCAAGATAGAGAAGATCTGAATACTGGCAAGTTGAGTTCAGTTGCCTGGGGAATCATAAAATTGAGGAAAAGTTGGTTAATTAAATACATTAGCCAGGCTCTGAGTATTCAAGTCCCACGCTATAATATGCTAAGATACGCCAGCAGTAGCATATCTGCATATGCCCTTTTCGTTCCCTCGAAACAATGTATATATCTTCTCCTTGAAGTGTCAACCAACCCATCTGCAGATGCTCAGAATAGATGCTTCAAAATCAAATACTAGTACACTGTACACTACTCTTTTTGTCATTAATAAAATAACTAAGGACTACTTCTGTGCTGAATCAGTCTGTGGCTATCTGAGTATCTGGTGTTGTTATGGTTCTGTTCTGGTTAAATTTTTTTATGACACACATGGGTTTCCAATGAAGGGGTTAAGTGATGTTTTTGTGGGTAATATCAATCTAAGTACCACGTAATAATAGATAATTAAAAAAAATCTTGTACGTAGAGTTAAATCATTCTATTGATCAAGTCAAAAAAAGTAATTCCATTATGTAGATGTCTTTTGGGATGCGGTCAATGTCAAATTCGTGCAAATCAGGTTCAGATAGGACAATATCAAATATTTTTGAAGTTAACACTTCCTCGACTCAATAACTAATATGCTCAGATATGAATCTTGGGATAATGGAAATGGGGTTGTTCGATCTCGGAGACCCTTCTGGACCTGGCAATTCGTTCGTGTCGTATACTTTCGTGTCGTCTACTTTCGTGTTTCGTGTATCTAAATGTTAAACCCAAAACCACCCGTTTAGGGTTCGTGTAATTTCGTGTTCGTGTACTTTTCGTGTCATGTTTTCGTGTAATTTAAATTAATAATAGAAATAAAAATAAACAAATAAATATATTGAAATATTAAAATTTAAGTAATATTTTTACAAATGTGTATTAAAAATATATATTTACATAATATTTACAAATAATATTATAAATTTATGTATAATCACATAAATAAATGTTAAATATCTAATAAAAATATTAAAATATCTAATATAAATATTTATTTATTTATTTCGTGTACTTCGTGTCGTGTTGTGTACTTGAAGGGTAAACACAAAACCGACACTAAATCTCGATCGTGTATTTTCGTATTCGTGTACTTTCGTTTCGTGTACTAAAAATGCAAACTCAAACACTAAATTTTCGTATCGTTTCGTATCGTGTTTTCGTGTCGTATCGAAAATTGTCGGGTCTAGACCCTTCGATGATGATCGGAGATTTGTTAGGTGCCATGTATTGAAAGTCTTTTCAATGGTGTTCAAGTGACGATATGTCAACGAATTTATTGCCAGATGTAAGACCAAGTGATTTGTGGTTTTTGGTTTGGAGTAAGGATTGTTAGGTGGTGTAAGCCTAAGTATCACTTCTAGAAGAAAATTACTTTTGTATATATTTGTATATAAAGTGACCAAGTAACTTCATTAGTATGAAATCTTTTGGGATGTGGTCAAAAACAAATTCATATGAGCCTGACTTAGATCCGATAAAATCGTACTATTATGGAGTTATGGCTTACTCACGATCAACCATGTTAAAACACCCCAAATGAAACGAAATTTTAGTGTATAATTTTCCTCCAAATTCTAATTTTTAATCAAAAATCAGTACAAAATTTATTTTAAGTCATATCTATTATTAAAAAATTTAGCATTAATTTATTTTAATCCAGACTATTTTGGATTACTAGTTTCTTACACGTGAATATTAGACGACAAATTTGCATCCGTGATTATAGAAAAATAGTTAACTTTTGGTGCGATTTGGATTTCATATTCAAATAATACTAATAAGAAAAAAAACTAATTATAAGAGAAATATAATTTTGCACGAGGTTTTAAACTAGAACAAAGAGCTGATTCAGGGGTCCTTTAGTCACGAAGTGGTATAAATTATCAAATTTGGAATTAAAAATTGGGTTAAGATGATTTGTGATTGAAAGTTCATTTAAGATTTATATTTGATTTAGTGATAGGATGAACTTTAAAATAATATTAATTTATTAATTAAATTAATTTATTATATCTTATATAATTTTAATTTTTTTAATTATGAAACATTTAATTTTATGCAATACCAATTTTTGATATTTATTTTGTTCGTCAGATGGAGTAAAATAATAATTTTAAAATGATTCTCTCTTTTTATATCCACCTCACTCTCGTGGTATAAAAACCCATAATTTGAGAGTTTGAGATAACATGAGATATAAACCTGAGATTTTGCGCATTATAAACCCAAACTCGATTCCTAATATACAAGCAAACCGAACGACCAACTATGTAAAAGTATACCCACTTCAGCAAATCAAACAACTCCTTAATAAATGTAAAAGTATCGCATCTCAACATTGCGTTCTTCTTTTTGTTTTTTCTTTTTATGTAAAATAAATTTAAATAATGTCACTCATTTAATATTAGATTTAAATCATTTTTTTCTTATTTTTTTAATCATTAGCTACATATGAGCTGAGGTCCTTTTACTTTAGACAAATATTCTATGAGAATTGTTTTTCTTTTAATTTTATGACATTTACTTATTTTTAATAAATTTTAGCATCGATTTTTAATCTTATAATAATATAAATACAATTTTTTGAATTTGTTTACATTATAGCTAAGAATCTTATATGCACGTAC
The DNA here is from genome assembly GCA_030848705.1 of Heracleum sosnowskyi. Taxonomy (NCBI): domain Eukaryota; kingdom Viridiplantae; phylum Streptophyta; class Magnoliopsida; order Apiales; family Apiaceae; genus Heracleum; species Heracleum sosnowskyi. Next base: position 103,312,441 of record CM061245.1, read on the forward strand.
TAGTAACATATTTTTCATGATATATTATAACTCATTTATTTCTTAGATCAGAAATGGTACAATTGTTTTTCACTTTCAATCTTAGCACTATAATTTATTGTCAGATTACAAGTATAATAAAAAAGAAAGAACCACTGAGATACACAAATATATCATTTATATACAAAAATATAAAATAATATTATACCACCTTGGATCTCATTTACAAAAATTGTTATGCAAGTGTATAGTAGAATTTTGTTTAATAAAGTTGTTATGCATATGTGACACCATACATTGAAAATTTAATATAAATCAAATACGACGCTTAAATCTTATAGTGTGTGAAACTTAACAAAGTAAGAGCATCTCCAATGGGACATAACTCTTAGCTAAAAGTCTAGGTGGCATACCAAAATTAAAAATTATACATAATATGTAAAAGTTCCATCTCTCCAATGGGGCATTCCCTTTAGCTAAAATTATAGCCAACGTAACTATGTTGGCTATATATGCTGAACCTCTGCAGACCTGTAGCATAATTCCACGTCATCTTCTTGCCATGTTTTAATTATATTAACCATTTATAACAAGTTCAAATAATAATAAATTACTATATTTAAAATATAGCTGATCATTATAGCCAATGTCATTGGAGTACAATACGTTACAGATTCAACAAATTTTAGATAATTATTATTTTATACTATTTTAGCTAATCACTTTAGCCACCACCATTGGAGATGCTCAATAAGACGTAACTACCTCTCCTCTCTCCCTCCTTCACATAGCCTCTTTTTTCGTAGCAGTCGTAGGGGCTTTCATCGGTTTTCTCCAGTGTAAAACCCCAAATCAATTAATTTCTTTGGTTTATTCTTGTTTTTTTCAATAATTCCCCTTCCTGGTAAGGATTTATGTCCTTTTAGTTTGTTTTGTTTGTTTAATTAAACCTCATCTTGAGGAGTTTTGTTCCCAATTCATTTGGGTTTTGTTTATCCTCTCCTTGTGATGAGAGCTTGGTGTGTTTTGGTGTGTTTTGGAATAATCTAACGTTCGAGATGTTAGATCTGTGTGATTTTCAAGGTTTTGATTCAGTGATGAAGATTTTTATGGGATTGCAATTACAGTCGATAGTTCAAACTGGTTGTGACGAAGGAGGTACATATGTATATATCAACTTCAACAAATCGCTTGATTGTCTCTCCATGAAGACTGTAATCAACGATATGATATGTTTTACGTTTGTTCAACTCGATTATTTTTGTAGATGCCGTATGGTTTTTTATTAATGAATTAATTTCCGTTTCAAAAAAAAAGAAGTAATAAGATGTAAATGTGAGTTTTGAATCTCATTAAAAGAAATTATTATGCATATGTTGTTATCCTTGCGTTGGTAACATGTTTTTTGAGATATGAAAAAGTATCCATTTTAATATATCATATTTTTAGGTTTTGTATACATTTTATTGTAAAATGTGCACACATCACTTTTACAAATTTGCACATTTGGGTATAAGACAAAATTACATAACACAATTTGTCTATATTAAAATTAGTAACTAATGAGTTTAATTGAATAACCGCAAGCTCACTGTATATATTGCTAGTATATATAGAGTAGCAAGCGATTTGTATTCATAAGGAAACAAGTTTTATCGACTTCGTTTCAATTATCATCATTTCTTTCAAAGCAAAAACATACCGATTATAAAGAGTTTTAACTAACTAATAAGTATCACTAAATTATCACCAATTTATAAGACGCTAAACAAGAAATTTAAAATCTAGGGCAAACGGGTCCATCATGCTTACAAATAACTGACTTAATCTAGGGCAAACAGGCATGCTTATAGAATAACCGACTTCTAAGCTGAAGTGATTAGTATGATCACATTACTAGAGTATGCTAATCTCTCTCAAGTATTAACACTCTCTAATTTTTTTACAAATAATCACTTTTGGTAATTCAATTAATTGTGTAATTAAAACAAATTAATGCCTTCAGAAATTCAATCTTGCACTTGAATTCAATTCTACTAGTCGTATGTATATCTCTAGTGAGTGAAATCTCTCGATCTATTGCTCATATTCCATAGAATTAATTCATGACATCGGCCGATTATACAAATTAAACACCAAAACATAATTTATTAGAATGAACCAAAACCAATCAAGATACTGTGGAATTCATACCAAAATTATTGTGCAAACATGTCTTCCCATCTATGCCCTACAAACGACTACTCGCTAATACTAAGATTAAAAACAATAAAAATAATGACAAAAGCCCTTTATAACATGTAATAATAAAAAAAGAGAAGATAAATAAAACCTCAAACTTTACATTAATGATGATGAACCAGAATTAAACAAAGGGCGTCAAATAAAACAGATGAAGAAAGAAAAATCCTAGTTAGAAGAAAAAGTACTTATATGTTTTCCCCTATTTTATCTCTTAATAATAAAACTCATAATCCTAATAAAATATGATGTTATTACTAATAATAAAAGTATTTTTAATATTTTAATAAATATACAAATCGATATATCCATAATTAAGTACTTCAAGTGAATTTGGTTACTGCTTTTGCTCATCTCCTTGTTGGGCTCTTCTTGTTGGACCACTTCTGAATTGAAGAAAATTTCATAAGTTTCGTCTGAACTGTAAGATCGCCCAAATCCAATTTCTGGAACTCGAGATACGGTCCAAATAATGTATACATCCAGTGTAGCCCAATAATTTAGGTTCTGATAAGTTTGTAAAAGGGGTGTTGAATACAAACTGTACTATTTTCTCGAATTTGTTCGGTTTGTAATTTAACAATTCAAGAACAAATAAGTACGAAATGAAATGAAACAAGATTCAAGTTAAATATAACTTATATTAAACTTGAAGGGTGTTGCAAATACAGTACAGATTACAGGAAATTATTATCAAACTAATTAAAACAAATTAGAATGAATTCGACATGAATTTATCTATATTTGTAATAAAAAGATCGAATACTAAAAAGTAGTTTGAGATAATTTTTAGGGATAATGATCCGCTAGATAGTCAAACAAGTACAATTGAACTAATTCTAGTGGCTTGAATATGACAATAAGAACTAGAATTGATTACGATGTAAGAAATAAAAGCTCGGTTGGTTGTAAGCTTTTAATGGCAGAAAGATGATCTTAATTCGTTCTGTCTTAAAAACTCTGTCTATTTTGTTTGACTTCTGTCTTCACTTCTTTTGTAGGCAAATCCACTTTTCTATTGCAAGTACTATCGGTAGTACTCACGCATACATTGGTAGTACTATCGGTAGTACTTACCGATGACTTGGTAATACTATCGGTAGTACTAACTTTTAGCCTTGGTAGTAGTATCGGTAGTACTGTGTTAGGTCCTGATAAGTTTGTAGAAGGGGGGTTGAATACAAACTATACCGTTTAATCGAATTTGTCCTTTTAAGATTTAACAATTTAGAACAAATTATTGCGGAATAAAACTGAAACAATATTCAAGTTAAATAAAACTCTATTAAACTTGAAGGGTGTTACAATTTTGATCACTGATTACAAAGAACTTGATAAAACAAATCTAGAATAAATTCGACATGAATTTATCTATTTTTGTAATAAAAAGGATCGAATACTAAAAAGTAGTTCGATATAAAATCTAGGGATTATGATCCGCTAGAAAGCTAAAGTAGTACAAGTGAAATGATTCTTATGGATTAAATGTTAAGAACAAATCAATAATTAATTCACTTGATGAAATTAATTAGCTTCGACAGTTTGAATGGAATAAAGACAGAGAGAAAATGAAAAGCTTTTTCCTGCTGTCTTTTGTTCTTCAGTTTTTGTAAAACTTGAATCATTGGTCTCCTGCCTTGCTTTTTCTATTTAAATCAAATGCATTACTTTATCTTTTGTCCACCCACGTGCAAGTTACAGAAAGCAAATTGCCTTTGGAAGACTTAGAGGAAAATAATCATTTTGTTCTTGGAAGACTTACGGGAAGATAATGAATTCAATAGGAAGACATTCGGTAAGACAAGGAATTGTCCTAGGAAGACTTTCGGGAAGACTCGCTTGTGAGTCTTCCTAGTTCATTTTCCTAAGTCTTCCTAGTTCATTTTTATTCTAATTTAAATAATTAACTAAATAAATTATGTATTAAATTAATTCTTTACAGAATTAATTTAATAAATAATATACTTAATAGTATTAATTATTTATAAGAGAATAAATAGAATTAGTTGACTTCTCAATTAATTTCTTTTTATTCTAATTTAAATAATTAACTAAATAAATTATGTATTAAATTAATTCTTTACAGAATTAATTTAATAAATAATTTACTCAATAGTATTAATTATTTATAAGAGAATAAATAGAATTAATTGACTTCTCACTTAATTCCAGAATCACTTAAAACTTAGATAAATAACAAACATAATAGTACGTTGACACTCGATGCACTGTCTGGTTCATGAGTGACTAACGACAATGTTTGTTCTTTATCTATTTGACTTTAAGCAGTGATTCACTTCCTTCTCATTCAAGAACTCCGTAATCAGTATCTTTTTCTGTCACCACTTGAAATCTCCGTCACTTTAATAAATCCACTGAGCTTGAATACTTCATTGAGGCTTGATCAATAAATTGAGCTTCTTTCAATGTAGAATAACTTCAAGTCTGTAGATGACTTTAATCTTCATTCTTTGACAGATATAATCTTCTGAGATTCCTGTGACATCTGATCTAATATTTACTTATTACATTCTTGTTTAAGTTGAGTAGAATCCTCGAATTACAAATAGGCTATATCATATGCCTTTCAATCTCCCCCTATTTGTTTGTTAGAGAATAACAACCAAATACCTAGAGGATCACTCAACTAAAACCAAGAAAAAGATAGGACTCTTAAGCCTAAGTAAATACTAGAAAGTTCTGGATCAAATATGACATTTCTAGATTTCATCAGTAAAGATAAATACAAGACAGATGTTCCTCTAGACTGAACATATGATAACATTGAACCTGTCTTGATTTACCTAAGCTCTATACATATAACATTTACAAAACAGAGCTAATTACCTTTACTCCCCTGAAACTCCTCCTTTTCCTTTTATATCTTTATCAGCTCCAGCTCCCTTTTACTAGCTTTACCACAATTCTCTAGAAACTTCTCCCCCTTAGTTGAGGAATTCTCTACAGATTTAACTTTATGAGTATCTGAAGCCAGTAGGAGTTGAGATAGTTGATGGAGTTGAGATTGGAAGTAAATTTGTCTTCAATATTTCCTTGAGCAGTCCCAGCTGATTGTTGACAGAGGTGGAAGAAGAAGACCGTTCAACCACTTGTGCTTGCAAAAGTTCTTTATCAGTCTGGGTTTTGAATAGATGTTCCTGTAGATCAGCTATGTGAGCTAACTACATTGCAGTGTATGTGTCTGTGTGTGCACTCACTTGAATTTCTCTTGTAAGTGTATCACTCATCTCACGTGCATGTGTTTCACTCAGTGTTTGACTCTTATCACTCAACATTAGCTGTTTGTTTGCTCCTTTTTGATCAGTACCTGCATTGAAACTCACCCTAGCCTCTTCAAGAGAGGTCAGTGGTGGTGCAATGGGAGTTCGCAAATCCCGATCCTCAATCATGTCTATCAAATCACTTGGATTTGAAATCTGAATTGCTTCAGTGATAGACTGACCAGGTTGCCTTCCACTTTCTCCAGATAAATCTGCGAGTGGAAAATCCCGTTGGGAGCCAGAGGTGTTCACTCTGGGAGGGGAGAAAATGATTCTATTTAAATTTGGCAAAGAATCAAATTTTCCCTCAGATGCCTATGAAGGCACTTCTACCGTAACAATGGTAGGCACTGTAACCAGTTGCAGGTGCTCTGCTTTCACTGTGTCCTGAGCTTCATCTAATGAAATTGTTTTCTCCCATTGTGAGTAATGAGAGTGTGCTTGACTCAGTACAAAGTGCCATGGCCCTATGGCGAATTTCAATAGATTCATCCTGTTGAGAGAATGTCTCTAGATACAGTTCATTGGCCATTTCAAAGTCCATATCCTATTGAGAGGATACAGATGGGCTGACAGATGCCTCAGTATATATTGAATTTCTTTAGAGGAGGCAGAGCTGTGGGATCACTCACTGTTTCAATCAAAATACTTCTTTGTTTAACATTTGATTTCTGTTCAGGCTGAGAGGTCAAGTAATTAAGTTGTAGACTCATTGTTTGGCTCTAAGACCTGGGATAGAGATTGTGGATCTACAATCCCTTGGTCAGCCCTAACAACCACTTGGGTTCAGCAACAGTAAAAGAAGTGGATTGAGAGATAGAAAGTAATACCTGAATTGGATTTGGCACTGAATTTCCAGCTAAGCAAGAGCTAGATCAAAAATAATATATACAATATATTTACAAAAACATCTAAGACAAATAGAAAATAAAAGATAATAAATAATAAGCAATAAAAAAATAAAAAAATAAAAAATATTTACAGGAAACTATTTACATGCAATAACTATACAGAATATTATAGAAATGCATAAAAATAATATAAACTTGCAGAAATATTTAAACAACAATATTTACAATCTGAAACTAACTTAAATGATTCTTAAATAAATAAATTTTCAATAAAAATAGGTTTCTCTATTTAAAAAATATGAGAAAAGTATTTTTAAAGAAAATAAATTATTCAGAATATTTAAATTAACAAGCTTTATACATAAACAAGAATTGGCAAAATATATCATTCAATATCAGCAAAAAGAAAATGACTTTTTGAAAGAACAAACATGACAGAGATATTGTTAATCACTAAGACTGTTTAACATACCCAATTTACCAACTAACTTGATAAATGTGGATTCGTCAACAGATTTAGTGAATATATCTGCAGTCTGTTCTTCTGTGGGTACAAAGTGTAACTCCACAGTTCCATTCATGACATGCTCTCTGATGAAATGATACCTGATATCAATGTGCTTCGTTCTCGAGTGCTGCACAGGGTTGTTGGAGATTGCTATGGCACTTGTATTATCACACAAAATAGGAATTTTGTCTAATGCAAAGCCATAGTCCTTTAATTGATTCCTTATCCATAAGATCTGAGCACAACAGCTTCCAGCAGCAATATATTCAGCTTCTGCTGTTGAATTGGAAACTGTTTGTTGTTTCTTGCTATACCAGGAAATCAACCTACCTCCTAGGAATTGACAACTCCCAGAGGTACTCTTTCTATCCACAACACTACCTGCATAATCAGAATCTGTATATCCAACAAGATTAAAACCAGAATCTTTAGGGTACCAGATACCTAGATTAGGTGTACCCTTAAGATATCTCAAGATTCTTTTCACAGCAACGAGATGAACATCTCTAGGGTCCGCTTGGAACCTTGCACACAAGCATGTAGCATACATAATATCTGGTCTACTAGCAGTAAGATAGAGTAAGGAGCCAATCATACCTCTGTAGCTTGTAACATCTACCTTGATAGATTTGTCAGAAGCTCCAAGTTTGATGGCTGTTGAAGATGGAGTCCTTGCTGATGCTGAATCCTCCATATGATACTTCTTGAAGAGTTCTTTGAGATACTTGGATTGACAAATAAATATTCCATTTGACCTTTGACTTACTTGTAATCCAAGAAAGAACTTCAGCTCACCCATCATACTCATTTCAAACTTACTCTGCATAAGCTCAGCAAATCTCTTACAGAGATTATCATTAGTAGACCCAAATATGATGTCATCCACATAGACTTGGACTAATATCATATCATTTTTGTGTTTCTTTGAAAAAAGAGTTTTGTCTATGATACCTCTAACAAAACCATTTTCTAAAAGAAAACCAGATAGAGTGTCATACCATTTTCTTGGGGCTTGTTTGAGACCATAGATAGCCTTGAAGAGAAAGTACACAAAGTCCAGCAGCTCCTGATTTTCAAAGCCAGGGGGCTGTTCCACATACACTTCTTCATCAAGTTCACTATTCAGGAATGCACTCTTAACATCCATTTGATAGACTTTAAAATTGGAATAAGCAGCAAATGCTAAGAACATCCTGATGGCCTCAAGTCTAGCCACTGGTGCATAGGTTTCATCATAGTCAATGCCTTCAGCTTGAGAATACCCTTGTGCAACCAGTCTTGCCTTGTTCCTTGTAACAATGCCATCCTCATCTAGCTTGTTTCTGTATACCCATCTTGTGCCAACTACTTTCTTGTTCTTTGGCCTGGGTACCAGCTTCCAGACTTGTTGTTGTTCAAATTGATTGAGTTCATCTTGCATAGCAATCACCCAATCTGGATCAGTCAGTGCTTCCTCAGTTTTCTTTGGCTCCATTTTAGATAGAAATGCTGAGAAATGACATTCATTCTGAGTTGCACTTCTAGTTTTAACTCCAACATCTGGATCACCAATGATCAGCTCAAAAGGATGAGCTCTATTCCATACAGTCTGTCTTAGAAGATTTGATCTTGATGATTCGCCTTGAATTTCACTTTGATGTTGTGAGTGACTAGTTGATCCTTCATTTGCTCCCCCTGAGTTATTGCCTGATTGCCTTGATGACTCTTCTCCAGTGTTGATGGTATCTCCATTGTTACCAGTGTTTCCACCACCATCACCAAGATCATTATCATCATTGTTATTATCATTACCAGCAATAACTTCAGGCGGGGCTTCATCATCTGAATCTGAGTCTGGCAAGTTATCAAACTTCATTTTCTCAGATGAATCTGCTGTTTGGATATTAGGGAATGTAGTGTCATCAAAAGTAACATTGACACTTTCATTTACTGTGTGACTGCCAACCAAGTAGACCCTGTAAGATCTTCTGGAATAACCAACAAAAATAGCTTCTTGTGCCTTTGCATCAAACTTGCCACGTTTCACATTGTCATCTAAAAGCACAAAGCATTTTGCTCCAAATACATGAAAGTATTTGACAGTTGGTTTCTTGTTGTTCATGATCTCATACGGAGTCTTCATTAAGTCCTTGTTGATTAAAGTTCGATTCTGAGTATAACAAGCTGTATTCGCTGCTTCAGCCCAAAAGTACGTTGGAAGTTTGGACTCACTTAACATAGTCCTTGCAGCTTCAATCAATGTACGATTCTTTCTTTCCACTACTCCATTTTGTTGAGGAGTTCTAGGGGCAGAATACTGTCTTGTTATTCCTTTATCAGCACAAAAGTCATTTAGAATGGCATTCTTGAATTCAGTACCATTATCTGACCTTATGGCTCTAACAGGGAATCTAGAATCCAGCTCAATCAACTTTATATGGCCAATCACCAGGTATAGGGTCTCATCCTTGGAATGTAGGAATAAAACCCATGTATATTTTGAAAAGTCATCAACAATCACAAGTGCATATTGTTTCTTTGACATGGACATCACATTAACTGGACCAAACAAATCCATGTGCAGTAGCTGCAGTGGTTCAGTTATTGATGATGTGTCAGTGCCCTTGTGAGAAGCTTTCTTTGACTTTCCTTTCTGACATGCCTCACACAGTCCTTCCTGTGTAAATTCCATCTGAGGTAAACCTCTAACCAATTCCCTCTTGACTAAAGAGTTCATGGTTTTGAAGTTAAGGTGAGACATCTTCTTGTGCCATAGCCAACTATCATCTGATGAAGCTTTAGCATAAAAACAATTAACTTCATCTTTGAATCCCGAGTTCAGATCAGCTATGAACAAGTCACCTTTCCTTACTCCTTGAAGAGCAGGCTTTCCATTCTTCTTGTGAAGGATCTGACACTTCTCTCTGAATTCCTCTGTCCCTTCATTGATTATTTCAATCGTATCCCAAATGTGTTTGGCAGAGACACATTTTAAAATATGATTATGCATGATTGGATCAAGACAATCAATCAGTATCAATTGTAGACAGGCATCCAAGGCAACATCTTCTTTTTCTGCAGAAGTGTAGTCCTTGGGATCCTTAGGGTATATCCTAGCAGCCCTAGTAACAACATCATTCTCTATTAGCTCTTTCTCAGCAAACATAGGAATTCTTGGTCCATTCTTCAGCACTTCAAGATATTCAACATTAACCACTTGAAGAAACAAGAGCATCTTCTTCTTCCACATAGGATAGTGCTCCTTGCTGAACATTGGGATTTTTACTGTAGCCACTTTCTGTGTAGTAGACATCTTTTGAGATTTTTAGAAAAATAAAAATTTTAGAGTTAAAAAAAAATCTTAAACAATTGGATCTTTGATTTGTATATCAATCAAAAGGCTCTGATGCCAATTGTTAGGTCCTGATAAGTTTGTAGAAGGGGGGTTGAATACAAACTATACCGTTTAATCGAATTTGTCCTTTTAAGATTTAACAATTTAGAACAAATTATTGCGGAATAAAACTGAAACAATATTCAAGTTAAATAAAACTCTATTAAACTTGAAGGGTGTTACAATTTTGATCACTGATTACAAAGAACTTGATAAAACAAATCTAGAATAAATTCGACATGAATTTATCTATTTTTGTAATAAAAAGGATCGAATACTAAAAAGTAGTTCGATATAAAATCTAGGGATTATGATCCTCTAGAAAGCTAAAGTAGTACAAGTGAAATGATTCTTATGGATTAAATGTTAAGAACAAATCAATAATTAATTCACTTGATGAAATTAATTAGCTTCGACAGTTTGAATGGAATAAAGACATAGAGAAAATGAAAAGCTTTTTTCCTGCTGTCTTTTGTTCTTCAGTTTTTGTAAAACTTGAATCATTGGTCTCCTGCCTTGCTTTTTCTATTTAAATCAAATGCATTACTTTATCTTTTGTCCACCCACGTGCAAGTTACAGAAAGCAAATTGCCTTTGGAAGACTTAGAGGAAAATAATCATTTTGTTCTTGGAAGACTTACGGGAAGATAATGAATTCAATAGGAAGACATTCGGTAAGACAAGGAATTGTCCTAGGAAGACTTTCGGGAAGACTCACTTGTGAGTCTTCCTAGTTCATTTTCCTAAGTCTTCCTAGTTCATTTTTATTCTAATTTAAATAATTAACTAAATAAATTATGTATTAAATTAATTCTTTACAGAATTAATTTAATAAATAATATACTTAATAGTATTAATTATTTATAAGAGAATAAATAGAATTAGTTGACTTCTCAATTAATTTCTTTTTATTCTAATTTAAATAATTAACTAAATAAATTATGTATTAAATTAATTCTTTACAGAATTAATTTAATAAATAATTTACTCAATAGTATTAATTATTTATAAGAGAATAAATAGAATTAATTGACTTCTCACTTAATTCCAGAATCACTTAAAACTTAGATAAATAACAAACATAATAGTACGTTGACACTCGATGCACTGTCTGGTTCATGAGTGACTAACGACAATGTTTGTTCTTTATCTATTTGACTTTAAGCAGTGATTCACTTCCTTCTCATTCAAGAACTCCGTAATCAGTATCTTTTTCTGTCACCACTTGAAATCTCCGTCACTTTAATAAATCCACTGAGCTTGAATACTTCATTGAGGCTTGATCAATAAATTGAGCTTCTTTCAATGTAGAATAACTTCAAGTCTGTAGATGACTTTAATCTTCATTCTTTGACAGATATAATCTTCTGAGATTCCTGTGACATCTGATCTAATATTTACTTATTACATTCTTGTTTAAGTTGAGTAGAATCCTCGAATTACAAATAGGCTATATCATATGCCTTTCATACTGTCATTTATATTGGCAGTACTAACTGAAAGTACTACTAGCCTTATAATCAATTCTAATTTAATTTATTGCATTAATTAGTTTAACAAATAAATTAATTTTAAGTGAATTAATTTATAGATTAAATTAATTAATTTTTAGTTTAATTAATTTAAGGAATAAATTAATTCTGATTGAATTAATTTATAGTTTAAATTAATTAACTCATTTAATAAATTAAAAGAGAATTAATACTCAATCCGAGAACCACTTAAAATACTGACGAACTTCCACTGAATGATGTTGATACTTGATGTACTGTCTGGTTCATGAGTAACTAACTTCAATGATGGTTCTTCATCTTTTGACCTTAAGTTGTGGTCTTTTTTCCTTTTCCTTTTATCAACCACTGTAATTTGTACATTTGATGTCACACTGATGAAATCTCTGTCACATAAAATAGATCCACTTTCTTGAATACTTCACTGAGACTTGATCAAATAAATGAACTTCTTTCAATGTAGAATTACTTCAAGTCTGTAGATTGACTTTAATCTTCATTCTTTTGACTGATATAATCTTCTGAGATTCCTGTGATAGTTTAAATTATTATGTAATTATTACATTCTTTGTTAAGTTGAGTCGAATCCTCGGTGTTTACAAATAGGCTTATGCATATGCCTTTCAAATACATTTTTTTTTCTATTTTGACTTCAAAATAGCTCTTTCGCTCCAGATCCTTCTATTTTTTCCCATTTTTTTCTCTACAATAAAATATCAAAATTTATTAATAAAAATCCAAAATAATGTAATATACAGTGAAATGATAAAATTATCTAATATATATATTAAAAATATTCTATAATAACTTGTGACGAGGACCGTTCCATCCATTCTTTGCATTGTCCTTTTAATTTCCTGTTGATCATTTTTCTCCTTGAATTTCTCCCCAAATTTGTTTTGTAGGTTTACCACATGTATACTATATAAATTGGACCACTGTGCTTAGGTTTTTCAGTTTTGTCCCTTAAAAATCTTCAGAAATTTGTCGAACACTAATCTTAAAATTTGGTTAAGTCCCAATATCGTGGACTCTGTGAAATGGCTAGACTAATTGAATAGTTCTTTCTTGAATTCTGAGACTTCACAATGTAGTATAAATTATATCGTGAACTCTAATCTGCGATATGATTTTTGGATTTGTCGATATGTAGACTTATCAATATATTACTTTGACTAGCCAACATGTAGATTTCATGATAACTTTCTTGAATTTGCTACATGCAGGATTCTAGATATGTTGGACTTATCGATATAGTGCATTATGGACTTCTCTGTATTGAGACTTCACGATAGAAGTTTGACTTTATAACATTGGCAATTCTGACTTCTCGATGTATGACTTAGAATATTTTTGTTCATTTTTGCAAAACTCCCATTATTTCCGTCTTTCTTCCAATAGCTTGATGCATTAACAAACTTGAACTTCTACCAAACCTTATTTCATGACTTAATTACAATGTGAACAGTTACAGAAATTGACCAAAACAATATAAGCACGTACAAACTTAAGCTCAAAATACAAGGAATTTTTTTTCCCTAGAATGGTCATGTAAATGACACATTGCAACACTATAAATTTGTTATTAGATGTTACAAGCACGCCCTTATGTATAACACAACTAAATAAAATATAAATGAGAGTTTCTAATCTTTTCAAGAGAGTCTGTTATTCAAGTGTTGCGTTGTTCTCTTGCTCTCGTGCATATATACTTCTAAGGATATGATATGATAGAATACATCGATTTATGAGAGATAAAAAGTTGCACTTGTAATCTTATCATCATAATTGTTGTGCATATATTTACAAAATACTTTCGGTAATTTGAATTCACTTACCCGATATACTTTACATGTATGTCGGTTTCAACATTTATGATATATAAAAAATAGCACTTCTAATCTATCATGATTGTGCATCTATCATCAGCATAATTTTTAGAATTCGGTATCACTTAATTAATTTATGATAAACATGAATGTTTCAAATCTTATTAGCATAAATTGGAATGCACGTAGACTTTTCATGATATGATAGAACTCAGTTGTTATTGTTATTATTATATCAGAAACTATACTTCAGTTATCACCTTCAATCTATCATCCTCACTGTGAGACTGTGTGGCCATCAGGGTAGGATGTTATACTAGATATCCTTTGAGATTAGTCGATGTGCGCGCATGCTGGTACAGACTCCCAATATAACAAAAAAATCTCTCGAATAGATTATTGTGTTATTTAGTATAAAAATTATAATAATAGAATATCTTCTTCGATATTATCTATAAAAGTTGTCATGCATTTGTAGCATCTTCAAATTTTATTTATAAAGTTGTTATGTATATGTCAGCACCATACTTCGAAAATATGATATAACAAAACTGTTTATGATAAATTCAAAATGACGTTTCAATTTTGTCTTCTCTCTGTAAATGTAATTATTATTCTTTTTTGATATTATCTGTGACGTTCATAAAGTAATATGATTTACATCCGAATGTAAAATCTTATCAAGAAAGTTGTTATGCATACGTTGTTATGATACAATTTTTAAAATGCGATAGAACTCATCCATTTTGTGAGAGATAAAAACAGCATTTTAATCTTATTCTTATACTTCATATGTATATGTATGTTGACAAAATAGTATGCGTACATGTACATATAATTGAACAGTGATTTAAAACAAATAGTTGTTTAGTTCGGAAGTTTTGTATATCATGTACTTCATCCGTTTCTCAAAAACTGACGGCTTAGAATTCTGAAAGTCAAACATCTTTAAGTTTGATCACAAATTGTACACTGCTAATTAATAATTTTATAAATTGAAAAATTAAATCTATTAGTAAATGTAATATACTTTCTAATGATATTATTTTTATAATTTTCAAATATAATAATATTTATTAATCATCAGTTGAGTTGGTTTTACTTTAAAATTTTATAAAACGTTAGTTATTATGTGTTGTGGAATAAAAAAAGTGCTTTGTGAATTTAATGAGCTTCGAGCTTTAATGGCTGCACTTGTGTTTCGAGACTAAATCGGTCCTCACAAGATGCCTACGTATCTCAATTATTACTGAGAATCAAGCCAAATTAACGTAGTTCTTGGTGTTGCCCTCGGGGCTATGGTGGCAGGGGCACACCAAGGACGTAGTGACTTGTATGTCCTTATTCGAGGATGAAGTCTAAAACGTAGTTCTAGGGGTGCCTTCGTGGCTTGTTGCGCCTTCGAGGCGTTGTGACGTATGGAGCTGTGCCCAAAACGTAGTAGAGGGCGTATGGAGATGTGTCCAAAACGTAGTAGATGACGTATGGAGCTGTGTCCAAAACGTAGTTCTGATTGTAGGATCAGGGTCCTTATATAGGCGTCTAGAGCCTAGTATTTATGGTATGTTTATGAGTCTTAGCGAATAAGTCTCCTTTTTGATATTGGATAAACATTGTATTTCTTGCTGGAGAATTCGTTTCCTTGTTGATAAAGGCTATGACTCATTAATTGCCTTTAATTGGGATTCTGGATCCTTCTTTGCTGAATTTACCATATTTTGGACTCTTTTTATGAGCTGTATATTTTCCCTATTCATTAATTACGAAATTAATGAATAATTAGGGTGTCGGGCCTTAAATATCGGCCTTTCCATTGACTTGTCAATTATATTTCTATAATTACTTTTCTGACCATATCATTTGCCCCCCAACTTCTGGGAAAATCTCCTTGGGGTTTTCGTAGAAGTTATAACGTGTTTTTCCTCAAAATTTTCCATTTTAAGGGCATTTTCGACCTCAAATTAGGTCATTTTTGACCTCCTTTTTGACCAGGAAACAAGTCATTTTCGACCTCAAATTCGACCACGAAACAGGTCATTTTCGACCTGAAATTCGATCAGGATTTCGACCTCGACTAGAGTGAGGTCGAAGGTTTCGACCTCGATTTTTAAGTCTTTTTCGACCTCGATCCAGCCTTTTTTCGACCTTGATTGGTCCCAGGTCGATGGTTTCGACCTCGACTTCCCAGTCATTTTCGACCTCGGTCATTCGACCTCGATCCCTTATACTTTCGACCTCGATTTATAGGTCATTTTCGACCTGGGTCATTCGACCTCGATTCCTCATACTTTCGACCTCATTTTGCAGGTCATTTTTTACCTGGGTCATTCGACCTCGTTCCAGCCTTTTTCGACCATGATTTCTAGGTTCATATCGACCTCGATCTCTAGGTCGTTTTCGACCTCATTTTGGCGTGAGGTAGAGCGCTTAGACCTCGTTCACTCTTGTTTCGACCTTGAATCCTTCTGTTTTCGACCTCACTTAGGTGTGAGGTCGAGGGGTTCGAGCTCGATTTATAGTGTATTTTCGATCTCAGTCAATCGACTTCGATCTAGGGTCTTTTCGACCTCGAATTTTCAATTTTTTGACTGGATTTTTGGTGCGAAGTCGATGGAAACGACCTCAATTCCTCGTATATTTTCGACTTCGAGCCTTCGATGTCGTTCTAAGGTTTTTTCGACCTCAATTTCATTATTTTTCGACTTTATTTGGGAGCGAGGTCGTTGGAATCGACCTCGTTTTCCCATATGTTTTCGACCTCGGTCGTACGATTTCGATTTAATGTCTTTTCGACCTTAAATCTTTTATTTTGCCTTGGCTATATTCCAAATTTCATTCTTTTCTTGGGCCTTAACTAGCCCAATTTTTAATTGGACTTAAATTATTCCAGCCTTGGGCCTTATTGGGCCTTTATTGTTTGGGCTTCGAATTTGCCTGAGACCCAAATTATTTGGGTTTTAATCTCTATAATCCATAAATAAATTTGTGGGCCTTAACTGACTATAGACGGTTGCCCTTCCTTAACCGGTTGGGTTTCCAGTCACTAGGCGATTCCTGGCGAGATTTTCTGTTGAATCTCATCATTTTCTGGGTTTCTTACTTGAAGTTTTGAAGAATTCTTTGAAGATTCTAGGCTTTCTTTGAAGATTCTGGGTTTAAAATGGCTAATCGCGCTTCCCAACGTCTATGATAATGCACTAGGATTTCATAGAAGTTATACCGGTCTTTTTCGAGACTTGGGGTCTTTTTATCCCTTACCTGGGACTTACTACCTTTTTTTGGGGATTTTAATATACACTAGTGTTTCACGAGTATCGTCTTGGTGTAAAGTGTGGAGCGACCTACACATTTACGACGATTTTGCCTTATTCGAGGCTAACTTGACATTTGCATAAGCCTTTTATGTCTTATACTGTCTTGTTTTGGCTTCAAGCCTTTCATTGAGCATATCGAATGATGGGGTTTGGACTGAATGTCTTAGGTTTCTGGGGTTTCAACCCTTCATTTGCTTTCTAGGAAGCTCATGATTTCATCGAACCTTATTTCTATTTGTCCTAGTAGTGATTCCAATCAGGACACACTTTAAACATAATAGACTTTCAAATTTGAGGCATGCCAAGTCCTTGGCACCTCATGCCCTTCGAGGGTTTCTAGCTTGTACGAGCCTCGACCAAATACGTTCTTGACGCGATATAGTCCTTCCCAATTTGGGGCCAACTTGCCTTTTTGTCCAACTCCGGATGCCTCAATCTTTCGGAGGACTAAATCTCCTTGTCGAAAAAATCTCTCTTTAACCCTTAGGTTGTAATAGAAAGATGCTCGTTTCTGATGCTGAACTATCTTGGCATTTGCCTCATCTCTAACTTCATCAATCAAATCTAAGGCCAGCCTCAAGCCTTCCTCATTTGTTTCTGGCTCATAAGCCTCAATTCTTGGAGACGTGTGAGTAATCTCCACTGGAACCACTGCCTCTGCCCCATATGCCAACAGAAAGGGGGTAGCTCCAGTGGTGACTTTGCAGGTAGTATGATATGCCCATAGTATGGGGAGCAATTCGTCCACCCAAGTGTTTCTGGAGCGTTCAACTCTTTTCTTCAGTCCATCCAGGATAATTCAATTTGCAACCTCAGCTTGCCCATTTGCTTGAGGATGGACGACATAAGTGAAGCGCAACTTGATATCGTTCTCATCACAATATTTCTTAAACTCATCGTTGTTAAACTAAGTTCCATTGTCTGTGACCAAGATACGTGGAATCCCGTATCTGCATATCACATTTTCCCAGAAGAAATGCATCACTTGTTTGGTGGTTATCTTGGCTAATGGCTTAGCCTCAATCCACTTGGTGAAGTAGTCGATTGCTACTATCAAAAACTTTCTTTGAGCACTTGCCATTGAAAATGGCCCGAGTATATCAATTCCCCACATGGCAAAGGGGATAGGTGAGTTAATGGATGTCATCATTTCTGGTGGTTGTATAACCACTGGTGCATGCTTTTGGCACCGTTCACATTTCTTCACGTAGCTTTTAGCATCAGCAAGCATGCTTGGCCAATAGAAACCTAGACGTGTGACTTTATGAGCAAGGGCTCTGCCCCCCAAGTGCTGCCCACAAATTCTTTCATGTACTTCCCTTAGGGCCAATTCTGCCTCTTGGGGTTTCAAGCATTTTAGATAAGGAATGATGAAAGACTTCTTGTATAGAATTCCCTCAATCAGGGCATACCTTAATGCTCTCACATACAGCTTTCGTGCTTCTGTAGTGTCGTTGGGTAACCACCCAGTTTCCAGATGAGCTTTGATGAGATCTATCCAACAACTAGCAACATCAATAGGTGCTACCAACTTTCCGTTGATGGTTGGGGTCCTCAGGACTTGGAAGTATACACTCCCTGCATAGTTTTCAATTTCGGAATAAGCAAATTTAGACAAGGCATCAGCCTTCATGTTTTCTTCCCTTGGAATGTGCTCTACATAACATTCATCAAACTGAGTCATAATGGCCTTGACAAGTTTCAAGTACTTGGCCATGACTTCATCTCTGGCCTCAAATTCCCCATTTACTTGGGAAACCACTAGCCTCGAATCTCCACATACTTTCAGAGTTTTGACTCTCAAGGCTCCAGCCAGCCCTAGGCCAGCTATCAGAGCTTCATATTCAGCTTCGTTGTTTGTCGTTGGGAAGTCCAGTTTTAGTGCGTACTCTATGAGGAATTCATCAGGACTTTGTAGCACTAAACCAGCTCCACTTGAATTTGTTTTTGATGCTCCATCAAAATAGAGCACCCAACATTCTTTGGAGACCATTTCTTGATCTTTCTCATCCTCCACTATTACTTCCTGCCCCCCGACTTCTTGGTTGTCAATGGTGCATTCAACCATGAAGTCAGCGAGTGCTTGAGCTTTGATGGTCGTTCGAGGCTTATACTTGATGTCAAATTCCCCTAGTTCAATGGCCCATTTGATCAATCTTCCACCAACTTGAGGGCTATGCAAGATGTTTCTCAGAGGTTGATCAGTCAAGACCTCTATCTTGTGAGCCTGGAAGTATGGGTGTAGCTTTCTTGAGGCCATTATCAAGGCTAAAGCAAACTTCTCAATCGTTGAGTAGTTTATTTCTGGCCCATGTAGAATCTTACTCACATAGTAGATGGGTTTCTGAACCTTCAATTCTTCTTTTACCAAAACGGCTCCAAGGGCTGTGCTAGAAACCGCTAAGTACAAATGGAGAATTTCCCCTGGCTTGGACTTTGCCAACAGTGGTGCCTCAACCATGTATTTCTTCAGGGCCTCAAAGGCCTCTTGGCTTTCAGTCGTCCATTCAAAGTTTTTCACATTCTTGAGTGCTTTGAAGAAGGGTAAACACTTCTCTCCTGATTTGGAGATGAATCTTCACAATGCTGCCACTCTCCCTGTTAGTTTCTGGACATCTTTGACAGTCCATGGTGGTTCCATGTCTAGAATTTCTTTGATTTTGTCGGGATTAGCCCCGATTCCTCTCTTGGAAACCATCATGCCTAAAAAATTTCCCGAGCCTACACCAAAGGCACACTTAGTTGGATTCAACATCATCTTGTGGTGCCTTAGCACTTCAAATGCCTCTTGGAGGTGCTCAATGTGATCGGCCTTATCGAGGCTCTTGACTAACATGTCATCTACATAGACCTCCATGGTTTTTCCATCCTTGGTGAATTTGCTGAGTTTTCCTCTTCGTATCAGAATTTCGATCTCATCTTTCAATTGCATACAATCGTCGGTGTCGTGACCGACTTCTTTGTGGAACCGACAGAACTGATTTTGGTTCCGTTTGGACATGTCAGCCCTCATTGGCTTCGGCCATTTGAGATCTCCTTCCTTAGCTATCTCCATCAGAATTTGACTCCTGGAAGTGTTCAATCTTGCATACTCCGTAAACTTTGGGCCAAAATTGTTTCTCTTGGGTGGAGAATCAGAGTCCTTTGACGTTCTGGGAAACTTTTCCTTGACGTCGTACTCCTGAGTTTCTTTTCTTTTCTTTGAGTTTCCACTACCGCTAGCAGTGGGTTCATACTTTCTCATGCTTTCTTCAGCCTTGATATACTTTCTGGCTCTATCTTGGAGCTTCAGCATGCTCTCGGGTGGATGTTTAGCTAACGACCTTTTGAAGTGGTCATCAGTAGTTCCTTGTTGCAGGGCTATCATAGCCACTATGTCCTCTAAGTCTGGGACTTTCAAAGCCTCCCGAGTGAATCGATTGATATAGTCCCTTAGGGCTTCATTCTTTCCTTGCTGGATTGCCATGAGTGATGCAGAGCTTTTCTCATGCACCCTTCCACTAATGAACTGATTGATAAAAGCTTTGCTTAGTTCTTTGAAAGACCCAATTGAGTTGGGAGGAAGACGGCTATACCAGCGTTGGGCCATGCCTGCCAAGGTTTGTGGAAGCGCCCTACACTTGATCGCATCGTTGGTTGACTGCAACAGCAGTGCATTGGAGAAGGTCCTTACATGATTTGCGGGATCTCCCGTTCCATCATAGGCTTTGATCGAAGGCATCTTGAATTTTCTGGATATAGCCATTTTCATGATGTCTTGAGTAAACGGTGGTGTAGGATCATCAGGATCTCCTAGGGGCAACAGAATATTAGGATCACCCCTTGGGGCTTCGGCCTTCTTGGTTCTTCTTGCCGGTGGATCCAAGTTGATTATCGGGATCCCTTCAGTCGTTCGGCTTTGAGATTGAGCGGCCTCCTCCTCAGCAAGGAGTTTCTTGAGTCTTGCAGTCTCTGCCTCATGGGCTGCAATTTTCTCCTTAGTAGTTTGGGGTTGATCCCGATTTGTCTGGGAAGAACGTCTCCTTCTTGGGGCGACATCCTCTCCAGTTGTATAACCCTCATCCTCGGTGTATGGGCCCGAGTAATCTTGAACGAAAGGGGTCTGTCAAGTTTGTTGATTTTGGGGTCCCAGACCTTGAATATAAGGGGGCACATATGCCTCATGGTAGATTGGATTAGTTCCACTACCGCCCGCCATGGGTCGAGGGGGCATGTCATAGCTTGGCATCCCAAAAGTCTGATTCGCGTATTGAGGGAGATCAGTAGTATGGAGTTGAAGGCTTCTCGGTGCATTCATGATGAGTGTAGAAGTCGAGATTGGTTGCTGGTGAACGGTCTCTTGTGGATTAGATCCATGAATGACCATCTGCAGGGGATTCGTCCCTTCAACCGAAATTGGGATTTCCGGTCCTTGAGTGTTGGTGGGGATATTCGTCCCTTGAGTGCCAGTAGTTGGCGGTGGTTGATTTCCGTGAGTATCAGCCTCAGAGGTGACAGTGCGATCCTCAGGAGTTTGAGTATCTCGAGCTGTTCTTCGTGTGTTTGCCATGGTTGATGTTGTCTTCCCACAGGCAGCGCCAAATGTTGTGGAATAAAAAAAGTGCTTTGTGAATTTAATGAGCTTCGAGCTTTAATGGCTGCACTTGTGTTTCGAGACTAAATCGGTCCTCACAAGATGCCTACGTATCTCAATTATTACTGAGAATCAAGCCAAATTAACGTAGTTCTTGGTGTTGCCCTCGGGGCTATGGTGGCAGGGGCACACCAAGGACGTAGTGACTTGTATGTCCTTATTCGAGGATGAAGTCTAAAACGTAGTTCTAGGGGTGCCTTCGTGGCTTGTTGCGCCTTCGAGGCGTTGTGACGTATGGAGCTGTGCCCAAAACGTAGTAGAGGGCGTATGGAGATGTGTCCAAAACGTAGTAGATGACGTATGGAGCTGTGTCCAAAACGTAGTTCTGATTGTAGGATCAGGGTCCTTATATAGGCGTCTAGAGCCTAGTATTTATGGTATGTTTAGGAGTCTTAGCGAATAAGTCTCCTTTTTGATATTGGATAAACATTGTATTTCTTGCTGAAGAATTCGTTTCCTTGTTGATAAAGGCTATGACTCATTAATTGCCTTTAATTGGGATTCTGGATCCTTCTTTGCTGAATTTACCATATTTTGGACTCTTTTTATGAGCTGTATATTTTCCCTATTCATTAATTACGAAATTAATGAATAATTAGGGTGTCGGGCCTTAAATATCGGCCTTTCCATTGACTTGTCAATTATATTTCTATAATTACTTTTCTGACCATATCATTATGGAATGTAGGCAGTAATATTTTATTCACTTCAAATTACTTTCTTATCTTATTTTTTAAATAAAATTGAAATAGGTCCACACATATTAATTTGATCCTAAAACAATGTTTTAAAAGCAAATCTTGGAGCTATTTTTTTTGTAACTTAAAATACATGTAAAAAGAATCAAAATAATTAGCCATTTAGGAAGAAAGGTGCACAGTATTTACACTAGATATAATTAACATATATAGACTCTAGTTGACAAATATTCTACTTTTTCAATTCAATTAAATAGGCAAATTTAAAAATACAAATTATAGTATTTCCAAATTCCAACTCTCTTTATTTAAATATAATACATAAAAAATCGTGAGTATATAACTCTTGTACAATGTATGTGCGGTTAAAAATCGTACATGCCATAAACCTTAAAGTTGCCACCGACCCAAAGAGCATTGAGCATCCCAATGTGCCAGTTTCTTAAATTCTAGATTTATCATTTACGTGTGTGTATACATTCCATATATAGATCCCCTGTAACAGCATCCCTCGCCATCTTTTCAAATACCCCTCCAAATTCTTCTCTCATATTTCCCAACTACCCCTTCATTAACTTTCAAACATTGCCATCTCTCTCTCTCTCTCTCTCTCTCTCTCTCTCTAATTTATTCAAGTCAATTACCATCAACACAGACTTTCTCTATTTTACTCTTCAACTTTCTTCTTTTACTCAAAAACCCTTCATATATATATCGTACGGGGATATATATTTGGACTTATATATTCTTGTTTTTCTCTGCACAAGATTTGAAGTTTTAAGTTTCTAAACAGACCCTTTTGATCAGTTTGTTTGTTTGATGATGGATAGCACAAACGGTTCTGCAAACAACCATTCAAAAACAAGGCTGCAGAGACTTAGATGCTCTGTTCAAAACTATGATTGGGGCAGGGTTGGTTATGAATCTGCCGTGGCCAAACTTTTTGAAAAGAATTCTGGGCTAGAAGAAATTGAGGAAAACAAGTGTTATGCTGAGTTATGGATGGGCACACATGCATCTGGGCCTTCTTTTGTTGTGGAAGAAGAGTTGTTGTTGGGTCATGACAACCAGGATGCTAGTTTGAAGTCTTGGATTGAGAAGAACCCGGGTGTACTTGGAGATAAGGTGTTTGACAAGTGGAATACTAATCTTCCTTTCTTGTTCAAGGTATATTTACATGTTGTTTTCTTGTTTGTTTCCTTCTTTCTATTTGTGTGTATGTTTTAGTTTTTTGAAATTGTGGTTATGGTTATTGGGTTTTTTAAAGCAACACAATTTGATAACTAACTTGTTAAGACAGAATTTTAGGTTTGATTGTGTCCAATTTCGTTGTTCTAAAACTTAATAAATACATGTATTTGAAGCAAGACAATTATATTTATTTATTCGCTATAACATAAGATTCTGTTGGGATTTTTCTCTGATCTTAAGATACTTGACACTATTTTGATTTATCTCAATGTAAATTTTGGAGTCTCTTTAAATTGAGCAAGTAATTGAGTCAATTTTGATATCTTTCAATGTAATTTTTGGAGTCTCTTTAAATCGGGCAAGTAATTGAGTCGGGTTCAAGTTGTACTTGGGATCATTGTCACTATTATTTTTTAGATGACAGTGTTTTGATGCGATAGTCAAATGTTTATTTGTCACACTATTGTACTATAGTCGTTAATATGTATATTTTCCTTAAACAGTTATTTGGTTAGTTGTTTATACAGGGTGAAACAGAGGATAAAGAAGCTGTTATTTTTTTGTCCAAAATTGAATGGTCAATTTGTTAACTATTAACATCCCTGCAGCTGTTCACATAGTTTGTTAATTGTTAAAAACGTACGTATAAAAAGGCGTGGCTCATGTCTCTTTAGGGCCCTAGACACATGTCAATAAGCATTTTGTTTGGATAAGTTTAAAATTAATTAAATATTTAAAAAAACTACAAATTTAACTGCACAGCCTACAAATTACTCTCATTTTCAATCTGTATTTGTAAAAAAAAATACTGCATATATTTATTTGTGTGAAATATGTGATCTTTAGCTTCACAAATGAGTAATCTAAGAAAAATTAATCAACTTGTGCATGCAGAGCACATGATAATAGGCCTTCCAATTTTTATTTTGGGAAGATCTCTGTTGAAAAGTAAGTAGGTCCATGTTCAGGTTTAAATAATGAGGTTCACGTTCAGGTACGTTTCCATGTGCCAGCACTGCTTAGAATGGAAGAATCCACCCTACTTGTCCTCAAAAACACTGTTGTGGATGAGAAACTGGTGAACTAGATTGCAATCGAACAGAGTAGTTCTGTTCTTTACTGGACCCAAAATTGGAAAACGAATACGACTTTGATTAATCCGGAATATAACCCAAATTGACTTGTTTAGTAAATTTTAATTCTTTTTAGCTTGTACATTTACTAATTATTGCTTTTCAAATTTTAAAAGATTTAAAAACAAAACAGGATTGAGGTAAACACGGCCCGAATTCCGCAATTGCTTCCTTTTTAATATCCTGTTATTTATTTCTATTTTATGCATTGTTATTTTACTGAATATTGGTGTACTTCTGCAATTTACTCATTTCTTAGTAAATTTTGTTAGCCTATCCAACTTGATATCTCTTTTTTGCAGGTACTTTCAATAGCCAAGGCATTGTCAATACAAGCTCACCCGGACAAGAAATTAGCAGAAATGCTTCACAAGACACAACCGAATGTGTACAAGGACGACAACCACAAGCCCGAAATGGTGTTGGCCATTACAGATTTCGAGGCTTTGTGTGGATTCACAGAATTTGAGGTGACTTTCATTCTTGTAATGAGTTGTTTATGAGTACTTTTTTAGTACAGTGAGAATATACTATTAATGTTATAATCCTATTATATTGTGTTCAGTTTATTCTTAATGATGCATATAAGAAATCAAGCAGAAACCAATCAGTTTTTGGAACTGAAGTTGGGGTGGATTGGTATATTCTTATATGCTTTTAGGATTCACGTGTCATCTAAAAGTCTTCACCTGATTTCAGTTGTGCTTCCATTTTAATAATGTGAAACATTATAAATATTCTTGTTTTAAGTTTGATTGTATATGCTGTATTATACATTGGCGAGCAGGGTGATGGCATCTATTGAGTAATACTTGCTTTCTTTGTCTGAGTAGAATGTTAAACTACTTATAGCTGCTCGAGTAAGTTTGTTAGCATTAAATGCTCCACATGTTCTTATATAAAATCTGAAGACTTGAGCCTTGAGGTCACTTTCTGTTTCGATTTACAAGTATGTGTAGAACTTACTTGTGCTTGTGTAGCCTCATATATCTTGAACGAATATCTGTTGTCATTGTCTCAGGAGCTTCAGGATATTCTTCGAGATTTTCCTGAGATTTCAGAAGTGGTGGGCACTGCATGTGTTGATCAAGTGTTGAATTGCAGTGAGAAGGATGGGGAAGGGAAGAAGAAAGCTCTGCAAGCTTTATTCACCCAACTCATGTCAACCACTAAGGAGGTGATTTCTGACATTTTAGCCAAACTGATTAATCGCCTTAACTTGGAAAGCGAGGTAAACTATAACTCAGTTCTTTCTGACATGGTTTTCATATCATGAGCATCATATTCTGATTATTAATTGTTTTACTAATTATACTCAACATATTTGACATGTAAGAAATTGGTTTTCGGTTTTATCAGGCAAGGGAGTTGACTAGCAAAGAAGCACTATCTTTGCGCCTGGAAAAGCAGTATCCAAATGACGTTGGGGTCATAGCAGCCCTGCTCTTTAATTACGTCAAACTCAAGCCTGGAGAAGCTTTGTATCTAGGGGCAAACGAACCTCATGCATACATTTTTGGTGAATGTATCGAGTGTATGGCTACCTCAGATAATGTTGTGCGAGCTGGGCTTACTCCGAAGAAGCGCGATACTGAGATTCTGTGTTCTATGCTGACATATAAACAGGTTTGTGAGAAGCTTGCCTGCTCTACTTGTACAATAAGATGGTTGTGGATATTGATTAGGATGTAGCTAATACCATTTCTTAAATTCTCTGTTCTATATGTTGGACTTAAATTTACCTCAGGCACAAATCTAATCCCCTTTCTTGCAGGGCTCTCCTGAAATTTTGCGAGGGGTCAACATAAATCCAAATACAAAAAGATACACACCCCCTCTTGATGAATTTGAGGTTGATCATTGTGTTCTCGAGGATGAGAAATCTGTTGTTTTCCCTGCAATACCCGGCCCTTCAATCTTTCTGGTCACAGCGGGAAACGGAACAATGAAATCAGAAGCTGAAGAGACAGTTTCTGAGGGCGACGTCGTATTTGCACCAGCCGACACTTGTATCTGCGTTACTGCTGCATCTGAGTTGCACTTATACAGAGCTGGAGTGAACCGCAGATTTTTTGGGCTGGAGTGAACAATGTGTACCATTTATGATGGTAGAAGTCATTTAAGCTTATGGTGTGTCGAGTAAAGCGGCGTCTGTATGTTAGCATTTTAAATTAAAGTAGTTTCAATATATAAATGAGTACAATAAATTTAAGTAATACATCTTCCTCGTTGTGTCTTGACATTACGACATTCCCTTAAGCAAGGGGTTATATTTTGGTGTAGTTGGTACTTGTAAGAATATACAAAAACATAAAAAAACATTTCTTCATATCCAAAAACTAAAAATGTCAAATATCTTAAACGTTAACGATAAGTTTTCACAATTACACAGATATCAAGCTTAAACTAGGTACTCAAATACAACATCTTTTCTAGATAGCTTCCTAAGTTGCGATTAGCAGCGATTTTGTAATAATTTTAATATGTTTTTAGATAAAATAATATTTGTAAATATTAAATTAAGACTTTTTTTGAATTCTCCATTTCATCTTGATCAATTACCGAAATTTTGAATAAATAAAGAAAAGGACAAATGTTTAATATTTTTTATTATTTTAATATTATATCAAAATTTAATATATTTATCACCATTTTTATTTTTCTCGAAATTCATATCACAACTTCTATTTTAAAATACATAATACACCGTCAACATTAAATTCAAGCATATATATCTTCTAATGAATCACTCTCGTTAAACATGTTTCCTTCCAGTTGCCCGTTTTCTAGTTGTTATCAAATATAAACAGATAATAAACTAATTTACTAAATAAATTCAATCATCTATTAATTAATTTTATTATATCATAAAATTTAATTTAAAATATTTTTAAAAATTCTAACTTTTAGCATTCAAATTATAGGTATTCCGGAATATGAATAAATTACTTATATATTTGATTTTATTTTATAAAAACTTGTTTTTTTGTAAATATTATCTTCTCTACAAATTAGAAGGTAAAACTTTAAAAGATGATTTTTAATATCTATACTATCAATACTATTATATAATAGACGAAATAGTAAAAGTTTGGTTGGTCAGTATGGTACGTTGTGATTTTACTTAATTGCCCTTAATTAACTGTGCTTCGTGTTTTTACTTAATTAACCTTACTTATTTATAGAAATATATTATTAAATAATAATATTACCTATTTATAACCAATTACCCTTTTCACCTAAAATACATTATTTTTTCTAACAAATTCCCCTACTTTTTCAAATATATCACGGGCAA
Organism: Heracleum sosnowskyi; assembly: GCA_030848705.1. Taxonomy (NCBI): domain Eukaryota; kingdom Viridiplantae; phylum Streptophyta; class Magnoliopsida; order Apiales; family Apiaceae; genus Heracleum; species Heracleum sosnowskyi. Next base: position 103,340,281 of record CM061245.1, read on the forward strand.
TTACCTTTTTAACTAAAACATGTTAGTTTTTCTATTTTTTCTTACTAAAACCCCTCCTTTTCCAAAAATATCATGGATAAACATTTAGTTATTTATTTTTAAACCTATTTTAATATTATAATTATTTTTTAAAAGTTTACCTATTTTAACATGTCTACTTATTTTTCTTAACAAATACAATTACTAAAAATATTAAAATATAAATAATCAAATACTTATTTATAACCAATTACCTTTTCAGCTAAAACACATTATATATTGTTTCTAACAAAGTCCCTCCTTTTCTAAATATATCACGGGAAATTGTCTTTTACAATTTACTTTTTCTATTTTTCTCACTAAAATTCATTCTTTTTCCAAAAATATCATAGGAAACCCTTTACTTATTTATTTTAAAACGTATTTAAATATTTTTAATTATTAAATTTTAAAACCTCATTTTCCAAAAATATCACCGGCATTTACCTTTTTTAACAAAATATATGTTACATTTTTTATTTTTTCTTACTAAAACCCCTCATTTCCAAAAATATAACGGGCAAACCCATACTTATTTATTTTAAAATCTGTTTTAATATTTTTAATTAATTAAAAGTGTTTAACTATTTTAACACGTCTACGTATTTTTTGCACAATTACAATTAATAAAATATTATAAAAAATAATAAAATAACAATTAACAATCCGTGCATCGCACGGGTTTTAAGCTAGTATTATTAAAGACGAAACATTAAAAATTTGGTCGGTACGATACCTGTTTTTTGGTGCCTCTTTTTTGGTACATGTTTTTTTGGTAATTCATGATTTTACTTAATTAGCCTTACTTATCAATAAAAAAGTATTATTAAATAATAAGAAATATTTATAACCGATTATATTTTTCAGCTAAAACATGTTATCTTTTATATTTTTTCTAACAAAATCTCATAATTTTCCAAAAATATCACAAAAATATCACGGGCAGTTACATTTTTTAACTAAAACATGTTACTTTTTCTATTTTTACTTAATAAACCCCCGTTTTTCCAAAAAGATCACGGGTAAACCCATAATTATTTATTTTAAACGGACAATTACATTTTTTAACTAAAACATGTTACCTTTTCTATTTTTACTTACTAAAATCCTCCATTTCCAAAAAGATCATGGGTAAACCCATAATTATTTATTTTAAACGGGTAATTACCCTTTTTAACTAAAACATGTGTTAATCCCAAATGACCTAACAGAATTGTAGAAGGGGGGGGGGGGGGGGTTGAATACAATTTTGATAATTTCTTGATCTTAAAAAAACACCTTATAAATTAAAACTGAACTGAATAAATAAAAACACAAGATATAAATAATTCAGTTGGATTGTTTGATGATCCAACTGAAGTGTTTTTATTGCGGAAATAATCTGTGATACAAATGTACACAGCTGCTCAGTTACAATGTTGTAGAGAAGAAATGCTCTCAAAAATAGCTAATACAATCTATTTGTTTTTCTTCTCTTTTTTCTAAAGTAACTGCTACACTTGGTTATATAATCCCAAGTTTACAATTCTACGTTTGGTTAAACTAAAGAATAATAGTAGTAACCATCAGTAGCTTGCTTTTCATTCCTTTTGTCCAATGGTCCTTGGAGATCTTTGCTTTTGTCTTCATGCTCATTATAATCATTTCCAAGAGCCTAATTGGAAATTGGAATGTTTCCTTATTTCCAGTATCCACTTTGATGGCTTCCAATGCAAAGTACACTTCCATATCTCCTTTTAGATCTGTTCAGTAAACTGTCACTATCACTTTGTCAACTGTTCAAAAAGCAACATTGATTCGTTGATAGCAAGGAGATGTGTTTCGTTGATAGCTTTATTCTTCATTCCGTTGATGGTGTTTCCCTCGTTTCGTTGATGGGTAAACTCCATACCATTGACAGAGTAATCTTCATACCGTTGACATGTCTTCACTTAGGCAGAATTACAAGGCATAACATATTTACAATTAACCAACCTATTTTGCCTATCTAGTACTTAGTCAACATGACTTAGAAAACCTATCTAAAACATATAACAGAATGCCTATCATACTGTGAAGTATTGTACACTGCAATTGCTACAACACTCATTTCGTTGATGAGCTTCCTGTCAACGGAATGCTGCAAAGCATGCCATTTCGTTGACAGTTACAAAAATGACTTTACACAAATTCTACTAAGTGTTTTATGTTTATCATCAAGAACAACATATTCCTAACAATCTCCCCCAATTTATGACTGATAGAATAACAGCCATAAATCAAGAGACTTGATGATAACAAAAACACTCAGATACATCATAAATTACAAAAGTAGAATATGTATTAAGCTTCAAAATTTTATAGACAAAATACAAGACTTACAAGACTAATGCCCACAAGTGCTCCTCTAGTCTGAGCAAATGTTTCATCTGTGACTTCTTTGTGGCATAGTCTTCTTCCCTCTCTTGGAGTTGTTTTCCTCAATCTGGACCTGTAGCCTTCTGTAGAAGATTTTCTCCTCTTCATCTTGATCACCAAGCTTGGATTGCATCAGCTTTAGAGTTTGATTAGATGCCTTCTCCAGCTGGTCTTCCATTCTGAAGAATCTTCTGCAATTGTCCTTGTCCTTAAACTCCATCATCCAATAAGGTTGAAGATGGATTTTCTTTCCTGTTGAGGGAACTCTAAGTATCCTGGGAAGAGCCTCAGGCTTGTTCCAGCTAGCCTTTATCTGACAGATTTTGGAGACCACCTCAGACTTGGCTGTTTTGGTGAAACCAAAGTCCTTTTTCAAGCATCTAAACACTGAGAGTAGTGTTTGATAGTCTTCTCCTAAAATTCTGTAGAGAGGCCACACTTGTTCTCTACCTCCCTTGAATATGAACACTAGTCTTTCAGGCAACTTTTGAGAAGCTGCAATTCCCCTTACTTCCACCAGGTTGTCTAAGTCAAGATGTAGACTGGATTCTTCCCTGATGTCAGCAATGTACATGCAGTCCTCTGGGTTTGCAGGGGGTTTTTGAGATTGTGGCTTTCTCACAAGAACAGGCTTTGCTTTGACAGACCTCTTCTTTGTCTTCATTGGTTGGTCCTTCTCTAACAGGAACTTTGGAAAGTAGGCTTCATCAAATTCAAAAGGTTCCTCTTTTGGCATGATTGGATGATCATGAAAGTTGACAGGATGTGCAGGATCACAAGCCAACTTTCCCTCAATAGGTAGATCAACAGGAATTTGATGTGCACTTGTTGTGGAAGAGTCTTGAGCAGTTTCTTGAGAATCATCTTCATCAAAGTTCAGATTCCTCTTAGCTCTAGCCTTTGGCTGACTTGTTCTCTTCTTCTTTCCAGCTTCCTTAGCTTTATCCTTGGCCTTTTCTTCCTGTAGGGCTTCTTCATCTTCAAGTGATTGAGCAACTGCAAGAGCTTGCATTGCTGCCCTTTCACTTTCTTCAGCTTTGGCCTTAGCAAAATTTGGGTGACCAACCCAAATGTAGATTTCCTTGTTATCCCTGTAGATGAGTGCCCTCTTGTTCCTTATGCTTGGATGATTGCTTTCTTTGCTCTCCTTGATCAGCTTCCCTAAGACTTTGAACTCATCTGGCTTTGGTGGAGGATAAGCTATCCTTTCTATGTTCTTGCCTTTGGGTTTTATGGGAGATACTGGAGATATCCCTCTTGCATCCACATTCCTCAAACATGAAGCTTGTCCTTTCTCATTCCTTGAATCTTGAAGGACTCCATGCTGAAGGGGTTCCATGACATAGGAACTCCTGAATTGTGGCTCCATTTGCACTGTCACCATTGCATTTGTTGATGGTGGTATTGAAGTAGCTTGTACAGATGATACCTTTTTAGTGTCAGCTAGCTTCTTGACCTTTGCTTCAATATTTGACCAGTGATCCTTGATTTGTTCTGCAAGTTTCATCCTCAAAGAGGCTTCCTGGATCAGGTCAATACTGTCCTTTTTCTTCTTTGCAAACTCCCCCATTGCTAATGGCTCTTCTGGTAAGGAGATGGCTGGGACCATAACCTTTGTGATCTGAATGTCTAGCTCCTTAGATTTCTCCCCCTTTTTGTTAGCATCAAGTGAGATGATAGGGAGCCCTTGAGCTGCCAGAAGCTGGGTGAGTAGCTGAGTTTGCTTCTCCTGCTCCTTTTGCATGTGACTAAGTGTAGCCTCAACTTTGTCCACTCTAGAGGAAAGAGTTTTCAAAGATGAAGACACTTCAGGTTCCTTGGTGAAAAACCTTGACATCCTGGAGACAGTGTGAAGAGGAAGCTTTTCATCTAGCCTCCTGTCAGTAGCAGCCCTAAGGTTGCTAATTGAGTCCTTGATTTCTGTAGCCTCAATCCTTGTCTGCAACATTTGTAGCCTTTGAATTTCCAGAGAATCCATGATGGCTTTGTAGAATTTCTTGTCCCTTGCTCCTGCAGACTCATGAGCTAGATATGCTTCATTGTACTGCCTTGTGATAGCAGCATCCAAATTGCATCTACCATGCATATCTTGAGAAAGCCAGTTTGGTGTAGGAGGCACCACAGAAGTCCCAGTCTGTGCAGTAGTGGCCACCTGTAGAATGTCACCAAAGCTATCCTCATTATCAGAAAAATCAAATTCTCCACTTGCTTCAGCCCCTGGAGGTAGATTGGTCAAGGCATCCTTTGCTCTTTGCATTGATGCAGTTGTGTGAATTAGTTGTAGTGACCTCTCTGCCTCCACATTGCCCTGTTGAGCCAAAACTTGATAGGCTGACACAGGATGAGTAAAGGTCTCAGGATCCAGGGAAATACTATCCAGAGTTTGTTGATAAACCTCTTGGAAAGTAAGTTCCCTTTCTCCCTCACTGACCTCCATTAACTCACTAGCAATGACTGCTTCCATCCTTATTACTCCTGTAGTCCCTTCTCTCTCTCCACTCTGTTCTTGCATCATGGGCTCCCCATGGCTCACACCTCTCACACCCTCACCTTCACCTTCTAAGGTGGAACTCTCAATCTCTCCTTTTGCCTGGCTGGAAGAAATAGCCAGCCTCTCACTCATATTCTCTCCTTTTGCCTGGCTGCAAGCCAGCCTCTCAGTTTCACTCCCTCTCAGTCCTAGAAGTGTCTCAACTACCACTAGATCATCTGCACTAGTTGTGGGAACAACTTGATTTTCAATTAAAGGTGCAGAGTGAACTATCAACGGAATGGTAGTTTGAACTGTCAACGGTATGGATACCGTTGATGGAGAAACACTTGTCAACGAAATAGACTGTTTCGTTGATGAAGTCAAGAAAGCACTTTGAGAATGAGAAATTACAGTAGAGTCTGTGGTGATTGATTTTAAAGATTGGTCCACAGATCCCCTTGCAACTTCAGGAAAAATTGGTTGATGGCCCAACAAATCACTTAACAAGTGATGGCCACCAGCTTCAGAGTGGGGCTTCTCCAAGATTAGAGTTGGAGAATCAGGAATAGATGTATGGATCATGTCCACATCTAAAGATTGAGTTGGTGAATTTGATGGAGATAATTCAAGATTGATGTTTAGAGAATGGGACTGTAACCCCAGAGTAATGATAGGGGTTACATCAAACTGAATTTGAGAAACTGGAAGGGTTGCTTCCAGTGTGTGTGCACCCTGTGTACCCTTGGACTTTTGCTTCACTCTCCTTTGGTATTGGGAAAATGTAGACTGTGGGCTTGAAGTGTCCCTTACCCTTTTGGACTGTGCTCTAGGAGGAGAGCTTGTTTCAATAATCACATCCTTTTGGGAGGATGCAATTAGACTTGTGTTTAAATCCATGTTACTCATTGTGCCTTGTTGGGAAGACACAATGGGGCTTGGCTGGTACACACTAACCTGTCCTTCCTTATCCTTGGGGTTTCTTTGATGTTCACCCCTTCCCTCACCTCTCACAACTCCAGACTCACTCCCCTTAGGTTGTGTGGTAGTTTTTACAACAGGTGCCTTTTGAGAAGCACCTGAGGTTGGCTTGGAGGATTTCTTTGATTTTGGTTTTGTTGCTAGGGCAGGAGCCTGTTGGGTCACAGCTACAGACTCCATAGCAACATTGGAAGGTAAAACAGTAGAGGTGTTAGCTACACTAACAGGGATAGTAGTAGTTACCTCAATGATTGGCAGATACACCACTGGAACATCACCATTGTGGTTCAGCCTCAGTATGTCTGTCAATACTCTCTTTTCTTGCACAAAGCACTCAAACCTGGCATTAGGGTTAGAGATAACTAATGGTGCTGGACTAACATGGTTAGCCAACATCATCAGAAACCTAGCATAATAGATATTTTTCTTCCTATTTGCTTTGTCACCCAACTTAGCACCAATTTCATACATAAGTTGGGTGCTAAAGTTGTGATATCTATCATTTAGAAGCATGGTTAGGAGAATTAACATAGAGTTAGTTAATGCATCAAAATTACTAATCTTTCCAGAAAAGACCTTAATGAATGCATCAGCTAAATAACTGTATTCCCTAACCAAACCTCTCCTAATTATTCTACCCAGATTATCAGTAGGCAAAGAGTAGTTTATAGAATTTAGCATGGTAGTTATTTCAGTGTTAGTAGGCAAAACATCACAGTTATTATCAGGAATATGTAAACATGCTTGCAAAACATCAGAATTAACTATGTACTCATTACCTTGAAGAGTGAATTGTAGTGTGCAGTTTGTTCCACTATACTCACATGAGGTCCAAATTTCCTCGATTATCTCATTGTAGAGTGGTGTAGAGTGAAACATTGCATAGCTCAACTTGCAATTCTTCATGAAATCCATCATTTTGAAGAACAGTCTGTTCGGGTTTTCCTTGACAACAAAAGGGATGGAGTTGTTCTTCTCATAGATGAACCCTCCAGCAGACATAAGCTTGACTATAGGTGCCATTGTTGATTAAAGGAAAGCTTCGAACTGAATTGCTTGTTAGAGAGAAGAAGAGAGAAAAAGCCTTTGGAATTTTTGAGAACAGGTAAAAAGAAATAATGAAAATAAAATTTCTTAAATACTCCCCCAAAAATTCTCAGAAAATGAATCCAATAATAAATGTAAATTACTGGATTGGCTTAAAAAATATAACCGTTACTTTTAAAGTATTACCATGATTTATACTTACAGGGGTGTATGCATAGATCGTGGTAAAAGACGTGTCAAATTTCAACGGTTCAGATTAAAAGCGCTAAATCAACGAATCAGGATTGGGCGGTTAAAGTCCCGTCTTATTTCGTTGATAAAGCTGCGTTTCGTTGATATAAAAGAGCTATCAACGAAATACCCAGAAAACTGCTAAGACTGTCAACGAAATGGTTCGTTTCGTTGACATAGTAATTTTGACTTAGACAAAATTTCACTTTTTCCTAAGAAAATTAATTCACAGAAAAACATAGCAAGTTTCTGGCTGCATTTTAACTTGCAAATATCTCAAAAATAATTAAGAGAAATTTAGCATACCTAGCTCACTTACTAATCTTGAGAATGTTGATTCATCAAGTGGCTTGGTAAAGATGTCTGCAAGTTGTTGTTCACTTGGAACAAAATGTAACTCCACAGTACCATTCATAACATGTTCTCTAATGAAATGGTACTTGATGTCAATGTGCTTGGTCCTTGAATGCTGCACTGGATTTTCAGTAATGGCAATGGCACTAGTGTTGTCACAGAAAATAGGAATTTTCTCAACTCTTAATCCATAATCAAGAAGTTGATTTTTCATCCATAAAATCTGTGCACAACAACTTCCAGCTGCAATATACTCAGCCTCAGCTGTGGAGGTAGAAACTGAGTTTTGTTTCTTGCTGAACCATGACACAAGCTTGTTTCCTAGGAATTGACAGGTTCCAGTTGTACTTTTCCTGTCAATTTTACATCCTGCAAAATCTGCATCTGAATAACCAATTAGTTCAAAACCAGATTCTCTAGGATACCAAATGCCAAGGTTTGGTGTTCCTTTGAGATATCTGAAAATTCTTTTAATAGCAACTAAATGGGATTCTCTAGGATCAGCCTGAAATCTAGCACATAGACATGTAGCAAACATAATATCAGGTCTACTAGCTGTTAAATATAAAAGTGAGCCTACCATGCCTCTGTAACTTGAAATGTCCACAGATTTTTCCTTAGTATTCAATTCAAGTTTGGTGGCAGTAGGCATGGGAGTTTTGGCAGGAGAACATTCCATTAAGTTAAACTTCTTTAATAAATCATGAATGTATTTTGTTTGACTAATGAAAATGCCTTCATTAACTTGCTTTACTTGAAGACCAAGAAAGTAAGTTAATTCTCCCATCATGCTCATTTCATATTTACTTTGCATAAGCTTGGCAAACTTTTGACAAAGTTTCACATCTGTAGACCCAAAGATTATATCATCTACATAAATTTGAACAAGTAAAGTAGAGCCATTTACAACCCTGTGAAAAAGAGTTTTATCTACAGTACCTCTAGTGAAATGATTCTCAAGGAGGAACTGTGAGAGAGTGTCATACCAGGCTCTAGGTGCTTGTTTCAAACCATAGAGTGCTTTGAGAAGGAAGTACACATAGTCTGGAAAATCATCATCTTCAAAACCAGGAGGTTGACTTACATACACCTCCTCTTCCAATTCCCCATTCAGAAAAGCACTCTTCACATCCATTTGATAGACTTTGAAATTGGCATGGGCTGCATAGGCTAGGAAAATCCTTATTGCTTCTAGTCTTGCAACAGGAGCAAAGGTTTCATCAAAATCAATTCCCTCTTCCTGTGAGTAGCCTTTTGCAACCAGTCTAGCTTTGTTCCTTGTGACTATGCCATTTTCATCCATCTTGTTTCTGAACACCCACTTTGTGCCTATAACACTCCTGTCATTAGGCCTGGGCACCAGCTTCCAAACATTGTTTCTCTCAAATTGGTTTAGCTCTTCTTGCATGGCTAAAACCCAATCTGGATCTAGAAGTGCATCCTCAACTTTCTTTGGCTCATCTTGAGACAGAAAGCTACTATATAGACATTCTTCTTGAGTTGCTCTTCTAGTTTGGACTTTTGAAGAAACATCACCTATAATAAGTTCAAAGGGATGATCTTTAGTCCATTTCCTTGAGGGAGGTAGATTTGCTCTTGAAGACGTAGCTTCATGATCATGATTGCCTTGATTGGATATTTGTCCTTGAGAAACTCCCCCTGAGTTTGTTGTCCCTAATTGATCACTTCTAGAAGCATTCCTATGACTATCAACGGTATGACCGTTTTGGCTGTCAACGAAACGCTCATTCTGACTGTCAACGAAATGACCATTTGGTCTGCTAGCTGCTATCCTTTTTAACCTTAATGCAGCAATTTCATCTTCACTGCTGCTTTCATCTGTGCTAGATACAACACCTTTAGGCTGTTTCTCAGTAGCCTTATCATGATTCACTTGTTCTCCTTCCTCATTCTCAAAAGAGAGACTTTCATGGAAACCTTCATCACAGAGACCTTGTATTTTGAGATCATCAAAAACAACATGTACAGATTCCATAACAATGTTGATTCTGAGATTATAGACTCTGTAAGCTTTCCCTGCTGCATATCCCACAAATATTGCTTCATCTGCCTTTGCTTCAAATTTCCCCAAATGCTCAGCTTGATTTCTCAGAACAAAGCACTTGCATCCAAAGACATGAAGAAAATCTAATAGTGGCTTCTTTCTTTTGAGTAGATGATAAGGGGTCATTCCCTTGGCCTGATTAATCAAAGAAATATTTTGAGTAAAGCAAGCTGTGTTAACTGCCTCAGCCCAAAAATATGTAGGTAACTTTGATTCATCTAGCATTGTCCTTGCAGCTTCAATAAGTGTTCTGTTTTTCCTTTCAACTACACCATTTTGCTGTGGTGTTCTTGCTGCTGAAAACTCATGCATAATACCATTTTCTTCACAGAACACCTTCATGCTCGAATTCTTGAATTCTGTCCCATTGTCACTCCTAATCCTTCTTACTTTGAAATCAGGATGATTGCTTACCATCTTGATGTGATTGATAATGATTTCACTTGCCTCATCTTTAGAGTGCAAAAAGAAAGTCCATGTAAATCTAGAAAAATCATCAACAATCACAAGACAGTATTTCTTCTTTGAGATGGACATAACATTTACAGGGCCAAATAGGTCCATATGAAGTAATTCAAGCTGCTGGACAATTGATGACTCTGTCTTGCTTTTGAATGATGCCTTCTTCTGTTTCCCTTTTTGACAGGCATCACACAAACCATCCTTGGAAAATTCCACTTGTGGAATTCCTCTAGCAAGATCCTTTCTCACCAAATCATTCATAACTTTGAAATTCAGATGGGATAATTTCTTGTGCCATAACCAACTTTCATCTTTGCTTGCCTTGCTGAAAAGACAGGTGATGGTTTCTGAACTTGTGCTACTAAAGTCAGCAATGTACACATTCCCTCTTCTGAATCCAGTCATTACCACATTGTTGTTTCCTCCTTTAGAAACAACACAGGCTTCTTTCGAAAAAGTAACTAAAAATCCTTTGTCACAAAGTTGGCTGATACTAAGCAAGTTGTGCTTAAGACCATCCACCAATGCAACCTCATCTATGATGACATTCTCTTTTGAAATCAAGCCATATCCCTTTGTGTAGCCTTTGCTGTCATCTCCAAAAGCAATACAAGGGCCAGCTCTTTCCTGAAACTCTGTGAGCAGGGTAGAATCACCAGTCATGTGTCTTGAACAACCACTATCCAAGTACCAAAGATTCCTTTTGTCTCCCTGCACACAATAAAACCAAATCAAGTTGATTTTGGTACCCAAGTTTCCTTGGGTCCTGTCTTGTTAGCCTTTGCATTCCCTTTTGTACCATTTTTCACTTTGGGCTCAGATTGATTCAAATCAATCTTTACCCTTGGTGTTGATTTCTGAGGGTTGCTCATATTTTCATTCATAGCATGCATAGTTGGAGGAACAATCATGTTATTCATGTTCCATGGCATTTGTGGCATGTTAAACATATTCATGTAAGGATTAGGCACAAATGGCATGCTAGCATATGGATTCTGAAATTGTGCATATGGAGCAAACATGTTAGGCATAACAGGCATTTTAGGCATGGAACTGTTCATTGCAGGCTTGGGCATTTTCACATTAGCAGATTTCTTAACAGATTTGCAGTTAGTAGATAAATGATTAACACTTCCACAATTGACACATGTCTTTCTAGGTGCATATTTATCAGGTGTGTAATTGTTGTGTTTGTTAATCCCTACCTTGCCATTTCTGTTATTCTTTTTATTTCCCTTAGCCTCAACCTGAACTTTCTCTAACTTGTCTTTCAATTGCTTGTTAGACAAGTTACCTACATTAGCTCTCTCAACAGGCTTCTCAACTTTCTTTGATTTACTAGACTCACCTTGAACAAAGTTCTTGGTGACAGGACCATACTTGTTATTAAGTCTAGTGAGTTCATCCTTTCTTTTCTCTGTCAACGAAACAGCTTGATCGGTTGATGGTTCATCTGTCAACGAAACATTGCATTCCGTTGACATATCAACCTTCAACAAATGATCCTTGTTGTTTGTTGACTCAGTTTCTGATTCTAAGGTTTCACCAACATACCCTAGCTTCTCTTTGTTCCTTTTCCATGATTGCTCACAGAAGGATTCCACGCCTTGAACATTAATTATGTTGGCAGCAACATTCCTGGCATCCTTCCATTTTGCAATCACACCTTGTTCTATCTCAAGTTGTGTTTTAAGAATTTCTTCCCTTTGTAACACGTTCTCAAGTTCCTTCTTAGCATCCCTACTAACACATCTCATTTTCTCAAATTCAATGAGCTGTGCTTCTAACATTGCATTCCTATCACTTAAGAGCAGATTGGTCTCTTTTATTCTAGAATTCTCTTTAGTAAGTGATTTAAGAGTAACACGCAAATTATATAATACAGTAGACATTTCATTTACTGCACTGTCGCATTCCTCTTTAGAAAGCTCAGAAAGATTAGTAATTGTTACCTGGTTGCTTGAGGAACTTGCTTCCTGCTCATGATTGTCAGCCATAAGAGCCAAGTTGACATACTCAACATCATCATCAGAATCTTCACCATTACCAGCCCAATCATACTCCTGAGACATGAAAGCCTTTTCTTTTTGTTTGAGAAGTTCAAAGTATTTCTTTTTATAATCAACAGGCTCAAATTTCCTGTTGCCCTTCTCAACCTTGGGCTTTCTGCAGTCTCCAGCAAAGTGACCAAGCATTCCACAATTGAAACATTTTGACTTAGACTTTTCAATCCAGTTTGTTTTTCTAGGTTGAAAGTCTCTTCTTGGTGGCCTTGCTTCTGAGTTTCTTTTGAACTTGAACTTAGAGAATTTTCTAGACAGAAAAGCAATGTGTTCATCAATCTCATCTAAGTCATCCAAGTTGGCTGGTTCTGATTCTTCTTCTTCTGTCATCTTGTCTTTACCCTTGCTAACATCACTCTTACAACTAGATCGACTAGTTGTGGCCTTTGCAGCTTCTTTATTGTCATCTTCAAGTTGGTTCACAGATGCAATCAATGCAATAGATCCACCCTTCTTTTGTACCTTTTCAATTTCCTCATCTTGCTCCATTTCCAGCTCATAAGTCTTCAAGGTTCCATAAAGCCTTTCAAGAGTGTAGTCTTTGTACTCTTGAGTGTTTCTGAGAGAAACAGTCATAGGCTTCCATTCTTTTGGAAGAGCTCTAAGAAATTTAAGGTTTGAATCCTTGGTTTGATAGATCCTCCCATACAACTTTAATCCATTCAAAAGCTTTTGAAACCTACTAAACGTGTCATTTAGGGTTTCACCAGCTTTAAAATGAAAATGCTCATATTGTTGTATAAGGAGTTGCATTTTATTTTCCCTGACTTGCTCAGTTCCTTCACAGAGAGTTCTAACAGTATCCCATACTTCCTTAGAGGTTGTACAGTTGATAACATTGTCAAACATCTCTTGCTCCAAACCATTAAACAGAATGTTCATGGTCCTTTTGTCTTTATGGACTTTTGCAATATCTTCAACAGTCCATTCTGAGACAGTTTTTGGAATCTCTACATCAGGTGCATCATCTTGCAGTCCAACTCTAGAATCAAGCTTCATGGGAACGTGTGGACCTTTCTCAATGCAGTCTACATACCTCTCATCCATAGACATGAGATGTAAATGCATCTTTACTTTCCAGTGAAAGTAATTGTCTTTATCAAGAACTGGTATCTTCACACCTGCATCCTTCTTCACCATGGTTTCTGTTTTTGGTCTTGATCTTTAAACTTCTTGTATGTTAGAAGCTCGCTCTGATACCAATTGTTAATCCCAAATGACCTAACAGAATTGTAGAAGGGGGGGGTTGAATACAATTTTGATAATTTCTTGATCTTAAAAAAACACCTTATAAATTAAAACTGAACTGAATAAATAAAAACACAAGATATAAATAATTCAGTTGGATTGTTTGATGATCCAACTGAAGTGTTTTTATTGCGGAAATAATCTGTGATACAAATGTACACAGCTGCTCAGTTACAATGTTGTAGAGAAGAAATGCTCTCAAAAATAGCTAATACAATCTATTTGTTTTTCTTCTCTTTTTTATAAAGTAACTGCTACACTTGGTTATATAATCCCAAGTTTACAATTCTACGTTTGGTTAAACTAAAGAATAATAGTAGTAACCATCAGTAGCTTGCTTTTCATTCCTTTTGTCCAATGGTCCTTGGAGATCTTTGCTTTTGTCTTCATGCTCATTATAATCATTTCCAAGAGCCTAATTGGAAATTGGAATGTTTCCTTATTTCCAGTATCCACTTTGATGGCTTCCAATGCAAAGTACACTTCCATATCTCCTTTTAGATCTGTTCAGTAAACTGTCACTATCACTTTGTCAACTGTTCAAAAAGCAACATTGATTCGTTGATAGCAAGGAGATGTGTTTCGTTGATAGCTTTATTCTTCATTCCGTTGATGGTGTTTCCCTCGTTTCGTTGATGGGTAAACTCCATACCGTTGACAGAGTAATCTTCATACCGTTGACATGTCTTCACTTAGGCAGAATTACAAGGCATAACATATTTACAATTAACCAACCTATTTTGCCTATCTAGTACTTAGTCAACATGACTTAGAAAACCTATCTAAAACATATAACAGAATGCCTATCATACTGTGAAGTATTGTACACTGCAATTGCTACAACACTCATTTCGTTGATGAGCTTCCTGTCAACGGAATGCTGCAAAGCATGCCATTTCGTTGACAGTTACAAAAATGACTTTACACAAATTCTACTAAGTGTTTTATGTTTATCATCAAGAACAACATATTCCTAACAACATGTTAACTTTTCTATTTTTACTTACTAAAATCCCCACTTTTTCAAAAATATCATGGGTAAACTCATAATTATTTATTTTAAACGGCAATTACCTTTTTTAACTGAAACATGTTACCTTTTCTATTTTTACTTACTAACCGCCACTTCTCAAAATATCACGGGTAACTCTATTTTAATTTATTTTTTTTACTTACTAAAACCCTTCTTTTTTTCAAAAATATCATGGGTAAACCAATAATTATTTATTTTGAAACCTAATTTAATGCTTTAATTTTTTTAAAATTACTTATTTATTTTTACCAAATGTAATTAATGAAATATTATAATGTAAAAAAACCATTTAAAACAATCTGTGCATCGCACGAGTTTTAAGTTAGTTTTATTATTAAAGACAAAACATTAAAAGTTTGGCCAGTACGGTACCAGTTTTTTTATACCTGTTTTTTGGTACTTCGTGTTTTTACTTAATTACCCTTACTTATCTGTAAAAAGATTATTAAATAATAATATAATCTATTTATAACCAATTATCTTTTTCACCTAAAATAAATTCCAAAAATATCACGGAAAATTACATTTTTCAAAAATATCACGGGCAATTATCTTTTTCGATTAAAACATGTTACTTTTTCTATTTTTTTTCTTACTAAAACCCCTTCTTCTTCCAAAAAATATCATGATCAAAGTCTTACCTTTTTTCAATTTAAACACGTTGTCTTTTCTATTTTTTCTTACTAAAATTCTATTTTTTCCAACAAAATCCTTTCATTTTCCAAAAATATCACGGGCAATTATTATTTTCGATTAAAACATGTTAACTTTTCTATTTTTTCGTACTAAAACTCCTCCTTTTCCCAAAAAATATGATGATCAAATTCTTACATTTTTCAATTAAAACATGGTGACTTTTCTATTGTTTTCTTACTAAACCCCTATTTTTCCAAAAATATCTCGGTCTATAAAAAAGATCGGTAAATAATAATATAATCTATTTATTACCAATTATCATTTTATTACTTTTTCTATTTTTTTTAAAAAAATCATGTACTTTTCCAAAAATATCACAGAAAATTACCTTTTTCGATTAAAACATGTTACATTTTCTATATTTTCTTACTAAAACCCCTCCTTTTTCCAAAAAATACTGCTGTCAAAACCTTACCTTTTTCAATTAAACATGTTACTTTTTCTATTTTTTATTACTAAATTCCCTCCTTTTCCAAAAATATCACGGTCAAAGTCTTACTCATTTATTTTAAAAACATATTTTCATGCTTTTAATTATTTAAAAAAGTTTAGCTATTTGAACATGCCAACTTTTTTTGTTTGACAAATACATTTGATAAAATATCAAAATATGAATAATTAAATAACAATTATTAAAATAATCCGTGCATCGCACGGGTTTTAAGCTAGTATATGTAAAGCATATAGATAAATAAAATGTGGGTTACTTTACAAAATAATTATGAGAACATAATTTCTAATAGTTTTTTTAGGAGAACAATAAGATGATAATCTGATTTCCAGAAATTCTAGAAAAAAATATATGAGAATATTAAGATGCTAAATTTGAGTTCTAGAGAAAGTTTAATATAATATTAGCATAGTAATTTGACTTGAAGATAAATTATAGCAAACTATTAAGATAGTAATTTGACTTAAAAGAAGAAAATTTAGAAGAATATAAGGTAATTAAGATTTTTATTTCTAAAAATTTATAGGCAATTTAGATAATTTCTAATAAATGAAAATATTAAAAATTGTATATTTAGTTTATTCCATTAGTAAATATTTTAAAGACAAGTTAAAGGTAGAATATTATATATATATATATATAGGGGGAGGTTTATATATATATATATATATAGTTTCCTCTATTGGTAAACATTTTAAAAGCAAGAATTTTAAAATTGTGTATTTAGTATCCTCCATTTGTAAAGATTTTAAAAACAATTGAGATATTTTCGAATTTTTAATATTAATAATTTAAAAAATTCTAATTTATACATATTTTTAAATATAGGTTCTCGAGAAAATAAGTGAAAAGAAAATAAGACTTCTATATTTATTTTATTTTATAGAAACTTGCATTTTCTAGTATTATCTTCTATAGAAATTATAAGGTAAACCTTAAAAAATTGATTTTGAAGAGAATATCAATATGATAATTTGACTTGAAGATAAATTTGAGTAGATAGTAATTTGACTTAGGAAGAAAGTTTAGGAGAATATAAGGTAATTAAAATTTTTATTACTAAATATTTAAAAGAAATATGAGATATTTTCTAATCAAAAATTTAGGAGAATATTAAAATTGTATATTTAGTTTCCTCCAATAGTAAAGATTTTAAAGATAAGTTAAAAGTAAAAATATTAAAATTGTATATTTAGTTTCCTCCATTAGTAAACATTTTAAAATCAAGAATATTAAATTTGTATATTTAGTTTCCTCCATTAGTAAAGATTTAAAGGCAATTGAGATATTTTTGAATTTTTGGTATTAATAATTCAAAATTTTGAGAAAATTAGAAAAATAAAATCGAATCGATTAGAGGGCCGCCACCTCACCGCCCTCGTTTTCTCTTTTATATAGGTATATTGATGATTGTAATATTAAAAACAGAAATAATTGTAATATGTCGGGTAATAAAATCGGAATGGTGAATCATCGCTTTTAACTTGGTATGTAATTTTTTTTTCAATTCTCATCACCAATAAACATATAGATTATATACCCCCGAAGTCTCCAAGGGCTCTATGACCACATACTTCACTATCCTCCGGTGGTGGTTTCTTCACCGATCGAAGGTTCCTTTTGCTTATATGTATAATTACTTCTAGATCTGTAATTTATCCGATTTTTATGGGATTATATTTTCAGATTTGTACTCTTTTACTCTTGCAATTCCAGTTCTTTGGTTTGCTGTTTTGCAAGACATGGATGTCGGTAATTCTGTGATGCGGAAGCGGATCTTGAGGACATAATCTCTAGTTTAGGATTAAATTACTTGGGTCTAGGTTTGCTTGTATGTAATAGTCGTGTATATTAGTTAAGATGTAATTGTGTATATTTTAGTGGTTTTTGACACTAAATCTTTCTCGGATCTCCAATTCTCTAAAAGATGTATTAGAATTGAATCAATTTCACATGCGTGATTACTCCCATTGCCTTAAGGTGCGACCATCGATCAATTTGAATTTTCTATTAGATTTTTGGATGTTTCGTTGTGCTTTCCTTACTGTGCATTTCTAAGGATTATCCCCCAATCGATATGTAATTTTCAGAATGAAAATTTTCTCTTAGTTTTAAGAGAAAATTTTCTTGCTGTTGTACCTCATTTTGAGGAGTGCTTCTTATGAATGTAATATATACCGGTTCTTCCGGTTCTTTTCTTGTCAAAAAAAAAACTTCCAAGACAAAAGCACCGAAACGTGCCAAGACAGAATTAACCATTAGCTTCAATAATTCTGATCTAGAGGGAGTAAAATTTCCCCATGACGACCCGCTGGTCATCGTACCTGTGATAGGCAACTCTGAAACCAAGAGGGTTATGGTTGACAACGGAGCTTTTGTGGACATCTTGTTCCATGATGCTTTCATCAAGATGGGATACACTGACTCTCAGTTAATGTCCTCAAACATTCCCATATACGGGTTTAATGGAGTAGAATCAAAGGTGGAAGGCACAATTCAACTCCCTATGACCATAGGACAAGACTCGAAGACAGCGACTCAGATGTTGAACTTTCTGATCATTAAGGCAACCTCAACTTATAATGTAATCCTTGGAAGGACATGTATTCATGCATTCAAGGCTTTTGCCTCGACATACCATCTGAAAATAAAGTTTCAAACAAGGAATGGATTTGGTGAGGAGCGAGGTGATCAGAAAATGGCTAGAAGTTGTTATGTAACTGCTTTAAGGCCTGATGGAATTGGGGGGCAGATTCTCCCAATTGAAGACATGGATACCAGAGATAATGAAGAAAGAAGGGGGAAGCCAACTGAAGATTTGATCCCAATTCCCTTAGTTCCTGGTGAACCGGAAAAGATTACTTACATCGGGGCATTGTTATCTGAACCCTTGAAGGACAAGATCATATCTTTTCTTCAAGTAAACAATGGTGTTTTTGCTTGGACAGCAGCTGATATGACAGGGATTGATCCCCAACTGATAACTCACAAATTGAATGTGGATCCAGAAAGGAAGACGGTGAAGCCAAAGAAACGAAATTTTGCTCTAGAAAGACAAGAGGCAATAAAGCAAGAGGTGGATAAGCTCTTGAAAGCAGAGTTTGTTGAAGAAATTCAATTCCCCGAATGGTTGGCTAACCCGGTAATGGTCAAGAAGGCCAATGGGAAATGAATGATGTGTGTAGATTTCACGAACCTGAACGATGCATGTCCAAAAGACTGTTTTCCTTTACCAAGGATCGACGCTCTAATAGACGCCACTGCAGGGCATGAGATGCTAAGCTTCATGGATGGCTTCAGCGGGTACAATTTGATCAAGATGCACAAGGATGACATCCCCAAGGTATCTTTCATTACTGACTTTGGTGTTTATTGCTATCTGGTTATGGCATTTGGGCTCAAGAATGCAGGTGCAACATATCAAAGATTGGTGAACAAAATTTTTGAGCATCTCATTGGAAAGACTATGGAGGTTTATGTAGATGACATGTTGGTCAAGAGCCTCGAAAGGGCAGACCATATAAATCATCTTCGGGAAGCATTCGAAGTGCTAAGGCACCACAAGATGATGTTGAATCCAGTCAAGTGCGCCTTTGGCATAGGATCAGGAAAATTCTTAGGTCTGATGGTCTCTAAACAAGGAATTGAGGCTAATCCCGATAAAATCAAAGCAATTCTGGATATGGAACCACCATGGTCCGTCAAGGACATTCATAAGCTAACTAGGAGAGTGGCAGCTCTAGGAAGGTTCATCTTCAAGTCCAGGAAAAAAATGCTTACCCTTCTTCAAAGCCTTGAAAAACATGAAAAATTTTGAGTGGACAACAGAAATTCAAGAAGCCTTTGAGGCCTTAAAGAAGTACATGGCTGAGACACCATTGTTGGAAAAACCAAAACCCGGAGAGACACTCTATTTTAACTTAGCAGTTTCAAGTACCGCCCTTGGAGCTGTTTTGGTTAAGGAGAAATTGAAGGTTCAGAAACCTATCTACTACGTGAGCAAAATTCTGCATTGAGCGAAAATAAACTACTCTTTGATAGAGAAGTTTGCGTTAGCCCTGCTCATGTCCTCAAGAAAGCTACGCCCGTACTTCCAGGCGCACAAGATAGAAGTCTTAACTAATCAACATCTAAGGAACATCCTGCATAGTCCCAAGGTCAGTGGAAGATTGATTAAATGGGCAATAGAGTTGGGAGAATTCGACATCAAAATAAGCCTCGAACGACCATAAAAGCTCAAGCACTTGCTGACTTCATGGTTGAATGTACCATCGACAACCAAGAAGTCGGGGGGCAGGAAGTAGTATTGGAAGGCAAAGAAGCTGAAAATCAAGATGAAGACATGGTGTTCAAAGAATATTGGGTGCTCTATTTTGATGGGGCATCAAAAACAAAATCAAGTGGAGCAGGACTTGTTATACGAAGTCCCGATGGATTTATCATAGCGTATGCATTAAAACCAGACTTCCCGACAACAAACAATGAAGCTGAGTATGAAGCTCTGATAGCCGGCTTAGGCTTGGCTGGAGCCTTAAGAGTCAAGACTCTCAAAGTATGTGGAGATTCAAGGCTAGTTGTCTCCCAAGTGAATGGAGAATTTGAGGCTAGAGATGAAGTCATGGCTAAGTATCTAAAACTTGTTAAAGCCATCATGACTCATTTTGATGAATGTTATGTGGAGCACATTCCTAGAGAGGAGAATATGAAGGTTGACGCCCTGTCTAAGTTTGCTTCTTCTGAAATAGAAACTATGCTGAAAGTGTGTAATTCCAAGTCTTAAAGACCTCGAGCATCAATGAAAAACTAATAACACCTATTGATATTGGTAGTTGTTGGTTAGATCCCATCAAGGCACATTTAGAAACTGGTTGGTTACCAAACAATGCATTGGAGGCTCGAAAGTTGACAATGAGAGCATTGAAGTATGCCTTAATTAAAGGGATTTTATACAAGAAGTCTTTTATGATCCCCTACCAGAAGTGTTTGAGACCTCAGGAGGCAGAGTTGACCCTAAAAGAAGTTCATGAGGGGATTTGTTGACAACACTTGGGAAGCAAGACCCTTGCTCATAAAATCACCTGTCTAGGCTTCTACTGGCCAGATATGCTTGCAAATGCAAAAAACTACATCAAGAAGTGTGAGCGATGCCAAAAACATGCACCTGTGGTAAAGAAACGACCTGAGATGCTCACATCAGTTAGCTCACCAATCCCTTTCACCATGTAGGGAATGGACATACTTGGTCCATTTCCAGTAGCAAGTGCACAAAGGAAGTTCTTGATAGTGGCGATTGACTACTTCACTAAGTGGATTGAGGCTAAACCTCTAGCCAAGATAACCACCAAACAAGTAATGCAGTTCCCGTGGGAGAGTGTGATATGCCGGTATGGAATTCCACGAATCCTAGTCACGGATAATGGAAAGTAATTTGACAATAAGGATTTCAAAAAGTATTGTGAAGAGAATGACATTAAGTTACGTTTTACATCAGTTGTTCATCCTCAAGCAAATGGACAAGCTGAAGTAGCCAATCGAATCATCCTTGTTGGACTGAAAAAAAGGGTTGAGCGCTCAAGAAACACTTGGGTGGTTGAGTTGCTCCCTATACTTTGGGCATATCGTACCACTTGCAAGGTTACCATAGGATCAACCCCATTCTTGTTAGCTTATGGAGCAGAAGCCGCGGTGCCAGTGGAAATCACCCACACGTCCCCAAGGATAAAAGCCTTTGAGCCTGAATCAAATGAAGAGGGCATGAGGTTGGCTCTTGACTTGATCGATGAGGTCAGAGATGAAGCAAATGCTAAGGTCGTGGAACATCAGAAACATGCATCTTTCTATTACAACCTAAGGGTTAAAGAGAGATTATTTCGTCAAGAAGATTTGGTTCTCAGAAAGATTGAAACACCCAGAGTTGGATAGAAAGGAAAGTTAGCTCCGAATTGGGAAGGGCTGTATCGAGTCAAGAAAGTGTTTGGTCGAGGTTCGTACAAATTGGAGACCCTTAAAGGGACTGAGGTGCCAAGAACTTGGCATGCCTTAAACATAAAATTGTATTATGTTTAGTGCATCCTGATAGGATCTACTATTAGGACAAGTAGAAATAAGGTTGACGAAACCTTTCTGAGCTTTTAAGCTCTTAGTAGAAAGTAGAGTATTATGTAAGGGTTGAACCCATTTCTTCATTCATAAAGGATTTTCGTGCAAGTTATTTTTTTATTTATACCAAGATATGTTAAGATGCAAATCAAAAGGCCAAGTATCGAAAAGATAAAACAACAAAATATAACATAACTGAAACATGCATAATTAAGACCCCGAAGGGTGAGCTCGATACAAAAATAAAATGAAATATAAAAAGCCACGAAGGGCTTAACCAATGCAAACTAAGGCTAGCTTACTTATCGACCATATGGTCGCCTAACTGAGGATCGCCCTCTTGGACCTCCTCGTTCTCTCCAACAATTGCAGAACTCTCCTGATGAACACCGGAAGTAGTAGCAACAACAACTGAAAAATGGCTCCTTAGCCTTGGAGGACAAAAAGAGGGGGAATATTTGAAATTTGAAGTCTAAGAAAAGGCTCCATGAATATAAAAAAATTGAGAAAGTTTCAAATAGAAATTAATTTTCAATCGTAAATTGCAAAAAGAGAAGAATTTTCGAGTAAAAGACAAAGATTATTCTAATGAAAGGGAAAAAAGGAAGTCAGCCCAGTCAAAAAAATTCATTCCAAAATTAAAAAAAAAAAATGATTTTCGTTTGAAAATATTCGATCAGGAGCCAAAATGGCCAACCTGGCAAAACTGCTAGTTAGTACCCAAAGTTTCAGCCATTTGCGAAATGGTTCGTCATGCCTTTTCTTTTAAAAAACGAAAAATGATTTTCGATTCAAAATATTCGACCAGGGGGCAAAATGGCCAACATGGCAAAAGTGCATTTTAATACCCGAAGTTTGGGCTATTTATAATATGGTCCCTCGTGCCTTTTCTTTTAAAAAAGAAAAAAGAAAAATGATTTTCGATTGAAGATTTTCGAGACGGAGGCAAAATGGCCAACTTGGCGAAAATGCAGATAGGTACCCGTGGTTCTCACCATTTGCAGAATGGTCCCCGGTGCCTAAAAATAAGAAATAAAAAAGGGGAAAAAAAGAATTTTCGGGTGGAAATTTTCGATTGAATCCCAAAGTCAGTTCGACTCAAATGGTTGAGGTGGTGGGTCCCGCAGTCTCAGTTATTTTCAAAAATAATTCTGAGAATTGCTAATAAATAGCAAATAATTATTTAAAAATTCAAAAAAAAATCCTGCAAATTCCTAAAAAGATAGAAAATAATTTTTAAATTATTTTCTTAATCTTGTAATATATTATATGCTGGTTAGCACTTTTGAAATATTTCAAAAATATTTTTGAAAATACCCGAGGGTACAAAAAATTTGCGAAAAAATCATAAAATATATCGAAAATTTCCTAAAAAAGTAGGGGAATATCCAAAAAAATAATGCATGTTGCACAGTTGAATATTTTTGATTAATTTATCAAAATTTGAGAAAAATACCAGTTGGTACAAGAAAATTCCTAAAATGTTAAGAAAAATAAGGAAAATACAATAAAAATTATTAAAATATTTTCTTAGTATTTTATAAAAGTACAAATGACAAGTTAGCCTCGAATAAGGCTTAGTCATCGTAAATGTGTAGGTCGCTCCACACTTTACAACAAGACGATACTCGTGAAATACTAGTGTACATAAATCCTAGGTAAAGAATAAAAAGAACCCCGAGTCTCAAAAAAGATCAATATAATTTTTATGAAAACTCGAAAGTTTTCCTAGAAGTTGAGGGCAAATGATATGGACTGAAGATAACCCTAAGAACATAATTAATGATGCATTAATTATACCCAAAGTGGTCCAAATATGAAGCCCAATTAATGAGACCCGAAATTCTAATTACTTATTAAATTCGTAATTAATAAATGTGATAATTACACAGCCCATTAAATGTGTCCTAACAATAGCTAACTCCTACAAGGAGTAGCCTACAAGTCACCCAGACCTAAAAGGAGTCGGTCTCCTACAACGAAGGATCTAAAATCCTAATCGAAGAATGAGGTTTGTCCACCAAGTCTCCTAAACCTACTCTAAATTCAATGTGGTCTGACCCTCATAATAGAACTAAGTTTTAGACTTCATCCTCGAATAACGACAGAAGTCACTACGTTCTTGGTGTGTCCTTGCCGCCATAGCCCCGAGGGCACCACCAAGAACTACGTTTTATTGACTTGATTCTCAGAATTTGTTGAGATACATAGGCATTTTGTGAGAACCGATTTAATCACAAACACAAAATCAATCATTAAAGCTCGAAACTGTCAAACTCTAGTATTAATTACACCCTAGTTTTTATTCGATAACATGTCTCTAGAGTAAAAAGTAGAATGCTTTGTTTTTTTGACAGAAAGGTGTTGCTAGGAGTCGCTATATCGTTAATGTTTGGCTTTTGATCAGCTTTTGACTTTAAGAATATAATTCTGTAGTTGTCCTGTGACTGGCAATAGTTACTCAGAGATAATCTATAATCATCTAGGACTATCGATAGCCAAATATACTTTCAGCTGCCAATTTCTCCAAATTAAAGGAGCAATACAGTTAATCTTCGATGCGCATCTTTTTATCATGTCAAAGTGATTACGAAATTTTATTTAGCGATCCTTATGTTTATTATATTTAGCTAACCTTATGTTTTGCAAGGAATGGAATGATTTATTGAGATTGGACTATTTGCTCTGTTTTACCATTTTCAATTGTCTAGATGGTTTCATGAACTATATATATGTGTCTATGTTTTCACTTTCATATTTGTTTGAGCTATATATGCCCAAAATTGATAAATTTAGGTCTCGAAACAAATTAAGAATCAAAACTGTTATAGCCAAAATTCGATAATGGGTTTTTAGGTTAGACCGGGTCAAATAAGATCCAATTGTGAATATCTAAAATGTAATTAGGATAGAGTTAGGGTTTTTTCCCTCATAAGGGTAATGACGCACCCTATTTAGGCCATTCACCCCTTGAGGGCGCCTTAAAGGTAGTGATAGTTTGATGATTAGTTTGATAGGATAACTGTTATATTGATATGGCATTGGGAAGTCCGGGGCTCGTCCTCATGCGGAGAGGGCACCTAACTAAGGACGCGTCCTCTCCGTACGAATTGACAACTCTACATTAATGGAAGACTTAACAGAGACATGAGACTAACACAAGGAAGACTTAGGGCTTGTACTCATGGGGATGAGGGCGCGCCCTTTAGGCCGTCCACCCCTTGAGGGCGCGTCCTCTTGGTTTTGGAAGTGGAAACTTGGTGATGAAGGATGGTTCCCTTGGCTTGGCATTGGCAAAATATTGAAGAAATTCCCTCCTAGAATGTGCCCTTGGAGGGGGATGTCCGTGGCTGAAGGCCTCCTCCTGTATTCAATGGGCGCGCCCTCATTGGGGATGTGGGGTTAATCTTGGTGTGTGCTTTGGGAGCTCTGTTCCTGTACTCAATGGGCGCGTCCTCATTGGGGAACTTTGGAGTAATCCTGCACTTTGCACCCAAACACTTGGGATCACTTGTCCTGCTATCTGGTGGGTGCTTCTCATTCGGGGGACAAGGACGCGTCTAGCATTTAAGGTAAGTCATGGCTATACCTGTATCTATGAATTAAGGAAATAGTTGGTAATGGATAGGACTAGTCCTCGACGGGGAAAGTTTCCTTATCCATGAAGTCCTAACGTCATAGATAAGCCTTGAGCCTTTGTGACTAGGCCTTATCGTTAGACATTCCTAAAGTGAGCTAAAACTCTAAGTAAGGAAAGAGATGGAAGACCTACGTTCAATTAAGGAAAGATATGGACGTCCTAAGTTCAAGTAAGGAAAGATATGAACGTCCTACGTTCAAGTATGGAAAGATATAGAAGAGTCCTACGTCTAAGTAAGGAAGGCGGTGGAAGACTTTGACTGGGCCTTGAAGATCAGGGACCAAGCCCATGGAGGAAACTTCCTCCCCAAGAACTACGTTGGCTTGATTCCCTATATAAGGGATACGTAGGCACATTGTAAGGGGTGAAAAGTTGAGAGCTCTAAAACAGCCAACATAAACCCTAAGCAATCTCAGCCACCAATTAAACATCACCACCATACTCCGACGAATTCACCACCTAAGTACCACCGTTGTAGATCTTGATTCCGGCAACAAACCTCAAACTTTGTTAATATCAAATTACTCCGTTAACAAAAACTAGAAAGCAAATTGTCATTTAAATAGTGCAGTCTTCATTTAAATATCTGAAAATGGTGCTATTACACAATCACGCCTAGCATTAATTCTTTAGATTTTATAAAACTACATAAGACAAACCAAGAAAATCTGTTGTTGACATTAATCATGTAACAAATTTTAGAAGAAAATTACAGCAAGAGGTAAATATGGTGATAAGGACATCAAAGCAAGGCTAGAATAATTTTATAACAAAATGTGTTATGATCAATTTAATCTCTAATCTGTCATCTTTAACATCTTTTATTATATGAAACAAACTAGTAACTAAAGTACTAGTGGAGGATACATGAGATCTATGATTGTGATTAAATATGTAGCTGCTGAAAATTCTTAGCTAGACTAGAATGAATGCTCCCTATTCCAAACATCTCTAATCCAATTAATCATCTTCTTTCATCAATTTGTCTCCTCTCTTCCCTCTTCAATTCACTTAACCATTGTAGGATATATTCGGCACCTTTTTCCCACGAAGTATCCAACATCATGTCGTGTGCAACCCCTTCAATGCAGACTGGTTCCACGCCATAGAATATTCCTGTCTCGCTAATTCCTTTAGCATCCTGTAAAGTATATCATTGTTCATTGATTCTCGTGACTTTTTAACAGCGGGAACAGCGGAAGGGGGGATATTCAGCTTAAGGAGATGATCAGAGGATCATATAAAAATGAAGAAGCATATTACAGTGCAAGTGAAATAACGAAGTTAGGTTTAGCAAAAAAAAATAATGAAGAGACTTAAAGAAAAGTTATGTACTAGACAACCTTAACCTTGACTTAAGTTAAAAGTTTATAGTTGGAAAGTATTTTACCACTATAAAGTCGTCATTTGCACCCAAGACAAGTATTTGAAGGGATGGATCTCGCACTGCAGGAACTGGAAGTGAAGCATTAAGCTTTCTCAGATCAAACAATGGCAACCTTGAACTTTCTGTCATCAGCTTCTGATACCTAAAACATATCACAAGGAGAACAAATCTTTTAATGCTTTAGCAGCATTTAAATTAAGAATTACAGGGTACAAAGTAACAAGATACTAGTAAGGGGCATAATGATGTACGCCAAGAAGGACCTCGTTATAAATTGTTTTGCTTTAATAGTTAAAACCATATTCCTAATGGCGAACTTAAATTTCAAAATGTGTTGCAAATATGTCATATATTGCTTTCCTTTAACGCCTTTCTTGTGCCCTTAAATTGACAAGTGGTTGGAGGTTTAGAAGTCTCAGTTATATATTGTAACTTAGTCAGCAAAAGTGTACTGCCAACCTAAATCTGCATTAGACGTTTATCCAGCTATCAGTACTCCAGCTTCAGGGTTATTTGCTTAGCCACGGTTTCTTTTTCCTATTGCCAAGTCATCGGTATGGTACCCATACAGTTTTCTCATGTGCTATCCGCTATGTTTCATTTATACTCCATGTAATAATCCAATAATATATGTGTATGACTGTATCTGCTAATTTAGAGATCTATCCTGCTTTACTTACAAACACTAATGAGTTGTCCAGAGACAAGTACAAACCTTAAGACTAGATTGTCCTCCATTGCTGCAGAAAAAAATGTTTCTCTGCATAAGGGAAGAGAAGTTTGAAAAGCTTTGGCTGCCAAGCTTCGTGTGACCTGATCGACATATAGTTTAGTCTTATTACATTCATGAAGATATACTGCTCTAATATATCTATAGATGTTAAGTAAAAGAATAAATAAAGATGTATACAGAAAGACTTGGGAAGGGGGGTTTAGTAAAAAAAAGGAAGAAGCAGCTTATTCTAAAAAAAGGTTTTGTATTTTAAAACAGATGCATCACGCTTTAACTTATAAATGCATCAAAAGGAGCAGTTCTAGTTAGCAGCTTTAAACAATTAACAGCAGTAATTAGGCATCTTTGATTCACCAGGCTTGTGATTAGTCTAACAAAGTGATGTGTTCAAACTGGTTGAGATAATACGAAACTCAGCTTTCCTTCATTCAATAAGGAATTCTCTTGTTTTCTTACCAAACAGTTGTCACTATTATCAGGAAATCCTTTAGTCAACATTAGGGGACTGCGGACAGTAAAGCACTAATTGATGTAAATTCCAACTTTTTAAATATTCTTGCATTGAAACTTATTTTGAAATTACAAATTCCAGAAAGTACAATTTGTAATGCACAGACTGCTACTAAGAGCTGACTATATGACACATTTTCAACATGCAATTTCCAAAGAAGGGGTCAATATCAGATACCTTAAAAGCAGCAATAGGATTGGAAAAGAGATACCGCCACACTAACCCACTGAAAGAAGTAAAAGCAAAATCTTTTGGTTAATTCAGTTATACTTCTGGTAATGTTAGACACGTAATGTATAAGAAAGCACCTGTTACCCGAAGGTGGTACTGAACAAACAAGCACGGCTCCATGAAGCTCTGGGTGCAACCTTTCAATTTCTATGGTTGAACACATCGTCGATAAGGCAAATTGATTACTATTGGGAATTTGAACAACATTTGTTGATTAAAATAAATTAAAAAATTGCATAAGGTTCATCAGAAACTATAACTGAAATCTGGAAAGGCACGCTGCATAACATGCCATCTCAATTTGGTTCTTAACAATCTTGCTCGTTTTAATTGAAAGATCTTACCTTTATAAAGTATATCATTTTGCTTAGTAAAATTTGAAGCTTTTAAATATTATACACTATTATGACTTCGTAAACACTTTCCTCAGATTTCAATCATGTATATGTAACGCTCACCTGATAAGTCTCTGGGTTGTGTATTTGCAATGTAATACTGCACAATAAGCCCTCCAAATGAGTGACCAAGTAATACAGGAGGAATCTTGGTTTCTTTGCCGATGAAGTCAGCAACATTACCTGCATGTGTCTACTGCATAACAGCAGTATAAGTAAGATGAATAACTGGATTGCGTTGTCTGCAAAGACCAAGGAACATAATGTGGTTCATCAGATGAAATAAACTACCTCGAGGGATCCTGCAACTGGACCAGAAGGCTCATCACTTTCACCCTATCAATGCTAAGAATATTAGCTAAAATATGACTTGATTTGCTGATGTTAAATAATGTATAAGGGTACAGTCTGTGGGCGTGGACATTGAAGACACTGCATATTGTAAAAATAGAATAACATGGTGAATCTAGACACATTTTTAGTGGAATGAAAGAAACGTACATTTTTATTTAAACATAACATTTTATGCTCTCTTTGTTTTATGATTTAGTTTGCAGCTAAACATTTGTAGCAATGTTAATAATTGTTTTATGATTTATCTTCTTAAATTGAATCGGCAACACCCTTCAAAAAGTAACTGGAACAGCTGCAGCTTAGTAGTATCATCAAACAACAAACAAAGCACACGTCTTCAAAGAAAATTCAATTTTCTGTGATAACAGTTTGATCCTAATTATAGGCCTAAACTCTAACATTACTATTATCTACATAAGTCCAGTGTATTCCACTCACCCTCGCTAACAAGAGGTCAAGTGTTCGAATGTCCAGAGTCTCACCATAGACATGTTTGCGCGAGTATTTAAATTTCTTGAAATTGACCTCACCAAAATAATCTAACTTTACTTGGTTCTAGAATGGTCTTTTAGACCTCAAGATTTATAAAATGACATACAATTCAAGCATATGAACACAATTTAGAGCATATAGCTAACCAAAACGAACAAAGCAAGGGACAGACCTGACCAAGTAAGCTGAGGGCATAACAATCATAACCATTAGCTGAAAAAAATGGTAGCCAATGTTGAGCCCAGCACCAAGCTGCATGAAAGCTTCCATGGATGAACACTAAAGGTGGGTTTAAGTTGTCTTTTTTCTGAACTGGGTCTTTAAGTTCCACACCTTTTTGGTAGATGACTTCCATGTTCAGACCAGATGGGAGCTGGTGAAAAAGACGGGACTGCCCCTGCTTTAGCTCGTAAGGTACCCTCATTTTGTAATCCCTGTTAAGGGTAGCTCGGGGTATTATAGTCATTCTGGGGTAGAGTGTAGTTGCCAGGGCTAAACAGTGGGTAGCCATTCTTGATTTCTTGGTTCTTGGCTTGATGATGGAAGTTTTTTACATCACCCCCTCTTATAGCATTTCTTTTTTGGTAAATTATTACTAGCATCTCTTTTTAAGAATAGTGTTATACGCTCACTCTAAATTGATTGTTGCACGCCCTAAAATAATTAATTGACCATAATATCCTTATATCTTTATCTTTTCCCATCCTAACCCCTTCTCAATTCATTCGGTCTCCTACTTTATTCCTATTATGGTTTACTAGCTTATACCATGTGCGACGGTTACTTAAATTTTATTTATAATTATTTTGTTTATAATTATATTTTAATTATTCATGGAACACACGATTGTTTTTTTAATATTTATAATTATATTTATTTATGAATATTTTAATATTTAAAAGTTATTAGTTTACATGATTAAATTATTGTTAAAAAAGATTTAGCCAAAAAAAATTATAGTTAAAAATTTGATATTTATTATATTTTACACGCTCAATTTAATATTTGTTTATATTGAGTTATAAAAGTTAGATTTGGCGAATTTTACGGTCCACATAAAATTCACAAAATAATCTTTAATTTAGTTGTGGTTTAATAGTTATTTTTCAATTAAAAACTATTCTAAAACTAAAAAGAGAATAAAGTGACGAAATTTAATATTGAGAATTCTATTCGATTTAGGAAATCTACTTATATGTAGTTTAGATTATTAGAATACCCTTTATTAACCAAATACAGTTTTTAATGTTAAATCTAACGGTTTTCACCTATCTATTTAAGATTAAACGATTTTTATTATTTTGATATTAAATGGGTTTCCTTATTTAATTACAACTATTTTTATGTTTTAACTTTTTGGAAAATCCAATCCTAATATAATATCTTTTAACTTATATCATTTTTAGATAACGTTTCCTTATTTAATTACAACTATCTTGATCGTCTATTTTTAAAAGTATTGGATCTATCGGTTGAGAATGTTTTGGCGGTATTTAGGACCAAACTACCAGGATAACATCATTAATTTTTTTAATATTTTTTTTTAATATATTTTTTTAAATATTTATTGCTAAAATATAATATACTCATTTTTTGTAATATATTAATGATGCGGAAACTTTGAACTTTTGAGAAAATAAATTATCAATTAAAATATAATTTTTTTTGTAATAGTTCTTCTTTTAAAGTAGTACACCATGACGATCAAAATTCTGTATAAAATTCATTTTTTTATAGTATATCCCGTAAATATCTATTGTTATTATATTAAAGACTAAATAATGAAAATTTTCTTATAAGTCTGGTCGCTTGATCACTCAATTCATAATCGTTGGATCTTTTAAATTAAATTGTTGAGAAACGTTAGATATAACAGTAAAATTATCACGTAGAATGATCTAAGATTTGAATCTACCAACAACATATTAAAATTTACAGGTTTTTTTTGAAAAATAAGAATTTTTTCATTTTTTTTCTTGTAGACATGGGTTATTTGATAATATTTTTTATAAAGTACGATTTTTCAAAAAAAGTACTATACTAATTGATTAACAAACTTTTAAAGTTTCGAATTTAATAATTTACAATGTATATATGTTAAAAAAGTTAGGTCACTTCTGTAGCTGAGTCTAAAATTTTAAAATACGGTTTTTTTAAATATGAATATAGTCCTGCTAATAATGAAATTAGGTCTCTATGAGTTCTTATAAAACAAAACCACCATTTGCGTATAATTTATTATTTAATAATAAATAATATTTAATTAGTTATGATATAAAATTTAATAAAATAAGATAAAAAATATGCACAATTTTATAAAATTTTATCCTCGTATTATTATATTCTTTGTTGATTTGAATTTTTCTTAGATTGATTTGAATTTTTGAACATAGATTTCTAAATTTAAAATAGTTAGAAAAAAGTAATTAAATTGACATTAAAATAATGATGACGTAATAATTATTATTAGAATTTAAATACCCACTTTACTAATTTGGGCTTTATCTTGTGTTTTAAAATTTAGATTTTGACGATTTTACACCCCACATGAAGATAACTAAATTGTCTTTAATTAAAAGATGGCTTAACAATTTTTATCTAACTGGAATTGTCCATAAAAGAGAAAAGAAATTCACGAATTTTTTACACGGAGAATTCTATTCAATATAGAAAACTTATTTATATTTGGTATATTTGATTTAAATTATCAAAATACACTTTTTAGAATTTAAATATAATCTTATTATTAATAAAATACATTTTTTTAATATTTGATCTAACGATTTTCATTTATCTAGTTAAGATCTAAAGGTCCTTATTAGTTTGGTTGTCCAAGACCGTACGATCAAAATTTTGGATAAGATCTATGCTTATTATATATAAGGATTTAATATAATAAGGATATCAAGTATATACTGATATGATTATCATACTAACTGCTTTTACTTTTAATGTTTCGGTTTTATTTACGGTGTATATAAAATTTTAAAATACATTATTACTTAAAATTTATTAAATAGAATAAAAATTATGTTATGATTATATAAAATTTTATTCTCATATTATTATATTCTTTATCGATTTGAATTTGTTCTTAATTAATTTTAATACTTTATTGAAATAAACATAAAATTTATATATTTAAAACAATTAGTGGAAAAATAAATAAATTGGTGCTACAAAAATAAAAAAATATTTATTAAAATTTAGGTACTCACTTTACTATTTGGGTTCTATCCTGAGTTTTAGAATTGAATTTTGACGATTTTACAACCCATGTGAAACTAACGAAATTATCTTTAATTTAATGATGGTTTAATAATTATTATCTAACTTGACCTGTTGACCTACCAATAAACCGAAAAGAAAATATGGTTAAGAATTTTTACATAAAAAATTCAATTCAATATAGAAAACCAATTTATAATTGGTTTAAATTATCAAAACACACTTCTTAGTATTTAAATATAATCCTACATTTAATCAAATACACATTTTAATATAAGTATTATATTCAAAATTATCGTTTATGAATATGAAACCCTCAATATTTTAATAATATTTTGATATTATCCTTTTATGTTTGTTATATGTAAAATAATATAATTATAATTTGGATTAATCAAATTGTTGTTTAAATTTATTTATGTACATGAGTTCTCATAAGTCTTCACGTGTATTGTTAGTATGATATAGATAATTTTTAATATTGTAATAAATATGAATTGTTATCTTGATATTTGGTTTAACAATTATTATCTAATTGGAACTATACATAAATTCAAGAGAAAAGATATTTAAGAATTTTTACATAGAAAACTTTTAAATTATCAAAATACACTTTTTAGTATTTAAATATAATTCTATTATTAATCAGATACACTTTTTAATATTAGATCTAACAATTCTCATCGATCTATTTAAGATCTAACTGTAATTATTAATTTGGTCGTATAGTGATCGTACACGGATCGATTTTTAATTTTTTCTTAAATTGATTTTAATATTTTATTGAAAAAAAATAGAATTTATAAATTTAAAAGAATTAGGAAAAAAATTAAATTGGTGCTACAATAAAAAAAATATTTATTAAAATTTAGATAATCAATTTACTGTTTGGTCTCTATCTTGAGTTTTAGACAACAGATTTTAACGATTTTACAGCCCATGCGAAGCTAACAAAATTATCTTTAATTTAATGTTGGTTTAATAATTTTTATCTAACTGGAACTATCCATAAACTAAAGAGAAAAGATAATTACGAATTTTTACATAAAGATTTCTATTCAATATATAAAACTCATTTATAATTGGTTTAAATTATCAAAATACATCTTTTAGTATTTAAATACTATCTTATAATTAATCAAATACAATTTTTAATATTATATCTAACGGTCCTCATTTATTTAAATATTTATAGTTTTATAATCCAACGGATCAGATACTTTTGGTAGTCTAGTGACCGACCAAAGTTTTGGATAAGATTTCCCTTACGCTTATTATATATAAGGAGTTAATAAATAAAATATCTACACTAATTAATATAAATTTAAAAGTAATAGATGGACTATTATTATTTAGAAAATATTTAATACTCATATAAAAATATTTTGTGTCAAATCAATATCATCGATAAAGATTATGGGCATGTTTGGCTACCCCAGTTTATGACTTATAATCTCATAAAAACTTATGAGGGGTCTGTCTAACTTATAACTCAACTTATAAATTATAAGATCATAACTTATAACTTATAAGATGATAAGTTGAATGTTAGTAACAACGTACAAAATGCATGGATTGAGATCATTGTGTTTAATAATTATTTTTTCAAATTTAATTTAGCAAATTCTTTACTAATTTCGTATAACTTATAAGAATTTATCAAATTATCATGGCACTTACTCATTTTAAATTATAAATTAACTTTTTTGTAATATCCCGAACACGAATTATTTAAAAACAAATGTTAATTTAAGTATGGGTTCATGTTCGTAAGTTCACACTCACCCGAGATACAAATTTTTTTTATTGCGAACAAATTTTTTTAATATAAATATATAGAAGAAATCTTATAATTATAGAACTTTATTAACTAGTTATAAATATTGTTAAAATACACTAAATACTTAGTTAAGTTTTCATACACGTATTTAAAAATATTTATGTGTATGTCAATTATACTATATTCTATATACTTCTATTATTAATACAAAAAAAATATTAAAAATATTTTTATATAACTTTTTTTAAATATATATTAAAAAAAATCTGTGTTTCGCACAGGTTATAAATTAGTTGTATTAAAGTTAAATTTTGTTAATACTAAAAAATATTTTTAAGCGTGACTTATAGTAATATTATTTTTAGTTTCACCATGAATAGAAAATGTAATATTATTTACGCATGATAAACTATATTTAAGAGAATAAATATAAACATAAATAATAATTTTAAATATTTTATATTAAAATATTAAAAAGAACGCTCGATATACAGGAATTAGTGTGCATTAGTGTGCATAAATTTAGCACATAACAATTAGAAACTGGCCGTTTGTTGACTGAAGGTATTTGAAATATTAAAAAAAGGGTGTGTAATAATCAATTTAGGGTGTGCATATATCAGCACTCTTTTTTAATACGATTGAATTAAAATCGACCTTTTTGTCATGTTTTTTATGATTTAATATTTACTTTGAAAAAAAACTGATAAGCATTTAGTATATGATTTATATTTTTTTATATTTATTTCTGAATCCAAGTTAAAATTAATGTTAATTTATTTTTGTAAAAATTGTTTTTGTTATGAGTTGTAATTGCAAAACCTGTCAAAAAACATTTAACAAAAGCACTTTTTCTAGCTTACAAAAAACCGTTTAGCCAAATACTGCTTTTGTCAAGTACTGCTTTTGCTAAACAATACTACTGTGTCAAGTGAGTTGCTTGGACTCAAGGCAGAAGTATTGTATGTCAGTCCATCTTTTTACATTTTGATTTCACAGAACTAGAAAAGAATCATTGAACTTTTATATTAACTGCACACTAATTCTCTAAAACACAATAACTAATTTCAAGAAAGCTCTCACTATCTTTGTCCTACAGAGATGAGTACCAAGTGAGCTTCTCATTTCTGCTTCAACGAATCTCGCGTTGAGTATTTCTTCCACCTTTGGTTAGAGCTTTGGTAATTTCATGAGATAAAATCCCTATAGGACAAAAAAGTAGACAGAAAGAAACAGAATGCCTCGTTTCAACATAGTTCTGCAGTCCGTCTTGAAAGATATGCCTGCTTATAGTTAGAAAACGGCTGCACCGTGAGAGATATATTTTAATACACTGCACACACACTTACAAAGATGCCACACTTACATACCTTGCTGCAAAGAGATCCACAGCCAACAAATGTATCCATGCCGAAGCTAGTGTCAGCTCACTGGAGAACATCTTAGCTATACCAGATAACTGCAGAGTACAAAGGTTGAGCAAAAGATGGACCAGAATCATCAGTTTCATCTCAAAAACAAATTCCAAAATGTTTCGGAATTCAAACAAGGGGTTGAATGCTTAAGCTTTTGTTTTTAGTTAGTCTGAAACGCACCTCAGGCAACCAATACTGACTTGCAAACATCAACCGAAATGTATCAGGTGTCCAAGAGAGGTAGAGTAGATATGCATATAGAAGTCCAAGAACAACATATGGAAGTGTACTTTGAATACACTTTTTAGTCTGAATTTGGTATATAAAGAAAAGTATTAGCCACCCAGCCTAAGTATTTAATATCCTGTCAAAGCAGTCACCATGTTTGAACGAATTCTTTTACCAGGTTAGCGTTTGGAGCCAGAACCATGAGGGTGTAAAATGGAAGAACAGCTGCAGTTGCCAATGTAAAAACACTACTTGCAATCTGAGAATTCGTAAACCCTGCAAGGCCACAGTGAAACTGGCAGTCAAAAATCAAAATGCTATGAACTTGCAGATTTCAGTTTTAGCAGCAAATTGTACACATCAAGTCCGAGAACATGCAAGTAATATGGCATAATTAGCTCTTACTAGGTTCCTAACTACCTTCCACCAGTTTCCTAGAATAAAAAAACCTACACGTCGATCACATTAAGTGCCCCTGTCAAACAACTGGACCATTCCTTGTTCCAAAATTACATCAGATCAAAACTTTGTTTCGGTAGATGTTTTCACACTTAACATAATTTTGCATAATTGAATATGTATATTTCATTAAATATTATTTGTAAGAGATCATAGATGGTTAAAACTAATTGCTCTGTTCATAGAATAAAAATTGTGCATATGAAAGGTAAATCACCGACACATGTTTCTAAGAATTTGTGGTAACTACTCAATATGAGACACAAATAAGGTCCTTAAAGGAATCAAATAAAGGGGGCTTACATGAAGCGTGCACTTCAGAGCTTTTTCTGTAAAGAACAGATCTTTGAATAGTCGGAACAGCAATAGAAATTGATCCTCCCTTGAAACCCCATTCTTTTCTCATCTTTGTCCAAAGAACCACATGTTGGCCATAAAGGTCACTGTTTGTACCTTCAATAGCAACGGTGTTCAGCCGATTCTTGCTGATGTTACATAAGGGCTTCGTAGTCAAGGTCGAATGTTCAGTCTACAAGACGAGGAATGAATTTAAGTAATAGTTCTTGCTCAGGTTTTAGTACACACAAAAAACCAATCAATGACCAATACCATATAATACGAAAATATTAGTAATCATTCAGTTTCATTATCAGCATTTAGGGATTCTAGGAAGAATCAATTATGCTCAGCTTGGCAACTGCAGTCCAACTTTAGGATTGAAACCGAAGCGACATTTTGAATTTCACAGAACAAATCGAGTTCATTTTCTTGCTAACCCAAGTATGAGGGTTATGGAGAAAAAATTGATTAGGAAAAAAATGGTTCAACAATTTCATTCGGAAGTCCGGAAATAATCAGTCCAACACATAACTAATGGTAGAATCTTCAACCTGTTGGCTATGCAAATTCCAGAAATTTATACGCTTGAAAAGAACACCAATTGACAATACAAACTGAGAAAATGAATGCACCCATTGCAGAATCACCACAGATCAGTCGAGAGACATGTCATACAAATACCCAATCCATTCACTTTTGACATTCAAATGTGTGTGTTAAAGAAATGTTTAGTTATTGCAACAAAAATAAATGCAGACAACTTGGCCATATATATATGTAATATGTATTTGAGCAGCAAGAAGATACCTTGAGTGAAGAGATTGAATAGCAATAAAGGCAAGAAGATAAGGGCATCCTTGTTGAGAAGCTAATTGACCACCAATAATTATAAGAAAGAGAAGTGCTTTCTTGGTCACTCACTTATATACCAATACATATATATACAGAATGGAACAGGGTATCAAGGGCCAGGGCCATTCAGTTTATATAAGCAGTTTACCAGAAAATTGGGCACAAGTCTAACTCAAACTGTGCTAATGGAGATAATAAAGCTTTCTGCTTTCATGTATAATGCAAGTGGTCACTTTCATTTTTATATTTTTATGTAGGCATGTGCAATTTCAAGTGAATGTGATGTACTGGGATAATGTTCTTTTTTGCATTATCTTGTAATAATGTCACACCACCTTTGTTTTTCTTAAAGGTCATTCCAAAAAATATATAGTAATTAGCAATCAATCACAAATATCTCTGATAGTCTTGAAATCTAGCTAAACAATTCAGATATGAATCCAGACCAAAAATGATGATAAGGTAAGAATTACATGTTATGCTTCTTCATCTAAGAAGTTTTAGTTCAATTCCAAACTGCATGTAATTATTTTTACTTCCAACGTTCCTCCCAATTATTTACATTTAGATTGAGTACATAGGTAAATAAAATAAGTAAAGTAATGGAGAAAAATAAAAAAAAAAAAGTAAAGTGGTGGGATTCATTTATATTTAGTGTATAAAGTAATTAAAGTGGAGGAAAGTAGTGAGAGTAATTAATTTTTATATTATAAAACTTTACTAGTTTAGGAAAGTTTTGAAATGTAAAAAATTGGGAGGAGTTTAGGAAAGTTTTGAAATGTAAAAAATTGGGTGGAACATCCCAAAAAGTAAAGTGCAAAAAAATGGATGGGACGGAGGGAGTATTAATTAAAAGAATAATGCTAGAGGTACCGAATTGGGTACCGAAATTTGGTACCGAATGCCATGTGTTATATTCTGATTGGCTAATAATAATGGATCCCCTGCATTCACATTAATTCCACCAATAAAATCATTCTAAATTGTCACGTCATCAAAGCCACATCATTCTGTACCAGATTTCGATACCCAATTCGGTACCTCTAGCATTTATCTAATTAAAAACAGCAGGAACGAAAATTACACTTGTGACTTGTCCCAAAAAAAATTACAAGTAAAACTGGAACAAGAACTCAAAATGTATGGACTATGGTCTACTTTGACACCAGACTACTTGAATTATTTTCAATGTTAGAATGAATGTATAAATTGATGGGATGCACCCTTGTTCAGTTAAATGCAGCAACCACTTCTTCCGTTTCCTGAGTATAGTCTAGTCTTTACAACTGGAAGTCAATTTTACTTTTGAGAAGCGGTTTTGCTATGCTCATCAAGCCAAGAAATAATATGTTCAAAAATGCGGAAAATATCCTCATCTGGTTCACCTTCAAGAAGACAGTGAGAAGCGTCATCATAGAGGTTAAGTTTCTTGTCTGAACTGCTAGCCTTCTCGTATAAAACCTTGCTCACTAACGGATCAGTCACTTTATCAGCCTTTCCATGCAGAATTAACAGTGGCAGTGAGACCTGCAAACCCCGAAGCATTATTATCCAAAAAAACAAAAGATAATGGCAGCCATTATAAGGATCAAAATTCACAACAAGAGAGGACACATGCTCAATTTGACCAGCTCAGAACTAGGACTATCAATTTTAGGAATCAAAGAACTAGCGCACTTCTTGAAGTTGATTTTCTAATTGTTGTGTAGTCAGTAGCAACTCCAAAGCAGTTCCCACGCGTGGTTTGTCACTGTAACATATAATGTTGTACGCTGCCTGCACAACAGAACATATATCAAAATGTTGCGTTACATGTAAGGAGTGAAGAAAGAAATGCTTGGATGCTTAGGACTACAACATTGTAAAACATCTTCACAAAATCTATACTTAAAGGACGGGAAAGTACCAGCTCTTTCTTTCTCGAATCTCTGAAAGCCAATTCAGCTAAATCCTTTTGTGGAACTATCCTTTTTTTGGGCATAACTTTCGCAAGACTAATTAGAACTTTTGTCACAAACTTTGAAGGAAGCATATCATCGGCAATCTATAAAAGCTCTCAATCAATTAAAAAAAACTCAGAGATAAAAAGGTGATTGTAATAAGATCTCAAACAAGTTCAGAAGAGTACTTTACACATCGGTGCAATAAGAAGAGCACCACTCCATGCATTAGGTTGCTTTAGGTGCACCTTCAAAGCAATTGCCCCACCCATAGATTGCCCAAACAGGAAACTTGGGAGAGCACTAAACTCCGGGTTCTCTACATAGAAATGATTATCCACAAAACTAGCATCATTATTTTAAGAGAATATCTAAACTTTTAATTAGTTGCTCCTGAGCCACGTATGGTGCTATTGCTAACCATGGCTAAGAGAGTAATCGAAGATTTGAAAAAGATATCCATGCTTAAGGATGGCTATATTCCATGGTATAACTAGAACATCTTCACTTCATATACTTAAGGATGCACTGTAAACATAAACTTAGAACTTTGTGCTCAGAAGAGTTAACATGTATTCTTTTATTGCGGTAAGCATAGTCTACATGCAAAAAAATGTGCATGACAGTTGGGTGATAATTTAATGGATACTTGTTGGGAAAACATTATAGTTTCAGTCTTAAAGCTAATTTGGTTATTAGCATTCATCTCATACTCATGAAACTACAGCATAATACAAAAAGAGAAAGGCTACTATTTACCTTTAACCTTCGCGTATTGCTCAATGACATCATCGACTAGTTTCTCAAAACTTGGAACAAAACCATGGAGACCTTCCGAGAGACCAAACCCTACATAGTCCATAGCGAAAACTCCATACCCTGAGGAAGCTAACTTCCTAGCAATTCCTACAGATAGACACCATAAAATATAACCTTGTCCTAAGCCAAATTATAAATCTACTGTTTTTAAAACAAGTAAGCAACGACATGCCTTCAAAAAAAAAAGTGCAAGTATCTCCATAACCATGGCAATAACAAACCACTGCTTTGAGGGGACTATTCTTCGGAAGCCAGCTTTTGGAGAAAATTTCATAACCTCTAGAGTTCACCTCATATGACTGTACAATAGATGTCACATGACTGTCAGAAAATATAAACGCACGGATGACTATGTACAATGCACATTTAAGTCATTATCAAGATCTCATTGGTATACACATGATAGGAAATATACATATTTAGAAAACATATCTTATCAGTTTGATGACTTAACTATCTGCTAAGGAGATTAGAAGCAGGTTCCTAGTCAGATTAATGTATCAGGTACCTAAAATACCTCCAAAGGTACTTTTGCCTCTAATAAGAGGCAAATTAGGTAAACCAGAGAAAGATAAGGCTTTATCATCAGAATACAAGAAGAGCAGTAACAACTAACAACAGTGTTGCTATGATATTTCTGTAATCGCAAAACAGAATACGTATCTGTCATTTGAAAGTTTAAAAATGTGAAACAGAAGTCCTTTCGACATCTCACTTGAGTTAAGATAACAAATGACAAAGTTTAAGACATAAAACATTGGTCAAGCAGATAGAGTAGGGAAAGTTTTACACGCTCGCTCTCCACTGCCATTTATGCTACAAATATTTTGATGTAGATAGAGTCGATTATTATCACATAGAGCTTCATTTAACTATTATTAGAAATGACAGGAAAAAGCCTCCACTTTTTAAGTGTGTATGCAATCTGGCTTGACTGAGATGCATCCAAACAAGAAACAACCAATGACACTGCAATCGGAGATTATAAAAGTAAAACTCTTAACACATGTTCCCCTTACCTCCTCCGTCTTTAATTCATCATAAGGCATCTGCAACACAATTGAAAGCAAACGAATTATAATTATCCAGTATATTCATATACAGGAAGAATGACTAGTTTAGAAGGATCAAGATCAAACATACGACAAGCATATATGTTATGGCATTAATTGAAGATAAACCCTCTCAGAAATGATATAAACGTTACTGATTTATTAGGGTGACAACTGACAAAATCGGTCAG
Organism: Heracleum sosnowskyi; assembly: GCA_030848705.1. Taxonomy (NCBI): domain Eukaryota; kingdom Viridiplantae; phylum Streptophyta; class Magnoliopsida; order Apiales; family Apiaceae; genus Heracleum; species Heracleum sosnowskyi. Next base: position 103,381,942 of record CM061245.1, read on the forward strand.
AAAAATGCCTAATTCAGTACTCATAGTCACTCAACACTACCGAAATTCACACAAAACATACCAACTAGTATAGTTGTCCGCCCCATGAAAAATATTTCATGAAATTGACCTTGTTCTCATTAAATCTGATTGCAGATTCAGTATTCTGATAATTTAAACATTTCATATTTTTCGATGAGGTCCAAAAATATCACACAGTTTATGCAAGAACTCTAAACACCCTGTTTAAAATTACATAATCCACCTAAACACTGTCATTACTACATCCCACACGTGTGGTGTGTATAAAGACAAAATTCAGTTATTAACTAATTCATGAGTACCTAACCAATAGTACTTCCCCTGTCAGGATTAAAAAAGGATTAAAAAAAAGGATATAAATGTTAAAAAAAACAGGGAAAAAATAATGTTGAGGATTGGGAAGGAGAACCTTGAACAAGCAATGATCAATGGAGAGCTGAACATCCTTAAACGCATCGCGAGCACGACGTCGATTAGCAACATGGTCCATGTCAGCATTGAGAAGCTTCTGAACCTTGTCACTGATGTTAGGAAACCTGGTAGTTTTCGGCATTGCTCTGGTTCTTTGTTACAGGTGATGCAGCTTCTTTATAAATATAAATATTATTATTATTGTTATTGTAATTCCTTCCCCACCAAACCCTATTCAAATTATCTAGAAAATCAAGATTATTTAGGGGGAAGATGGCTTGCAGATAAGAATTATTACAAAAAATAAGTTATAGGAGGTGCAACAACATTAACAGAGCGTGAGATGGGCGTGGTCTGATGATTGCAAGTTTCAAAGACATGTGTGTTTGTTGTTATATATGTATCATTATGTAGATATTCATAGGATAGGATAGATATATAGAATGAATGCGTGCAATAAATTGCAGCAGATGAGGAGCCTACTTTTGTGAAAGAGATGCAATGTAGTTGGGTGAACCAGGTTCCTCATGATATCTACGTACTTTTATATAATTACCCTTTATCTTTTTCTTTTCTTTTACTTAATTACTTATATTTTGTCAGATTTCTTTTCTTTTCTTTGATAGGAGTACTACGTATATTAATTTTACATTTTATTTATTTCCTATTAGAGAACGTGTAAATGCTGTCAATGGAATATCAATTATGAAAATTGTCACTTCAATTTTTCCTAATTTAGCTCTAGCCGTGTGGCAGTGCCACATATATTACCAAAGTCCAGATCTCCCACACCAAATCAATTGAAAGAGAAGATAAAAAATTTAACAAAAAAAAAAAGAGAAAATGATAGGAGTTATCATTAAGCCGAAAAACGGTTTTTAAGAGCATCTCCGACCTTTCAAAATCTTTAAAAGTGCCGTGGTATTACTTAAAAAAATAAATGGGTGTGGCATGTTATAAATACAAATTTTAGAAAATATGTAAAAAAAAAAAGAATTATCACCACCGGGTTATTCCTATTAGCTAAAATTATAGTCAACTCCTTAATATTGACTATATTTGTCGAGAACCTGTAGTGAAACAAAATTTTCTAAATTTGAGGAATTAATAGATGATGATGCCGAAATTTGTAATTTTTCAAAATATTCGATATTCGTACAAAATATTTGTATCCATATTTGAAATCAAACGAATATTATCCGTATTCGAAATTAATCAGATATTAATCGTATTCGACAATTTCGAATACAGATATGGATATAGGTCCATTCATATCCGATAATGTCTGAATTCAAAATTAAATTAAAATGATAAATAAATAATATATAATTATATATACTTTGAAATTTAATTTATTAGGTTTATAGCATATATTTATATCTTATATAATTTAATATATTTATATAAGTTAAATGTAATTGTAAATATATTTTAGATATATATATATATATATATATATATATAGTTAAGTTCTATGGAGACCACCTTTTTTGTGGAGACCTGGAGACCACATACATTCTGCAATCTAAATTTAGCAAAATATAATATTTTATAAATTATGTTCGAAATAACTATTTTCATTTAAAATCTTTAAAATTATATATGTTTTGCAACTAAACATAGCAAAACATATTGTTCTACAAAACATGTTCGGTTTGCTGAACATTCATGTTTAGTTTGCAGAACTTACATGATTTTCAAGATTTTCAATTAAATAATGATTTTCATAGAATATACTTTGCAAAACAGTACGTTTTGCAAATTTTTTGATTACAAAATATGATCTATTTTGTCAAATTTAGATTGCAGAACATATGTGGTCTCCAGGTCTCCACAAAAAATGTGGTCTCCATAAAACTTAACTCTCTATATATATGAAAATATTACTATAATATTTTAAAGAAATCAAAATTATTAAAATACATAAATTTAATTTTTTTGAAAATGATAAAATAGATTTAAATAAGTTTACCTTTTACTCAGTTTAAAAAAGAGTATTTTTTTAACAATTTTTCAATTTCTTCAAATAAAAATTCATTTTAAAAATAAAAAAAATTTGATTGAAAATCGAATTCAGATATTATCCGGATCCGGATAGTATTCGTCAGATTTGGATAATGTTATTTAAATATTTTCCGATATATATTCAAATTTTCGAATTCGGATACATGCATATCTGTATCTGAACTATTTGTTTTACAATCCCAATATAGACTTAGGTAACTATTTAAGAAAATTTATAAAAAATTTAATGGAATAGAATTTGCAAGTTTTTACATGGATATGTTCAAAATAATTTAAGAAAATTCAATTTAATTATCAGAAAAAAAACGTTAGTTAGAGGTCCCAAAACTTGTTTCAAATTTGTTCCTAATATAACACTTTCATAATAGTATCTTTTTTTTATAGCCGGTAAGTAGTAATGAAAGGTTACGTTTATCTACCAAAATTTTAAATTATACACCTGCGAATTGCTACCATAGTAAGGAACAAATGTTGCCTTTGTCATGGTGTTATGTCGATGTACATTCCTTTTGTTCCTTTCAATTTTTTACATTGTTAAATTTTTTTTAAGTAATAAACTTTTATCATATAAAAAACAATTATTTTCACTATTTTAATTTACTATACCCACTTTGTACATTAAATATTGATCCTTCAATCCAAATATGTCATGCTCCTAGGAAACTCTTTAGTCCTGATCATTATGCTTAATTGTATGCCTAGAATATGTAGCTGCAACTCCTATAGCTGGTTGTACATAGGCCAGAAGTAATAAGAATGTCTAGGAAGAAGATCATCCTTGATCATGCTCCTTATGTTCAGAAAGAAGACCTTTAATAAAGAAGTTACAAGAGTTGAAGTGAAAATGTTCTAAGGCAAAGGTTAGAGAAGTTCAGAATTGTCAGATTAGAGAAGTCCAAATTCGAGAAGTCAAGAAGAAAGATTAGAGAAGTCCAGATAAGCAACTTCGAGAAGTCAAGAGAACTAATTTGAGTTGTCCAGGATTTGTTAAACCTGAATGTTGATTCGAGAAGTCTGCACTAGAGAAGTCCAACTTGACGTGATTCGAGAAGTAAGGAAAATGACTGATTCGAAAAGTCCAGTTGTCGAGTCAGCCATAGCCAGAGTTATTGAATGCGAAATTTAAGTTAACTTAAGAAGACAAATTCTGAACATCGGGACAAATAGTCAGTAAGCATTGTACTTCTATAAGTGGTCCAACACTTTGCAGAAGCGCATGGGAAGTCTATAGAGCAGCTCAGAGAGAGAAGTCAAAGGTGGTACAGCTAAAGAAGTGGATCTATGTCAGCGAAGAATCTCTTATGCAAATTTTGGTTAGACATAGACGGTTAGGATAGTATGTCACATTCCTAATCTGTAAAAGTGAACTGTGCATGTCTCTATAAGTGCACAGGTCACACACTTTAGTTGTTAACATTTTTCAGCTGTAAATCAAGAACTATCTCTATGAGAAAAATGGAGCTGAGAATACTTTTGTATTCACAGGTTGTAGCAACACACAATCTAATAAAACACCATTAGATTGAAAAGTAATCTCTGTTGTTCTTTAAATTTCCGCAAACACTATTACATACAAAGTTACTTGTTGTTGTTACTTCAAGAAATCGGTGATAATACATTCACCCCATTCTGTATTATCTTTCGTTTGCACTCATATCTAAAATTGGTAGCTATGGTCTAAGAGATTGATCAGAGGGTGACCTCTCAGAATAACAATGTGGCCGCAGTAGTTCATGAAACTTCTATGATGTCCCGACCGCGTGTTCATATGTTTTTTAGCAGACTTGATTTTGAGTATGATCAAGTGCGAGGAGAGATCCTGCGTAAGGAACCAAAACTCTCCTTGGAGCAGAGCTATGCCTATATCCGTAAGGTGCAATCTGAGAAACAAGCTATGGGGAGTGGGGTATCTACAGAGTCCACTGTGTTGGCTATTGGAAGAAGAGAAAATGCTTATCCAGCCTTCACTAGCCAGCCATCTCACTGTACCACAGTAAAAACAAATCCTCATGCAAATAAAAAGTGTAATGCTTGTGGAGAACTAGGCCATAACAAGGAACGATGTTATGAAGTAATTGGTTACCCTGATTGGTGGGATTTCACCAAGAAGACACGAAAGAATATAAGCAAGGCAAATATTGCTACTGTTCGAAATGAACATGAAGGTAGTGATTCCGCTAATGTAGCACAATCAGGTATGAATAATAATGTTGCTTTGAATAATACATGGGTAATTGATTCAGGCGCATCTGATCATGTGACAAATAATCCTAGTCTTGTGAAACATCTTAGAGTTTCCTCTCAAAATGTTGTCTTAACAGCTGATGGTACGCCGACACTTGTTAGTGGAGAAGGTCCAGTTGTGTTGTCTGATACTCTTTCCCTTGAATCTGTCTTGATTGTTCCATCTCTAGCTTATAATATTTTGTCTGTCTCCCAAATTATTAAAACAGTTGCATGTATTGTGACATTATATCCATCTTTTTGTGTATTTCAGAGCAACTTGACTCGACAGATTCTTGGTTATGGTGTTAGAAGGGGGAACTAGAATGCAAGTTTTGCGGACAAGCAAATCAGATGAATAAAGTTGATAATGCAAAGGAAGTAGTATGGTTATGACATTGTCGTTTAGGACATCTTTCTTTCAGTTACCTGAAAAAACTACAACTTCAGTTGTTCTCGGTTGTAAATGATTCAGATTTCTGTTGTAATATTTGTGAACTAACAAAGAGTCATCGAATTTCATAGTCTCCCAATAATAATAGATGTCCAGTTCCTTTTATGAAAATTCATTCGGACGTTTGGGTCCTGCAAAAAGTACTTCTTTTTCTTTTTCTGGAGCTAAGTATTACGTTACTTTAATTGATGATTGCACTCAAATGACATGGGTGTCATTATTGAAAAATAAGAGTGAGGTTTTTGGAAGGTTTACCTATTTTTATAAGATGGTGACAACACAGTACAAACAATCTATTATTAGAGTATTTCAATCTGATAATGGTGGAGAACGTACTGAGCCCCGTCTCCCAATATATACAATCAAGTGGAACGGAGGGAGTATAACTTAAAGTTATCCGAAACGAACCGATCCGTTTATTTGAACTGCTATGTTTCGATACTTACTCATAAATGCATTATTATTTCATTTCATATTATATTCATTAATAAAAATGCATGCATAGTATGTGGGTTTTTTCATTCAGACATTGATGTGTTATTGTCTAAACTTTTGGGAGTATTTTCGTGATTTCGATTAGATGATAAACTTGATGGATGTGGGAAACTCGTTTTCTCCGGACTTTGTATTCATTCTTGGTACGAATATGTACATTTCTGACAAAAAAAAAATGCATGCATAGTAGTATAAGATAACATAAATACTAACATGTAATAATTGCCCGCGTTGATATAATAATATAATCAATATAAATATCTATCAATCAAACTATCCACATTTAAAATAAGTGCATGGCTGTAGCACTTCAGGTTCTCTCGTGGCAAAAATATTTCATTACAGGGGTATAATTAAGTTGATATGTAGTGTCTATATTCAGTGTATTCATGCGAATCTTTAGTCGGAGACTTGTCGTTTAGTAAACAATTCCACAAATTTGTCTTTTAAGTACCTAACTTATATTATAAATATTAGATTAAGTACTGCAACTTGCAAGTTGTTTGCTTGATGCAACTCGTATGAAACAAGTAAGGTTTGTATTCTTGGATTAGAATTCAAGGCTATGGTTGGTGTTACCCAGGATGCCCGGAACAATGACCTAGATATATACTCCCTCCATCCCTCTCAATTTTTTATATTGAGGGGATGACACGAAAGTTAAGAAAAAGTATAAATTAATAGAGAAAATTAAGAAAAATGAGTATAGTGGTAGGACCAATCAATATTTAATGTATAAAGTTGGTATAAAGTAGGTATAGTGGAGGAAAGTAATGAATGTGATTGGATTTTATATTATAAAATGTTACTCCTATTTTTTGTATATAAAGAAATGAGAGGAACGTACAAAAAAAAGTGTAAAAGAATGAGAGTCATTAACTCCTTATATATAATAAGCGTAAGAGAGATCTTATCCAAAACTTTGGTCGGTCACTGTACTACCAAAAGTATATGATCCGTTGGATTATAAAACTATAAATATTCAAATAGATGAGGACCGTTAGATATAATATTAAAAATTGTATTTGATTAATAATATGATATTATTTAAATACTAAAAGGTGTATTTTGATAATTTAAACCAATTATAAATATGTTTTCTATATTGAATAGAAATCTTTATGTAAAAAATCGTAATTATCTTTTCTATTTAGTTTGTGGATAGTTCCAGTTAGATAATAATTATTAAACCATCATTAAATTAAAGATAATTTTGTTAGCTTCGTGTGGGCTGTAAAATTGTTAAAATATGTTGTCTAAAACTCAAGATACAGCCCAAACAGTAAAGTGATTATCTAAATTTTAATATTTTTTTTAATTTAAACCAATTATAAATAGGTTTTCTATATTGAATAGAAATCTTTATGTAAAAAATCGTAATTATCTTTTCTCTTTAGTTTATGGATAGTTCCAGTTAGATAATAATTATTAAACCATCATTAAATTAAAGATAATTTTGTTAGCTTCGCGTGGACTATAAAATTGTTAAAATCTGTTGTTTAAAAATTAAAACTCAAGATAGAGCCCAAACAGTAAATTGATTATCTAAATTTTAATAATTTTTTTTTATTATTGTAGCACCAATTTAATTTTTTTCCTAATTCTTTTAAATTTATAAATTCTATGTTTATTTCAATAAAATATTAAAATCAATTTAAGAAAAAATTAAAATCGATCTGGTTCGTGTACGACCACTATACGACCAAATTAATTATTACAGTTAGATCTTAAATAGATCGATGAGAATTGTTAGATCTAATATTAAAAAGTGTATCTGATTAATAATAGAATTATATTTAAATACTAAAAAGTGTATTTTGATAATTTAAAAATTTTCTATGTAAAAATTCTTAAATATCTTTTCTCTTTAATTTATGTATAGTTCGAGTTAGATAATAATTGTTAAACCAAATATCAGATAACAATTCATATCGATAACAATATTAAAAATTATCAATATAATGTTCATGTATATCATGATACATGTGGACCCTGTGTTACAAGAGACTTAGGAGAACTCCTGTACATGAATAAATTTAAACATTTTTTTCTGAAGGAACATAACAATTTGATTAATCCAAATTATAATTATATTATTTTACATATAACAAACATAAAAGGATAACTAGATCGCGGATAAATGGAAATTTTATTGAGGGTTTCATATTCATAAACAATAATTTTGAATATAATATTTAACCATCTTTTCTTTTCGGTTTATGGGTAGGTCACTGGTCAAGTTAGATAATAATTATTAAATCATCATTAAATTAAAGATAATTTCGTTAGTTTCACATGGGTTGTAAAATCGTCAAAATTCAATTTCTAAAACTCAGGATAGAACCCAAATAGTAAAGTGAGTATCTAAATTTTAATAAATATTTTTTTATAATTGTAGCACCAATTTATTTATTTTTTCACTAATTCTTTTAAATATAGAAATTTTATCTTTCTTTCAATAAAGTATTAAAATAAATTTTATATAATCATAACATAATTTTTATATTGTTTAATAATTTTAAAGTAATAATGTATTATTTTATATACACTATAAATAAAACCGAAACATTAAAAGTAAAAGCAGTTAGTAAGATACTTATATCAGTATGTACGTGATATCCTTATTATATTAAACTCTTTTATATAATAAGCATAATAGGGATTTATCCAAAATTTTGATCGTGACAACCAAATTAATAAGGACTATTAGATCTTAACTAGATAAATGAAAATCGTTTGATCAAATATTAAAAAAGTGTATTTTATTTATAATAGGATTATATTTAAATTCTAAAAAGTGCATTTTGATAATATAAACCAAATATACCAAATATAAATAAGTTTTCTATATTGAATAGAATTCTCTATGTAAAAAATTCGTGACTTTCTTTTCTCTTCCATGGACAATTCCAGTTAGATAAAAATTGTTAAACCATCTTTTAATTAAAAATAATTTAATTATCTTCACGAGGGGTGTAAAACCGTCAAAATCTGATTTTTAAAACACAAGATAAAGCCCAAATCAGTAAAGTGAGTATTTAAATTCTAATAATGATTATTATGTCATCATTATTTTAACTCCAATTTAATTACTTTTTTCTAACTATTTTAAATTTAGAAATCTATGTTCAAAAATTAAAATCAATCTAAGAGAAATTCAAATCAACAAAGAATATAATAATACGAGTATAAAATTTTATAAAATTGTGCATATTTTTTATCCTATTTTATTAAGTTATAGATCATAACTAATCAAATATAATTTATTATTAAATAATAAATTATACGTAAATGGTGATTTTGTTTTATAAGCACTCATAGAGACCTAATTTCATTGTTAGCAGAACTATATTCATATTAAAAAAAATCGTATTTTGAAATTGTAGACTCAGCTACAGAACATACCTAACTTTTTTAACCTATATACATTGTAAATTATTAAATTCGAAACTTTAAAAGTTTGTTAATCAATTAGTATAGTACTTTTCTGAAAAATCGTACTTTACAAAAAATATTATCAAATAACCTATGTCTGAAAGAAAAAAAATTTCAAAAAAAATTTCAAAAAAAAACCTGTAAATTTTAATATGTTGTTGGTAGATTCAAATCTTAGATCATTCTACATGATAATTTTACTGTTATATGTAACGTTTCTCAACAATTTAATTTGAAAGATCCAACGATTATGGATTGAGTGATCAAACAAAGCGACCACACTTATAAGAAATCTTTCATTATTTAGTTTTTAATATAATAACATAGATGGGGGGCGTTCCACAGCCCCCGTTGGATATCCCCCCGCCCTCAATGTTTCATTGAGGGTGCCTCAATGTTTCATTGAGGGCCTACGTTTTTAAATAAATAATTAAAAATAGAATAATACTAGAAAAAAATATAACATTCAGCCCAAAAATAGTGGGACTGTTTTTCTAGATACTTATAAATTTAAATTCAAATTTTGTACAATTTTCTATTTTTATTTAATTTTTCATGTAAATTTACAAATTATCTAAAACTGGACGCCCTCAATGTTTCGTTGAGGGTGCCTCAATGTTTCATTGAGGGCGTACGTTTTTAAATAAATAATTAAAAATAGAATAATACTAGAAAAAATTATAACATTCAGCCCAAAAATAGTGGGACTGTTTTTCTAGATACGTATAAATTTAAATTCAAATTTTGTACAATTTTCTATTTTTATTTAATTTTTCATGTAAATTTACAAATTATCTAAAACTGGACGCCCTCAATGTTTCGTTGAGGGTGCCTCAATGTTTCATTGAGGGTGCCTCAATGTTTCATTGAGGGCGTACGTTTTTAAATAAATAATTAAAAATAGAATAATACTAGAAAAAAATATAACATTCAGCCCAAAAATAGTGGGACTGTTTTTCTAGATACGTATAAATTTAAATTCAAATTTTGTACAATTTTCTATTTTTATTTAATTTTTCATGTAAATTTACAAATTATCTAAAACTGGACGCCCTCAATGTTTCGTTGAGGGTGCCTCAATGTTTCATTGAGGGTGCCTCAATGTTTCATTGAGGGCGTACGTTTTTAAATAAATAATTAAAAATAGAATAATACTAGAAAAAAATATAACATTCAGCCCAAAAATAGTGGGACTGTTTTTCTAGATACGTATAAATTTAAATTCAAATTTTGTACAATTTTCTATTTCTATTTAATTTTTCATGTAAATTTACAAATTATTTGATCAAAAAATAATATAATATCCATTTTATTCAATTATTTCATTTAATATTGCTATTTATTCTATTTTTCCTGTTTTTAATTCAAATATAATATCACAGCACCCTCAATGAAACATTGAGGTCGCCCTCAATGAAACATTGAGGCGCCCTCAATGAAACATTGAGGCGCCCTCAATGAAACATTGAGGGTGTATTTATTACTATTCACCAACCTGCTTTTCCACCATTATTTGCTTAAATTCTACACTGTTTTAAACCCTTATATTCTGCTCGTTTTTTGGAGACAAAAAATCAAGGTTAGTGATTCTCATGGCTTCTTATTTATTTGATTATGATTCTAATTCGTCTAGTGATCATGATGATTTTAATTATATTACTCCCATTCGAAATAAACGAGTTTATCGTAAAATTTTGATGATAATGGTGATGAAATTCGTGAAATAATAGATGTTGATGATATTGATGATGGTGTTGATAATGTTGGTAGAAAATTTCATGATGCTTCTAATTCTAAGAGAAAAGAAAATATGACTTTTGAAAGTGATGAAGATGTTAATATTACTCCCATTCGAATTAAAAGAGTTTATCGTAAAATTTTTGATGATAATGGTGATGAAATTCGTGAAACAATAGATGTTGATGATATTGATGATGGTGTTGATAATGTTGGTAGAAAATTTCATGATGCTTCTAATTCTAAGGGGAAAGAAAAAATGACTTTTGAAAGTGATGAAGATGTTAATATTGGGAAGAAGGATGATGTTAATAATGGAGAAGAAAACATTGGATATACTTTTGCAAATATGAATGATGTGGTGCCTTATGTTGGTATGCAATTTGATTCTTTACAAGAAGCGGAAGCTTTTTATAGAAATTATGGTCGTAGTGTGGGATTTGAGATAATTATTAGGAGCACTCATAAACAAAAAGAAGGTGATGATCTTGCATCGCGGATGTATATTTGTCGGAAGGGTGGGAGACGGGGTTTGGACACATCGAATGGTAAAGATAAAGTTAAAGAAAAGAGGACAAGAGATTTTATTAGTCGAACCAAATGTGAAGCTCGGATGTCCATCACTCATAGAGTGAATTTGAACAAATGGGAGGTAACTTTGGTCAAGTTAGAACACAATCATGACATGGTTCCACCGGATAAGGTACAATTTATGCAAAGGTCGCATAACATAGATTCGCTTACCCGGTCGTTAATTGAGTTGTTTCACAAATCGGGGGTCGAGACCGCGAAAGTAATGAATTGCCTTAGTGAGTCATGTGGTGGTGTTCAAAACCTTGGTTTTTCTAGTCAAGACATACGTAATGTCATACGTGACATTCGACGGCGGGTGTTTGATTCTGGCGATGCGGATTGTGGTTTGGCTTTGCTACGAGAATTGAAAGAAACTCGTGGTGGAAATTTTTTTCTATCGAGTGGATGTGGATGAGGAGAATCGTGTTAGGGGTTTGGTGTGGGTTGATCCTCGATCGATTAATGCTTACAAGAATTTTGGAGACGTGGTTACTTTCGACTCGACTTATCGGACTAATAGGTATTGTATGCCTTTTATACCTATTACGGGAGTGAACCACCACTACCAAAATATCTTGTTTGGATTTGCACTTGTAAGGGACGAGAAAGAGACATCTTACAAATGGGTTTTGAAAACATGGTTGGAAGCCGTTGACAACAAACATCCCGCTACAATTATTACCGATCAAGACATTGCTTTAGGAAATGCTATTGCCGCGATTATGCCACAAACAAATCATACATATTGTACATGGCATATTAGTAAAAAGTTTCCCGAGAAACTATCTTCTTTGTATACTCGATTTCTGGATTTCAAGAAAGATTTTAACTCATGTGTGTACAAGTCATTGTCACCTAATGAATTTGAAGGTAGTTGGGAGGTGTTCGTTGAAAAGTACAATCTCGGGAATCATGTTTGGCTAAATGAGATGTATAAAATTAGAAGACAATGGATTCGCGCTTACACGAAACAATATTTTTCCGCGGGAATGACTACCACTTCAAGGAGCGAGTCCCTGAATTCTTTTTTTGATGAGTATGTTAAAGCATCAACCGGTTTGAAAGAATTCATTGAGAACTCACAAAAGGCTTTGGAGAAGCAATATCTCAATGAAATTGGAGCCGACCATGAGACCGATTACAAGGAAAGGAGACTATTATATAATTCGTCTTTGGAGACTCATGCATCCGAGATTTACACAAAAGAGATGTTTAAACGTTTTCAAAACGAGCTTCAAAAAAGCGGATCTTTTATTGTTAAGAGCGCTAAACATGATGATAGATCTTTTCCTAGGATGTACTTGGTAGAAAAATCCACGGTGCCGGAGAATTGTAGAAAGCTTTATACTCTATTGGTTGCGTCAAACGGGACGATTTCATGTGCTTGTAAGAAATTTGAACATTCCGGGATGATTTGTAGACACATGATCCGTTATCTTAATAAGAAACAAAAAATAGACATACCCAAAGAATATATCAAATTGAGGTGGACAATGAATGCCAACAAAGTTGCGGGACCTTTACCTTGTACCCCTCCCGTGCATGTTAATGTTGCCGAATCACAAACGGCAAGGTATAGTTTATTATGCAACGTTTTTCAAAGTTTAGGTGCTATTGGTAGTGTTACCGCCCCGCGATACAATCACTTGATGGATTGGATTGAGAGAGAGAAAGTGTACATCAATGAATCTTTTCCGGAAGAGAAACGCAAAGAAAACATGAATAAGTCGTTTCACCATAAAGGTGAAGATGAACCAATATTGGATCCTCCAATGTCACAAACTAAAGGAAGGAAAAAAGCGGGAAGACATAAAAGTGGTATTGAGACATCGACTTCAACAAAGAAACCACGAATGTGCGGGAAATGCAAATTGGAAGGAGCAAATCATGATAGGAGAAATTGTCCTAAAAAGATGACCTAGATGCAATGGAGTACTCTAAATTATTATGTAATCTTGGCAATGTAATGGATTATTTGATTAAATTATGTAATGAAATACTTTTTGTTGGATTATTCGGATTATCAATATTCACTATGAATATGTAATATTCCAAAAAAAAAAAAAAAAAAAATTATTTTTGAAAAAAAAAAAACACAAAATGGACAGAAGATTTAGTGTAGATTTTACAAACTTTGATGCACAAACTGAAAAAATATGAAACTGCAGTGACTGAACTGTAAAAAAAAAAGGGACAGACCACCCTCAATGAAACATTGAGGCACCCTCAATGAAACATTGAGGGTGGTCTGGCAAATTTTTGCCAGGGTATGTTTGTTTTATGTACTGCCCAAAAACCTGTATCAAAACCAACACTGCCCAAAAACTGCAACCAAATCCTATACCATATCCAAAATCAAAAAAATCCAAACTACTAAATCCAAAATCCAACCTACGCAATCAAAAGTCTAATATATTTACATATCCAATATAGTCCAAAATCCAAACTACGATATCCAAAATCAAAAAACACCTACGCAATCAAAAGTCCAACATAATTACAAATTCAACATAGTCCAAAATCCAAAACTACGAAAAACTACATCCGTCATAACAAATGTTCTAAAGTTCTAAACATGTACGAAAAACTACACCCCCTTCAACCTTTGATCGATCGACTTTTGAGGCATCCGACGTGCTTCCCCGTTCTTTAACTCGTGCGCTATGCGATATCGGAAGGTTATAACATCCAAAGGGGGTTTCCACTCTGCCACTGCCAAGTCTATCCCATTAAGGATAATAAAGTAATTTTAATAGTCACCCTCAATGAAACATTGAGGGTGCAATAAGGGCGTTATTGTAATTTTAATCGTTATTGTTTCAGTTTTTTTCTTTCCTTCTTAAATTCATTATTTAATTATTTAAAAGTTCAATACTAATTCAAAATTTTAGAATATTCAAATAATTATATTTTGAGTATAAGTATGATTAATTGGGTGTGTATGAATTTAAATTTAAATTTTATTTTTTATATAATGGATTATTATTTCAAATAATTTTACAAATTAAAATAAATTAAAAAAAAAAAATTATTCGAAAATTACTGAAATAAGGTAATTTAAGATATTTCTTCATTTTTAAAAATTAATTAATTAATTAATATATTTTTATTTAATTTTATATTGCTATTTATTATATTATTCTTTTTTTGATTAAAAATATATTATAATATCCATTTTTTCCCAAATATTTCATTTTATATTTATATCAAAACTTACATTGATACTATTATTACTAATTCTTTTATTTGACTTATAATTTCATAGTAAGTTGCAATTTTATTTTATTTTTCCTATTTTTATTTAATTTTTTGGGTAATTCTACAAACTAGTTAAAAACAGGCGGAAAAATCGAATAATTAGAAAATTAATGAAAATAAGGTAACATTCGTCACAAAAATAGTAATTATTTTGGTGTGTATGAATTTAAATGCAAAATTTTCCTTTTTGTATATTTTTATTTAATTTTTCAAAGTGACTGCCCGTAATGAAACATTGAGTTGTTAGACCCCGTTTCTTCTTCTCTCCTTAGAATCATTACTTACATTGCTGCTACTACTACTACTATTTTTAGTAGTCTTATAGTGTTAATAGTGAGTGAGTACGATAACTTGGGTGTGAATTTAGAGCATAGGGTACAGGGTTTAGGATTTAGGGTATATGATTTAGGGTTTAGGGGTTAGGGGTTAGGGTAACCGCTAAACTTTAAATTTCTAATCTTTATCTTATATAACTAAAATCTTTGAATCCCGGCCCTTTGTAGTTGATAGTGTTTAGAGTGAGTATGAATTTAAATTCAAATATTGTCTTTTTACAATTTTTTTTAATTTTTCAAGTAAATCTACAAAGTATTTAAAATGAGTGAAAAAAATTCAACAATTCGAAAATTAATGAAAATGAGGTAAAATTCGTCACAAAAATGATAACTACTATTACTTGTGTGTGTATGAATTTTAAATTTAATTTAGGGTATAGGATTTAGGGTTTAGGGTTTAGGGTTTAAGGTTTAGGGGTTAGGGTAACCCCTAAACTTTAAAATTTATAATATTTATCTTATATAACTAAAATCTTTGAATCCTTTTGTAGTTGATAGTGTTTATAGTGAGTATGATTACTTTGGTGTGTATGAATTTAAATTCAAATTTTTCCTTTTCTTATATTTTTATTTAGTTTTTCAAAGTGACTGCCCGTAACGAAACATTGAGGTGTTGAACCCTGTTTATTCTTCTCGAATCATTACTTACATTGCTAGTACTACTACTATTTTTAGTTGTCTTATAATATTAATAGTGAGTGAGTACGATTACTTGGGTATGTATAAATTTAGAGTATAAGGTATAGGGTATAGGATTTAGAGTAAAAGATTTAGAGTTTAGGGGTTACGGTAACCCCTAAACTTTAAAATTTCTAATATTTATATTATATAACTAAAATATTTGAATCTTTTGTAGTTGATAGTGTTTATAGTGAGTATGATTACTTGGGTGCGTATGAATTTAAATTCAAATTTTGTATTTTTACAATTTTTATCTAATTTTTCAAGTAAATCTACAAAGTAGTTAAAATGAGTGAAAAAATTCAACAATTAGAAAACTAATGAAAATGAGGTAAAATTCGTCACAAAAATGGTAACTACTATTACTTGTGTGTGTATGAATGTTAAATTTAATTTAGGGTATAGGATTTAGGGTTTAGGGTTTAAGGTTTAGGGGTTAGGGTAACCCCTAAACTTTAAAATTTCTAATATTTATCTTATATAACTAAAATCTTTGAATCCTTTTGTTGTTGATAGTGTTTATAGTGAGTATGATTACTTTGGTGTGTTTGAATTTAAATTCAAATTTTTCCTTTTCTTATATTTTATTTGGTTTTTCAAAGTGACTGTCCGTAACAAAACATTGAGGTGTTGAACCCTGTTTATTCTCCTCGAATCATTACTTACATTGCTATTACTACTACTATTTTTAGTTGTCTTATAATGTTAATAGTGAGTGAGTACGATTACTTGAGTATGTTTAAATTTAGAGTATAAGGTATAGGGTATAGGATTTAGGGTAAAAGGATTTAGGGTTTAGGGGTCAGGGGTCAGGGTAACCCCTAAACTTTAAAATTTCTAATATTTATCTTATATAACTAAAATCTTTGAATATTTTATAGTTTATAGTGAGTATGATTACTTGGTTGTGTATGAATTTTAATTCAAAATTTTCCTTTTTACAATTTTTATTTAATTTTTCAAGTAAATCTACAAAGTAGTTAAAATGAATGAAAAAAATTCAACAATTAGAAAATGAATGAAAATAAGGTAACATTCGTCAGAAAAATAGTTATTACGATTGCTTGGGTGTTTATGAATTTTAATTTTAATTTTGACTTTTTATATATTTTTAAATTAATTTTTTTAAATGAACGACCTCAATGAAACATTGAGGGCGCCCATAATGAAACATTGAGGGTAGGGAGATATTTATTATTATTGTAAATTTACCTGAAAAATTAAATAAAAATAGAAAATTGTACAAAATTTGAATTTAAATTTATACGTATCTAGAAAAACAGTCCCACTGTTTTTGTGCTGAATGTTATATTTTTTCTAGTATTCTTCTATTTTTTATTATTTATTTAAAAACGTACGCCCTCAATGAAACATTGAGGCACCCTCAATGAAACATTGAGGGCAGGGGGATATCCCCCGGGGGATCTGGACCAATCCCCAACATAGATATTTACAGGATATACTATAAAAAAAATGAATTTATACAGAATTTTGATCGTCACGGTGTACTACTTTAAAAGAAGAACTATTACAAAAAATATATATTTTAATTGATAATTTATTTTCTCAAAAGTTCAAAGTTCCCGCATCATTAACATATTACAAAAAAGAGTATATTATATTTTAGCAATAAATATTTAAAAAAATTAAATATTATAAATATTATAAATATTAAGAAAAATTAATGATGTTATCCTGGTAATTTGGTCCTAAATACCGCCAAAACATTCTCAACCGTTAGATCCAATACTTTTAAAAATAGATGATCAAGATTATATCATATAAAAAGAAATTATTATCTAAAAATGATATAATTTAAAAGATATTATATTAGGATTGGATTTTCCAAAAAGTTAAAACATAAAAATAGTTGTAATTAAATAAGGAAACCCATTTATAACCAAAATAATAAAAATCGTTTAATCTTAAATAGATAGGTGAAAACCGTTAGATTTAACATTAAAACATGTATTTGGTTAATAAAGGTTATTCTAATAATCTAAACTACATATAAGTTAAGTAGATTTCCTAAATCGAATAGAATTCTCAACATTAAATTTCGTCACTTTATTCTCTTTTTAGTTTTAGAATAGTTTTTAATTAAAAAAGAACTATTAAACCACAACTAAATTAAAGATTATTTTGTGAATTTCATGTGAACCGTAAAATTGGTCAAATCTAACTTTTATAAGTCAATATAAACAAATATAAAATTGAGCGTATAAAATATAATAAATATCAAATTTTTAAATATAATTTTTTTTGGCTAAATCTTTTTTAACAATAATTTAATCATGTAAACTAATAACTTTTAAATATTAAAATATTCATAAATAAATATAATTATAAATATTAAAAAAACAATCGTGTGTTGCATCGTAATAAAAATATAATTATAAACAGAATAATTATAAATAAAATTTAAGTAACCGTGCATCGCACGGGTTATAAGCTAGTTAATATAAAAAAAACATTATATTAGCTTCCTAGGTTGATCAGACTTAATTTCAAATACACGTACTTAATGATTTATTTCTTGGAGTAGGAATCTTGTAGCACCAAACTTAGTAAAAAAAAAAATTACAAGACAACTATGAAAGTATAAATCTTGTAGCCATTTTTCTTTTGAAGACGATCAATAGGTAGTTATTGCTTTTGCCTTGTTCAATAGTTTTGGGACATGAACTTATTATTATAAAACTCATGAAACAAGACCATAAATACCAGTACTAATAAGCTGATTAGAAAAAATTTAAAAGGTAATTGTTAATTTTTTTATTCTATAAATTCGAATTTAAATAAGAAAATTTAATTTTATTGAATTAAAATTCAGAAGCTCTAAAAAATAGATAAATAGCTTTCGAACGATCTGGAAGTTTTTCTTTATATATATAACAAGACAGTCTCAATGTATAATTTTATGTACATAACCATTTTTTTAGAAATCTACTTCTATATATTAAAAGCCCATCAAAGGCTAAAAGAGGCCAAAAAATGTTCATGAAATTACAATTTTACCCTTGTATTTTTAAAATTACAAACATGTCACCCCTTTATTAATGAAGATAGAAAAGATAAAATTTGTGTGTAAACATCGAGAATCGAAACGTTGGTCTCCTCGTAACAGTTTCATTTCATAATCGAGTGTGCTACATTAAGTTTTGAGTTTATTTTAAATATTATTATTCGATAAATCATATTCGCTCATCATATTATCTTTTATTATTTCAACTTTTATGTAAATAATATGTTGTTTTATATTATTTATATAACTTGTTTATTCAATTTTTTAAATTTTTTAATAAAAAAATATTAGTTTATATTATTTATATTGCTCCATTTTTTTAAGTTTTCATAGTTTTAATATATAATTATGTATTCAATTTTCTTTACAAATTTTATTATTCCGCCTTTAATTTTTTTGATTAAATATTAAGTGTTATACGATTTATATTTTTATACAATACTATGTCACTTATTAGCTTTATATGAATTATTCAAGTATTGATATATAAATATAATATTAAAATTTGATCTAAAATAAGTAACATATTATACGTAACTTGTACTCCCTCCGTCCCGACCAATTGTTTACATTTGCTTTGGGCACGGAGGTTAAGTAAAATAAGTAAAGTAGTGGAAAAAGTAAGAAGAATAAGTAAAGTGGTGGAACCCATCAATATTTAAGGTATATTTTAATTATACAAGGGATTATAAAAAAAACATGAATCGTAGTTAGGGGTGTTGATGGGTCAGGTTGTCGGGGGTTGAAGCATTTTTGCAACCCAATCCAATTAAATAAGTTTGAAATTTTTTAATCCAACTCACAAAATATTAATTCATGACCCAATCCTTCAGTTTGTGTCGGGTTGGGTCGGTTTGCATGTTTTAAATAATTTTTATAAAAAAATAAAGATTACGCAATATCCTCATTTCAAAAAATTCAAGTAAATCTAAAATACGTATAACTTATGATTTTAATGCTAAAATTTTATATTGATTAACATTATAATTTTAGTTATGTACATTATATCGTAAGTGTATAAACACAAAATGTAAGCACACATCTATAAATAAGATGATAAATTGTATTATATAATGTATAATTACATATAATAATTTAGATATATATATTTATTTATTTATTTATTTAAACTATCGAACAAAATTTGAAATTTAAATAGGGTTGGGTTGGATTGGCCGAAATATATAAAATTGATATGCAACCATTTAAATCAGTTTGAATTTTTTTTAGACCCAATTAAGTATCGGGTTTTCTTTGTCGGCTTGGTTGGTTGAAAAAGGCGCTGGGTTGATTTTGTTCGGTTTAATAGGGTTTGTAAGCCAATTTTCGACCAATTAAACCAATGTGTGCCCAGTTAATCAAAATTATATGATTTCTGGATTGATTTTTATAAAAATTGATTTTCCAATCCGATTTTAACATATTCAGATCTATTAGTCACCATCTAGTGGTTAATCGCCAGCGTTTAGAACATATATTATTATACATATAAATACGACTGAGTCTAGACAAAAAGAATATTAAATTACTTAATAATTACTCTAAATAGATGTTAAATTATTTAGGTATATTATGATTCATATAAGATCAATTATAATTCAAATATTAAAATCGCATGAGATTAAATTTTATGGTTGTGTTAAAAAATGATTCTAAATTGCATATATAAATTTTTTCAATTTGTGTAATTTTTAAACTACGATCTTAGGTATTTTATAATTAATACTAGACTAAAAATAGACAATTGAGTTTAAAAGTGTACAAATATGTACATATGAAGGAAAAAGTAAGACAACTTCAAGATTGACTTTTACATAAAATGAAGAGATTTTATAATGTGTTCAGTGTATAGTCTTACATGAATGACCAATTTTATATTTTATAAATATACTTATATTTCATTAAAATTATATAACTTCACATACGTCTTATACACGAAATTTAAAAGTAAAAAAAATTATGATGTATTTAAAATATATTCATACATTTGTGACCAATATTATATTATAAATATACTGTTATTTCGTTAACAACACATGAGTTTACATATATTAATTTTATATACGGAGACCTTTGATAAAATAATCATTTATATTATCTTGTACTTTTAAATTTGATAAAATTCACTTCACGACATTCAAAACTAAACTAACGTTTTGAAGACTAAGAACAATCATTTAATTTTTATCTTATAAGAATTTATCCAAATTTTATGAAATCGTATTCAATTAGAAAAAATATATAAAAATACTATGCATATATAAAATAAATTCAAAATACTATCATTTACATATTTACAAAATTATTTTGATATGTGTACATATTGGTGCAAATTTATTTTTTTAGTATATAAACAGGCGCTAGTTACTAATATAAATTGAAACTCCGCCTAAATTGAAATATAAATGAAAAATTTATTTCTAAACCTCGAATTTAAGTTAAAGATTAGCATATATTTTATTTAAGTCCCGATTAACATCCGAGGATTAGCAATAATAGATCATATTAGCCCCGATTATTTTGGAATTTTAATTCCGCGGCTGGATACGTCAACCTCTGTAATTACTTGTATTATTATGTATGGTAACATAAAAAAGTAAATCTATTCCCACTGGATTTTCTACATACCGTAACATTTTAAGTCATCTTTACATCAACAGGAGAGTGAGGGACACCGTGTAAATCGTGTTGGATGAAATTAGGGAATGATGATCAATTTCATGTGCAGGGCACGTTTTCTGAGCACAGATATATTGTTGACTATATTTCAATTATGATTTTCCATATCCAACCATTTTATAGAATCTTTATTCTGTAACTAATATTTTTACCTTAATTAAATTATTACTTGTACAAATAGTCTTACTTTGATGATAATAAATTGACCAAACCCGCGCAATTTGGGTGATGGTCAAAATTACCATCATTTTTAAATTTGATAATCAGAATACCATATTTTGAAAATCTGGCCAAAAATACCAGTGAGATACGCTTTTTCAGACTGGGTATCTCGAGATATACTTTTTCAGACTGGGTATCTCGTAATACGCTTTCTCAGACGGGGTATCTGGCTCAAATTTTCTTTGAAATACGCTTTCTCAGACTGAGTATTCTGAAATACGCTTTTCCGGACCGAGTATTTGTCCATATACCCATTTTGAGACTGGGTATTCACCCAAATTTTTGATTTTTTTTTTTTGTAAAAATACATATTTCATCAAAAAAATATAGAATTAACATTTTTTGAGATACCCAGTCTAAGAATGGGTATTTGGTCGGTAAAAATGGCCAAAAACTCAAAAATGGGTATTTTGATTACTTAACCTAAGAAAAGTTGGTATTTTTGTCATTCTTTCGCACAATTTCTTCTTCTTTTAAATATTTTGTTTTTATTTTATTTTAAGTTATACAATATTTAATATTTTTCATGTTACTTCATCGGTAAAAGTCGGTGATGTATTTTTAAGTAGGTTTGATTCTCGTACATTTAGTTTTTGCGATTTGATTTACTTTTTCGCTGATAACTAGCTGAAAAGTTGAAAAAGCCGCGCTTCGTGGCGGCGTCATAATTGTATTTAAAAATTCTATCAATTAAATTTAAAAAAATTACTCGGCCCTCTCTAATAAGTCGTCCTCCCGTGAAACACGGTTTCATTTTTAATATCAAAATTTCAAATTTAAAACATTGAATATTTGTGTTATATATTAATTTTCATGTTAACATACTCTTTTTTTAATGAGCCGCTCTTTTGTTAGAAAAAATACTTCTATCAATCAAATTACAAAAATAACTCGTTCCTCCCTAATAGCCGTCCTCCCGTTAAAACACACTTTCCTTTTTAAGATCAAAATCTCAAATTTAATATATTGAATACTTATCTTATATATTGATTTTCATGTTAATATACTCCTTTTTAATGAGCCACTCTTTTGTTAAATAAATACCTATATAAATTCACAATCCTATTTCACTTTCGATATAACTTTTAACTACATGTCTTTCCTATAATTCGAACTCTTCTCCTCCACAAATTCGCACACCTATTCTACTTCGAATAAAACTTTTAATTATATCTACAAACACCTATTTTACTTCTAATAAAACTTTTAATTGTATGTATTTTTTTATAAATTCGAACTCTTCTTCTCTATAAATTCGAACATCTATTCTAATTTCAGTAGAACTCTTAATTTTATGGCTTATCTATAAATTCGAATTATTCTCCTTTTTAAATTCGAACACTTACTCTACTTGAAATAAAACTTTATTTATATGTCTTCTCTATAAATTCGAACTCTTCTCCCCATAAATTCGAAGACCTATTATACTTCTAATATGCTAAATAATATTTTTTGATTTATTAGTATTTAATATTGTAAAACTCTAGAAAAATTAGAAAAATGGATTAAGACAATTGTAGATACGCCACGTCACCTCCCGCGTATTCTCCTTTATATATATATATTGAAGATATTGATTCAAACCTCACTTACATTTTTTATATTGGAGGAAAAAGAAAAAGATAAATAAATTTGGAGGTAAGTGAATATTTTATTTAAGAAAATGATATAAGATATGACTCAACAATTCTTAAACGAAGAGGAGTTCTTAAATTTTTAAGGGATGACTAAGCAGACGCAGGTTTTTGTTTCAAATTCCTTATATTTCAGTTTAGAAGACTATTTAGCTAATCTCTTAGAATTGCTCTTATAATTGGTTTATAGTAATTTATACAAAGTCAAAATCTGTGGAGAACTAATTTCAAAAAACAATACAGAGTAGACATGGGCGGTTGTATTGGATTTTTCTGCAGCCGCCCCAGTTTTCTAAGCTGCAGTCCCTTCTAAGTTCTAATCTTCTTAGATTCTAACTAACATGGATGATTAGTATTTGAATTGTGATTATAATACTTTATTCTCCCATGTTTACTCCCAGTAATAAATATTAACATGTCAGGGAGCATAATTTGTCACAAACGACTAATAGAAATTTAAAGATATTAGAAGCAATTGAACACTGACTAGTTAACATGATCCTTATGAGCATGATCGTAAATTTTGGAAATCGGAATAAATCGGCTAAAATATTCAATAATGATTTATTGACAAATTAAGGAATTATCGGATTGATAAATAAGAATAAATATCGGATAAATTTTAATATTTCAAATATATTTAATATATTAGCCTTATTTATAATAAAATATATTATTCAAAAATAATTCATAACGATAAATCGGATTTCAAAATCGAATTGATCAAATTTTTTTAAACGATAAATCAAAAATTTATGGGTGATTTTTAAAAAATCGAACGATTTTTAGAACACTCCTTAAATTAGTACAAAGTGTTAGAAAATTGATAGTTTAAGGATATAATTAAGTATATTCTTGATGTTAATTCAAATTTCTAATGATTGGAAGTTGTTCCTTGCTATGGGAACTTAAACTTTCATGTATGGGTTTAATAATTTTCTTATTTAAATCCATAAGAGAAATTGAGATGAAGGTAGTAGCTTGAAAAAGCTTGTTATAATGATGTTTCATTTATCCCACATAGAAAAGAATAAGGGGACTTGGTGGCTTTATATAGCATTACACACATGAGTAGTATACAACTACTAAGGTGTGTGATGGTGCATGGTGTTGGTGTGTGCTTCACGCGCACACACACGCGCGCCGCCGCCCGCCTCGCCACGCACCGGACCGGACCGGACCGGACCGGACCGGGTCGAAGGGCGATTTGGGCGAATGTCTCGGCGTCTCGCGTACGCGAGGCGATCTGGGCGAGAGTTTTTATTTATGTGATTTAATATTTTATTAGAATTATTTATCAAATTGGTCTGGGTTATCAGTTGTCAAATGGAGTTGGTTTATCAGTATTTAACTAGTAAACTCTGATGAAGTTGGTTTATCAGTATTTAACTAGTAAACTCTGATGGAGTTGGTTTATCAGTATTTAACTAGTAAACTCTGATGGAGTTGGTTTGTCAGTAAACTCTGATGGACAACAGAAACTAAACTCTGATGGACAACTAGTTAAACTCTGATGGACAACAGAAACTAAACTCTGATGGCCAACAGAAACTGATATGAACCTGGACATGTTTTGATGGATATGTTTAAAATAAATATTAAATCTGTATATGTGGATAAACATGAAAAAGATGTAACAGCTCAGGTTATTAAATTTAAATCAAAAACGTTTATTCATTAAATGGTCAGTTTTGATTTTTTATTTAATATGATCAGCTGTTACGGAAAAATTAATGTGTGTGCTGCAGTTACGAATTTGAATTGTGCTTCAGTTACAGAAAGGAACCACTATAAATAGTGGCCCTTGTAGCTCAGTTGAAACACACAGAAGTTTGCAAAACACACTTCTCTCAAAAACTCTCTCTGCCCTCCCTCTCTATATAGTATTCTCTGTAGTTTTCTGGTTCTCCGGCGACTCAGCTGTTTGCTTCGTAATTTCTGTTCTTATATACACTGTTAAGCTATGGCTACAGGTACTGTTTCTGTCTCCCTGGTTATTTATCAGTTTCTGATATGCATGCTTTCGACCTTCATGCTTTGTTTTGTTAACTTTGGTCTTGGCCTGTCATTGCTATATCTATTATATAACTGCCTCCATGTTGCTGTAGTACTTGTTATTTCCAACACAAAGTTCATGATTTTTCATTTTTAATCATATTGAATTGTTTATATATATGGAAGATCAAAAAGAATGTGTAAATAAATATTTTTTAATACTTGCGATATAATCGTGTAGATTATTTTTTACATTGAAATGACCTTAATAGCGCCAAAAAAAAAAGAAGGTTAGATCACGAGGCGGCTATCACTATTCTTAGAGCAAATCCAACAATTTCCTAGTTGTTTACTTATAAATATTATATAATAATGTGTCTTAGTGATTTATAAACTTTATTTCTTACAGGAACTCTAACAACATTACTTATAATCATTCCATATTATTATTATAATAATATATTTGAAAAGAGAGAGAAAAAGAGTGAAATAAAGAGAGAGAAAAGAAATATAGAAAAAAATGAGGGAAGTGAATTTTTTATTCATGGAAATTAAATAGGTAATGTCTAATTATTACTTATTAATAGATAATAAGATGAATGTTCTAGTAATTTAGGTAACCACTGGGACATTGTTGGAGCACCATTTTTGCCTAAATTACTTATATTTAAGCTTATGACATGATATAAATAAGCAGTTGGACTTGCTATTACATTTGATCAGTTTTGTGTTGTTTTATTCTGCTGAAATTAAGTTTTTTCTTATACATTTTAAATTTAATTATGAGAATTAGAAACTAGAAAATTGTGCCTAACTAACAAATTCCAAATATATTGGATAAGCAGGTGGGCCCAGACGGGGTATTCCAGTAAAACGTACGGCTCCGGTTTCTAAATGCGCCCACAGTCCCTCCAATACTAAAACCTGAAACCGTTTGATGGTTTTTAACTTCACTTTACTCCCATCACATTAACAGGGCCCCACCCACTAATTCCCGGTAACAAGGAGCCAACGTTTTTTCCGGGCCCCACTACACTCCCCACCATATGTGGCGATTCGACCGCACTCTGACACTTGACGTGTCTCTCACGCGCAACACCCACTTCTTTTGCATGGAACCACCATTCGAGGTGCCCTATCTTCTCGCCATCTGTCCTACTTACTCTGCCACGTCTTGGACATAATTACAATTATACCCTCCAAAAATACATACAGATTTTCGTATCCGTGGTTTAGTGGGGTGATCAGGTGGCGATGTTTGTATAAATGTTTGTATAACGTGGGCTGATAGTCACTTGTTCACCACCTACCAAGGGAAGCATTATTATAAATTCAATGATTGGGTCGTGCACCCACGCGCTGACTCGAAAGTGGTTAATAATTTCCGATTATACTAAAACGACGTCGTATGACCCCTGCAGCTCCCAATTAAAATCCCATGAAAGTGGAAATTCCGGTTTTTCAATAACACTCTACCGCTAATTTGGAAACAGCTGCGGCCACTAGTACTACTTTGTTAAACCCAGGGGCCCTACTATATATATATAAACAACACAACACACTCCATTACATTCACACACACTAACAATTTTCAATTTACAATTTTCAATTTTCATCACACACAAAAAGCAAAACATGCGAATGAGTTGTAATGGTTGCAGAGTGCTCCGTAAAGGATGTACTGAAGATTGTAGCATCAGGCCTTGCTTACAGTGGATCGATTCCTCCGAGTCCCAAGCCCACGCCACTGTTTTCCTAGCCAAGTTTTATGGCCGTGCTGGTCTCATGAATCTCATCAACGCTGGCCCTGACCACCTTCGTCCTGGTATGAATTTTTTGAGTTGAGCACGAATTAGTTCTATACAATTGTGACTGTAAAGCAGAAAATTTATTTATGTTAACTTTATTAATATATATATTTTTGAATTACAGCGGTGTTTAGGTCACTTTTGTATGAAGCTTGTGGGAGAATAGTGAACCCGATTTACGGATCGGTGGGATTACTATGGTCGGGGAACTGGCAGCTATGTCAGAATGCTGTGGAAGCTGTTTTAAGAGGAGATCCAATCACACAAGTGGTTGCAATTGATGCTGCTGA
The DNA here is from genome assembly GCA_030848705.1 of Heracleum sosnowskyi. Taxonomy (NCBI): domain Eukaryota; kingdom Viridiplantae; phylum Streptophyta; class Magnoliopsida; order Apiales; family Apiaceae; genus Heracleum; species Heracleum sosnowskyi. The sequence goes on from CM061245.1 coordinate 103,409,243, forward strand.
GGCGAACAATGGTCCTCCACTCAAAGCTTACGACATTCGACATGTTCACAAAGATGAAAACAACAATAACAAGTCGAACGAGCTTCACCGAGTGAGGAATCGTTCCAAGTTCAAGAGGTCAGGGAAAGAGGTGAATGTTGTGTCAATGAGTCATGACTCGTCACTGAGTCATCAGTCGGAGGCAGTGGTGAATGGAGAAGGGGAAAGTAGAGAGACTGAGAGCTTTGTTACTGCTGAGACGGCGGAGGGGTCGGCGGCTTTGTTTAGAGCCGAGCCGGAGTGGTTTGTTCGAGAAGAGAAAGAAGCTGAGAGTGAGGAGATTGAGCTTGAGTTGACACTTGGTTTTAGCCGGGGAAAGAGTGTCTGAGGAAGTAATAATTTTGATCGCCTTTTTATTATTTTTTTAAATTTTAATGTTATAGGAGTAGTTTTTTGGGCCGAAATGAAATGATGTACACTATGGTCACTATACATTACATATAAAATGTAGAGAGGTGTTATGTATATGATCATTGAGGGACTAAGAAAATAGAATTTTAAGGTTTCATTTACTCCATATATCTAAGATTTAAGCTATATCAAGTTTCTTTTTTATTTTAAACAGTGTTGATACTTGCGTTTCTTTTCTTTAGACACATACTTGAAGTTGTTTTAAGGACTGTGGTTGTGTCACCATACAAAGAGCAGATGGTAGAAGCAAAACACAAATTGAACACGGAGCTTAAAACTTTTGTAATATAGTGAAAAAAAGATAAAATTTTAAAATGTAAAGAATTAACAGGGGTATCAAACTTTTTTTTTTAAAAAAAGGGTGAAAATAGGCAGAGTTAATTTTTTGTTTAAATATTTTTACTTATTTATTTATTATTATTTTTATTTAAAACTACACAAAAAGAAACCTAAGCGGATCGATTCAAAAATAGAACGAATTATCAGGTATAGTTGGTGTTCTAAAAGTCGGCGATTAATCGAGATTAATCGTCGATTAATCGCTAGACGGCGGGCCAATGAACTGATTAAGCGAAAATCGGTCAATTAATCGTTTTTTCATAAAAACGGTCAAAAATCGGCTGAATCGGTCAAAAACCGGATTAATCGGACTAATTATTAAAAAATAGTAAAAAATAGTTAAATTTTTAAAAAATAATAAAAAATTTAAAAGGTAGAAACTTGATTAAAAAATAGGAAAAAACCGTATTTTTGTACATATAATTATAATTTTAGATGTCTAAATCGTAAATTCTCTTAAGTTTTGCTCTTAAATTGATCTCTAATTGAAAAGTTAAACCTTCAAAATTTTATTTAACATATTTGCATAAATATATGATAATAACATATGTTTAGTTGAAATAACGAAATAATTTTATAATTTTATATAAAAAATATTATTAAATTTATTCTGATTAATCCCCGATTACCCGATTAATCCCTGGACGATACCTTTATCAATTAACTCCGATTCCCGTTTTTTACGACACTGAGTATAGTCATAGTACATTGGTTATCCATCATAGTATATTGGTTATCCTTAGTACATTGGTTTGGGCGTGGTCGGATGTTTTATAAAAAAAATTAAATATTATATCACATAAATCATTTCAAAAATTAGTATAACTTGAAGTTTTTGTGATATTATAATTTTAGTGATATAAACTATGTCGTAGGTCATTGTTATGTCATATTTTGGCATCGTTCCAAATTTCTCCGTTTAATAATTATTGTTAGAGGCTTAAGGCTGATGACCACTGGGCCGATCGAAGCAGCCCATTTTCCATAGCCTGTATGAAGAGGCCCAATACCTTTTAAACAACCGAAGAGCCCACTTTCCACCTTTAACGGATTGGGCCGATCCACAGCAGAAGGACCAGGTCGTGGGAAGACCCCGAGATCCACGTTCAGAACGTGGGGAATTGGAACTGACTGGTAAAAACAAGGAAAGGAGGTTTGAGATTTCATTCATACACAATTCACAATACACACATATTCTCTGTACGTTCAATTTACCTATTTTGGACTACCAGTTACTGATTCTCACACCGGAGGTGAATCGGGGGGCCCAACCCTCGCATTCTTCTTCTTTGCAGGTCCGACCGGACGTTGTGGACGAAAACTGGTTCCAACATTTGGCGCCGTCTGTGGGAACGTATAGATTGATCGTGCGTTGTGATTTACTGAGATTATGACTTCTGATCGACCACCTGTACTCGAGGGAACTCCACATCCTGGAGGTTCGACCATCACGCCGTTGATAAATCGGCAATTGAATTTCGACTCTGAGGGGGACGAAGGTCATTTACCGACCCCCGAAGAACAGAGAGAATTGCTTCTCAAATGGAGAGAAGAGCAGGCCGCTAAGAAGGGAAAACAGAAAGTAACCGAACAGGCAGATAAGGAAGCCCAGATTCGGGCTAAAAGGAAAGAAGCGGACACGCTCAGACTTAAAGCCATCAAACTCCAAAGGGAAGAATATGAATTGGAAGAGAAGGCATTAAGAGAGGCGATCGAGGCCGATGAGGTGACGCAAGTATCGTCCGAACACCGAAGGGAGAAAAGGCCGTATGACGATGAAGACGAGTCTTCAGACTCCGAATCGCATCCGAGAAAAACACGTTCCAGAATCACTCTGACCGATTCTGAGGAAGAGGACGACTCGCACGTTAGGGATCGTATAAAGAGGATGGAAAAGGCCATGTTCGGAGAACGGAAAGTGAGCCATGAACCTATTGTCTCCGAGGAGATTGAGCAGTATAGACCCCCTTCGGGTGGACAATTCCCGAAGATGAACGAGTTCAATGGGAAAGGGGACCCAGAGGACCATTGTGAGAAATATGAGTCCCTAATGACAGGTATGGGACACTGTGATATTATGCTGTGCAAAATGTTCAAGACATATTTGAAGGGACCAGCAACGATGTGGTATCGTTCGCAAAGACCCCGATCGATATATTCATATGATCAGCTAAAAAGGAGGTTCCTGAGGCACTACTCCCACTTGTGCCGGAGAGAAAAGGATACTGAGGCGTTAATTCACTGCCGTCAGAGATCGAACGAAGAGTTGGGGGATTACCTAGCCCGGTTTAAGGAAGAAGCAGGAATGGTCACCAATTTGGACAAAGTCAAGGCTGCAGGGTTTTTAGCCGCTGGATTAGACCCTGTGAAAGGTAAAAAACTCCGCTCTTCTCTTTATGATATTCCTCCTAAATCTTTGAATGATATATATGTGAGAGGAGAAGCCATCCGAAGAAAACTCGAATCTATTGGGGGGTATAAGGAAAGTCACAGGAATGAAGGGTCAGGAAGAGACGACCGAAGGGGTCGGGGAGACATCAAAAGTAGACTGACGGACAATAGACCCGACCGAGGAGCAGACAGAAGAAGAGATAGAGATAGTACAGTGTTCACCCCGTTGAACGCACCTATCTCAAAGATTCTCCACGAGATAAAGGGGAAGCCGGGATTCGTCCGGCCAGCAAGAATGAAAACCCCAGATTACAAGAAGAACGGGGATAAGTATTGCGAATACCATAAGGATAATGGGCATAACACAGATGAGTGCTACCATTTGAAGAAGCTTATTGAAAAAATGGTAAAGAAGGGAGATTTGGAACATTACAAAGGCGATCTGAGGGACAAGCTAGAACCCAAGGAGCCTAGAAGAGAAAAAGGGCCTGAAAGGGAAGAAAAATACAGAGGTGAAGTTCGAACTATCTCAGGGGGCACGGTGTTAGAGCGGTGCAGTAAGACCGCCCGAAAGAAATATGCCCGACAGGTCTACAACTTGTATCAGACCAATCCGGCCAGGCAGCCCCTGCCTATCACCTTCACAGAGGATGATTTTGAAGACGTGATATGGCCGCACGAAGATCCACTCATCATAAATCCCGTTATAGGGGAAAACAAAATCTGGAGAGTTCTAGTTGATGGTGGTAGTTCGGTCAATATCTTATATCACAGAACGTACTGCAAGATGAACTTAGGGGGCGAGCAGTTAGAGCCGTGTCATGAGGCACCCCTGTACGGCTTCGGGAATCAGCCCGTACCGATCGAAGGGACGATTACCCTACCCATCTTGTTGGGCAAAGCTCCTTACACCTTGGAAAAGGAGGCCAAGTTCTACGTGGTGAAAGTGGACAGTCCGTACAACGGAATCCTAGGAAGGCCGATACTCGGTGCTTTCCAGGCGGTAGCTTCTATCCCCCATCTGAAGTTGAAATTTCCAACGGAAAATGGTGTAGGAGAAATGAGAGGGGATCAGAAGGCTGCTCGAATCATCATGTTAGAGGATATAGAGAAGGATAAAGATGTCGAGATGACTGAAGGGGGGAAAAGAAAGAGAAACGAAGACGAAGGAAGCGGTCGTCAGATGATGAACATCGAATTAGAAAAATTCGGAGCTGATTTGTCAAACCCTATTGCTGAACCGGCAACAGAAACAGAGGAGGTAGAACTGTACGTCGGGCAATCGGGCAAAATGATCCAAATAGGCAAAAACATGGAGCCTGAACTAAAGAAAAAAGTGATTGAAGTGATCAGACAGTACCACGATGTGTTCGCATGGGGACCGGAGGACATGCCAGGTTTAGACCCTTCGGTTGCAAAACATTGCCTTAGCGTTAACCCCGATGCAAAGCCGGTTAAGCAGAAGAAGAGGAATTTCGCCATGGAAAGGCAACAAGTCATCCAGGCCGAAGTGGAAAAATTACTGGAAGCTAAGTTCATTGAGGAAATCGAGTATCCAGACTGGTTGGCAAATGTAGTGGTAGTCAAGAAGTCGAACAACAAATGGAGGATGTGCGTCGACTACACTGACCTGAACAAAGCCTGTCCGAAGGATCATTACCCCCTACCCAACATTGATCAGTTAATAGACGCTACCTCGGGACACCAGGTACTCAGCTTTTTAGATGCTTTTTCTGGATATCACCAAATTGCAATGAATGCCGAGGATATTCCAAAGACAGCATTCATCACGCCCAAAGGTACATACGCATACATCAAGATGCCCTTTGGGCTGAAGAATGCAGGGGCAACCTTCCAGAAAATGATCAACAAGGTTTTCAAGCAACAGATCGGTCGAAACATGGAATGCTATGTGGATGATATGATCGTGAAATCCATGTTTAAAGACCATGCAGAGGACCTGAAGGAGTGTTTTGAAACACTCAGGAGAAATAATATGAAAATTAATCCAAGCAAGTGCACGTTCGGAGTTGCCAGTGGCAAATTTCTGGGATACATGGTAAGTGCCAGGGGGATAGAGGCCAACCCTGAGAAAATCAAGGCAGTGATCGATATGGAGGCTCCGAAGATGATCAGGGACATTCAGAAATTAACCGGGCGGTTGGCTGCTTTGAGAAGGTTCATTTCCCGATCGGCTGAGATAGCCCTACCGTTCTTCGAAGTACTCCGGGGGTCAAAAAGCTTTGAATGGGGATCGGACTGCCAGAAGGCATTTGAAGAAGTCAAAGAATATCTGGTCAAGGCACCACTCCTGATGAGACCCGACCCCAAAGAAACACTGCAACTCTATTTAGCAGTGAGCGACCGAACCCTGGGGGCTGTGCTAGTCAAAGAACACGAAAAGAATCAACACCCGGTGTTCTATGTCTCACACATGCTTAAAGACGCGGAAACAAGGTACCCCAATGCTGAAAAATTTGCCTTTGGATTAGTGGTAGCATCAAGGAAACTACGCCATTATTTTCAAGGAAGAACTGTGCAAGTGGTTACCGATCAACCATTGAAAAAGATCCTTCAAAAACCAGAGGCTTCGGGCAGAGTTGTGGCTTGGTCAGTAGAGCTGGGAGAATATGACTTAGAATTTGTGCCCAGAACCGCGATCAAAGCTCAAGCACTGGCTGACTTCTTGGTAGAATGTTCTTTCTCAGGACCGGAGAACTTGGCGCCCGAGGAACAGCTCATTCAGTCACCTGGGAAATGGAAGCTTTTTGTAGACGGTTCGGTCGCAAAAATGAAGTATGGGGCCGGTATGATCCTGATCAGCCCAGATGGCTTTGAGATTTGTCAGGCTATCAGGTTCACTTTCCCCTTGACTAACAATGAGGCTGAATATGAAGCATTACTAGCAGGGCTCTCCTTGGCACGAAGCCTAGAGGTAAAGCATGTAAGGGTATTTAGTGATTCCATGTTAGTGGTGAAGCAATTCTCCGGGGAGTATGGCCAAAAAGATCCCCGAACGAAGGCATACACGGCCAAGGTACGTGAAACTTCACTTCATTTTGAGTCGTTTGAGTTAAGCCAGGTAGCCAGAGAAAACAACAGCAGGGCGGATGCGTTGTCTAGGCTTGCCTCGGCAGAGACCCAGAACCTGATGGGGTCGATATATCTGACCGAAGTAAAGGTCCCCTCGATCGACAAAAAACAATGCATGGAAATACATCAAGGAATCAATTGGATGACCCCCATCAGAGCCTTCCTGGAGAAAGGGATATTGCCATTAGAAAAAAAGGAAGCCCAAAAGGTGAAGTATCGTTCAGCTAGCTACGCCTTAGTAGGGGGACAATTGTTCAGACGATCGGCTACACAACCCCTCCTCAAATGTCTGGACCCCGAAGATCAAAGGTTAGCATTGGAAACAGTGCACGAAGGAATTTGTGGAGAGCATTTGGCGGGACGATCACTAGCCTTCAAAATCCTCAGACAAGGATTCTTCTGGCCGACCGTAAGGGAAGACGCCAAGAATTACTCGAAGAAGTGTAGGCAGTGCCAGCTATTCAGTACCATACCGAAGCAACCCCCAGAAGAAATGTCATCGGTCCTCAATCCAATTCCCTTTGCCATGTGGGCCGTGGACATTGTGGGAATCCTACCCACCAGTACTAAGCAGGCTAAATATTGCATTGTAGCCATCGATTACATGACAAAATGGGTAGAAGCTCGACCACTGTCGGCCATAACTGAAGAAGCAGCCAAAAAGTTTATGTTGGAACAAGTAATTTTAAGGTTTGGTATCCCGATGATCTGTATATCAGATAATGGAACTCAATTTATCGGTAGTAAGTTCAGGAAGTTTCTGGCTAAGTTTGGAATTCAACAGAAGTTTAGTTCAGTCGGTCATCCACAGGGGAATGGAGCTATTGAAGCAGCAAATAAGATAATCTTTGACGGTATAAAGAAACGGCTCGGAAATGCCAAAGGTATGTGGGCAGAAGAGTTACCTTATGTTCTTTGGGCTTACCGAACAACTCCCAGGTCCTCGACCGGGGAAACCCCATTTAGATTGGCATTTGGGACAGATGCATTGATGCCAGCCGAAGTTGGAATGGAATCGTACCGAACGCAGGTATTCAATGTGGAAAGCAATGAGTTCGGTCTGCGAGCTAATGTAGACATGGTAGTTGAAGAAAGGGAAGCAGCCCATCAGCGAAATGTCCGATACCAGCTTCAGGCGGCTCAGTACTACGATGCTGGTATAAAGAAAAGATCATTCCAAGTTGGAGATCTCGTTCTCAGAGAGCTAGCAACATCCATGCCGACCAAGCAAGGAAAGCTGATGCCCAATTGGGAGGGCCCCTACACAGTGGTTGAAGTGGTCCGACCAGGGACATACAAACTATCCACAATGGACGGCTCCAGCATAAAAAACACTTGGCATGCTTCACGCCTTCGTAGGTTCTACCAGTAAGCCTATCGAAAATCTTCGTTATTTTATGGTTTTGCTTTAAGACAACTTCGATTCAGCATATTTTACTTCAGTATGAATAAAAACAGAAAGTTTATTTCCAACCTTGTTTACTCGAATTCCTTTATGTCAACTTGAGCATATTTACTTCAGCATGTTTATTTTAAGGCAATGGATAGTAAATGCAAAATTGGAATAGAGTGAACGAAGGAACTGTGCTAGTATAAAAATTCCCAGCCCATACTTCAGGGCATTTGAAAGGAAGTTATGAGCTCGCAATTCATGTTTCTTCGTCGGTCCCTACATCGTTAATATTTTCAGATATAGTTTCATTTTCTCAAAATATTAAAGGGACAAACTTGCCGAAGAGGTATGACGAATTAATGTGCATACCAAAGGTAAACCTAAACAAAAAACACTAAGGCAAAACACAAAGCCGAAGATGTGTCACCAATAAAAAACACCAAGGCAAATTATTAGGCCAAAGATGTGTTACAGAGCAAAATACCAAGGCAAATCATTAAGCCCAAGAAGTATTATAATGAAAAAGCTAAGGCAATCAAATAAGACCTAAAGCAAGCATGATTAAATACCAAATACGTCATGTGAATGAAAAAGCAGAAAGTTTAATAAATGCAAGCCCGAAGGCAATAGTTGAAACAGACCCGAAGGCCAAATGTTAAGTTACAAGAATAATAGTAAAGGTGCTAAGTCTAATCAGACAGCTCTGATTCGGGGTCTGAGCTAACAACCGGAGGGACGTCGGGCTCTTCAGGACGGCCGATGGGATCTTCCATACCCTCCTCCAAGAGAAGCTTATGGTCCATCCCAGCGGCATGAGCCTTACGGATCACCTCCTCAAAGCCAGCCGTGAAACCCCTGTCTTCCGACAGCAGCACCAGCTTCTGGGCCTTCTTCTCGGACTTCCTGGAGGCTCTTAAACTGGACTTAGCCCGGTTCAGACGGACGAACGCAGCATCAAGATCGATCTTGACACTGTCCCGGTCGGTCATCACCTGAGCCAGCCTTTGCTGTAAAGAAGCAACCTCTTTGTGCAACGAGTCCAGTTGGGCCTCAGCGGCCTCGGCCCTTTCTTCTGTCAGCTTGAGCCCGCGCAGCTGACTCCCCAGATCTTTAACCTTCTGCTCAACGGTAGCAACCCAAGGAACAACCTGAAAATATTACAAAGGGAAGAGAAGGGTGATAAATCAATTTATTGAAGAAAAGAACTAAGCACAAAGTACAGAATACTTACCAAAGCGACATGGCCAATCAACTCCGAGCAGGCGCCAAGGGCATCAGTATTATCGTACACCGGGCGATCCTGGGGAAGGACGAAGGCCCGACATAGATCAACACCAAGCTCCTTCGACGCAGCAGGAGCAGGGACCCCGAAGCTGTCAGTTGTCATTATTGACCACTCCGGCCGGTAGGTCGAAACAGCCTCCCCATCCGCCCCCCGCGGACGCTTCTGAGCTGAAGTCCGACCGACGTCGGATACATCGATTATTTCTATATCATTGACGGTAGTGTCAATGATGTCCTCCTCAGCTCCTGACGCCCGGTGCTCAGTCTCACCTGGAGGATTCGCCGCAGTAGAAGTCCCAGCAGAATCCTCGGCAGTTTTCCTAGCGGCCGCAACAGCAAGCTTCTGAGCATTCTTGGCTTGTAGCCTCTTGATCATGTCAGAACGGGTGGACACTGCAAAAAGAGCATATTTTCAAGTTAGTAAACAGGGATAGGAATATTAAGGAATTAACGAGCATGAAGGAAATTAATAAAAAAGCAATCTGGTGTTACCGGTACCCCATAAGGCCCGAAGCCAGGTCTTATCCCTACTAACAGCTAAGGGAATACGGTTTGGTTCTTGAGGGTGGTAAAGACGAGAATAGTCTGCCCGATCCTCATTGCTTAATTCGGGAGCAGTAACAAGGGCTGGGTCGACTTCTCGCCACACGGAGTACTTAACCAGTTTGTGACCACTGATATAAAACCAATGGTCATGTGTCCCCCGGTTGCTAGAATTAGTCACCCCCCAATCCGGTCGTCCTGTCCTGCGAGACAGCTGGTAAAACCCAACACTCTTGCCATTCTTCCTAAAATCGAAATGATTAAGGAGAAGGGACAAGCGAGGTCTTACGCCAGCTTTCAGACACCTGTTCTGGAAGGTGTTAACATGAATGAAAGTGTTGGGATCAAGTTGCCCCAAAGCGACCGATGTATATCTTAAAAGTTTCTTTAAGACCGGGAGAAGCGGAAGCCGGAGTCCGCAGAAAAAAGCCCGCTCGGACACTCCAAGCGCGACCGACCCAAATTCCTCCTCCACCTTAGGAGTATGATATATCAAGTCGGTCTCGTCTGCTTCGTACGTCCGGAAAAGAGAGCTGGGAATGTCATATTTCCCTGCCATCTGGTGGACTTCGGCTGTTGTCATAACGGAATTTAAATTCGCCGAAGCGAATCTCGAAGCGCCGAAGTGCGCCATGGCTGAATACACAGGCCCATATTCTATGGGTTGGTCCATCGCCTGCAGGGAACGCAAAAGGACAATGTTAGCCTTGTACTCGGAGGAATTAAAAGGCTGGATGGTCGAGAATGTTGGTTGGATGATCAAAACCGAGTACAGAGGGCCAAGCTCGAAGGGAGGGAATCCCTAGAGACGTAAGGTTGCAGAAATGAAGGGGGTCAAAGGAAAGTCAGAAGGGTGTTCTAAAAACATGAAGACTGACCGAAGGGTGTTCTACAGGCTACCCAGAAAATCCTTTGGTTTTCAATAAAACACACCCGTTACCCTCTAAATCGTGAAAGGATAGTCAAGGGACATACTCGAGAGCACTTTTTAACACTAAAATAGCCTAAAGTGCGTTGTGGATACAGGTTTATTCGTGTTGTGCTCATATATATATATACATGCATGCATCACAGTAGCAAATATCGAATACACAATTAATGTTGGGGAAAATTGTAATAGCAGTAGAAGAAAAACTCACTGTTAGAAATCGTTGAAGACGGGGATGGATGAGATGTTGTGGAGATTCTCGCACCTATGATTCTCTGGCTTGGAGTCGAGGAGAATGAAAGTATTTGGGAGGAATAATTTTCTGGGTCACTGTTTGAATTGGTAAGGTGTAAAAGGAAAGGGCGGTTGTATACGTATATCTATAGCCGTTTTGAAACGAATGGCTAGGGTGAGAGCCGTTGAAATTCACGGCTGAGATCCACCTGGAGAAACGTGTAACTCCCTACCGTAATTATTACAACAGTTGTCTGTCACTGACGTGGAATGGACCTTTGACATATCCGGCTGGCCTTTTGGTCGTTCTGACAGAGGCCGGTCCTAGAAATTATTCGAAGATGGAACGGATCTTTGGGCCTCCGACCGAATATTCTTCGCACGGAGTCCAGGGACATGTTAGAGGCTTAAGGCTGATGACCACTGGGCCGATCGAAGCAGCCCATTTTCCATAGCCTGTATGAAGAGGCCCAATACCTTTTAAACGACCGAAGAGCCCACTTTCCACCTTTAACGGATTGGGCCGATCCACAGCAGAAGGACCAGGTCGTGGGAAGACCCCGAGATCCACGTTCAGAACGTGGGGAATTGGAACTGACTGGTAAAAACAAGGAAAGGAGGTTTGAGATTTCATTCATACACAATTCACAATACACACATATTCTCTGTACGTTCAATTTACCTATTTTGGACTACCAGTTACTGATTCTCACACCGGAGGTGAATCGGGGGGCCCAACCCTCGCATTCTTCTTCTTTGCAGGTCCGACCGGATTTATATTAATAATTAATTGTTTAACCACTAAGTAATATTTTATTTGAAATGAGAAAAGAATCAATCTCAATCAATTAATAACGGAAAATATCTCCAAAGTCCAAACGATATCCTTCAAATCAGGAAGATATCACAATGCCAAGATAATGCAAGATAAAATATGTAATTGCTCACATTAACAAAGTTTATCCCTAAAGTCTGTTGATCCAATATAAATTGGTACGCATGCATCTTGGCAAAAAGGATCCAATACACGAGATAAATCGAGACACCTCCCAAATTCAACCCCTCTATTTTTCATAAATCCTAAATCCCTAAAAACAACCACATAATTATACAAAATCGTTCTATTATTCCAGCAACCTCCGATTTCATGTTTTTATGAAATTCCTCGTACAACACTCATATATAATATAAGCACAAAAAGTAATCATGTATCAATTAATTATAGTATAATATATCATATAATGTATAATTAAATAATATATATATACTACTCATTTGATCTTTAAATATTATATACTTTTTTTTGTTCTTTTTGTGGTAAGAGATCTTTAAATATTACTACTACTTTAGTTGATGAAAAGTTACGGAAGTAGATTTAACAAAAGAAAGCACAGAAATTCCTTGAAAGAAAGAAAGAAAGCACATAAATACAGGACCCAACTTGACTGAAAATCGGGCGGATCATGGAAAACGGGTTGATAACATAACAGTTAAGGCCCATTAAAATAAAAGTTTGCAGCCCAACCACACCCAAACTACACAGCAACAACATCGTGAAAGCAAGCCCTAGTTTCCCCCTTTCTTCATCCGACGATCGATGCGTTGCTTCTAACACCCCCCCTACCTGAATTACATTCACGGTGAGCATATAGATATATATTGTATAATTCTTTATAAATCCTCTGAAAATTATATTAATTTATTTCTGCTAGTATTTTAGGCAAGTGCACACCTATTTTTTTGTAATTTTAAAAAAAAACTCAATTTGATATTAATATTATAGATTTTATTTGGTTAGTAGTCTGATTAGATATAAAGTTTGAAATGCTGAAGAGAAAAGTTAGTTACATTTGGATCGAAATTACCAATTGTACACACTGTATAAGTAGTTTGAACTTTTAATTGCTACTGAGCTGTTTTGTATTGTAATTTATGGACTAAGGTTGTTTAGAGTTATAAAATGATTGTTTTCATTATGCGGTAGTTTGATTCGAATTTTGATGCTTTTTCGAAGCTTTTTGAAGTTTCGTTTACTTGAAATGTTGTTTAGTGAAGATTAGGTAGGAAAGTGGTGAGATATGGTTGGTGTATTGAGGAATGTATTTGTGACAAAATTGATTATGGAATTATGTTGTAGAAGATTGGAAGTTTTTATCGTTATGTGAAAGTTGTCGACTTTAGGCTAATGTAGTTTGTTTTATGATGTTGTGGCAGTTCTTTCGTCAGCAAGTTTGTTCCTTTTTTGATAATTCTGATTTATTGCTTCTGGTGGTATGGACGGGAGTAAACGATCATTTTTTAGAAAACAGTCTAGTACTCAGTTTAAAAGAAAGGGAGGTCCTCGGAAAGAAGTATGGAATAATTCGGGCCGTGAACAACCTTTGAAAGGTTCTGGTTCTTCGGAAACAGTGTATAGAATACTCTGTCATTCTAGAAAGATTGGTAGTGTCATTGGGAAAGGAGGTAGCATAGTTAAAACTCTGAGAGAAGAGACCCAAGCAAAGATTACGGTTGCTGACTCTGTTTCGGGTTCGGACGAGAGGGTAATAATAATATCTAGTCCATCTGACAAAATCCCAGGTAATCATAATGTAGAAAGCAATGACGAAGAGATGGAAACAGAGGGAATGGATGAACTTATGGAGCCTCATTGTGCCGCCCAATTTGCTCTTATGAAAGTTCATGATAGGATAATCGAGGAAGATATTGTCGGTGGATCAGACACCGAGGCTGGTAATGGTAATGTGGTGACTGCACGGCTCCTTGTGCCAAATAATATGGTGGGATGCCTTTTAGGTAAGAAAGGAGATGTCATTCAGAGATTAAGAAGCGAGACAACTGCAAACATTAGAGTACTTCCTGCCGATCATCTTCCCATCTGTGCAATGGATACCGATGAATTGGTGCAGGTAATCATCCTACTAAATAGATATTGGAATGCTTTTATTTACGACTTTTCTCTTTATGTGTATATACTTTGTTTTAAATTTCGTTTATTAGTCTCTAGACGTAGATTTAAAAGTTAGTAATTGTATGCAGATTGTTCCTGTTTTACTCATCAACCAAACCAAGAGACTTTATCACTTTATAATTATAGGGAAAAAAAATCTATAGAGCTGAAATCAGATTCTGGGAGTTAATGTCTGTACTCTGTACTCTGTATTAGTAAATGTAGTGTGTAGTATATCACTGATTGTGGTTAAAAGTAGTGTCCATACCTCGTATTTTGTCGTTACTGGACACAGTTTTGTTAAAGGCGGGCAATTAAGCGCTTCTCGCATATGCGCAAGGCGTGCGATTGAACAATTTGTAATTTAGTGCAATTTCGAAATTGGCATAAAAACACACATTGTTATTAAAGCGGGCAATTAAGCACTTCTCGCATAGGTGCAAGGTGTGCGATTGAACAATTTGTAATTTAGTGCAATTTCGAAATTGGCATAAAAACACACAGAGTTATTAAAGCGGGCAATTAAGCGCTTCTCGCACAGGCGCAAAGTGTGCGATTGAACAATTTGTAATTTAGTGCAATTTCGAAATTGGCATAAAAACACACAGAGTTATTAAAAGACGAAAATTTCCCTTGAAAAAGCCCATCCACCTCAAATGCAACTCATGAAGCTTCTTCTTCAACTCTAATAGATGAAGATTATGAAGAGGAAGAGCAAGAATTTGAGGGGCTGGAGATTGAGCTAAATGACTCCAGAACTTTTGAATTGTTGAACGTTATTGATTGAAGCGTCATGCTTATATATTGATATTTGTATCATGTTATGTATGATGTATTGTGTTTGAAAGTTTAGATTATGCCAAGTATTATTTTCGTGGTAAAGAAGTGCAGTTTCTTGGTGAAAAAGCATAGGATTATTGGCGCTTTGCGGGTCTCACTTCAAAACCGGGTCTTGTGCTTTTTAAGAATGTGCGCGTTTAACAACACCGAATGTACAATGCCGTTGAACATATGTTCTCTGTGAATGTGATCAATGCTATGAGAAATCCCAGATTTCCTTTTGTAGACTGTGGGGGTGGATTTTCAAATTTATTACCATCTCTCTTGGACCAAAAGATTATTTTACATGAATTAATATCTCTTACTCTAATTCTTTTGAGAGAGAGTATGTATCCGTTGTAGTCAGCATAAAATTTATCTGATTGATAGGGTTTAAATTTTATTAGTGCATGGAGGTGGTTTATCACATGACATATTTTGTTTGTTTCGAAATTTGTATGTTCCAACCTCTAGTATGTTATTGTGGGACAATTAACAAGCTCCAACGGCTTGAAATATAGTTTAAGTATAGCTTATATTTAGGAAAATCTAGAACTAAATATGTTGTCTATGTTGGGCATAAGTATGCTCTTCATGTTTCTGTACAACATTCACTGTAGTCATATCCACTGTCAGTTTCCTGGTGACATGTGTATGTATATGTTTAGAGAGAGCGGCTTGTTCTTTAAACTTGTCCATTTTGAGAACATTTTGTTGTTTATTGTTAGTTAGAATGTTACCTATATAACTATGCAAAGCAAATCCCTAATGTTGGTGAGACAACTTTCAGATATCAGGCAATCCAGCCGTGGCAAGGAAAGCTCTCTATGTAGTGTCCACTTTGTTGCATCAGAATCCACGAAAGGATCAACCTCCTTCCGGTTTTCCTGTGCCACCTGGAAATTCTGGTTTTCGTACCACTCGCCATCTGACTGGAAAGATCCCTTCTCATGGAAGTCCTATTATGTCTGAGCGAAGTGCTAGTTTTCATAGAGACCCGCCAATACATTGGATGGGGGGATATGAAGGAGAGCATTCCAGGTTTGGACCAGGAGGTTTTGATGATATTCCGGGTGGATATGGTGAAGAAGTCCCTACGGATTTCTCGATGAAAATTTTGTGCTCAGCTGCAAAAATTGGAGGTGTGATTGGCAAAGGAGGCTTTAATGTCAAACAGGTACAAATGGAGACAGGAGCTAGCATTCACGTTGAGGATGTGTCAGCAGAGTCGGATGAACGTGTTATTCGTGTCTCTTCAACTGAGGTCAGCTGTTTCCAGTTTCATTCTTACTCAGATTATTGAATCAGCGCTTTCCATTTGGTTAGAAGCACATGTAGTTAATGTATCCTTTGGCAATTAGCGGTTTGTAGATTGGTCCATGTGTAAGTATAAAAATCAGTGTGTCTAAACTTTATTGATGACTTTTTCAGGCCCCATGGAATCCAAGATCTCAAACTATTGATGCAATTCTTCTACTTCAAGATAGAACAAGTGAATTATCTGACAAAGGAACTACTATTACTAGACTCCTTGTTCCTAGTAGTAAGGTGGGTTGCATCCTTGGACAAGGAGGTCATGTGATCAATGAGATGCGAAGAAGAACGCAAGCTGACATCCGTGTTTATTCAAAGGAGGATAAACCAAAGTGTGCATCTGAAGATGAAGAGCTTGTTCAGGTGATGTCACTTACTCACGTCTCACTTGGCAAAATTTTGGAACTATAGATTGTTTTGTTGCATGAGGTACTCATTTCATATCTAGTAAAGCTGATACGCTATTTCTGGCTCAGATATCTGGAAACTTTGCTGTTGCTAAAGACGCATTAGCAGAGATTTCATCAAGACTTAGAGCGAGATGTCTGCGAGATGCAAAAGTTTCAGGTGAACCAGCTCCAATTAGGCCGAATACAGGATATGGTCATCCAGGAAAATTACATGGTGTCCCCCCACCAGGTTATAATTCCAGAGAATTTGATAGTCCCGGCGCGTACAATCATTTTAAGGTACATGTTTGATTATTCTTCTGGTCCATATCTTCTATTGGTTGTGGTGATTTTTTCCATTATTAGCTACTGATGTCCCATAGAAAATTCGGGCCCAACAGATCCAGATTAAAGCAGGAACTCTTCAATGTTATTGGTTTCTATCTGTTGGCATAAAGAATGTATACTTTTTGGTTTTTAGAATATTTTATGATGATCCTACGGGCAATAGCCAAACACTTACCTTTCAGTTTTCGTAAATTGACATTAGTCTAAAAACGCTACAAGAAGACAATGCAGCAAACAGTTCAGACAATTATGACTAACCTAAAACCATACTCCCTCCAGTTGTGACGTGCACCTGCTTTATATCTCTATATTACCTAGTAACATGTGTCATTTTCTTTGAAGGAAATAAGTATATCTTTGATAAGAAATAGATTAATTATGACATCCCTCAAATTTAATTGATAAGTTGCTTCCAAGTTTACGAATCCAACTTTATCAGGTTTTTGAACATATTGCCTTCCAGTGGAATCTGTGAAGTGATTGCACCTTATTGTAGCAGAAAACTCTAATAGTAAGCTAATTATATTTCTAAAAGTCAATAGTATTGCAAATGATAATCTTTTTTGCGCACCGGTCTTTTCCATCCTAGTCAACCCATTTGATATGGCTCATCTCTGTAACATGGGTTTACTTGTAGCCTACCCTCATATAATCGGATAAATATGGCGTTGAGAGTATGCTTAAAGTGCATGAGAAGTACTGCTTTTTGGTTGGCTATAGGCAAGGAAGAGCAGTTTTATTTGGTCCTATAATGACACTTATGGTGTTGTTTTATCTGGGTATTGTATATCTGTGGCTTTCACTTTCAGTAGATGACAATGATTTGATTCATTGTGGAACTAAAGCCTTTGGGTGATGAAAGGCCAATTGGTTCACATTTCCTGAAAGCATGTATTCTGGTAAAGTGCATTGAATGCCTGGTTGTTTTCCTAGTACTTTGCATTAGGGAATGTTGATCTTGGACTTAGTGGAGTGCTCACATATACAGTTTTATGTTCTACCTCTACCCTTTTCACTTTTTTTTTTTTTGTTGCTAAATTGACTCTTTTCACTTTGTTATCTTGGTGAATCAGTTGTTATTGCACTACCCTTCTGCAAAAGTCTTTCTGCCTTTTTCTGTCTGTAAGGTTACTGCTAATAGTTTCAAACATCAATTCTCAGTTTTAATATTCTTAAAAAGGACAGTTTTATTCTACATTTCACACATTGAAATACAAATGAACAACAGTAATTTAGGACATCCAAAATGGTGTATGGTCAGTAAAACTCAGAGAAATAAGAATCACAGTTACATTTCATGTGCCTGCCTGTTATATGCCATGACTACTTACCAATCACTATAGTGGAGCCCTAGTCAATTGAGTATTCTTGTATCATATGGAAAAATAGTTAAACTTTTCTTTTATTTTTTGAGTTAAATGTTTACTTTATGTTATCAGATTTCTTTCTTTCCTTCTCTCCTATGTTTTGTTATTTTAATCTCTTTATATGTCATCTTTGGTGTTCCTAAGTCGTTTGTTGACACTATTCTGAAGGGTCGTGCGCGTGAATATGAACCTTCAAGTTATCCGATTTATCCAAGTGCTACTAGGTATATTCAGATTTTAGATTGTACATTCTATTCATGTTTTTAGCTGTTCCATCATTTTTTGTGTTGATAACAGTCACGGGAGAGCTTATCTTATTGTGTTGCAGTTATCCAGATGTTGGCAGAGGTATGGAGCTTAAGATGTCAAACAATGCAATGGGTCCGGTTATGCACACCGGAAGAAGCAACATAAGTAATGTGAGTGCCTATTTTATCTCTGCTACCAGATTGAATAGAAGAAAGTAATTATGTAGGATTGCCAGAGATAGCTTATAATGTTCCATATTATTCAAATAACGTAGGTTTTGAATTTGAAGGACTATATTCTTACCTCAAGTGTGAATATCTCCTGAAAGTCTAAATATAGTACTACTGTACTAGGAATTAAAACCGGAGCTTTGCAGCACTGATATGTGTGACCTATTTAACTGAGACTTAAAACTGGAAGGAACATCGCTCATGTAACAAAACTGACATGTTTTAAAATGTAATCTCGGAACAGTCTTTTATGATTTATATACAGGCTATAAATCTTGATTTAAAAATTGTTTATTTCTAATTTATCTGTTTAACGTCCAGATTGCTGGAGCAAGGGTGAAGCACCAAGACATTATGTCTACTAGCTCGGAAAGTTTTATTGATAGGCGTTCTCATCATTTTAACAACGTTGAAACAATGCATCACAGTTTCATCGCTTCTGGTGGTCCGAGTAACAATCCTCAGCAGGGCTCTTATCGGGACCTTAATGTCCATGGTCAGAACTACAATCCTCAACATGGCTCATTCTCGGATTTGGATGATCGTGATCAATACAACCCACGTGCTCAGCATGGATCCTATTCTGATTTTGGTGCACGGGATCAGTACAAGGATCCTCTGCATGTTTCCCGTTCTCAGCATGGATCCTATTCAGATTTTGGTGCCCAGGATCAATACAAAAATCCTCAGCCTGCTTCCTATCATGATTTGAATTCTCAGCCACCTACCTACCCAATTAACAATGCCTCACAAAATCCGTACCATAATGTTACACAGCAACAGGCCACTTACCAAAACTATCAAAGTGTTAGCACCCCTCAAGCCCCTTACCATAACATCAGTGCACCAAATTCATACCAATATTAACATAGTTATTGTACCATAATTTGTTTTAGGTAATGAATTTTGTTCGACCTTTTCGCTTATTTATCAGATGCATCAAAGTTCCAAGTTTTCTTGTTGTATTGGGAACATTGCGGAGCTGTGATTGCCCTGCTCTCTCTTGCACTACTATTTCCCATTTCTCGACCAAAGGAGCAATTAAGAAATTAAAGAACTGTTGTATGTGGTTCCGGGAATCTGCTAGGATGGTATTCCTAGTATCTGTACTATCTTTGGTTCCTATCCTAAGGTGTTGGAGAAATTCTGTTTAAACCCTGCTGGAAAAATGATTTGACAGTTTGAACTGCTGTTTTGAATTTTCTATTCACAAGGACTCTGAACTTTATGTAGTTGATACAATAAGAAAATGACTGGGTTGGAACGTAAAACAATGATGTACAAAGTTAGACAAGCGCTTCATATTTAGGGGTTGTTTAGTTCCATTGATTTTGTCATTTTGATATCAAGCTTAGATTTTGTTTATTTAGATGGGTTTGAGTGAGGGACTATAGGTATAAGATTGAATTATATTATTTCATCTTCTTTTTTTATGTAAAATTAAATACAATCTTAATACAAATATTTTAATATGATGTTTAATCTTAATATATAATTAAACATATCTTAATTTAATATTAATTTGAAAAAAATATTAAATTACTATTTAATAGGTCCAATTATAGTTTACCAAACATATATTTTTTTCAATAATTATTGTAATTTGTATAATAACTTAACTTAAATGTATAATGTAATGTAGACTTGTACACAATAATTAACAAAAAAAATGAGTTATCAACTATATATTAAATTAAATAAATTTATTTGGGTAATGAACTAAACACATGAAATTATGATTTAAGAAATATACATCAACCCCTGCTATCTTAACCAGGTTATTCATTTCAAACTTATGTAGCCTTATGAAATAAACGATCCTTAAATGTATTCATTTGCATAGAGTAATTTTATAACTCAAATATTATAACATAGCACTGAGTTTGATTAGAGATTACTGAAAGAAATGAGTGAAAACATAGCTTTGAAGAGTTAACTATCTTATTTATCCGGATTATAAGTTCCAAAACTCCTCACTTCTAATACAGTTTTCTATATTCCTCACTTGATTCCTTGTTTAAGTTGATATTCAATTATACTCAACCAATTTACTTCCTAATCAAGCGCACTTGATTCATCGTTTAAGTCGTATTTAGTTATTAATTTACTTTCTATTCTAGTGCACTTGATTCATGTTGCAGTTCTTTATGCATTCGGTTGCGAAAAGGTCTATTATCTACCAAACCCCGGTCACCTTTTTTCATTTTGCCTTTCGATAATATATATCTCAATTCATACCAAGACCATGACAAAGTGATACCAAACCTATGCAGCATCATTGCATAAGCTTCCACGTGATGGGAAAAAGTGATCACAACGGTAACAATTAAGTGTGAAATTAATTTCGTTGGACAATAACTATCCCTATTTGTATGAATCTTCGATGAAACAAACAAATAAAATAACAATAAATGAAAACAAGACACCAAAAGTTATACGTGAAAACCCCTCAAAGGTAAATAGTAAAAAACACGGGACCGTAGTTCACCTAAACAATTCACTACCACAAATTATATTCGAATACACCGAGTCTTCTCTGGATAAAACTAGAGCAATACAATCACCTTCACACTGTTGGAATAAGTCATCAAACAGCTTCTGTTAAGCCCCTTAACAACTGACCTCTGGACCTCCGAATCCGATCTCCACCATTCAGAATTTAGATATCGATGTAAGGAAGATGCTGTCCAAAATTTAGGACGATCTGACCGGTAGAACTCCGGAAATCGCAAATACAGGGCAACTTGTGCAACCAGAAAAATTCTTGCGAATTTTTCACTCCAAATCTCTCTTGTGTCTATTTTTCCTCTCTCTTATTTTTATTATAATCATCCTATAATTATATATAGGGTTCCCTTATTTTTATCTTCTTGTGGGCCAAAATAAGAGTAATCCTATTGGATTTTTAATCTCATAGATAGAAACTAAAACCCAACAAATCTCCATCTTTCTAACTATGAGAAAAAGTTCGTCATTCCGGCGATTTAACAACATACCTCCAACTT
Source organism: Heracleum sosnowskyi (assembly GCA_030848705.1). Lineage (NCBI taxonomy): Eukaryota > Viridiplantae > Streptophyta > Magnoliopsida > Apiales > Apiaceae > Heracleum > Heracleum sosnowskyi. The sequence goes on from CM061245.1 coordinate 103,430,569, forward strand.
CCCTTTAGCTAAAGACTTTGTCAACATATTGGAACCATTATCATCAGTGTGTACCTCGGTCACTTCAAACAACCCTTTTTCAAAAGCGTCTCTGATCCAATAATATCTCATATTGATATGCTTCGTTCTTGTATGAAAAGTAGGATGTTTAGCTATGTCAATAACTGCTTGATTATCAAAAAAAATCACATAGAGTTGTTGTGGAAAGCCAAGCTCCTGCATCAACCGCTTCAACCACAACAACTCTTTACAAGCTTCAGTTGCTGCTACATACTTTGCCTTCCCCGTAGAAAGTGAAACACCCTTTTACAACCTAGATTGCCATGAGACCGCTCCCCCTGCCAAAGTCATCAAATATCCAGAAGTAGATTTCAACGAATCATTATCTCCTACCAAGTCAGAATCTGTATATCCAAAAAGCACTGGTTTACTGATAAGTGGATTTTATATCTACTTGGAACGCTTCATATCGGCTTAAATTGATGACTTGAATTCAAGTATGTGGTGTGTTTAATGTGTTTTCATTAAGTTTTGCAGAACCAAGAGTTGGAGGTTAATTTGATTAAAATTCGGATTTTCCGGGTAGGTTGCGTAGTCTTCACTGTTTTGGCCATATCTGGAGTTCTACAAGTCCGATTCTGACGATCTTACAGCTCACGCGAAGAGGACAACATTTTCTATAATTCTAGGCAGAGGGTTCTGCGCAGGCGCGGACCAAACGCGCGGGCGCGGACCAAACGCGCGGGCGCACGGCCAGGTGCGCGGGCGCGCGGCCTTGGCAGAAACGGAGCGCGCGGGCGCGGACCAAACGCGCGGGCGCGCGCGCGGGGAGGATTCAGGACGTGCGGGCGCGCGCCTAGGGCGCGGCCGCCTGGCAAAATTCTTGGAAAATTTTCTGATTTCGATTTTTAATTGGAAATATGGAAATATCTTGCTGAAAAAGCCTCCTGGAGTTTATATAAACACAACCCTTCACCAATAATCAGGACCTATTCCCAGCAACACATAGAGAGAGAGCCGAGACACGGAGATTCAAGTTTGACGAAGGATTCCTACGCGCGTGACAAGCAACGGAGTTCTAGATCTACTTTTCTTTTGTATTTTTCTTGGCGATACTCTTGGATGCTTTTGGGATTTGTTTTCTCAACTCTATTACTTTAGTATCCATATTATTCGAATCTTGTTCATTATCATGCTTTCATCAGAACCCACGATGATGAACGGTTCTATTATGAACCAATCATTGTCGTGGGATTCTAACGGATTTATTTATGGATTTTAGTAGTTAATTGTTTTAAAGATTTGTGTGTGATGGCTAATTGATATCCTAGTTTGGTTGTGCTTATTCTTCTTGGATGCGTAGCTAACATCTAAGATTGTTTGTTAATCTCTATTGAATGCGAAAGTGGATATAGAGGTTTGGAACTTGCCATGCTAGCATAGGTTTATGTATGTTTGTCATGCATGATTCGTAGGTGATTTTAACCATCTTACCTGCCCTATGTAATCTGAATGGATAACTTGCTCGTTAAACCGTTATGTTTTCAAATCTTATAGACATATAGGGTCTAAGCATAATTGGTGTCTGCTTAACTTCTATCTATTTTGTGGATGTTTAAGTGGTTTGGTATACGTATACTGAAAGGTAGCGTGTACTGATTTCGTGTTATCCGATTAGTTTTCACAACCGTCACATGCATTGATTAAAGACAAAAGACTATGAATGAAGTACTTAATGAAGTTAGGATCCCATGTTTTATTCTCATATACATAAATCGATTTTAATCCTCTAAGTTAGTTAATTCTTAGTTTAATAATTTGTTCTCTAGTTAATTTTAGATAATCAAACCCAAATTGTTAATTGTCTTAACAGTGGATAAAAATCATACATTGTTGCATAGGTACATTAATTGAATTGAATACCTCATTAGATCTCTGTGGGAACGAACTTGACTTATTCGTATATTACTTGTGACCACGTGCGCTTGCGTGATTTTGTGATAACAAGTTTTTGGCGCCGCTGCCGGGGATCATCGGTGTTTTATTTTAGTTTATGTGCTTGTCATCAGTGGTCGTTAGAGTTCACTGACTCGGATTGTAGTTGTTTGTTCTGTGTGTTTCAGGTACTTGAACGTGTATGCGAACACGTTCTCAGACTCGTAAATTGGAAGAAGAAAGATTAAAGTTAGTAAAGATGGGAGACGTTCCAGAAGGAGTAGCACCTGCAGCTAAGGCTTTGAAGGACTATTCTCAGCCAAAGATCAATGATATCCAGTCGAGTATTGTCAGGCCGGCTATTGCAGCTAATACCTTTGAAATCAAGCCTGGCACGATTCAGATGGTGCAGAATTCAGTGCAGTTTGGGGGTGCTCCAACGGAAGATCCTAATATGCATATTAGGGATTTCATCGAGATATGCGACACCTTCAAGACCAACGGAGTGTCGGAAGATGCCGTGAAGCTGAGACTGTTCCCATTTTCTCTGAGGGATAAGGCTAAGGGCTGGTTGCACTCTCTACCAGCAGGTTCTATTACTACATGGGAGGATCTTGCTCAGAAATTTCTTACTAAATTCTTCCCCATGGCTAAAACTGCTGCGATCAGGAATGCTCTTACTCAGTTTTCTCAGCATTCTGGAGAAACTTTATGTGAAGCTTGGGAGAGATACAAGGAGATGCTTAGGAGATGTCCACATCATGGATTGCCCGACTGGATGGTGATTAATTGTTTTTATAATGGTCTGGGAGCACAATCAAGACCAATGTTAGATGCAGCATCAGGTGGAGCTCTATGGGCTAAGAGCCATGAGGAAGCTTATGAGTTAATTGAGATGATGGCTGCGAATGAATATCAGAATCCTACTCAGAGATTATCACAAGGCAAAGTAGCAGGAGTTCTTGAAGTTGATGCAGCTACAGCTATAGCAGCCCAGTTGAAGGCGTTGACAATGAAGGTGGATTCTTTGACGAATTATGGAGTTCAGCAGGTGGCTAGTGTTTGTGAGCTTTGTGCGGGTGCACATGAGACGAATAATTGTGCCATATCTAGTGAGTCGGCGCAGTTTGTGAGAAACTTTCAGAGACCATCACAGCCAGTTCCAGCCACCTATCATCCCAATAGCCGGAATCATCCTAATTTCAGCTGGAGCGACAATCAACAATCTCAGCAGCCTTATCAGCCATTCCAAGGTCAGCAATTTGGAGCAAAGCCTTACAATCCTCAAAATTTTCAGCAGCAGCAAGGGCAGAATTTTCAGCCACAATATGCTCCTAGGCAACAATTTCAGCCACCAGGATTTCCGCAACAACCTCATGCTAGTGCGGGGCAGTCTTCGAATGAAAAATCTGAATTGGATGAGTTGAGAATGATAGTTAAAAGCCAGGCGGCATCGCTCAAGACTTTGGAGAATCAGATGGGGCAGTTGGCAAGTGCCTTACTCAGCAGAGCTCAGGGAACTCTTCCTAGCGATACGGAGCCTAATCCAGGAAAGACAGTTGTCCAAGAACATGTGAAAGCAGTTACCTTGAGATCGGGAAAGGTCACGGGCAATCAAAAATCAGCAGTTGAAGAAGAGGAAGAAATTCAGCAGCATCAGGTGGAACCTTCTAAGGAAAAGCCAATTTTTGATTTGGCAGCTAAGCAGTTGGACGGTGAGGCTGAAAAGAGCAAAAATTCTGCTGACAAGTCTACTTCGGAGCAGACTATTTACCCACCTCCTCCATACCCAAAGAGGCTCCAGAAGAAGACTACAGAGAGTAACCAGATCTATCCTCCTCCTCCATATCCAAAGAGGCTACAGAAGCAGAATCTTGACACAAAATTCGCCAAATTTCTCGAGGTTTTCAAGAAGTTACACATCAACATACCTTTTGCAGAAGCTCTTGAACAGATGCCGAGCTATACCAAGTTCATGAAGGGTATTTTATCTCGGAAGTTGAAACTCGAGGATTTGGACACCGTTGCTTTGACAGAGGAGTGTAGTGCAGTTCTACAGCAGAAATTGCCACCGAAGCTTAAAGATCCGGGAAGTTTTACCATACCTTGCACTATTGGCAATCAACTTTTCAGCAAATGCTTATGTGATTTGGGAGCTAGCATTAATCTAATGCCAATGTCTGTTTTTAAGCAACTTGGGTTGCCTGAGCCGAAACCAGTTAATATGACCTTACAGTTGGCTGATCGGTCGATCACATATCCGAGGGGTATAGTGGAGGATGTCTTGGTAAAGGTGGATAAGCTGATTTTTCCTGCTGATTTTGTTATTCTTGACTTTGAGGAGGATAAGAAGATTCCTATCATCTTGGGAAGACCTTTTCTGGCTACTGGCCGAGCGTTGATCGATGTTCAGAAAGGAGAGCTCACAATGAGGGTGAGTAATCAAAAGGTCATCTTTAATGTGTTCAAGGCTATGAAATTTCCGACAGAGGAGGAAGAGTGTTTTAGCTTGAAGATGGTTGATACGGGTCAGAGAAAGGAGTTCGATCAGCTGTTGAGCAAAAATTCGGACATGCACAAGTTCGAGCATCACATCAGTGATTCCATTGACAATTCTTCCATTCGAGATCTTTCGAATGTCAAGCTTGGAAAACTTCCACCAGATTTGAAGTATGTCCTTCTGAATGATGAGTTGGTAATTTTTAAAGAGTGTGAAGATAATGTGTTGAGAAGGTGGAACAAGGATGATGAGGTAAAAGAGTGTTCTTATCAATCGACGGAGAAGAATAAACACCTTAGAGGTGTAAAGAAGAAAAAGAAAAAATCGATTGGTGGAAAAGTCAAGGTGAAGTTTGATTTGGAAAAGATGTGGGAAGAAAGCAAGAAGGTTATCAAACAATGGGTGAATGGTCCTTCTGCTAAGGACAAGTCAAATGCGATCTTCGAGCCACCATGATTTGATTCACATTTGTCCGGCTAAATGACATTAACGACAGCGCTTCATGGGAGGCAACCCATGTGTTAGGTATGTTTCTACTATCTTTTTATTACCTTCAATGAGGACATTGAATATTATAAGTTTGGGGGTGGTAATTAAGGAATATTAGTGTGTGTGTGTTCATATAGGTTTCATATTGCATATGTAGTTAGTTCATTCATATCTTTGCATGTTCATGTCATATAGGGCATTCTGTTTGCATAGTTTTTATTTATTATGTGAGTCCATTTTAGTTGCATGCATATTTCATGATCCCGTAGGACTTGACTATTTCCGTTGGTGAGTCGATGTTGATTGGAGTGTGGTTGTGATGAATAGAGGGTTGATTAAGTTTCTAAGTATTGACTTGCATGCCAGAAACAAATCTATTTCATAAGTCTCATTGGTTGCTTTTGAATTTGATCAGACCATGCTTGTTTGGTGTTAGAATTTAACCACTTGTTTACATTTAGAATGTTGGCTAGATTCTTGAAAACGAAGGAGCACTTATGTATAAGTTTGGGGGAAACCAGGGATTTCATGCTAGTTGTAATAAAGGCTAGGCGTCAAATGGCTAGTAGCCGCTCATTGGTAAAAAATGAGCAGTCTAGGGTGGATGAGAAAAAAGGCAAAGAGCACTCATTCCGAAATTGTCGAAAAAAAAAAAGGAGAAAAGTTGAAAAAGAAAGAAAAAAAAAATTGTATTTGTTTTGTGTTTATGCAGAATTGATCAGGGTGAGCTCTTTAGTACTCGAGCAAGTAAGTTCTTTGGGGACTTTGTGCCTAGTGACCTAAGACTTTTCCGGTCTGGGATCCGCTGACCTAAAGCTCGTTAAATGGGTATTATTGCAAAATCCTTCCGAGGACTCATCCATTGCACGGTCAAATAAGCATGTGTGTTGTGTGTAGTTGTTTTTGTGTAATAAAGCATGAATTCCTGTCTAACTCAGATGGACTGCGAAGGTGTCTCTTAAGAGTTCTTGTGTCTAGCGTTCATTCTGTTTGTAAGCTTGTGGTTGTTTTGGCTAAGAGTAGGTATGGTCTTGATTTAGTTTGGGAGTATATTGGTGAGCATCGCACACACGCACGTTTCTGTGTTTGTCTTGTTGGTCGATGGGAATTTGGTCGAACTCTGTTTGGAAGACTGTGTTCTTTGAGATGTTGGCTCGTTGATTGGTTTTGGTTGGTTTGAAGGGATCGTTGCATTTTCATATTAGTTGCATACATGCGTTGCATTGTTAGTTGCATGAGTAGATGGATTTTGTGGGTACATTCGCTATAGGCCCTCACGAGACCTTACTCGTCCACTAGGGCTGCCTAGGGGTTTAAAGGGCTTGTTGCATATGCCAAATGCAACCGTGATCACCTACGGAAGTGGTACTAGTTAGTTGTATATAGTTATATTATTTATGCTTGAGGACAAGCATCGGTTTAAGTTTGGGGGTGTGATAAGTGGATTTTATATCTACTTGGAACGCTTCATATCGGCTTAAATTGATGACTTGAACTCAAGTATGTGGTGTGTTTAATGTGTTTTCATTAAGTTTTGCAGAACCAAGAGTTGGAGGTTAATTTGATTAAAATTCGGATTTTCCGGGTAGGTTGCGCAGTCTTCACTGTTTTGGCCATATCTGGAGTTCTACAAGTCCGATTCTGACGATCTTACAGCTCACGCGAAGAGGACAACATTTTCTATAATTCTAGGTAGAGGGTTCTGCGCGGGCGCGGACCAAACGCGCGGGCACGGACCAAACGCGCGGGCGCGCGGCCAGGTGCGCGGGCGCGCGGCCTTGGAAGAAACGGAGCGCGCGGGCGCGCGCGCGGGGAGGATTCAGGACGTGCGGGCGCGCGCCTAGGGCGCGGCCGCCTGGCAAAATTCTTGGAAAATTTTCTGATTTCGATTTTTAATTGGAAATATGGAAATATCTTGCTGAAAAAGCCTCCTGGAGTTTATATAAACACAACCCTTCACCAATAATCAAGACCTATTCCCAGCAACACATAGAGAGAGAGCCGAGACACGGAGATTCAAGTTTGACGAAGGATTCCTACGCGCGTGACAAGCAACGGAGTTCTAGATCTACTTTTCTTTTGTATTTTTCTTGGCGATACTCTTGGATGCTTTTGGGATTTGTTTTCTCAACTCTATTACTTTAGTATCCATATTATTCGAATCTTGTTCATTATCATGCTTTCATCAGAACCCACGATGATGAACGGTTCTATTATGAACTAATCATTGTCGTGGGATTCTAACAGATTTATTTATGGATTTTAGTAGTTAATTGTTTTAAAGATTTGTGTGTGATGGCTAATTGATATCCTAGTTTGGTTGTGCTTATTCTTCTTGGATGCGTAGCTAACATCTAAGATTGTTTGTTAATCTCTATTGAATGCGAAAGTGGATATAGAGGTTTGGAACTTGCCATGCTAGCATAGGTTTATGTATGTTTGTCATGCATGATTCGTAGGTGATTTTAACCATCTTACCTGCCCTATGTAATCTGAATGGATAACTTGCTCGTTAAACCGTTATGTTTTCAAATCTTATAGACATATAGGGTCTAAGCATAATTGGTGTCTGCTTAACTTCTATCTATTTTGTGGATGTTTAAGTGGTTTGGTATACGTATACTGAAAGGTAGCGTGTACTGATTTCGTGTTATCCGATTAGTTTTCACAACCGTCACATGCATTGATTAAAGACAAAAGACTATGAATGAAGTACTTAATGAAGTTAGGATCCCATGTTTTATTCTCATATACATAAATCGATTTTAATCCTCTAAGTTAGTTAATTCTTAGTTTAATAATTTGTTCTCTAGTTAATTTTAGATAATCAAACCCAAATTGTTAATTGTCTTAGCAGTGGATAAAAATCATACATTGTTGCATAGGTACATTAATTGAATTGAACACCTCATTAGATCTCTGTGGGAACGAACTTGACTTATTCGTATATTACTTGTGACCACGTGCGCTTGCGTGATTTTGTGATAACATTTACCATTCCTAAATGTCACCCAATTTGGAAGTACCTCTAAGATATCTCATAATCCACTTAACTGCTTTACAATGCTTCTTACTTGGATTTGTTAGATAACGATTGAAAACACCAACTGAAAAGGCTATATCAAGTCTCGTAGATACCATAGCTAGCATACATCAAACTTCCTACTGCTGAGGCATATGGAACTCCATCCATCTCTGCAATTTCTTCCTTCGTAGAAGGAGAATCCTTTCCAGTTAACTTAAAGTTGGCAGTAAGAGGAGAACTAACAACTTTAAATTTATCCATGTTCAACCTGCAAAGCACCTTCGCGATATATTGCTCCTGTGATATATGCAACTTACTTAACTGCTGCTTCAACTGGGAAATTCTTCCAGCATTTTTTCCAACAACAAGCATGTCATCCACATAAAGCAATAATATTATAAAATCATCATCTGCAAATTTCTGAACAAAAAACACAATGGTCAGAAATAGTCTTACGGTAACCTTGCTCCTTCATAAACGATTCAAACTTTTTATACCATCGCCGAGGTGCCTGCTTCAAACCATATACACTCTTAAGAAGTCTACAAACATAATCCTCTTTACCTTTTACCTGAAAACCTTCAGGTTGCTTGATAAGTGGATTTCATATCTACTTGGAACACCCTAAATCGGCTTAAATTGATCGTTTGTTCTCAAGTACATGGTGTTTTTGATGTGTTTTGTGTTAGTGTATGCAGAGTTGCTTCGTCAGCAGTGTGGTGAAGTTTCTAGGGTTATGTGGTGCTATTTCATCATTGTTGAGGAAGCTAAGAGGTTGCGGAGTTGAAGAGAGCATGAATTGTCAAGGAACAAGTTTTTGGAGAAATTTGACAGAAGGTCAGGCACGCCCACCCCTTCCAAGTGCGCCCACGCCCTAGGTGAAGTCCTTCCAAGCGCGCCCGCGCCCTACAGGCGCGCCCACTCCTGAAACATTCTGGAAAAAGGCAATTTCAACTCAGAAAAGGAAACAACAGATGACCAGTCAACCCTATGGCCTATATAAACTATTGGTGGACGATTTCTGAGATATATATTGTCTTATATACATACTTATCCATCCACCGGTGAGGAGAACAAGAAGACGGCTGATTACGAAGATCTAGATTTCATCTTTTCTTTGTATTCTTCTAATTAGGCGATACCTTGGATTCTCGTTTGTTCTTTCATAAACCCTAGCACTTTTATTCAGTATTCTAGACTTATTATTATCATGTTTTCATCAGAACCCACGATGATGAAAGGTTCGATTATGAACTAATCGTTGTCGTGGGATTCTAACGGATTTATTTATGGATTCTGGTAGTTAATTGTTTTAAAGATGTGTGTGTGATGGCTAATTGATATCCTAGTTTGGTTGTGCTTATTCTTCTTGGATGCGTAGCTAACATCTAAGTTGTTTGTTAATCTCTATTGAATGCGAAAGTGGATATAGAGGTTTAGAACTTGCCATGCTAGCATAGGTTTATGTATGTTTGTCATGCATGATTCGTAGGTGATTTTAACCATCTTACCTGCCCTATTTAATCTGAATGGATAACTTGCTCGTTAAACCGTTATGTTTTCAAATCTTATAGACATATAGGGTCTAAGCATAATTGGTGTCTGCCCAACTTCTATCTCTTTTGTGGATGTTTGAGTGGTTTGGTATACGTATACTGAAAGGTAGCGTGTACTGATTTCGTGTTGTCCGATTAGTTGTCACAACCGTCACATGCATTGATTAAAGACAAAAGACTCTAGATGAAGTATTTAATGAAGTTAGGATTCCATGTTTTATTCTCATAAGTAATTCGACAGTAAAATCCTTAGTTAATTATAGTTTTGGTAATTTTCTTAGTTAATTTAGTTAATCAAAACACAACTTTGATACTTGTCTTAGCATTGAACAATAGCCATACATTGTTGCATAAGTGCATAACTATAGTATCCAAAAGCAGTCTCTGTGGGAACGAACTCTACTTATTCATATATTACTTGTGACCGCGTACGCTTGCGTGATTTTGTGCGAACAAGTTTTTGGCGCCGCTGCCGGGGACTCGGTGTTATATTGTTAGGCCGAATACACAATATAATCAAGTATGTATGAGAATAACAATCAAGAACACAAGTTTGTAAATCAACAAACTATAATTATATTAACAGCTTCTCTCTTTATGATGTTAATGAATCACAAAGAGCTACTAGGTTACAAGAATAATAATCAATTTTCACGTCCCTTCTAGGGATAACCTATCTGTGTTTATATAGTACACAGTTACAATCAATCTCTAATTGATACTCCTACAAATTAGCTATACAATTTGTAATCAATTAGAATTGCTTCAGTCCTCTGTCCAGTCTCCTTAGCTGTATCAATATATTCTGCTTCTTTCCATTTTCAGAATATATTGCTTCTAGAATCTTCATGATATGCACCGACATCTAAATCAACTTTCACCCTGTCAGACTTTAACAAACTCTGACCGGCTTCCATGTAAACTCTGATAAGTACTTCAGACTAAACTCTGAACAGTACCTGTTACTTAAACACTGATTAAACAAACATCAGTAATTATATCTAACAATCTCCCCCAACTTGTGCATAATAAAAATGTACAAGTTTAAACAGATAATTGATGATGTCAAAACATATAACAAATGCAGTGTTTAATCATGTCAGAGTTTAACTTTAACTTAGAATAGAAAACTTTAAAAACTTACAGTCAGACTTTATTTGATTTCTTGAATATCAGGCACTGTCCTGAGATAGTCTGTAAGTAATCTTCTCTCAGCTCTTTCCAGTTCAGCAATCATATTTTCCTTCAGCTCCTTAAGCTCTGGATCTCCTTCACCAGTTTGATATATGGCAGCTCTCAGAGAATAGATACTGTTTTTCCTCATTTCATTTCCAAGTTTTATATAGAAAGGCTTGTCAGACTCTAGATTAAATTCTAGAACTTTCATTTCCAGTGCAGTCCTGAACCTAGCACTATTCCTCTTCATCTCCACAATTTTTCCATAAGCATCTCTGTACTTAGGAATATATGCACTCGAGACTCCTCCTCCAAGCATTATCTTTGATCTAAGCATCCTTTCTCTAATAACTAAAGCAGCATCATGAGTACTTCTATTCTTGACTTTTAACAAATATAGAACATACTCCAATTCTTCATAAGATTTGAGATTGATGTCAGACTCTGCAACCTTGTAAACTCTTCCATCAGCCATGAAATACAGCAAAAACTCTTTCTTTAATACTCTATGAAATATCATCTGAACAGATTCTAGCATATCAAGACTCTCTTGAGTAATAATACCAGATACTGCCAGTGATGATTGATCTCCAGGTCTATTGTTTATTCTCTTCTCCCTATGTGAACCTAAACCAGACTTATCAAAAGATTTTTTTTCAAGTACAGTCCTGGTTTGAGAAAAGTTCACAGGTTGAAGTGTCAGAGTTTCAGAGAGTACAGGTCTTCTAAAAGTACTTTGGAGTTGAGGTGCTAGTTGAGTTTGTACAACTTGAGCCTTGTCAGAGGTTGTCACAATTTTAGTAGAAACATCAACTTGAGCAGCGTCAGAGGTTGATCTAGCTTCAAAAACTTCAACTTGAGCTTTGTTAGAGGTTGAAAAATTCTTCATAGGTAACTGTCCTTCTTCTACCAGTTTACCCTTGCCTTTATCATTCTTTGCTATCATAGGCTTCCTTGAGTCTTGTATACTCTGTTGAGAAATTTCCTTGATGAAAATACCCTTTTCTTTCCTTCTAGAAACCTTGACAGCTTTCTTTTTGTAAGTACCATCCTTCAATTTCTTCTCATGCTCTTCAGCAAGACTCAGCATTTCAGCTTCCATGTCTTCAACTGTAGCTTCATTTCCATGTTCTTCTAGAAATATTTTTGTAGCAATTTCTTCATCAGTAGATGGATTCGCTGAAATAATTAAACTCTTAAGTCTTGAACCACTGGCAGAGTTTGAGATTCCTTTACCAGAGTTTCTCAACCTGTCAGAATTTAATCTTGATCTTCTTTGCCCTTGCTCAGAAATTTGCTTCCTCTCACTTTCCTTGCTTCCACCATCAGCAGAATCATCCCTCCGTCTCAGAGATTGAGTGTCTTTGCATTTGTCATTTGGGACACTCTCCCCCTTTTTGACATCATCAGAAAGTAATACTGATGTCAGCAATTCGATAGCAGTAGAAATAGAATTCAATTGAGCAGACATTGCAGTCTGATTCTCCTCAACTTTCCCAAGCCTCTTCTTAATGTCATCAGAATCCTTGGCTTGCTGCTTGAACATGGCCGAATAATAAGACCTATCAGTCTTTAATGTAAGATCCCTTAGACCAACTTCATTCCTAAGATTTGTGACCATCTGTTGATTCTCATCAAATCTATTATTAAGAGATTTGACTTGAACAACAGTTGCTTTTAAACTGGTAAGAACATCAGAGTTTGAAATCTGCTTCACAGAATCATTAAGAAAATCAGCAGCCCTCTGTGCAGAAAAGATACAATCTGCAGCTGCCCATCTTTTGTAGTACATATCCTGAAAATGCTCAGCAGTGGCTCGATTGACCTCTCTTTCCTCATCAGAGTTTACTCGAACATCAGATAACTCCTCTTGTGAATGAGCAGAACTATCATCATCATTATCATTCTCTGCTGTATTCTCTGCAGGAACATTCTCAGCAGTAGTTTCAAAATTACTCTGTGCAGCTTCATCAATAACTTTCTCTGCAACAGGTTCTGGAATCTCAGAGTTTGTAGTTTGCATTAACTCTGTTTCTTTTGTTACACCTCAACAACAGATTGTTGTAAAGCTTCAAGAATAATATCCTCAGAGATTAGCTTGTCAGCAGCCTCTTGTACATTCTCTGCTACATCCTCCAAACTCTGATCAACTTCCTCACCTTGTTCAGAATTAGCATTATTTACTGAAAGAACCTCTGTGTGAGAACCCACAGAGTCTTCAATCACTAAGGTGGCTTGATCAGCTGCCACATCCTCAGTATCACAAATACTGATACTAGGATGTGCAACTTGAATATCTTCATCAACAATGAAATCCATTGCCTCAGCTTCATGTTCAAAAACTCTGCTGTCAGAATAATCAGCAGCTTCCTCAGCTACATCATCAGCCTTTGATGTAGGAGCTTCTATAGACACTCTGTCCACATTGACAGCTTCATCCTCCTGAGAGTCAACTTCAGGAGCTTCAACAACCTTTGAGGAAACATTTTCAGCACCAAATAAATGTGCTGCTACCAATCTTCTTTTCCTCTGATGAAGAGTTTCATCATCAGTTTCACTCTCCTTATCAACAGCATCAGTCTTTGACCTGTTGGCCCTTCTTTTCTTTAACTTTTTCTTCTGAGGCATATCATCAGTGTTTGATACCCCAGCTTCAGCAGTTGATGGCTTCACTCTAGCAGATTTAACAGCCCTCAATTTAGACTTCTTTGACCTCTGTGATTGAGACACAGAAGGTCCAGCTTCAGCATTGGCATGGAGTTGTTGTTGTTGGGAATTGACCAGAAATTGTTGCACAGACTCAGGCAACATTAAAACACCAACATCTCCTTTCTTGTTATCTTTATTAGTTAGATCAGAGAATATGCGTTTATGCAATTTAAACGAGAGAATGACATCATCCTCTAAGATCTCAACATCAGGACAGCAAAAGTTGAATAACAATTGACAAAATCTAGAGAAATAAACAACATTCCTATTCTCTAGCATTTTCTCACCAATATTAGTTAAAACGAGCCTAGCAACATCAAAATTACCTCCATAAAGAAGAGAATACCCGATTTGCAGACTATCAGTGGGAATTGCATCCCAATTCGTGCACTTCTTTCCAAAAGCCCTGGTGATGCAGTCGAAAAAGAAACTCCATTCCTTGCGCAAAAACGGCCTTTTTAGTTGACCAATCTTTGTCAATGGTCCAGAGTAACCTATTTCTCTCATCATTCTCACCAACTCAAAATCACCAATAGAGATTGTGAAAGCATTGAAATCCTCAAGACCCAAAGCATCACGAACAGTAGTTGGAGTAACTATAAACTCTTCTCCTTGAAATTCAAAGATAATAGACGGAGACCCAGACTCTCCTCCATTATCATAAGTACCTGTCTGCCAAAGAGTCCTGATTTGAGATGCAGACAGCTTCAACGGTGCGGTGAGAGCAGTACCAACATCAGAGTTTGACAAGAAATCCTGAATCAAATGAAACGCCTCCGGTGCGTTCTCATTTGCCAAAGGAGCAGCATAGTTGTTTGGGACAAATTCTAACCCAGAAGCAGTAAACATTGTTGTAGCCATTAGAGATGTTTAGAAGAAAGCAAGAAATGAGACAGAGAAAAGTGTAGAATGGATGCAGTGAAAGTGTTTGAGACAGTGTTTGTGAGTAAAAAAATGAAGTGTGTAAAAGAATGAACCGTTTATGTGTAGTAAGTTTAAATAATGACTGTGAAAATTAAAACTGAATCGTTTTAATCATTACTACACACAGCAGGCGTCTTTGAAAAATGTGTGAGTGGGACAGATGTCCAACATACATATGCTGACAGCTGTATGTAACAACTTCCAATACACACGCGCAGTAAAAATAGCCATAATTACCGCTTTTCACACTTTTCAAAACACTCAACTTCTCTCTCCTCTGTATAATACAAATATGAACCGTTTGTAATCATATTCTTTCAAATTTCTAAACAAATGTCTAATCTCAAAATTATAAAATGTCTGAAACAAAGAAATCATTTTAACCATCAGAGATTAAAACAAAATTACCTCGGCGTATTTCACACAATACATCAGTGTTTACCATTTGTCCTTCTTTGTCAATAAACTCTTTTCTCAAACTCTACATGAGTGAATAATTGTGTGTGCTATAGCAGAGTTTACCGAAATCAATATTTAGATCATCTCAAAGTGCATAAAATCCACAAACTAAAACAGTAAAAACTGTTTGCTCAAACTCTCATCTAACATAAAATCTGATTTTTATATCTAAACTCTGTATTTTGATATCCTTTCATTTGGATATATCTTTTATTCTTCACCCCCTTTATATATATATTTTATTTATTTATTTATTTATTTATTTATTATTATTTTTTTAATTTTTCCAGTAATCAGTGGTTGGCACTAGTCACCAAAAATCAAAGATTTTAGCCCTTATTTCATACAATAAGTTCCTGGATCTTCCTAGGCACAACATGATCTCAAAGGAATTTGTGCTCTTTTTGGCATCTTTTATTATGAGGGTGAAATATTTGCTATTAATTAGCAGAGTTTAGACTTTTCATCAGTTAATACAATTAATTTATGAGAGAAAGTGCAAACAGCTAATACAGATTCATTGTATAGGATCAATAAACTAAGAGATGCTCGAAATATAGAGACAGTATCATGCTGTGTTAACTTTCTGCACATATTTGAGATCAGAATCTATACAACTCTTAAGGATTCATAATTACTTACTGAGAATTATGCTTCATACAAATTTCTTCATTGGTCCATATGTTTCAGACAAAATTACAATCAGAGTATAGCATTAGACTATAACTATCAGAGTATGACCAACACTTTATGACTAACAGAGTTTAGCATCAGAGTTTACTTTCAGAGTTTATGACACTGGTACTCATATCAGTTAATACACGCAAAGAATCATGAGCATAAAAATCAAACATTTATAGTTTTTGAGTCTAACCCGTATCTCTAATCAAAACCAGAGATCATTCCAAGTTCATTTACCAATCTTGTAAAAGTAGCTTCACTCAAAGGTTTGGTGAAGATATCTGCAAGTTGTTGGTCTGTAGACACAAAATGAAGCTCAATGTTTCCTTCCTCCACATGTTCCCTGATAAAATGATACCTTATGCTGATGTGCTTGGTCATGGAATGCTGTACTGGGTTACCTGTCATAGCAATAGCACTTTGGTTATCACAGTAAATAGGTATTTTAGAGTACCTTAACCCATAATCCAGCAACTGATTCTTCATCCATAAAATCTGTGCACAACAGCTACCAGCAGCTATATACTCTGCTTCTACAGTGGATGTGGAGATTGACTTCTGTTTCTTGCTATACCAAGAAACCAATCTGTGACCTAAGAATTGACAGCTGCCACTTGTACTTTTTCTGTCTATCTTACAGCCTGCAAAATCTGCATCAGAGTAACCAATTAGCTTAAACTCTGATTCTCTAGGATACCACAAGCCCAAGGTTATGGTTCCTTTGAGATATTTGAAAATCCTTTTTACAGCTGTTAGATGAGGCTCTCTGGGATCTGCTTGAAATCTTGCACAAAGACATGTGGCATACATGATATCAGGTCTACTTGCTGTGAGATACAGAAGAGACCCTATCATGCCTCTATAGGTTGTCATATCCACTGTAGCACCTGTGTCTTTGTCTAGCTTTGTTGCTGTAGCCATGGGAGTTGGAGCAGATGAACTATCAAGCATACCAAATTTCTTTAGAAGATTTCTGGTATACTTTGCTTGATTGATAAAAATCCCATCATCTGTTTGCTTGACCTGTAAGCCTAGAAAATAACTAAGCTCTCCCATCATGCTCATTTGGTACCTGGACTGCATCAGCTTTGCAAACTTTTTACAAAGTTTGTCATTAGTAGATCCAAAAATAATATCATCTACATAAATTTGAACTAAAAGCAAATCATCACCAGAATTAAAATAAAACAAAGTTTTATCAATTGTACCTCTTGTGAACCCACTTTCCAAAAGAAATTGAGCAAGAGTTTCATACCATGCTCTTGTTGCTTGCTTTAGTCCATATAATGCCTTGTCAAGCCTGTAGACATAATCTGGATGCTTGGAATCTACAAATCCTGGTGGTTGTTCAACAAACACTTCTTCTTCAAGCTTCCCATTGAGAAAAGCACTTTTCACATCCATCTGAAAGACTTTAAACTTCTTGTGTGCAGCATAGGCCAGAAAAATTCTTATGGCCTCCAATCTTGCAACTGGAGCAAAGGTTTCATCATAGTCAATTCCTTCCTGTTGTGAATAACCTTTAGCCACAAGTCTAGCCTTGTTTCTTGTAATTACACCTTCACTGTCAGTCTTGTTTCTGAAAACCCACTTTGTACCTACAATTGATCTATTCTTTGGTCTTGGTACAAGTGTCCAGACTTCATTTCTTTCAAATTCATTTAACTCTTCTTGCATTGCTGTTATCCAGTTAGCATCTTGAAGAGCTTCTTCCACTTTCTTTGGTTCTGTTTGAGACAAGAAAGCATGATACATGCATTCATTTGTAGTAGCACTTCTAGTTCTTACACTAGCTTCAGGATCTCCAATTATAAGATCAGGTGTATGTGCCTGTGTCCACTTTCTTGCTGTTGGTAAGTGGTTTCTTGCATCATTATTGAATCCTCCCCCTTGATCCATGCTCTCCTGATTCATATGTTGACTTTCTGCAGCATCTGAAGCTCCCCCTGAATTGGATGGCTCAGAGTTTGAACTGTCAGTGTTTGAATCAGTTTCCTCAACTGACTCACTTGCTGTGTCTTGTTGAGCTTCTTCACGCTCCCCCTCAACTGGTTCTCTATTTTGTTCAATTTGAGAATTTCCAATTTCTCCAGTATTTACCCGTAGAGGTTCAGAGTATGCTTCGTCAGAGTTTGTCAGAACCGCTTTATCAGAGTTTACATCATCAGAGAATAAATCTTCATTTTCAAAGCGCAGTTGATCATATTTATCTAGGTCATCAAGTCCAGTTATTTTCTTGTCATCAAATGACACATGTATAGACTCCATGATCACCTTTGTTCTCAGATTGTATACTCTGAACGCTTTTGTTGACAATGGATAGCCAACAAAAATTCCTTCATCAGCTTTTAACTCGAACTTGGTCAACTGTTCAGGATGAGTCTTCAACACAAAGCATTTGCATCCAAATATATGAAAATATTTCAAATTTGGCTTCTTATTTTTCACCATCTCATATGGTGTTTTCCCATGCTTGTTGATCAGTGTAGCATTCTGAGTAAAACAAGCAGTTTGAACAGCTTCTGCCCAGAAATAGGTTGGTAACTTTGCTTCATCAAGCATTGTTCTGGCTGCTTCAATTAAAGTTCTGTTCTTTCTTTCAACTACACCATTTTGCTGTGGAGTTCCAGGTGCAGAAAATTCTTGTTTCACTCCTCTTTCCTTGCAGAAAGCTTCCATGATTGAGTTTCTGAATTCAGTTCCATTATCACTCCTTATTATTTTGACTTTGTACTGTGATCCTTTGTCCAGTAGATTTACATGATCCATCAGAGTTTGAGCAGTTTCATCCTTCTTTGATAAGAAATACACCCATGTATATCTAGTATATTCATCAACAATTACTAGAGCATATTTCTTTCTGCCCATAGACATCACATTCACTGGTCCAAAGAGATCAACATGTAGAAGATGATAAGGTTCTACTACTGAAGATTCAGATTTGCTCTTGAAAGATGACTTCCTTTGCTTAGCCTTTTGACAAGAATCACATAGGCCATCTAGACTGAGTATTGATTTTGGAAGTCCCCTTACAAGATCCTTTCTTATTAGCTCATTGATGTTGTTCAAATTGAGATGAGAGAGCTTCTTATGCCAATTCCAACTCTCTTCATTTGACATTCTTGCAGTCAGACACACTGTTTTTCCATCAGAGTTTGTTACCAAACTTGCTTCATAAATGTTGTTGCGCCTGTGTCCAACTAGAACAACTTTTCCAGTAGATTTACTGATTACTTCACAGTGTTCAGTATGAAAATCTACATGGTTTCCTCTGTCACAGATTTGACTCACAGATAGCAGATTATGCTTGAGTCCTGAGACTAGAGCTACATTTGTGATGATGACACTTCCAAGATTGATATTGCCATATCCCATAGTACGTCCTATGTTGCCATCTCCATAGGAAACCTTTGGGCCAGCCTTCTCCTCAAAATCTGATAGCAGGGCTTTATTTCCAGTCATGTGTCCTGAGCATCCACTGTCCAAGATAAGGGTGCTCTCTTTTATGCCCTGTAATCACAAACAAACACTAAGTGTTAGTTTTAAGGACCCAGACTTGCTTGGATCCTTTGTCTTTTTTAACAGTGTTAGCTTTTGCAGCGGAATCACTATCAACAGAGTTTAAACTAACATTGTCAGACTTTACACTTGCAGAGTTTGCCCTAACCCATTTTAAGTTGGGTTTTAGCTCATAATAGTTATGATAAATAGCATGAGAACTCTTACAAGTATAAATAGAATGCCAAGTGCTCCCACAATGTGTGCATAAAGTCTGTGGTTTAACCCTTACATAATCATTCTTTACTCCTGATGTAGAAGGTAAAGAGTTAATATCTTTGTTCTTATTGCAAAATCTAGCAAGATGGTTAGAACTACCACAATTATAACATGTTTTCCTTGGAGCAGCAGCAGTAGGCAAATAATTATTTCTTTTTATTTATGCCTATCTTTCCATTCCTATTCTTCTTGGACCCTTTTGGTTTCATGGCAGACTTTACCTCTTTGAGCTTATGATTGAACTGTTTTCCTGTCATCAAGCCAACATTAACCTGTTTTTCACAAGTTTTTACTGGCTTTCTAACAGCGTCTGTTTCCATAAGATTTTCTGTTATAATATTTTCCTGTCTTTCACAGGTTTCATCTGATTCCATATCAGCTTCTCTTACTACAACAGATTTTAACTTAGTGGACTCTGGAACAAATTTCACAGGTTTAAGTTGTGGTTTAACCTTAACCTTGTCTTTAAACCTAAGTTCATCATTTTCACAATAGCCTAAACCTACAGAATCTGTCTGAAACACTTGATGAGTGTCTCTTCCAGAGTTTGTCCAAGTCTTGATTATTTTTCTTTCTTTTTCTAGATCAGATTCTAGTTGCCTATATCTTTTGAACAACTCCTGTTCAACATAAACAGCATCATCTCTTTCTTTTTGAATCTGCTTCATATTTTCAAGTTCTCCTTCAAGAAACTTGTTTCTATCTTTAAGGCTAAGATTCTCAGATTTAATTCTCTCATTCTCTAAAGTCTGATCCCTATAACTAACATGTACGCTTTTCAGATATACTCTTAATTCAGATATATTATCAGTATCATAAGCATAAGTAGTTAGGGGTACCTTATTTTCAGATGATTCAGTCTCATCTTTGACAGTTGCCATAAGAGCATAATTTACTCCATCATCAGAGTCTGAAGTATCTGCCCAGTCTTTGCCTTTAGAGATGAGTGCTTTCTCAGATTTGCCTTTCTTGCACTCTGGAGCATAGTGACCCATCTCCTTACACTTGTAGCACTGGATTTCAGATTTATCCTTCTTGCCAGACTTGGTCTCCCTTCCATCAGACTTTCTAAAACTTTTCCTTTCAAAGTTTGAATCTTTCCTTGAGAATCTCTTTCCTTTCTTGAAGTTCTTGAATCCCATCTTCTTGAAGGTCTTCACCATCAATGCAGCCATTTGCATCATCTGTTCTTCATCATCCTCAGAGTCAGAAGCTTCATCAGAGTTTGAGTCATCATCAGAGTTTGATGACTCACTTTCAGATTTAATGACTAAAGCCTTTCCCTTGGCTCTCTTCCTTGATGATTCCTTCTTGATGGGCTTCTCCTCAACTTTGAGAGCAACAAATTTTGTCTTCTTGCTTGATCTTCTGTTTCTTTGTTCCATTTCCAATTCATGAGTTTTCAGTAACCCATAAATCTCATCAAGTTCAGTTTCAGCAAGTTCGTAATTATCTCTTATAGTTGTTGTCTTCAAATCCCATCTTTCAGGTAAAGATAAGAGAAATTTGAGATTTGATTCTTCAAGATCATATTCTTTATCAACTAGAGATAAATCATTCAGCAGTTTACAGAATCTGTCATATGTCTCAGTCAAGGTTTCATTGGCTCTTGAATCAAAGTGCTCATACTCCTGAGTGAGTATTGTTTTCCTGTTCTTCTTTATAGCAGTGGTTCCTTGACACCTGACTTCCAAAGCATCCCAGATTTCTTTTGCAGTTTTGCAACCAATTACTCTGTTAGACATAACATTATCTAAAGCACTATGGAGAAGATGTCTAACCTTTGCATCTTTTGCAATTGATGAGATGTCTTCAGGAGTCATATCTTTCTTTTCCTTTGGAACAGTCTTTTGTTCTTGACCATCAACAACAGGAGACAATTTAGTCGGCATATGAGGACCATCATAGATTATGTCAAGATATTCTGGATCTGTAGCCTCCAGAAACATGGTCATCTTCACCTTCCAAATTGGATACTCCACTGGCCTGAGAATTGGAACCCTGATTGTTTCATACCGACTCACAGAATTAGGTTTAACCTGTTCAACCTTGGGAGGAGCTTGATTTTCTTCAGACATGATTATTACTGTGTTTGAATCGAAAAACTGTATATATTAAACAGCCTTGGCTCTGATACCAATTGTTAGGCCGAATACACAATATAATCAAGTATGTATGAGAATAACAATCAAGAACACAAGTTTGTAAATCAACAAACTATAATTATATTAACAGCTTCTCTCTTTATGATGTTAATGAATCACAAAGAGCTACTAGGTTACAAGAATAATAATCAATTTTCACGTCCCTTCTAGGGATAACCTATCTGTGTTTATATAGTACACAGTTACAATCAATCTCTAATTGATACTCCTACAAATTAGCTATACAATTTGTAATCAATTAGAATTGCTTCAGTCCTCTGTCCAGTCTCCTTAGCTGTATCAATATATTCTGCTTCTTTCCATTTTCAGAATATATTGCTTCTAGAATCTTCATGATATGCACCGACAGCTAAATCAACTTTCACCCTGTCAGACTTTAACAAACTCTGACCGGCTTCCATGTAAACTCTGATAAGTACTTCAGACTAAACTCTGAACAGTACCTGTTACTTAAACACTGATTAAACAAACATCAGTAATTATATCTAACATATATATAGTTTATGTGCTTGTCATCAGTGGTCGTTAAAGTTCACTGACTCGGATTATTCTTTCATCAACTTTACTTTGTTTGGTGAGTTTCAGGTACTTTAGTGAGCGTGTATGCGAACAAGTTCTCAATCTCGAAAAGAAGAACTTGAATTGAGTCTAGTTATGGGAGATCAAGTAGCAGAAACAAAGGCTTTGAAGGACTATTCTCAGCCAAAGATCAATGACATTCAATCTAACATTGTCAGGCCAGCTATTGCAGCGAATACTTTTGAAATCAAGCCTCGCACGATTCAGATGGTACAGAATTCAGTCCAGTTTGGGGGTGCTCCAACGGAAGATCCTAATATGCATATTAGGGATTTCATCGAGATTTGCGACACCTTCAAGTTCAACGAGTGTCGGAAGATGATGTGAAGCTGAGACTTTTCCCATTTTCTCTGAGGGATAAGGCTAAGGGCTGGTTGCACTCTCTACCAGCAGGTTCTATTACTACATGGGAGGATCTTGCTTAGAAGTTTCTCACTAAATTCTTCCCTATGGCTAAAACAGCAGCAATCAGGAATGCTCTTACTCAGTTTGCACAGCAGTCTGGAGAAACCTTATGTGAAGCTTGGGAGCGTTACAAGGAGATGCTAAGGAAGTGTCCTCATCATGGAATGCCTGATTGGATGGTGATCAATTGTTTTTATAATGGTTTATGAGGTCAATCACGACCAATGCTTGATGCGGCATCAGGTGGAGCTCTTTGGGCTAAAAGCTACGATGAGGCTTATGAACTTATTGAGATGATGGCTATTAATGAATACCAGAATCCAACTCAGAGGTTATCACAAGGCAAGGTAGCAGGAGTTCTGGAAGTGGATGCAGCTATGGCAATAGCAGCTCAGCTAAAGGCTTTGTCTATGAAGGTGGATTCCTTGTCTAACTATGGAGTTCATCAGGTGGCTAGTGTGTGTGAGCTATGTGCAGGTGCACATGACACGAATCAGTGTGCCATATCTAGTGAATTGGCACAGTTTGTGAGCAATTTCCAAAGACCACAGCAGCCAGTGCCTAAAGCATATCATCCGAATAACAGGAATCATCCTAATTTCAGCTGGAGTAACTATTGGTCCTTGTGTATTACAGAAGGGGGGGGGGGATGAATGCAATACTGATAAAATTCAATCTCAGTTTCAACAACTAAAACTAAGATTTAATGTTATCAATAATATGTATGCATTCACAAACAGTATAGTAGAGAAGACAGGATTCACAAAATAAATGTTTTATTTATTTTGCAAAGTGTTGCTACAACCTCAAGAGAGAATTCTTGAGCTTCGATGTACTTCAAGACACTTGCTTGTCTTCGTTACCTATCTAGAATGAATTGACAGTAGGTATAAGACTAATCCTATCACTATCAGTCACGGGTTTGTGAAGCTGCTGTCATTGTCAAGTGGCAGCTTCTTACAGATTGTCTTACCCATGTGACTTTCCTAAATTGCTAATATGTCAGATATACATTATAACGAAAGCAACCTAGATTAATTCTATTTCCAGCTTAAGCAATTCAGCAAATAAAGACTTGACCTTGCTCTTGAATTGATTCGCTTTGGTTTTGCAGTGCTTGAAGCTTCTGTCGTAGTCTTGCAGACTTGGTGCAGCTTAGGGATACTGCAACACGCCTGTTTCTTGAACATTGAAACTGTCACGGGATTTGACTGAGAAAGATACTTAGAGCAAGGGTCTTTCTCGAGACAGTTACTTTTGCCACAAAGCTTGCTGTCACAGGAATGTGCTTTTGGTGACAGTAGGAGTTCCCCGCATAGTGTGCTGTCGAGGTTTCCAAGCTTGCTGTCGAGGGCTAAAGTTGCTGTCGCGTAGTCTTCCGCCAATGTTGCTGTCAGAGTGAATATGCTGTCTTGACTTGCAACATTCTGTCTTCTTGTAATCTTACTGTCGAAGCTTTAGGACAGTAACCTTTATTCATGTTGTCATCTAATTATGTATCCTTTGAGGCTTGAACACAGCAAGTGAACTTCTTCCAAATTATACAACTAGAATAACATTACAACTGATTACAAGAACATACTTTGGCTGTGACAGTATGTTCTACTTAATTAAAAATTAAGTACAATCAAAGTTAAGCTGTTTCTATGTTATCACCAATAAATCCCAACAATCTCCCCCAATTTGTTTTTATGGAAAATAACAAGAAATTTACAATATGTGCTGACAACTTAACTAACAAGATCAGAATGGATTAAGAATTTTTACTTAGCTTGAGATTTCCTCTTCTGCCTTGCTACATCCTCTCTTTTGAGAGCTTCTACCAAGCAGCCTCTTAGACCTTCTATAAGAGAAATTTCAGCAGCAGAAACTGCAGCATCCTCTACTTCTTCAATGATCTTCTTTATAGTAGGGGAGAGGAGAGAACTAGCATCCCTGAGATTCAGCCATTGCTCTATATCATATGGATAGGTTCTGAAGTGAAGTTCTTCATTAATGAGCTTGAATCTACTTCCAGGATAAGCATTGAGAGTCCTTCTCCTTTGCTTGTCCATCTTTGAGTCTTCTCCTTTTCTCCCTTCCAATACTTTCTCTATTTCATCAGAAAAAATCTGCTCCAAGGGATGAATAGATCCAGCTACCATATACTGTAAATCCTTCAGAATAGTTGTTTTTAGCTTGTGAAAGCTGCAAACATAGATTTCTTCTTTTAGATACTTCATTCTTAGGGGATTTTCCAGCATACATGATTGATAATTTGGAGCTTCACTTTCTGCCTTGTTGGAGACCTTGCATCTTTCCAGTAGTTCAGCTTCCTTCTTATCAAGTTCTGACTTAGTTTGAGAATATTGAGAAGATTCAGGTCTTTTGCTTGGCTTGGGTTCCCTTTCCTGAGTTGGTTGGGTTTGCCCTTCTTCTGTGGGTAAATCCTCAAACTCATAGTACCAGTGGTATGGTATAGGAGAAGGTGGGAGATCAGTTAGAATATCAGCATCATCAAAATCTGCAAAATTGTAGCCAAATTTCTGATAGAATTCAGCATCCCTATCAGCCTGATATTTCAAAATATGTTCCATGACAGACTTTGGAACATTATCATAGCTCTCCAGCAACTCTACCATTCTTTCCAGGTAGAAGAAGTCAATTCTCCTTTTATCTATGGTTGATGTCCTACCACTGGTTGATGTGGACACCAGGTTGAAGTCCTTATCAACCTTGGTAGATCTTGATTCTTCCCACCACAGAATGTACTCAGTGGCCTCTTGATTTGCATCCATTTTAACCTCAACACTCTTGATTTCCCAAGATTGCATCTGTTGAACTTTAAGACTGTTGGGAGGAATTGATTGTATTGGCATCTTCAGATTTCTGCCTAATCCAGTGGCCTTTTCCTTTCCTGAGCACATGTGCTTTCCTGCAGGTTTCTGTCTAGTAAACCATGCCTTAGCTTTGGCTTTCAGTCTTTTGGGCTTGACAGTAGCTTTGGCTTCATCCTTGACAGAACCTTCCTTGACAGTACCTTTGTCGACAGCATCTTCCATGACAACATCTTCTATGACAGTTTCCTTGTCGACAGTACCTTTGGTGACAGCATCTTTTTCTGCATTTATGCAGTCAATAGCACATCTAAGAATGCTTGCCTCCAAAGCTTCCAGTATTCTTGACTCCTCTTCATCTGTAGCACCAGCATCTTTCTTTTCCTGATTAGGAGTTTCTTCATTGCCTTCATTCTGGGATTGAATACCAGTATTCCCAGAATTACTTCCACCAGCATTTCCAGCATTTCCAGAAGCTTCACCACCTCCAACCTCATCATCATCATCATCATCATCATCATCATCATCCTGAGGAGGAAGGTCATAGAGACAGCTTCCACCTTGATCATTTCTTTTGGCATTGGCTCTAGAGATTAGTTCCTTCACTCTAGCTCCCAGTGCCTTGTCTCTCAACACCAGCATTTTGTAGATGTCTTGAACAACATAAGCTCTTCCTGGATTGGCCTTTGAATTGAGTATTCCATCTAACACTTTTAGAATTGACTTGGTTTCCATTCTGGATGTGCCAACCAAATTCATGAAGCTGTTCCTTCTTGTGCCATCCTTAGTTACAGATCTATAGAAAACACATGGTGGATTTGTGTAGACTTCAGGTAGCTTTTGTATGAGCAGGTTCTGGATTTGCATATCCAATATTTCATTGAATGGTGTTTGAGTTACCCTGATCTTTCCCTTCAAGGCACACAACACCTTTGCTGGCAGACTCTGCAATAACTGCATTGTGATGAAATAAGATATGCCAGAAGTGAAATAGATACTTACAGCCCATCTTTTCTCATCATTCACCATTACACTGACACTAGTGATTTGATCCTTTAACAGTTTTGTGGTGTTGGTTGGACGGTTGCTTGGAGCATTCATTGCTTGTTCCACCAAACTGCTAAATTCACTGTCCTGGTTGAGTAATGTGCTCTCCCTGTAATCCACCATCAAAACATTGGCATCTTCTTGATCAAATTCAGTGCCATTTGACCAAATAATTCCCTTTTGGATGGATTCAGGCAGTTTCCCTTTACCTTTCCCAAGTTTGTTTTGTTCCTCCATTTCTCTCCATTTCTTCTGTAGAGTAGTTTCTTGAGTTTCTGAAGTTGGCTCTCTAATTACCACAGGAGGCAAGATTGGGTGTTTAGATGTAGGTCTTCTTTGCAGTGCATCTTGAGTTGCCTTTGACATTAACACCCTTTCACCATCCATTTCCACTTCAACAGGCTTTTCAGCTTTATCCTTTGGTTGTCCACTGCTTGGTTTGACTTGCTCCCCCTTAGACATTGCTTTCCTTGTAGCTCCCCCTTTGGTCTTCACAGTTACAGGCTCCCCCTGAGTTCCACCTGATTCCTGAATAGGCAATGATTCTGATCTTGCTACCTTCTCCCCCTTAGTTGAGTTGGCAGCTACTAGGTCAGTAAGGAACTGGATGGAGAGCTGAGTAGCAGCAAAACCATCAACCACCAGTTGAGAGAGAGAGTCCATCTTGGAGTTCAATGTAGCACACTGTCCTTCCAGAGCTGCAATCCTGTTACCATAAGTAGCAGAGGGGCCACCATACCTTAACCTTCTTGGAGGGGAAGGAAAAGAAAGGGGCTTGGAGGCTATGGGGGTTCTCACACTCTCGGGGTGTTTTTGAGTGATCTCATCACCCCTCACAGATTGACTCTCAAGGCCTAATGCCTGAATAGTGTGGGCTCCCTCAATATCTCTCTGGACATGCTCAAGTCCCTCTCCTTTTGCCAGCTCATTTGGCTGCCTCTCATTTTTATGCTCACCTCTCTTTTCTTTTATCTCTCTTTTCTTTTGCACACCCTCACTCAACCTAGATGCATGGGTATGAGCAGTACTGACATGCATGGGAGGAGTAGATTTAGAATGTACCTTTAAGAGTTTGGCAAGAGGTAGATCATCATCAGAGGCATCCTCAATGAGTACAGCATCAAAATCAGGCTGAGAGGACTGGACAGCATCTTTGGCAGGAATGTTACTGTCAGTTGGAGTTTGGACAGCAGGTTCTGGCATGACAGCAACTTTGGGAGGTGGAGTGACAGTAGGTTCTGTAGTGACAGTATCTTTCTCTCCACCCATGACAGCAGCTGTGTCCAGGACAGCAACATTGCCAGTGACTTTGACAGCAACAGAGGCTGTGACAGCATCTTCCTGAAGGTAAGATGCTCCTTGGAGTTCGGACAAAGTGTTGGCTGTTTCATTTTCTGACAAAATACCACTTTGACCTAGCTCAGTGTTTGGAGGAGTGGTGTCCATCTCACTTTGAGAAATGGGTTCTTGTGGACCACTAGATGGGGGCTCATCCATGATTGGAGATGGATGATCAAAACCTGAAGGGTTGGGACTGTCCCCTTCTCTAGGTTGTGGAGAAGAAACAAAAGAATGTGTAGGGAAGGAAGAAGGTGAAAGTGTAGTAGAGAGTGGGGGCTGATTCACAGATGAAACATGTGAACCATCAATAGGAGTAGAGAAATCCTCACTGTGCCCTAACTCACTGTGTGTTTCTTAAAGTGGGGGTATCTCAGGTTGTGAACCATGAGTTTGTGCAGACTCTGTACAGGGTGCCTTGGGAGACAGACCAATTTCAATAGATACACCTTGATGAGAAGGCACATCTAGGGAGGTGTTTGAATCCCTTTCAGTAACTACAGTTTGTTGAGAAACTGCAGCTTGGCTAACAGTGGTTTTGGTCCTCCTAGCTCTCTTCTTCTTAGGCTCAGGGGGAACCACTGTGGGTTCTGTTTGACTACCTTCCTTATTTGCTGCACTAGGTGCAGTGTCTCCCTCTTGACTAACAGAGCTACCACCAACATCAGCTTCTAAGGATCTTTTTCTGGATTCTTGCAAGGCTTCTCTTTGGGCTTTGGGAAGTCTAGAGGGCCTAGGCTGAGTGTATGGTGTTGAATGTGGGTTAGCTGAATTTGGGTCTAATTTAGTTTCATTCACAAGAGTAAAGGAATCATAACCAGAAGGTAATGGATAATCAAGGTTGGACACTTGATCAACCATGTGCTGAGTGAAACAGAGTGGAATGTGTGCATTGAGATCTTGTGATGATAACAGTGTGTGTGTGTGTGTGTTCTTTTTCAAAACTGAGCAAGCCTCTAAACGAGGAGCAGCATCATTAAAATCACAGAATGAGTTGATGCACATCATAAGAAAGCGAGGATAGTGTGATACCTTCTTACCTATGGCAGCTTTGAGGTGTGCCATGAGGAGAGCTCCAACATTCACCTTGTATCCATGGACAAGAGAATGCGTCAGTTTCTTGATGTAGGAGGGTATTCCATTCCAGCCTGTGGACTTGGTAGAGAACACCTTGACCATAACATCAAAAATCATGCTCCACTCCTTTCTCAGATGCTTCCTATCCATTTCACCAGTTGGATACCACTTGGTAGTCCCCTCTTCGAGAATAGGGCCTGCATACCCAATCTTCAAGAAGAGCTTCTTGAGAGTGTCATCATTTGCAAGTTCAGTAAATTGTTGTCTTGCTTCAAGGGTAATTCCAAGAGCAGTGTTGATGACCTCAGCTGTAAGAGTGTATTGTTGCCCAGAGATTGTGAATTGAATACCCGGGTTCTCACCCTCAGTTTGAGCAACAGCAGTTTGCCAAAACGCCTCAAGTCTGTCTAAGTCGAGAATGGGGGTTGAGGTGATGGCATAACCGAGATAGGACTTATTCAAGAAAAACACGAGTCCTTTGAAGCCTTCACCAGCATCATTTGGGGAAAAGATGCCAGCAAAGTTTGTTTGAGAGAGAGTCTGTTTGGGGGCCATTGAGATTTCAAGAAAAGAAGAAGTTAAGAGAGTTGCTTTTTGCTGGAAGAAAGTTGTTTTGTCTTGAGTTTGATGAGAAAGAGAAAGATATGTCTGAGTAACTGGGGAATAAATAGGGGTATCTCAAACGTTTTGTGCATAAAAAGTGGATTTCAAGAACGTGTCTTAACCCACTCTTAAGCACGTGAGTTACTGCCCGTTATTCACTGACCAACGTGGGATAAAAATCCAATTTCAACGGTCCACTATTGTTGACAGTAACCTGTGCGCTAGAAACAATCTGTCAGTAATAAGAGGTGGTGACAGTAGGTTTTGCGCGACAACAACTATTGCGCAAAAACATGTTGTCACCGTTAAGCATATGAATGACAGTATCCTTTACAAGTCTTGACAGAAAGTCTTTTCCTGCTGTCAAGAAGGTTGCTGTCAAGAAACACACGACAGTATCCTTCTTAATGACAGTAACTTCGATTGGGAATTTGGTTCTGTCATGAACTTATTAGAATGCTTTATTCATATACTTAACTTAATATTGACACATTATGGATTTAGCAAAGTAATCGTTTTAACACAGATATTAAGCAAATTACACAGACACTTCATAAACTCAGTAACCACAAAAACAAGAACTTTTATTATTAATAAAATCATTAAAATAGAACATTGAGTACATTATTCTATGATTTTATCAACTAGTTCTAACGTCTCTGCCTTAATTTCCTCTTCAGAGCGACCTTCTTCCTCGAGAAGTGCCTGAAGCTCTTTCTCTTCTTCCTGAGCCTTGGCCTCCTCTTCCTGTTTCTTTTCTTCATCTATCTCATTCATGGCGTCCAACAGCATCTCGAAGAGCTCATCAATCTCTTCACTGTCGGGTTCACTATCGCACCTTTTTAGCCCTACTTCAATTCCTACTTTGTTTTCCATTATTTACTTTAAAACTGAGAGCAGACTGGTGAAACCTAAGGTTAATTTATAGGCAAAACCGTCTAAGGATTAAAGTCTAATGGTCAACAGTTAGAGTACCCATACAACTACCACAAAAGTAATTAATGGTCGTGTCCTCCTTTAATCCTACAGATTAATGCAAAAAGGTGTGAAAGTCCAATGGAACAGATTTTTATCTCTCAAACTTAACAAGTAACCACATTAATGTCATACACGGTTTAAAAGTATGAGACTGGCACAAAATACTGACATGAAAAGTCAAATCAACACATGCTGTCACATAACAGACATAGACCAAGTAGACAGTAACTTCTCTTGACAGCAGGTTTGAAGTTGCTGTCATGAGCTTCATTAGAGAATTTGGAATTATAGAAAACTGAGTAAATCAACATACCAGGTTCAGCATTCCCAATTCACTTACCAACCTGTTGAAGGTTGCTTCATCCAATGGCTTAGTGAAGATGTCAGCAAGTTGCTTGTCAGTTGGGACATAGATCAGCTTCACAGTTCCTTGTTCAACATGCTCTCTGATAAAGTGATGTCTTATATCAATGTGCTTTGTCCTAGAGTGTTGAACTGGATTGTCTGAAATGGCTATGGCACTAGTGTTGTCACAGTAGATAGGAATTTCACTTAACACTAGACCATAATCCAGAAGTTGATTCTTCATCCATAGAATTTGTGCACAGCAACTGCCTGCAGCAATATACTCAGCTTCTGCAGTTGAGGTAGAAACTGAATGCTGCTTCTTGCTAAACCATGAGACCAATCTTCCACCAAGAAATTGACAGCTACCAGTAGTACTCTTTCTGTCAATCTTGCATCCAGCATAGTCTGAGTCTGAGTAGCCAATTAGATCAAATCCAGTGTTCTTGGGATACCAAAGACCTAGGTTAGGAGTGCCTTTTAGGTATCTAAAGATTCTCTTGATGGCTACTAAGTGAGACTCCTTTGGATCACTCTGAAACCTTGCACAGAGACATGTAGCAAACATGATGTCAGGTCTGCTAGCAGTTAGGTATAGGAGAGATCCTACCATGCCTCTATAGGTGCTTGAGTCAACTTTCTTCCCTTTAGGATCAAGATCCAGACTGGTTGAGGTGGACATTGCTGTCTTTGCAGGTGATGAATCTTCCAAGTTGAACTTTCTGAGAAGTTCCTTGATGTATTTGGCTTGACAAATGAAGATTCCATCAGATTGTTGAAGAATTTGTAATCCCAGAAAGAATGACAATTCTCCCATCATACTCATCTCATATTTGTTACTCATGAGAGAGGAAAACTTCTCACACAGCCTCTCATTTGTTGAACCAAATATGATATCATCCACATAGATTTGTACTAGAATGATGTCCTTGCCATGGTGTTTGTAGAAAAGTGTCTTGTCCACAACTCCTATAGTAAACTGATTGTCCAAGAGAAAAGTGGAGAGTGTGTCATACCAAGCCCTGGGTGCTTGCTTTAGTCCATACAAAGCTTTGAAGAGTTTGTATACAAAATCATACACTTCAGCATCCTCAAACCCTGGTGGCTGTTCAACATACACTTCTTCTTCCAATTCTCCATTTAGGAAGGCACTTTTGACATCCATCTGAAATACTTTGAAGTTGCAGTGTGCAGCATAGGCTAGAAAGATTCTTATAGCTTCAAGTCTTGCAACAGGTGCAAATGTCTCATCATAATCTATTCCCTCCTGTTGACAGTAACCCTTAGCTACTAGCCTTGCTTTGTTTCTTGTCACTGATCCATTTTCATCAAGCTTGTTTCTGAAAACCCATTTGGTCTCAATGACTGACTTTCCCTTAGGTCTTGGAACTAGCTTCCATACATTGTTCCTTTCAAACTGATTTAGCTCTTCTTGCATGGCTATCACCCAGTCAGAATCCAGCAATGCTTCATCAATTGCCTTAGGTTCCATTTGAGACAGTAAGCATGAAAACATGCTGTCAGCAGAGACTTTGTTCCTGGTCCTCACTCCAGAATTAGGGTCACCAATGATGAGGTCACTTGAGTGATCCTTGTTCCATTTGGTGATTCTGGGCAAGCTACTTGACTGTACAGGAACATTTGATTCAGTTTGTTGAGTTGAATTATCACCAATCCCATTGTCTTCACCATGTTCTTCATTGTCTCCAGAGTCACCACTGTCATGAATGTTAGAGGTTATGGTCTGTGACTGAGCTGGAGTTTGGTTGACAGTAGTGGCATTGACAGTATCTTTATCAACTTCAACAATTTGAGTGAAGCTAGGTTCTTCATCCACAATTTCCTCAGCTTCCAAGTATCCTTGATTCTCAAATTTGAATGTCTGCATCTTTCCTTCTTCATGCAGTCCTGGAAACTTGGTTTCATCAAATGTGACATTAACACTTTCTTTAATAATCATGTGTTCCATAACATAAACTCTGTAGGCAGTCCTTTCTGTGCTGTAACCCATGAATAGTCCTTCAAAAGCCTTGGTGTCAAATTTTCCTTTCTTCTCATGGTTATCCTTCATCATAAAGCATTTGCTCCCAAACACATGAAAATATTTGACAGTAGGTTTCTTTCCAGTTAACAGACAGTAAGGTGTACTTGCATGAGTTTTGTTGATTATGGTTCTGTTCTGAGTATAACAGGCTGTGTTGATAGCTTCAGCCCAGAAATATGTTGGCAGTTTAGCATCATGCAACATAGTTCTAGCTGCTTCAATGAGAGTCCTGTTCTTTCTTTCTACAACTCCATTCTGCTGTGGAGTTCTTGCAGCAGAGAATTGTTGTACAATTCCTTCATCTTTACAGAAATTTCCAAGAGTGGCATTTCTGAATTCTGTACCATTGTCACTCCTCAAGATTTGAACTTTTGAGTTTGGAGTTCTATCAAGAACTCTGACTTGATCAATAATCACTTGAGCAGCTTCATCTTTGGATTCTAGAAACTTCACCCAAGTGTACCTTGAGTAATCATCCACCATTACTAAGGCATATCTCTTCTTGGCCATTGATGGTACATTGACTGGTCCAAAGAGATCCATGTGAATCAACTTGAGTGCTTCAATGTTGGTGTTCATTTGCTTGGACTTGTGCATAGCTCTTCTCAGTTTGCCCATTTGACAATCTTCACACAGTCCTTCTTGACAGAATTCCTGTTGGGGCAAACCTCTCACTAACTCCTTCTTCATTAGAATATTCATTGTCTTGAAGTTGAGATGTGAGAGCTTCCTGTGCCAAAGCATACTGTCACCAACAATAGCTTTACTGTAGAAACAGTAAACCTTATCCTTCTTTGTTGAATTTAAGTCAGCAAAAAACAAGCTTTCTTTTCTAACCCCTTTTAGAGAGAGGCTACTATCCTTCTTGTGATAGATGTTGCACAGCATCATATCAAAATCAACCTTGAATCCCCTGTCACTGAATTGGCTGACACTGAGTAGATTGTGCTTCAATCCATCCACAAGAGCAATATCTTCAATGACAACATTTCCAATTTCTAGACAGCCATATCCCACTGTGTAACCCTTGCTGTTGTCTCCAAAGGTTATGATTGGGCCAGCTTTCTCAACATAATGTGATAACAGAGCTTTATCACATGTCATGTGTCTTGAGCAGCCACTGTCAATGATCCACATGACTTGATCTTTCTTCTTGCCCTGCAAAACAGAATATGTCTAAGATGCATATGGTACCCAATCCTTGTTGGGTCCTGCAGTTTCAGTGTCTCCTGAGTTTCTTTCAGTCATAAAGTCACAAGCATTATCAGTAATCTCATGTTTGACTTCTCTTTTCACCCACTTAGGTTTAGAATTGGACTTGGTCCTTTTCTTAGTGGATGGAGCCTTTTTGCTGTTGCCAGCAGGCTCAGAAGTCTCAACAGTGTTTAAGTATGAACATTTTTCAGTAGTGAGAATAGGTAAGTTAAAGCATGTACTCATGGCAGTAATTTTGCATGGCATACATTCAATGTTATTACAGACACTCATAGTTCTATGCATAAGGGGGGTTCTGTGTAAGTTACCATTGAGTTCAGTTGCATTGATCTTATCCTCAACTGGTTTCTTACAAACATGTGTTAAGTGATGAGTAGATCCACAGTTATTGCATAGTTTCCTAGAAGCACCTCCAACATTAGTGTATCCATTTCCTTTGTTGACTCCTACCTTTCCATTCCTATTCTTAGACTTGGGAGTTACTGGATTGACAGTATGTTCAGAAGTTGCTGTCGAACTTTCCTTGACAGTATCTTTTACTTCTACTGTCTTGACAGAAGGTTTTAAAGTTACTGTCTTGGAACCATTCTTGACAGTATCTTTGGAAGATTCTGTCTTGCCAACTGTGACAGCATCTTTTGAGCTTACTGTCTGATTGTTTGGTAAGTTTACTGTCTTGGGGATTGTGACAGTATCCTTTCCATCCTTGAATGTGCTGTTAACACCTTCATCCTCATCAAGAATTTCTTGTTTGATGAGCATGGCTTCTTCATCAAACTCAATTTCTGCAGCTTTGAAAATGGGAGTTTTAACTTTCTTGAGAATGGTGGGTTTGATAGCAGCATTTCCAGAACAATCTTGAATCACAGTTTCCTTTCCAGGTCTTCTACCATATGAAAAACCTATACCAACTGACTGATATTCTGTATGCTTATCATTGTAATCCTGAACTATCTTTGATGAGTTTTTATAAGCCTTGATTTTAAATTCATTTTCAGCAATCTCATTTCTCAGGAATTCCTCAACCTCTGTAGCACATTTCAATTCATTTTTAAGTTTAGCATTCTCCTGAGCTAAAGAGTCTAGTGAACTGGTTTTGAGAACAAGAGATTCATTTTCAGACTTTAGTGTTTCATTTAGTTTTATAAGCCTAGCAGATAAGCTAGTATAGACATTGAACATTTCGGCACTTAAGTCTTTAATGGTTTTCTTATACTCATCAATGGACATATCAAGTAAGACAAGTGAAGGTACCTGACTTGAGGATGTTGATGTTACTTCATCAGTGCTAGCCATGAGAGCTAGGTTGACATATTCTTCTTCATCTTCATCATCAGACTCATCCCAACACTTTCTTTCAGCCACATAGGCTCTACCTTGATTCTTCTTAGAGTATCCACCAGTTCCTTTCTCAAATCTCTGAACCTGTTTGGGTCTTTTGCACTCAGTAGCAAAATGACCAGGTTCACCACAGTTGTAACACTTGAATTTAGATCTATCCACAAATCCAGTCTTGTATCCTCCTTTGAATGAGCTTCCCACAGCAGCCTTTGATGAGCTTCCCTTGGTGAACTTGGATGCTTGGCCTTGGGGCCTGAATGACCTATCCTTCTTGAACCTAAAGTTCTTGAACTTTTTGGCCATGTAAGCCATAGTAGGATTGTCCATGCTTTCCAATTCCTCCATAGTGTAGAAGTCTTCATCTTCCACATCCTTGAGCTGTAGTACTACTTTCTCATCATCTTCAACAACCTCTTCTATCTTCAAGGATTGTACATGGGTTGGTTGAGTGATTTGTAGTGCTTCACTAGGTTGTGTGATCCTTGGCACTTGTGCTACTAGGGCACTTGACATATTAGCCATCTTGTTCCTTGTTCCACTTTGTATGGCTCTCTTTTGAAAGAGTTCAAGTTCATACGATTTCAGAATGCCATAAAGTGTCTTGAAGGTTATATTGTTGAGATCTCTTCCTTCTCGTATGGCTGTTGTCTTGTGTTCAAGATGATCAGGCAGTGTAAGCAAGAACTTGACATTCAATTCTTTTCTGTCATAGTACTTGCCATGTATCTGTAGTTCAGTTAAGAGCTTACTAAACCTTTCAAACATGGAGGTTAAGTCTTCACCAGGCTTGGCCATGAATGCCTCATATTGAGATATAAGTATTTGCCTTTGGTTGCCCTTAACTTCTTCACTTCCTTCACAGAGTAAGGCTAACCTGATCCACATCTCCTTGGCTGATGTGCATCTTATCACACTACCACACATGGCTTTATCCAACGTGAGAGAATCGAGCAAGATGAGTTGCAAGTGATCATCTGGCACCATTTTCTCCTTCTCAGTTTCCAAAAATTCTGAGGGATCTTTGGGAACCCAATGTGCAGGAATGATCTCACCATTTACTGTTGTGGCTTCAATTTCCTTCCTTGGTATGAAAGGACCATTCTCGAGTATACCTGGGTATAGTGGATTCGCAGCTTTGATAAACAACAAGATTTTTCTTTTCCAAATGTTGTAGTTCTCTTTATCAAAAGCTGGGATCTTGATACTGTTTGATTTCTGCATTGTCGTCGGAATATCAGATATGTATGTTAATCTGAAAGCTCTGATACCAGTTGTTGGTCCTTGTGTATTGCAGAAGGGGGGGGGATGAATACAATACTGATAAAATTCAATCTCAGTTTCAACAACTAAAACTAAGATTTAATGTTATCAATAATATGTATGCATTCACAAACAGTATAGTAGAGAAGACAGGATTCACAAAATAAATGTTTTATTTATTTTGCAAAGTGTTGCTACAACCTCAAGAGAGAATTCTTGAGCTTCGATGTACTTCAAGACACTTGCTTGTCTTCGTTACCTATCTAGAATGAATTGACAGTAGGTATAAGACTAATCCTATCACTATCAGTCACGGGTTTGTGAAGCTGCTGTCATTGTCAAGTGGCAGCTTCTTACAGATTGTCTTACCCATGTGACTTTCCTAAATTGCTAATATGTCAGATATACATTATAACGAAAGCAGCCTAGATTCATTCTATTTCCAGCTTAAGCAATTCAGCAAATAAAGACTTGACCTTGCTCTTGAATTGATTCGCTTTGGTTTTGCAGTGCTTGAAGCTTCTGTCGTAGTCTTGCAGACTTGGTGCAGCTTAGGGATACTGCAACACGCCTGTTTCTTGAACATTGAAACTGTCACGGGATTTGACTGAGAAAGATACTTAGAGCAAGGGTCTTTCTCGAGACAGTTACTTTTGCCACAAAGCTTGCTGTCACAGGAATGTTCTTTTGGTGACAGTAGGAGTTCCCCGCATAGTGTGCTGTCGAGGTTTCCAAGCTTGCTGTCGAGGGCTAAAGTTGTTGTCGCGTAGTCTTCCGCCAATGTTGCTGTCAGAGTGAATATGCTGTCTTGACTTGCAACATTCTGTCTTTTGTAATCTTACTGTCGAAGCTTTAGGACAGTAACCTTTATTCATGTTGTCATCTAATTATGTATCCTTTGAGGCTTGAACACAGCAAGTGAACTTCTTCCAAATTATACAACTAGAATAACATTACATACTGATTACAAGAACATACTTTGGCTGTGACAGTATGTTCTACTTAATTAAAAATTAAGTACAATCAAAGTTAAGTTGTTTCTATGTTATCACCCATAAATCCCAACAGTAACAATCAAGGTGGTCAGAATCAGCCACAACAGCCGTATCAGCAGTATCAGGGTCAGCAGTATGGAGCCAGGCCTTATAATCCTTCTGGTCAACAGCAGCAGTATGCTCCAAGGCAACCATATCAACCACCAGGTTTTCAACAACCATCTCAAGGCAATGCTGGTCAGTCGTCTAATGAAAAATCTGAATTGGAAGAATTAAGGCTAATGTGCAAGAGCCAAGCCGTTTCCATCAAAACTCTGGAGAATCAGATTGGTCAGATTGCCAATGCATTGCTGAATAGACCACAGGGAACTCTCCCTAGTGATACGGAAGCGAATCCTGGCAAAAGAGAGGTCAAAGAACATGTAAAGCAGTTACCTTGCGATCCGAAAAGGTTACGAGTGACCAGAACTCAGAAAAAGCAGAAAATGAAAAAAATTTGGATTCCCAGCAGAAGGTGGAGCACGCCCGCGCCCTAGGGAGCGCGCCCGCGCCTGAGGTTCTGCCAGAAAGTGAAGAAAAAGAAGAAAAAGCCAGTTTGGGGGGAAACGAAGCGGAAAAGCGTGACCATTCGACTGAGAAATCTGTTCGGAAGCAGAATACAGAGATCAAGGAGGTCTATCCTCCTCCGCCATTCCCTAAACGTCTTCAGAAGCAGAAGTTGGACAAGAAGTTTGCTAAGTTTCTGGAGGTTTTCAAGAAGTTGCAGATTAATATACCTTTTGCGGAAGCTTTAGAACAAATGCCGAGCTACGCGAAGTTCATGAAAGGTATTCTATCTCGGAAGTTGAAACTCGAGGAGTTGGAGACTGTTGCTTTAACAGAAGAATGTAGTGCTATTCTATAGCAGAAGTTACCTCCTAAACTCAAGGATCCAGGGAGTTTCACCATACCGTGCACTATCGGCAACCTATCTTTCAACAAGTGCTTGTGTGACTTGGGAGCTAGTATTAATCTGATGTCGTTGTCTGTCTTCATGCAACTTGGGCTGCCTGAGC
Organism: Heracleum sosnowskyi; assembly: GCA_030848705.1. NCBI lineage: Eukaryota > Viridiplantae > Streptophyta > Magnoliopsida > Apiales > Apiaceae > Heracleum > Heracleum sosnowskyi. Next base: position 103,469,063 of record CM061245.1, read on the forward strand.
CTAAACCTACTACTATGTCCTTACAGCTGGCTGATCGGTCGATCACATATCCAAGGGGTATAGTGGAGGATGTTTTGGTTAAAGTGGATAAGCTCATTTTTCCTGCTGATTTTGTTATTCTGGACTTTGAGGAAGACAAGAAGATTCCTATTATCTTGGGAAGACCGTTCTTAGCTACAGGCCGAACTTTGATCGATGTGCAGAAAGGAGAGCTTACAATGAGGGTTCAAAATCAGAAGGTCACTTTTAACGTGTTCAAGGCAATGAAATTTCCAACTGAGGAAGAAGAGTGCTTTAAATTGGAGATGGTCGATTTTGTCGTCAATACAGAGATTGAACAACCGCTAAAGTCAGATACCGTGGAGAGAGTCTTGATAGGGGATTCTGATATCGAAGACGAAGAAAGAGCAGAGCAACTTCAGTTGTTGAATGCACCTCCGTGGAAAAGAAAAATTGATGCGCCATTCGATTCTCTTGGATTAGCAGAGCTGAACAAATCTCAGGAGCAACTTAAACCATCTATGGAAGAAGCTCCTACACTTGAACTCCAACCACTGCAGGATCAATTGAGGTATGGTAAAGTCTATGAGAGAAACAGGCTATGTAAGGAGAAGGTTAAAGACTGGCATGAAAGAGGGGTGGTGAAACATTCATTTGTGCCTGGTCAGCTAGTTCTGCGTTTCAAGCCTCGCTTCAGATTTTTTCCAGGAAAGCGTAAGTCGAGGTGGTCGGAGCCTATCACGGTTAAATCAGCATGTCCGCATGATGCAGTAGAGATTTTCCATAAGTTTCCGGACAAAGCGTTCAAGGTTAATGGTCAGTGGCTGAATTATGACGTTGGTAATACGGTGAACCGTGAGTCGACGTTCACCGTTCTTGCGACTGGATGAAAACGGATTCACATCAAGCTATTGACGTAAAACAAGCGCTTCGTGGGAGGCAACCCACGCTATTGTTGTAGCATTGTTCTTCTGTTTTAAAAAAAAAAAAAACAGAAATTTTTTTTCTGAACAGCAGGTGAAGCGCGCCCGCGCCTCCAGGAGCGCGCCCGCGCGTGGGGTACTGTTCACAGAAAAAAAGGGGAAAAAAAAAAAGACAAAAAAGAGTTTGTGTTGTTTCCCCTAGGATCCATCTGGGATTCAGCGAGAAGTTGATGGTCTGACTTTGGTGATGTTCAGTATAGGCGGCTGACTCGGCGTATAGACGCCATGCATGACATTCATAGCCGCTTTGCTCAGGATTTGACTCAGGCTTTGGGTACTGCATTCAGAGCCACTGGAGTTGATATTGCTTGGCCTCACTTTGGAGCGGATTCTGTTTATCCACCACCGGATACACCACCTGAGGAGGGTGGTCCTGTTGATGATTAGGTATTTTCTGCACTTTCCTTGTTATTTCCTTCAATGAGGACATTGAATATTGTAAGTTTGGGGGTGATAATTAAGGAATAGTATTGTTAGTGTGTGTGTCATGTAGGATTCATATTGCATATTTAGTTAGTTCATTCATATCTTTGCATGTTTTTGTCATATAGAGCATTCTGTTTGCATTAGTGTTTATATCTATTATGTGAGTTTATTTAGTTGCATTTGCATAGCATGCATATTTCATGATCCCGTAGGACTTGGCTATTTCTTGGTTGGTGAGTCGATTTTGATGGGAGTGTGGTAGTGATAGATAGAGGGTTGATTAAGTTCATATGAATTGACTTGCATGCCAGAAACAAATCATTTTCATAAGTCTCATTGGTTTCTTTTTGAATTTGATCAGACCATATTTGTTTGGATGTTAGAATTTAATCACTTGCTTATATTCAGAATGTCTTCTAGTCTCTTGAAATTGAAAGAAGCACTTAAGTCTAAGTTTGGGGGAAAACAGGGATTTCATGCTAGTTATTAATAAAAGGCTAGGCGTCAAATGGCTAGTAGCCGGCTCATTGAAAAGATGAGTAGTCTAGGGTGGGATGAGAAAAAGCAAAGCACACTCATTCCGAAATTGAAAAAAAAAAAAAAAAAAAAGAAAAAAAGAAAAAAAATTTATATTAGTTGTGTTTATGCAAAATTGATCAGGTTGAGCTCTTTAATACTCGAGCAATTAAGTTCTAGGGGACTTTGTGCCTAGTGACCTAAGACTTTTCCGGTCTGGGATCCACTAACCTAACGCTCGCTACATGGGTATTATTGTATAAGCCTTTTGGGGTCTCAACCATTGCACGGTCAAATAAGCATAAGTTTTGTTTGTGTGTCGTAATAAAGCATGAATTCCTGTCTAGCTAAAGTGGTCTGAGGTGTCTTTAAGTGGTTTCTTGTGTCTAGAGTTCATTCTGTTTATAAGCTTGTGGTTGTTTTGGTGAAGAATAGGATATGGTCTTGGTTTAGTTTGGGAGTATATTGATGAGCATTGCACACACGCACGTTTCTGTGTTTGTTTGTTTGTTAGTATAAGGGGATTTGTTCGAACTCTGTTTGAAAGATTGCATTCCTCGAGATGTTGGCTTGTTGATTGGTTATGGTTAGTTTGAGGGGATCGTTTGCATTTTCATATTAGTTGCATTCATGCATTGTATTATATAAATGTAATGAGTCTGTTTATGCTTGAGGACAAGCATCGGTTTAAGTTTGGGGGTGTGATAAGTGGATTTCATATCTACTTGGAACACCCTAAATCGGCTTAAATTGATCGTTTGTTCTCAAGTACATGGTGTTTTTGATGTGTTTTGTGTTAGTGTATGCAGAGTTGCTTCGTCAGCAGTATGGTGAAGTTTCTAGGGTTATGTGGTGCTATTTGATCATTGTTGAGGAAGCTAAGAGGTTGCGGAGTTGAAGAGAGCATGAATTGTCAAGGAACAAGTTTTTGGAGAAATTTGACAGAAGGTCAGGCGCGCCCACCCCTTCCAAGCACGCCCGTGCCCTACAGGCGCGCCCACTCCTGAAACATTCTGGAAAAAGGCAATTTCAACTCAGAAAAGGAAACAGCAGATGACCAGTCAACCCTATGGCCTATATAAACTATTGGTGGACGATTTCTGAGATATATATTGTCTTATATACATACTTATCCATCCACCGGTGAGGAGAACAAGAAGACGGCTGATTACGAAGATCTAGATTTCATCTTTTCTTTGTATTCTTATAATTAGGCGATACTTTGGATTCTCGTTTGTTCTTTCATAAACCCTAGCACTTTTATTCAGTATTCTAGACTTATTATTATCATGTTTTCATCAGAACCCACGATGATGAAAGGTTCGATTATGAACTAATCGTTGTCGTGGGATTCTAACGGATTTATTTATGGATTCTGGTAGTTAATTGTTTTAAAGATGTGTGTGTGATGGCTAATTGATATCCTAGTTTGGTTGTGCTTATTCTTCTTGGATGCGTAGCTAACATCTAAGTTGTTTGTTAATCTCTATTGAATGCGAAAGTGGATATAGAGGTTTAGAACTTGTCATGCTAGCATAGGTTTATGTATGTTTGTCATGCATGATTCGTAGGTGATTTTAACCATCTTACCTGCCCTATTTAATCTGAATGGATAACTTGCTCGTTAAACCGTTATGTTTTCAAATCTTATAGACATATAGGGTCTAAGCATAATTGGTGTCTGCCCAACTTCTATCTCTTTTGTGGATGTTTGAGTGGTTTGGTATACGTATACTGAAAGGTAGCGTGTACTGATTTCGTGTTGTCCGATTAGTTGTCACAACCGTCACATGCATTGATTAAAGACAAAAGACTCTAGATGAAGTATTTAATGAAGTTAGGATTCCATGTTTTATTCTCATAAGTAATTCGACAGTAAAATCCTTAGTTAATTATAGTTTTGGTAATTTGCTTAGTTAATTTAGTTAATCAAAACACAACTTTGATACTTGTCTTAGCATTGAACAATAGCCATACATTGTTGCATAAGTGCATAACTATAGTAACCAAAAGCAGTCTCTGTGGGAACGAACTCTACTTATTCATATATTACTTGTGACCGCGTACGCTTGCGTAATTTTGTGCGAACATTGCTCCATGTAGATTTCTTTGTCTAAGTCACCATGCAGAAAAGTTGTCTTGACATCCATTTATTCAACCTCCAAATCAAGACTAGCTGTTAAACCAAGCACCACACGAATTGATGTCATCTTAACAACTGGAGAAAAGATCTCATCAAAATCAATACCCTTTCTATGACTGAATCCCTTGAAGACCAACCTAGATTTGTACCGTGGCTGTGAAGTATGCTCATCTTGCTTCACTCTATAAACCCACCTGTTTTTCAAATCTCGTTTTTCCTTAGGTAGTTTCACCAACTCAAAAGTATTATTCTCATACAAGGATTTCATCTTATCTTGCATGACATAAACCCACTCCTTCTTGTGCTCATCTTTCATAGCTTCTGTATAAGATTCAGGTTCACCACTGTCAGTCAATAGAACATACTCATCAACAGAATGCATGTTAGAAGGATGACGATCTCTGGTAGATCGCCTAAGTGGAACGAATGGTGGAGTATTTTGTACTGGTGACTCCTCATGGGCATCATCATCCATGTCACTGTTTTTCGGAATATCAGTATTAGTACCATGTTGGTCATCATCATGAACATCATCTCCAAACTGTGAATCCACATGTCTTGGAGGAACTGGATCCAAATCAACCAGATCATTGTTATATTGAGGAACTGTTTCTACCTTCCCAATATCTTTCAAAGTCTGATCTTCAAAAAAGATAACATCTCGGCTTCTCACAATCTTCTTTGAAACTGGATCATAGAGCCTATATCCGAACTCATTTTGGCTGTAACCAAGGAATATACACTCTTTAGTCTTCACATCAAGTTTAGACCTCTCATCTTTGGGAATATGCATAAAACCCTTACATCCAAAGACACACAAATGATCATAAGAAACATCTTTACCGACCCAAACTTTATCTGGAATATCAAACTTTAAAAGAACACAAGGTGAGAGATTTAACACAGTTACTACAGTATTTAGTGTCTCACCCCAAAAAGACATTGGCAACTTAGCATGTTAAAGTAAACATCTGACTCTCTCCACCAATGTTCTGTTCATTCTCTCCGTCAAACCATTAAGATGAGGTGTCTTTGGTGGAGTCCTTTTGTGCCGAATACCTTGCTGTCTGCAATACACATCAAAGGGACATGTATACTCCCCTCTATTATCTGTCCGGATACACTTCAGTTTCTTCCCAGTCTGTCTCTCAACTAAAGCCTGAAAATGCTTAAACACATCTAACACTTGGTCTTTCGTCTTCAAGGTATAAACCCACAACTTCCTTGAATGATCATCGATGAATGTAACGAAATATAATGAACCACCATTAGTTTTGGTTTTCATAGGACCACAAACATCGGAATACATCAAGTCAAGTATATGCTCTCTATGAGAGGGATGGCGACTCTTAAAAGAAACTTTATTCTACTTACCTATCACACAGTGAGAACACCTTTTCAAATATATATTAGTCAAACCAAATAATACCTTTTTCTTCGACAACATATTCATTCCTTTTTCAGTCATGTGAGCAAGTCTCTTATGCCATAATTCAACCTTATCAACATTCTCAACTACATTAACATTGTCCTTGGAGATTTGCGGCTGTGTCATATATAATTTTGAACACTTCTTTCCTCTTGCAACAATTAAAGAACCCCGAGTGAGCTTCCATTGACCATTACCAAAGCTGCTAACATATCATTCATCATCAAGAAGGCCAGTAGAAATTAAATTCATTCTCATGTCTGGAACGTGCTTCACATTATGAAGAAATAACTCCATGCTCGTATCAAACTTTAGACATACATCTCCAACGCCAACAACTTTTGCTATGTCACTGTTACCCATCTTAACATCTCCAAAATCACCAGAAATATAAGATGTAAAGAAGTCCCTTCGTGACACAACATGACACGAAGAACCACTATCAATTGCCCAACTCAAATCATCTTGTGCAAGGTTAACAATATCTCCATCAGAACAAATCAGGTGTTCATTAGTAATAACAATCACCACAGAATTATCATTACCACCGTCAGTTTTCGTCTGATCGTTGTCTGAACCCTTTTTATTTTCTCGCTTCAACTTTCTGCAGAACTTCTTTGTATGCCCCTTTTTACCACAATGATAGCACTCAACATTAGAATACTTACCTCTAGAACTACTCCGTTGATTACCTCTGTTGGTTGGACCTCTGCTTTGAGCTCTTTCCTTTCTTTCAGTGACTAGGACTTCTGATTGTGGAGAGGAACCCTGTGACTTTCTTCTCATCTCTTCATTCAGAATACTACTCTTAGCTAATTCCATACTGATAATACCATCTGAAGCTGAGTTCAACAAAAACATCCTGAATGTCTCTCATGAATCTGGTAAAGTACCCAAAAGACACAATCCCTATATCTCATACTCATATTTGATACCCATTCTAGCAATCTGATTCATAATTCCTTGGAATGCATTCAAGTGATCAGAAATTGCAATGATATCCTGATATTTTAGAGACATCAACTGTTTAATCAAATACAGTTTATTATTTCCTGTCTTTCGAGCATAGAGTTGCTCAAGCTTGTTCCACAAAGTACGCGCATGTGTCTCCCCACTAATATGGTTCAAAACATTATCATCCACTCATTGCCGTATATACCCACAAACTTGTTGGTGCAAAATAGTCCATTTTGTCTCTGTTTTATTTGCAGGTTTCTCTGTAGCAAACACAGGTAGATAATATTCCTTCACATAAAGAAGATCCTCTATCTTCCCCTTCCAAACATGATAATTAGAACCATTCAAATTAATCATTCTACTTGTATTCGTTTCCATCATTCAAATAAGTCCAATAACAGCCAACCACTGATGCCAATCTGATGGGAAAAAGTGACCACAACGGTAACAACTAAGTGCATAATTAACTTCGTTGGACAATACTTATTCCTACTTGTATAAATCTTCGATGAAACAAACAAGTAAAACAACAATAAACGAAAATAAGGCACAAAAAATTATACGTGGAAAACCCCCTCAAAGGGAAGCAGTAAAAACCACGGGACCGTAGTCCACCCAAACAATTCACTATCACAAATTATACGGGAATACACCAAGTCTTCTCTAGATAAAACTAGAGGAATACAATCACCTTCACACTCTTGGAATAAGTCGTCAAAAGTATGAAATTAAAAATAAGACAACAATGAGAAAAAACCGCGGGAAGGTTTACCCTAACCGTGGTGCAAACAGCTTCTGTTAAGCCCCTTAAAAACTGACCTCTGGACCTCGGAATCCGATCTCCATCGTTCAGAATTTAGATATTAGTGTAAGGAAGATGATGTCCAAAATTCAGAACGATTCCACCGTTCAGAATTTAGATATTGGTGTAAGGAATCGCAAATACAAGGCAGCTAATGCAACCAGAAAAATTCATGCGAATTTTTCACTCTAAATTTCTCTTGTGTCTATTTTTCCTCTCTCTTATTTTTATTATAATCTTCCTATAATTATATATATGATTCCCTTATTTTTATTTTCTTGTGGACCAAAACAAGGATAATCCTATTGAGTTTTTAATCTCATAGATACAAACTAAAACTCATGATAAATTGATAATCACCGCACGCCCCGAGACCAAATCAGAAAAAACAATTGAAGGGGCGAAATTAAGAATGAAATCTTTGAAGATGAAAATTCATATAAACGAATATTCATATGAAAATTTTGAAATCCATATATTTATACAAGAGTTGTATAAATCTTTGTTTTTTATTCCATTCACACATCTCAGCTAACTACTTAATACGTTGTTAATACACGTTGAACTGCTAGGCGCAAGAGCCTTTTATTATGTTATTTGAAGTTACGTGCATCTTTACAAACATGGTATTACTTTCCCTGTGATCTCTGGCTAGAATTGGTTCGTCTCCGTTTTCGTGAAACTATTCCTCAAGCAAGGCAGCCGATAAGTCATCGAAAGTTGTGCTTTAAAATCTAAAAATTCAACTTCTGTGTTTCACCTCAAGTGAACTCTAATATTTACTTATGTAACACACAAACCTCGGAGTTTAAACATGTTTATGAACGTGAAACAACAAAACAAAAAACTGCATGTCTAACGTAACAGGACTAACAACAATTATGTATGAGATTCGAGATACGAGAAGTTAAGAATCGATTCAGCTGATCGGCTACAGCTTGACGATTTCTGGAATCTGAACCGGATACCTTTCAATACAATCATTCCACGCTCCATCCGTTGTCGTTTTTACAGTACGATTACATTTCCAAACCGCACTGTTACACTTAAACCCACTCCCGAATGCAATCTGCCACACCCTGTCACCTTTTTTCATCCTGCCTTTGGCTTCGATATAACTCAATTCATACCAAAGCGACGATGAAGATGTGTTACCAAATCGATGCAATGTCATTCTAGAAGCTTCCACATGCTCTGCAGATAGCTGAAGATTCTTCTGTAGTTCATCAATCACAGCGCGGCCACCAGCATGTATACAGAAGTGTTCAAAGGCTTGTTTGAAATCAGGAATGTACGGCTTCCATTTCGCATTAAATATTTTTCTTCCGATAAGCGAGAAGAGAAAAAGGAGTTGCTCTGATGCAGGAAGAACTAGGGGTCCAAGAGTAGTTATGTTTGATTTTAGTGCACCTGCTGCAATTGCCATTAGGTCTTTCGACAAACTGATTCCTACTTTGCCTTGTGCATCTTCTTCTTCGTAAACGCACCTGTAGGCCTTGTCGTCGGCTCCTAGATGTGTTCGGACTACATGTACTAATCTGTACTTGGCTCGTGTACGATCACGCCTTTTGTTTGATAAAAGTATAGCTGCAGCCCCCATTCGGAACAGACAGTTTGGAAGAAGCATGGCTCGCTCTTTGCCTTGGTAATAATTCGGAGTAATTATTTCAGTACTGATTACGACAGCATTTGAATTTGGATGCGTTTGTAATAAATCTCTGGCTAAATCAATGGATATCAATCCAGCACTACATCCCATACCAGACAAATTGAAGCTTCTAATGTTACTTCGTAATTTGTATTTATTTGCAACCATTGCTGAAAGTGATGGAGTAGGAGAAAACAGACTACAATTAACGATGAGAATGTCGATGTCTTTAGGCTTTAGGCCAGTCTTTTGAAACAACGAATCCATGGCAGAGAAGATCACGAGCTCTGCTTCGAGTCTAGAAGCTTCCATAGTGGGATTTGGAGGAATAAGATGGATTGCTGGAGGTAATGAAGTTTCTTCACCAAGGCCCGAACGTTCGATAATGCGCAACTGGAATTCTACTGCTTTCGGATTGTCTTTGAGGTTGATTTTGGAATGTTCCATGAAGGTGGAGAACGGGACTTGTAGGTCGACCGAAGGTTTGTAACAAGCATAGTCTACGAGGTAGACGGAACGAGGTTTGGACATGAAGTAGAGTGTGGAGAAGAAGATGACGAGGAAACTCAAGGTAAGGAGTTGGAAGAGATTCAAGCCATCAAGGGACCGAGATATCATGCTGATGATATCGGTATAGCCGGTTCGAAAGATTTGAAGAAAAATTGAAGCCATGATTGGAATGAGAAGGAAACTTATAATGTTGTTGACAAAGGATTGATACACTAGCTTCAAGTACTTGAGCCTTACTGAGTTAAAGCAATGCGACATATTCTTGGATGATCCAAAGAGAACGATAGCTAATTTATTGTAGATAAATTTTTAATTTTGGTTAGAGCTGGAGGACACAGAACTGGGAGGGGAGGGGAGGGATTTTAAAGGCTTCAACCAGAACAGATCATTGGTGAGAAAATGCAATCAATGGGATGTAGATGGGAGGAGTTAATGATCCCAGTTCTGGTAGCTGGATTTTATCTTATTTTTCTTGATTATTAATCCCCCCATCCGTTTTAATTTAAAGTGTTGGTTTAGAGGTCGTATCAGGAATTTAAATTGGTGAATCTATTTGCGAGCTAATTGAATATGGTGACTAAAATATTTAATTATATACTTTTAACAATAATTGAAGCAAACTTTGGAACATAAACAAAGTTATGTTTCTTTTATTATACATTCAAGATTAGATTTATATTTGTAAGTTAAGTAAAGCTGAGTTGAAACTCAAGTTCTCAAATTCAAACTAGGAACTAGTACTTTGGATTTGAATTTTCCAATCGAGTCTGAATTTGTTGAGTTGAATATGAAATTTATGACTCGAGTTCAAAATTTATATTTAAACATTTTAGTAGAGTGAAACTGAAATCTTATAATATTCGACTCGATTCTGTTCGATCACAACCAATCGCAGGAGGAAGACTCTTGAACCAATTGCAGGAGGAAGAAGACTCTTCTGGTATCAACGTGGAAGTGGTTGTTACAGTTGTTAATGACTATGTATGGACCCTGCAACAATATTTGATCAATCAACAACAGCAGAAGTATTGAAGCACCAGTGACCAGATATAAACACACAGGTGGGTATAGCCGTATAGGGACAGGATCATGGTGAACTGGATACGATCTGCTAATCATTTTAATTATTGTAATTTAACTGTTACGAGTAAAACTTATTGAAACATCAATAATACTATCCGGGTCGGAACCAAGGAGTGTGAATATAGGCTGAAACCCTCAACTAATTTTTTTTTGTAAAGCACAAATTTTAATTAAAAATTTAGTAGAAATTTTGCTTTAAACCTGCCTAATTCCTAAAAAGTTGCTACATGAAACATAACCAGCTATCTACGTCTGCATGGCGCATATATAATTTTCGCAAAGATCTATAAGTAAGGTGGCTTTTTGGATTGTGGAAAGTAAGGGAGTATAGTTTTTGCCAGATTTTAGCAATCCGCTCAAAGATAAATTTCATACTTAACTCTACAGTATGAACTATGAAACATAAAAATCTTTGACTGTTGATATCATAATATTGTGCGTGTTTGGGGTATCACAAGAAAGTTGATTTATAGCTTAAAATGAGTAAGTGTCATATATAAGTGATAAGTTGGTGAATTTTTATAAGTTATACGGGTGTTTGAATAAATTTACTTATAAGTTAGTGAAGAATTTGCTAAATTAAATTTGAAAAAATAATTTTTAAATACAATGATTTAACACTTGTATTTTAAATTAAAAAATATTTAAAAACACAAATGTAAAAATATAAAATATTAGAAAAATAAAGAAATCAAAGAATAAGTTGATAAGTTAAGTAAATGTTGGTGATTTCTAACATTCAACTTATCAATTTATAAATTATAAATTATCAAATAAGCTAAGTACATAAACACCCCATAAACTCTTATGAACTTATAATTCATAAGTTTACTCACTCAAACAGGCCCATTGTTGCTATTGGTCATTAATATGGTTGTTCCACAACGCCTCAACGGTCAATTACAAACATATAATGTAGGGTTGGTGTAACGAGAGTACAACTGCCAAAAATTACAAACGGCTCAACTGCATTTCAACTTGCTATCACAAAAAAGTTAGATTTATAAAAAGTGTTCGATGAATTCTTATAAGTTATACTGATGTTTGGATAAATTTACTTATAAGTTAATTAAGAGTTTGCTAAATTAAATTTGAAAAAATAATTATTAAATACAATGATTTCAACACTTGCATTTTAAATTAAAAAAATATTTTAAAACACAGGTAAAAATATAAAGTATTAAAAAACAAAGAAATCAAGTAATAAGTCAATAAGTTCACGAAAATGTACTCCATTATTAACATTTTATAAGGTACTCCCTCCGTCCCCCTCAATTCTTTACATTGAGGGGACGGCACGGAGGTTAAGAAAAAGTGTAAATTAATAGGGAAAAGTAAGAAAAATGAGTAAAGTGGTGGGACCAATCAATATTTAATGTATAAAGTGGGTACAAAGTAGGTATAGTGGAGGAAAGTAGGGAATGTGATTGAATTTTATATTATAAAATGTTACTATTTTTGGTATGTAAAGAAATGAGAGGACGTACCAAAAAGGAAAGTGTAAAGAAATGAGAGGGACAGAGGAAGTATAAATCAAGTAAGCCAAACAGGCCCATACTTTCTCCAGTCATTAAAATTATTACTTATGACTTAAATTTTTTTAATGTGATAAGTAAAATTTGAAAATTTTAAGTTAAAAGTTGTTTGGGTAATTTTACATTATACATAATTTATGAATTAAAAAATTGTAAAAATAAATTAAAATAACTTTTATGAGTTGTACATACAGGTGATAATTTTAGTTTTTAAAAATAAAATTACAAAAATAAATAAATTAGTCGAAAAAAGTACCTTCTACCAATGATTTTAAGTTGTTTTTTCAACTTTGAATCACTTTTCAGCTTATTATACAAACAAACAAATTTCAATTTAAAATCAAAAATCAAGCTCCTAATTTAAGGCTTACACAAACAGGCTCTTCGTTAACAACTGCCTACCAATGCAACTTGATGTGTATATAAGAAATGATTTACCATTTAAACTCGCTCAATGAAATTGAGTTGCTGCTTCAAATTTTCAGATATAAGTTGTTTGAACTTTTCATGCATTATTAAAAAAAAACTTTTGTGAATAAAAAGATTTAAATAACATTATTATTTATAAATTTTTTTTTAGAAAAGTAAGATAATTTTAAGGGTTTTTTCAAAAATTACCGAGACTGCAATGTTTTTTTTCAACTTAATTCTCATTTTACACAATTTCACAACCAAGCATATTAAATCACCATTAACTATTACAGTAACCACAGGCCACAGCCCCTTGCCAACATGACTGTACATACATAGTAGAAATTGTTGTGCGGTCCTAAAAGGAGACCTAGTAGGTCTTGTTCTTCTAGAGACATGTACATTATTTTCATCGCCACGAGGAGGTTTTATTAAAATCTAGGCAAAAAAGTTATAAAAGAGTTGGTGTATTGACTGATCATTTTAATAGTTTTTACCAAAATTGGATAATCAAGGACTGCAAAGCGATTGCCCGCATTAAATATTGATGAAATATATTTAGCTATCAAAATATAATTTTGTTACTATTTATTGAAAAATCACACTTCTCTGTAATTTATGCCAAAATTAGAATAATTTATGTTATTTGCAGGAATCAAACTCCTACGTTTCACTTACAAAAAGTATCATAATCATTATACTACATCAATTTTTGAGTTTATTTTTGAAAAATTATTAGATAAACAACGTCTTCTATTATAATTTTATTTTCTTCTTTTTACTTTATTATTATTACTACTACTATTACTACTACTATGGTGTAAGTAAAAAAATCATATTAACGTGTAAACTAGTTGATAAAATTGCGCGCGACATAAAAATACTTTTATAATCTTTTTAAAATCAAAGTATTAATTCAAAATTTAAACAAAATATAACAAATAAATGTAATATTATACAAATTGATCAAAATAATATTTTATTAAATTGATTGTTAAATCAATAAAAAGTTCTCTTTCATAAAAAAAAATATCAACATATTTTTTTTAATATATATTGTTAAGCTCTAGTGTAAAAAAAATACGAAATTATAAAACTGGATTAAATTAGATTCAAGCATATTTGCTGAAAATATGAAAATTAGAAATTTTATGATGAATTTCTCAAAGTAAAATAGAAAAATCTCACCTTTTATTTTATCAATTTAGGCATTATCGTCGACTTGATTGAAACCCAAATTCTATTGTTATATTAACAATGTAATTGTGGTATACTACGGAGTGCAAGAGTACTCTATGACCTTAGCTTCGTTGAAAATATCCACTTTACTTACTAAAATAAAAATTAAATTATTTGATCTAATCTTAATTACAAATATAATATTTATAATTAAATTTATCTTCATAACTTCGAGGTCATGTATTTAAGTAAAATTATATTTTAGGTAAATGTTAGTTACAAATATTAACCGGTACAAGTAAATTTTCGCTTTTATCGTAAAATATTTTACATTTATTAAATTATGACATATTCTACATCTACAAGTAAATATAAAACTTGTTTTCTGTGGGGTATTTTATGTCACGTCAAATTTAAGGATGCATGTGATATATATCTTCAATAAGATATCTTATAAACAAGTAATAATAATTATATTAAAAGAAGTTATGGACTAATAATACCAGAGAAGTGACTCAAATTGACAAGAGAGTGTATCTTAATTGTACTTAGTCAAATATCAGACTGCAATACTAATCAATTATTGATAACTTGTGGTCATCACTTATATATTTGAGGACTCATCACCTACCATTAATAAAAAAAGAAGTCAGTTCTATAGGCTTAAAAATATTTTCATACTCCTCTTCAGAAGTCCAATGAAAACTGGGTGGTTATTGGGTGGGGTTGTGTACATGCAGATTAGAACCCTATGAAAATTGCAAATTGGAAAGACTAGTTTAACTTGTATTCTCTAAATACATGTTTATTTTGATTTTTGACCGATTAAATTAATTAAATTTTGAATGAATTTTACATGTACTAATCTATAACCCGGCACGGGCCTTAAAAAATAATAAACTAAAACATTTAATGTGAACGGAAAATATTACAATAAAAATAAAAATTAATATTAATACAGATGGGGCTGAGTAAGATAAATGAGGTATTATTAATATTATTTTATTATAAAATAATATTAATAATAATGACAGATAGAAAATCTAACATGTTTTTATTAAAAAAAGTAATTATCCGTGATATTTTTAGAAGTGTTTTAATTATATTAATTGTATTTATTTAAAAAATACGTTGACATGTTAAAATAAGTAAGTTTTTTAATAACTTTCTTTTATTATTTTTAAAGTTGATAGAACTTTCTTTTATTATTTTCAAAGTTGATAGAACTTTATTTGATTTAGAAAATTATAACTTCCTTATTATTTTCGAATTTGTAGGACTTGATAGAACTTTCTTTGATTTAGAAAATTACAAATTCCTTATTATTTTTGAATTTGTAGACTTGGTAGAACTTTCTTTTATTATTTTCAAACTTGATAGAACTTTCTTTGGTTTAGAAAATTACAACTTCTTTATTATTTTCGAATTTGTAGGACTTGATAGAACTTTCTTTGATTTAGAAAATTATAACTTCCTTATTATTTTCGAATTTGTAGGCTTGATAGAACTTTCTTTTATTATTTTCAAACTTGATAGAACTTTTTTTTTATTTAGAAAATTACAACTTCCTTATTATTTTCGAATTTGTAGGCTTGATAGAAGTTTCTTTTATTATTTTCAAACTTGATAAAACTTTATTTGATTAAAAAATTACAACTTATTTATTATTTTCGAATTTGTAGGACTTGATAGAACTTTCTTTGATTTAGAAAATTACAACTTCCTTATTATTTTCGAATTTGTAGGCTCTTATGTTAATAATTGTAATTTTTCTTCTTTATTATTTTCAATCTTGATATAACTTTCTTTAATTATTTTCAAACTTGATAGAACTTTTTTTGATTTAGAAAATTACAACTTTCTTATTATTTTTGAATTTTTAGGATCTTATGTTAATAATTGCAATTTTCTCTTTTATTATTTTCAATCTTGATAGAATTTTATTTTATTATTTTCAAACTTGATAAACTTTCTTTTATTATTTTCAAACTTGATAAAACTTTCTTTTATTATTTTCAAACTTTATAGAACTTTTCTTTTATAATACTTCTTGACTTTTAAACATAACGGATTTCCATATTATTCACCTTACAAATACCTATAAATTAATGGTCATTCATAACAAAAAATCTACACCAAAACTTTTTTACATAGCTTCAAATTTTTACAACCATATTTACAATCAATACAACTATGGCCTACGCCATGTTGGATGCTTTAAACGACATCAGCTATACCTGGATGATAAGAATACGAGTGTGTAGAATGTGGGAATCTGTCAACCCAAATACTGAAGAACTGATCAGTCTTGACATGATTTTGATCGATGAAAAGGTTAATAAATCAATATACTTATAACTTATTAATTTGTCAAATTGTATGATGTTATTAACTTTTCTAAGATATGTTGTATGACAAGAAAATTTGATCCATGCTACGATCCCGAAGATTCTGGTCTCTCGGTTCAAAAATCTTTTAGAGGAAGGCTCCGTGTACAACATCAAAAATCTGAAAGTTGTTTCAAGTACAGGGAAATATAGACCACTATCACATGGGTCTAAATTGCTCTTCATACGCATAACGTTGCCTAAGAGATTGGAAGAAGGCATCGTCAACATATCACTGCATAGATTTCAGTTCATATGTCCAGATATGATTGATGCACGTATTAATGACACCAACATATTCTCAGGTTTTTGATGCAGTAATATATTAGAGTAATATATAAGTAATACTATTATATAAGTTATAATTCAAACTATCATGTTCTAATATTATTTTTTCTATGTTGATTTAGATGTTGTGGGCTGCTTGACCTACTTGGGTGGCATTGAAGTTGTCAAAGGCGGTTGGAAAAAAAGAGATCTCAAAATTGTCACAAATTAGTAAGTTATGCATCATATTAATTTTAATATAACTGTTAATTGTTTTTTTATTGTTCTTGTAATTTTATATTACTTCTTTGGTTACCCAAATTTATTTGTTTTACTTCTTTAATTTGTTCTAATTTTTTTCTTAAACAGCTCCATCCAGTACCATAACTTTGTGAGAAAAGTTGGCCGAGATAGTTGATACAAATTTATACAAGGAGGATGGTGGACCCTATATAATAATTATCACATCTACCCAGAAATATAAATCAATATAAATTTAGTATTTTATAAATTTAGTAATTTAGTATTTTTTATCAATATAAATTTCTTTATATATATATATATGGCAATGATATCGGTCCAAGAAAATAAAAAATCAAACTATATAAACAAAAGGAATATGTAAATACTTTATAATATTACCTACCCAAATACAAATTTTATAGAATATATTTTATTTGATAATTTAAATAATTTTGTAGATATTTATTTCACAATTTTTATTCTAATATTCTTTTTTTTAACAAATATATTCTAATGCCGCTGATTTTATAGAATATATTTTATTTGATAATTTAAATAATTTTGTAGATATTAATTTCACAATTTATTATTCTAATATTTTTTTTCTTAACAAATATATTATAATGCCGCTGCGAAGCGCGACTTAGTAACCTAGTTTAAAATAATTTCCATGATATTTTTGGAAAGGAAGTAGATTTTGTTAGAAAAAAGTGTTTTAATTATAAAAGGCAATCAACAAGTTACTATTTTTATATTATTTTATTATTTATTAAATTGAATAAATGACCGAAAACCGACCGAAAACCGAAAAACAAAACTTTCAATGTTTCGGCTTTAATAATATAGTATAGATAGATTAGATAATTGAAAAAAAATTAAAAATTAGATCTTTGAAAAGTACATTTAGTCTATTTTCAAATGTAACTTTAAGTTTTTAAAAATAATAAATGGATTATTTGTAATATTCGGTCAGAAATTAGTCAATTTGACTTCTAGAAAATTGAAATGGACATATAATTAGGGACGGAGGAAGTATGGTTAAGTATTTAATATTCTTAAATTTTCATTTTGGAACCAGCTAATACCATTAATTAACTATTAAATGTGCTCATTCATGGAATTACACATGAATGACACCGGAAAGGTTGCAGAATCAATCTTGCACATACTATTGCTTATGAGTTCAAATATTAATAGTCGAAAAATGTAAACATAATAATCTTAAATCATAATTATTAATTGAAATTATAATATTTATCTGATACTGATTAAAAATTTCTACAAAGATTAGAGTACAAGAGAAATTAAGTAAGAAATTATTAATTTAATGTTTAATTGTACTAGCTTAAAACACGTGCGATGCACGGATTGTTAATTGTTATTTTATTATTATTTTTTAATATTTTATTAATTGTAATTGTGCAAAAAATAAGTTGACATGTTAAAATAGCTAAACACTTTTAATTAATTAAAAACATTAAAACAAATTTTAAAATAAATAAGTATGGGTTTGCCCGTTATATTTTTGTAAATGAGGGGTTTTAGTAAGAAAAAATAAAAAATGTAACATATATTTAGTTTAGAAAGGTAAATGCTCGTGATATTTTTGGAAAATGAGGTTTTAAAATTTAATAATTAAAAGTATTTAAATACATTTTAAAATAAACAAGTAAAGGGTTTCCTGTGATATTTTTGGAAAAAGAATGGATTTTAGTGAGAAAAATAGAAAAAGTAAATTGTAAAAGGCAATTTTCCGTGATATATTTAGAAAATGAGGGACTTTATTAGAAAAAACATATAACGTGTTTTAGCTGAAAAGGTAATTGGTTATAAATAGATATTTGATTATTTATATTTTAATATTTTTAGTAATTGCATTTGTTAAGAAAAATAAGTAGACATGTTAAAATAGGTAAATTTAAAAAAAAAAATTATAATATTAAAATAGGTTTAAAAATAAATAACTAAATGTTTGTCCGTGATATTTTTGGAAAAGGAGGGGTTTTAGTAAGAAAAAATAGAAAAACTAACATGTTTTAGTTAAAAGAGGTAATTGCCCATGATATATTTGAAAAACTAGGGGAATTTGTTAAAAACAAATAGAAAAAATAATGTATTTTAGGTGAAAAAGGTAATTGGTTATAAATATGCAATATTATTATTTAATAATATATTTCTATAAATAAGTAAGGTTAATTAAGTAAAAACACGAAATACAGTTAATTAAGGGCAATTAAGTAAAATCACAACGTACCATACCGACCAACCAAACTTTTAATGTTTCGTCTATTATATAATAGTATTGATTCGTAATATTCAAAATATAAATAATTGTATAAAGTTCTTACCTAAAAATAATTTTAATAATTTATTATAATACCCGAGTCTACCACATATCAGTTAACCAATCAGAAAATTTTGAATTATTTTAGGACCAATCAGACGACAATCCTAAATTTTAGACCAATCACAATAACCTAAAAATTTTCCACGTATAATTTTATTAACCAAGGGCGGTTAAACTATCCATACAAGATTAACCAATCAAAATTCAAAACTTATTATTTTTAATTTCCTCATATAATTTTATCAACCAATCGTAGTTAGACTATCCATATAACACAATTAATCAATCAAAATTCAAAATTTAATTTATTTTTAATTAGAATTTAAATCTATTAAATATTTTCTTATATAATTTTATTAACCATGGGTGGTTAGACTATCCATACAACTTGATTAATCAATCAACATTCAATAATTATTTTGGTTTTAATTAAAATTTAAATCCATTAAAACTTTACTCAAATAATTTTATTAACTAAAGGTGGTTAGACTATCCATGCAGCGCGATAACCAATCAAAATTCAAAAATTACTTTGTTTTTAATTAGAATTTAAATCTACTGACTATTATATTTATATATTTCAAGAATTTGATTATGATCAGTTAAAATTATTTAATTTTTTATTATAGTTTAAATCCTTTATGATAATTATTTACTTTGAGATTTTGATCATTAATTGTATTATCTATTTAATATAAAATCATATATTTTACAGATAAACTTCTAATACCACCAATCCAACACGAGGAAACACTAAGAGTATATGTATAGTTTTTACTACTTTAATCAATAATTTATATTTTTGATTGTTTAATTATTAAAGGTCGTAATTAAGGTTTTTACAGTGAGGGTAGTTATCTATTATTTATTGTAAAGTAAAAAATAATCCTATTTTAATTGATTATATTAAAAAATTTAAATCCATTTACTATTATATTTTTATATTTCGAGAATTTGGTTATAAATTAAAATTATTATTATTTGATTATAATATAATCTTTTATTATATTTATATACTTTGAGATTGCGATCATTTGTTGAACTATGCGTTCAATAAATAATCATATATTTTATAGATGAATTTCTAATGTCACTCTATGATCTAACACTTAATGATGAAATATTTTGAGTAAATGTATAACTTTTACAACTTTAATCTATAATTTATGTTTTTGTTTATTTAATTGTTAAAGGTCGTAATTTCAGGTTTTTACATAGATGTGAGGCTAATTATACAGTATAATATTTATTGTAATTAAAAAATTTGATGTTAATGGATTATGTTAAAAAATTAAAGAAAATGTCACTTAATATATTATTAGATACTTGAAACGGTTGATTTTATTTTGTGGATCTTTTGTGTATAAAATTATTGTAATCCTTTGTTATTATGCTTGAGTCTAGATGTTATATACTTCACCGATCAGAAAATATTAATTATTTTAAAACCAATCGAAAATCACTCCTAAATTTTAGACCAAAAATATTACATATTTGTTTTTCTCATACTATTTTAATAATCATGATTAGTTGACAATTCTAAATTAAATCCAGTAATTACTTGATTTAAAATATCCATGTATTACATATTTGTTTTAGTCACAAAAAATATTTGTTAATAAATCACTTTTTATTTAAAATTATTCACAATTATATTATCATATTTATAATTAAAGTTTCATAAATATTTATTAATCAAACAATTTGATTGCTATTTACATTAAATACGATATTAATAATTCAATTTCAAGTATAAAATTTATAATAAATAATTTTAATAACTATTTGTAATTCATTTATTTACATGCATATTACATTAATTATTTAGATTAATAGTTACATTATTGTATGCTTTAAATAAATGTTAAAATTTTAAAACTGAAAAAATCATTTTAATACAATATCTACCTCAATTTATCAATATATAACTATTTTAAATCTGTCTCATTTGATTAATAGCTTAGCCGTCTTTTACGCCGATTTAAAATAATAGACTATGTAGATTTATTTAAATTTAAAATTTTGAATTATTTTAATTCACATGTAATTTTTAAAGTCATACTTAAATGAACACATCATCTTTGTAAGTATAATTATTTTGAATTTAAACAAAATTAAAATTTAAAAATTAATGAAATTAATTGTTGTACAAAATATGTTGACGAAATATTAAAATTTTAAATTATTTTAATTCATAAGTAACTTTTAAACATTGTACGTGAACGAATACATCATCTCTTTAAGTACTTTTAATTTATTAATAAAATAAGACATATCTTCACATTAGCTTGAAAATATATTCAATACAATATAAGCATATTATGGATATCTGAAGTTCAGATAGTAAACCGGTAAGTTACTTCTTCTTTATTTCGTTATCAATTTGGTGTAGTCATTAGACTAATCAATTCTTCATTATTAACTTTTAAAATCTTAATGCAGATGGAGACGATATATCATTTATGAGTTTGCAGTGTTAAAGATATAATCCGGGGAACTCTTTATCATTAGCTATACATATAAATGCAAATGTGGTAAAATCATCTCAAACCCAAATATGAGGCATCATGTTTAATAAAATAAATTCTTCGATTTTTTTTTATCCTCTTTACCATAATTATATATAATTATTTTAGATTTAAGGTACACATCTATGTTATTAACTGAAGTTAAGTACTTCGAAGATTGTGAAGTGGTGCTGTCAATATCATCAAATGTTGACGAGAACCTTTGTGGTCAAAGGTAATGACGTACTAAATACAAAATCCTGAAAGTATAGAAAATTAATTTAAGTTTAAATTTTATTCTAATGAATTTAAAACCTTCATCATAAGAAGGAAATGAAAACCAGTATCCTGCAAAATTGAAAATCATTACAAGAAAAATTCAGACATTCACTATATCTTTGAATGATTGAAAGTTAGTACATATCAATTCAATATACTTCGCCTGGAGTGTGGTAAAATTAGTTCAAATTCTAGAGTTTCAACGCACTCACAAGAATTTAAAATCACCTCATACAGTGTTAATTATGACGTGGTGAACATAAAATTTTCAATTCAAATAATTAATTGTGATATTTGTCCAACATCAAATTTTTTTTTCTCATTCTTAATGACTCGGCCATTTTGTTTCTCTTGAAGCACGTGCATGATTCAGTTAATAAATATAATTTTATTGTGATAATCTAGAGTCAAAATCGAGAACAAATAAACACATATCCACGTCAATGAAAATGGAGTTAAAAAGACATATAATTTTAAAACGGGTTAGGACATTCCACATTCTTATTAATTTAAAAGCTGATGGTACATTTCAAACAAATTCTAATATCGTATTTTATGTTATTTTGTTATGATGGTAGCATTTTATATGTTTGTTCAATCAATATTTTATGCAGTTGAATATTTAATTTTTAATTATAAGTATTTATTTTCTTAGCAACCAATAACATAACTAGAGATGTGTGTCGGATCACTTCGGGGTCGGGGAGTGTTATCCCCGCATCCGACCCCCGACCCCGAAATCAGTTACCGAACCCGCTCTGATCCCGTATGGGGCGCCTCAGAGCCTCGATCATAGAGTTTTCCTTCAGTGGTATTTTCAGATTTGTAGATTCAGACTTGAAGTTGTAACAACTGTTGTATTATTAACATAATTTAAATTTATTAATACATGCATGTGTATATTTAGTAAAAATATGTGGTAAAAAATTGATATAAGTTCTGTTATATAACATATTTATAATTTTTTTAAATTTTTTAAGATTTTAAAATTTTAAAATTGTGTTTTCGATGCGTAGCACGGGTAAAACGCTAGTTTGAATATAAAACCCAACTAATAATAGCCATCAAACAGATAACCTTCATTTTAGGAATATTAGCGTAATGTCTTTTATGAGAAAATGAATACATAACAAATTTTTAGTAATTATTGTAATTAAGGTACACCGAAAATGTTCATAACTCTATGATGGAGTTGGGCCGATAAGTATATTCCTATTTTATGTTCATAATTGTATGATGAAGTTGGGCCGATAAGTATATTCATATTTTGCAAGATAATTGTAACATAAAAGTCAAAAGTATGATTTATTACATGTAGGTACTTTAAACGCTAATCAACATTATGTTTTCGGTGAAAATCAAAAACAACAATGATATTAAATGCTTAACCGTAGCCCTTAAGGCTGTGGTTAACATTATCATAAATATAAACATTAATACTATAATCGGATGATTTAAATTTGTTGTTAGAAACTAAACAAGTTAGTATTATTTCATTCTAAAATGTGTTAAATTTAAGTTTCCAAATTTGTCGAACAAAAATTTTGAGATATAAAATTATGGGTAGTGCTAAAGGCACAAAATTTGACACAAAAAATTATTATCAAAAAACATGGCATGTATAATGTGACATTTTGAAATGTTTTGATTGGTGCTGTTATTGTGAATGCGGAGGGCTCATTTATTATTACAACGAATCAGAAGCTGCTATGTGTATTTGAAAAAAAAAATAGGAACGAATTTTGTGCCTCTAACATTTTCCTAAAATTATATAAAGAAGATGATATGTGCACCCTTATACTTGCATGTACATGCACAAAAAATTGGGGCTCCAAAATTTAATTTGGCCCCTCAATATTTCGTCAAAAGTAGTTTTATATTTTAGGTAAAATCCGGCATAACCTGGTAAAAATCCGGGCTTAACATCGTTTTTTGAAAAATTCGGTCTTCAGTCCGATTTGAATAATATTTTGATTAAAACCCGACTTAGATCCAGATAAAATTCTATTTTTAATATATATATATATATATATATATATATATATTCATGTATTTACACTTATTATATATAAAATATATTTTTTAACATACATATATTTACATGTTCATAAGTAAATATATTTATTTTAATATTTAAATGTATCATATATGAATGAAATGTAAATGAATGAACAATTGTTAATATTTATATTGGTGGATTATAAATCATTTAAAAAATATTTTTTATATTTAATTTACAATGATAATATAATGTATTATTTATTAAATTTGGATTCGGTTTGGACCCGAATAAAAACCCTCGCCAATCAGGCCCTGTTTGGGACGAATAAAAGTCCAACGTGACCCACCTCGTGAGCCTAAAAAGGCCTAATTTTTTTATGAAAAGTCTTGATCGACACAATCAAAGTATGACCCGGATTTTAACCAAAAAACCCGTCCTTTTGAAGCCCGATCAAAGTCCGACCTGATAAGCTTTGCATTTCCTTTGTTGACTTATAGTCTAAGTTACCCTCTTAAATTAAACTAGCTCTGTAGCCCGTGCGAGGCACGGGCATGATCTAGACCTACTTCAGTTTGCACACATTTGGTTGCAGGCATGGTAATGCAATATATATTGTGTTGTGGGTTTGAGGTTTCTTTATCTCCTGTTGCTTAGTGTCATCCGTTGTAGGCATGAAGGCAACACTTAAACATGTACCTTTGAAGGGGTCGTACAACTGTAATTCTTGTAATGTACCTTGGTAGTGGTAGTAAGATTGTAATTCTCCAAGATGACCCATTTATGATATCCCATTCACGATATCTACATACTTGCAGATGAGGTAGGTGTACTAAGCTAGAAAGAATGATGTATCGTTTGGGCAGAGATTTAGGATTGTGGATGAGATCATGTTATTCATGCAAGCAAAGGAAAGAAAAATGTATAGAAAGAAAGCTAAATATGTAAAGCCTTGACCAAATATTAAAATCTTATCTAAGAACAACCCTCTTCTTAAGATATCCCCATATTAAATATACATCTTCTGTCTCAATAGAGCATAGATCCTTTGTTGACCCGTTACTTGAGATGAACCTTGACATTATATTCTCCTTATTGTTCAAAATTAAGGAAGGCATATTTAGAGCACTTTTGTAAAAATTTGTATAGGGATCCTCAAGCATTTTCCTTAAAAAATTACTCCCTCCTGTAGTGGGATTGAGTATAATTCTCTGCCGCAAATAACATAAAACAAATTATACAATGATAATCGAGAATAAATGTAGAAAGCACTTGAGAATTGGAGCATTGGCAGTAAACATGACGTGAATTCACAGAAATGTACTGTGCATATAAATGCTGCATCTTAGCAGATTATTATAGTTGAAACAAATTTTATTCTAAATTACAGTCTACCATGATAATTAGTTAGAGCATGTTAATCTATTCAAACAAATATACAAAAGGTATCTGTCATTGATCGACATCCATGTGTAGAGTAATATAAACAGAGATGTGATATAACTTCTGAAGGTTGCGATGAATAATTCTTGAAGCTACTATTTATGGGTCAGCCCACCCATAAAAAACATATACATGTCCTACAAACATGTACAATAGAATACTATGCATTGTTATCATTTAAGGTAGCTTTCACCTACGAAGAACCAAACAGATATCAGATTTATATGGATGAACTCCAGGGTTTGGAAGAACTGAAATCAATTGAGCTGCATATGTATCGTTACAAATATATGACAATGTACATGTCCTTCACATTTCAAGGTGAGCGATGATTATTTAGGCGCTTCCAAGTTTCGCATTGCAAAACCAGATATACCTGCACTAAAAGTCGGGTTTAACTCATAATATTATCTTGGGCTCTCATACCCCTGCAACAACTACATTAATATGTTTGTACGCAACAGATGTACACCATACTAATCACAAAGCAATCAAGTGCATCCTCACCAGTACTGGTAGTAAAATGGGAGCTATACAGACCTAGATCTTGAAAAAGACATTTCTGCAAAGATGTTGGCTTGCCCGTGAAAATGGTGTGTAGTTGTAATTGGCCTATTCCATCAGTGGTAAAATTATAATTTTATTTGCGAAAAAGCTGGAGGTATTACTTTATCATGGTTCTGGGCAGAGTTGCTGAAAAATGATCAAATTAATACTCTATGAACCGTTACTTCATCATCATTCAAGCTATATGCATAAATGGATGCAGGGTTTGGTATCCGAATAAAGTTTTAAATGGAAGCACATTGGTTAAAAATTGCATAGATGATCCACATATTAGGAAAAAAAAGCCTTTAGAATGCAATAATTCATAAAATGCAGCAAATTTCAAAGACAAGTAATTCGAGAAGATGAGGAGTACTTTAGGTGCAATTACATATATTATTTAGATAATTGGATGTACGTAAAAGGCTTTGTGGAATAGCCCTTCATATGTAATGATGTGTGGCCTCCCACGAGTCAAGTGATTTTTTGCTTCTTGCTTGGGCCTGGCTCATCACTGGGAGTTGGTGGCTGGATGTTTGGTGCTGGTGTGTCAATTTCAGAGAGGTGCGCGATCGTGTAGCCGGCTCGGCCTCCTTGATTGTAGGAGCTGACTTTAACGTGGAAGGCACATTTCTTCCCTACAATGTTGTTGAGCACATGAGGTAGATCTTGTGTGAGGTTTGCCTGCATGTGAATGTGTGAACCGTTAGATGAGTGGTTGGAAAAGGGGTTTGAGTATACATTGCATAATTTTCTGAATGATTGAGGTGTAGCGTGTGAAAAGGATGATTACCTGGCCAATGTCAGCTACCAGGCTGTCAATCGGGATCCCCAAAAGCCGCTCGACCTCCTTGTTGAAAAGGGTGAAAGTGGTCTTGCCAGAGTCATCTTTCACACTTACAGTGACCATGTAGCTGCAAAAAAGTTGTTTAAGTTCGGTTAAGGGATGACCATAAAGTGTTTAACACCTGCAGATGTTTCAGTTATCCCAAAAAACATTTTTTTTCTTGTTTAGTGTCCAGAGAGTGATTAATGTTTTGACCTATGTAAGCATAGAGTTGTTTACAAATCCTCATATATTGTCTAATTCTATGTAACCATTAGCTTGTTTAGCTATATATCATGTCCCCATGTGGCTTCTGTGCTTGGGACTATATCATGAAAATTTATATGACAGAAGATGCACCAAAATTTTGAGTAAATAATGGTAAAATATCTTCATTGAATTATAGAAATATGTGATGCAAGTACTATAACCATGGTGGATGGTTCCTAAATAATATTACTAAAAGTGTCCTGTTCGATATCATTGAAGTGCAAGATGTTAATATCATTTAAATAGTTATCCAACCAGATAGACAGAAGTATTCAGAACCAATGTTGTAATGATAATTTACCGAAGATTACATAATATACCTAATTTTAATGTTTGGGGGGGGGGGGGGGAATCATCTTGTCGGGCATCTTCATGTTAGTAGGCGGGTCTATTTCGAGTTGGGCTATAATTAAAAATTATATCTTATATATGTACAAGAATATATATGGTATAGGGAACATAAATTTAATAAATTGGTAATTTGTGAAGCAAGGAAGTAAAGACATAGTAGATGGTGTGTGTAAAGGTTTACCGTTCTTTGTAGCATTTGGTTTCCACTTTGCAGTTGTCACAGAAGAACTTATCTTCTTCAATCCTTATTTTCTTTGGGCACTTGGGGCATGAATCGTAGTACCATTTGTCATCATTTGAGACTGCAACAATTGTTGCCTGACAAAGGAATCGAAGAACCTGTGTTGAAGTTTTTATGCGGTTAATATAGATTGGATAAGGAATAAGATGGCAATTGTAAATCAGTGTTGCAGGTTGTAATACTATATACTTGTGATTCTTCCTACAGTTCCACATCCAATATGTCTCGGATTGTGCCCTCATTTAAAGCATTCCTCTCTGTGGAGACTAAAAGTTTCTCTGCCGGCGGGAGCATAGTTCCTCCAGATTTAGTTGTTGCAGCCATAATATTTTCCATGAGTTCTTGGAGAGGTTTGTATTCAATGTTAAAGTAGGTCTTTGTACCATCTCCGCTAGAGAGTATGATATCAGGGCCTGCAAGAATAAGATAACGTCACTATATCTGCCCGAAATATGTTACAGACAACTTGCTATATATAAGGGAATCTAACAATAAGTAACAAGACTGTCACACACCAAACTGGTGAGCTTCTAGGTATGTTCATAGGTGTCAGCACTAAAATACACAAAATAGTATAACCAAAATTGCCCAAAGGAAATATCAATGGAGTCTATTTATTTTTCAATTAGGCATTTTTCGAAATCATGTTTATAACATGCTATTCCTACAAAATTTGGTAATAAATGAATTATGCACAGACCCTACTCTCTACACCAAGGTTTTGTTTTTAAAGTGATACAACAACCCATCTGATGCAATACCGTATAGACCGCAATTCTCACCCAACTAA
The DNA here is from genome assembly GCA_030848705.1 of Heracleum sosnowskyi. Classification (NCBI taxonomy): domain Eukaryota; kingdom Viridiplantae; phylum Streptophyta; class Magnoliopsida; order Apiales; family Apiaceae; genus Heracleum; species Heracleum sosnowskyi. The sequence goes on from CM061245.1 coordinate 103,497,181, forward strand.
GAGCGATTTTAAATGCATGTATTGCATAAATGGCGAAATAAATTGTTGAGCGTTTCACCTAAGTATTGTTTAGCCAAGAGGCCAGTAATAACCACAAATGCCGCTGCACCCTTTGTAGCTGTCAATCCCTCTTGGAACTGAGCCGCCTTGTCTTCCCATAAGGTCACAAGCATTTGTTGCTGCCTGTGGGGGTTAATTATACATTATTTATGAACTTTGTTGGTTATTTAAAAGCATATGTGTAAGGAGTGGTGTGCGTAACCTGCAGTTAACCAATAGGATATCCATTTTTTAGCACCATTTGAGGCTAGTTCTAGAGCTCCAATTTCCCGGACCATTCCAATGACCTCTGTATGTATGAAAAATGTGATAATTAGATTTGTACAGATGAAAGTGATATAACTGGGAGGGTTTTTTTGGTACCTATGAAGGTGTCTGTGGCCCAGAGGAGGGTTGGCACGACCTCAAATTCAGTGAGGTTAAAGCAGAATTGTGGGATGCGATCAGTGTCTTCAGCTGGTTTAACCTCTGTTTTGTGGTCAAAGGTCAAGGCTAGGTCCCTATTCACGTGTCTGTAACCCTTTTTAACAGAAACCACTCTGAACTCGGATACGGAATAAACTCCACCTTCCTTTATCAAAGGAAAAAAATCTTCTTTCTGGTTGTTCAGACGGTCAGCATAATCTGAGATGCCTGCACAATTAGTTGTGGTGACGTTATGTGAAACCATTAGGAGTAAATAATTTTACTTGTAAGAGAGGAATTAATGTAAGATATGCTACAAGTGACAAGGTTACCTCCTCGTCGATGAACACGACCCTACTGTAATACAATTTTTTTGGCTGTTTCTGAGTGACCTCCCATATACGGGTTGCTCGGACATGAAGGGCTGCCTTGCTGGTTTTTTGTGTCAGCTTAGAAATCAGTGTGTATTGAGGAGCCATGCTCGGGTTTTTTTTTGTTGCCAGGAAATGTAAATTTTGTTGGGGGTTTAATCTCTTGTATTTATAGCGGAGCCGTGACCCATCCACTTCTTTTAAGCTGCCGTTACAGACGATGAAATAACTGCAGCCTATAGCGTTGAATGACATTCATCTAAATATAATTTTATAGTGATGGACGTTGCTGCCTCCTCATGTTCCCGACTGTTTAGCTTATGAACCGGTAGTAATATGAACCTATAGTCTTAGATATAGTCGTTAACAAATCCAGAGATTTAGGTTTTTTTGCTTATAGTGGAAATCACGGTATTCCATAGGGTATAAATTAATTAATATTGTTATACATTAAAACAAAAAGGCATTATAAAGGAGTATTATACATATGCGTGTAAATTAAAGTTGTGGTGTGACAAAGGTGGTAGTAGGGGGTTGTATTTTTAGGAATACAAACATAAAGTAATTGTTTTCATGCACATCAGAGATAAATGTTAACGTTCCACCAATGTTAGTTTTGTGTGAAATAATTTGAAGGTAAATATAATGAAACAAAGTGATTAGAATTCACACTCTTCACTAATATACAAACTATTTTGAGGGGAGTTTAATTTTTCTGTTTGAATTTTGTATATCATATATATTAGCTTTTATAATTTATTTTGTGTATGTAATGGCTAGTTTGTATTGAATTATTAAAAAATGAATGAAAAATGTAGTACATGGACTCAAATTAATTATAACGGAGGGAAAATAAATTTAAAAATTCAATATTTATTTATGTTTATGCATTGGCTACAAAAAAATCGTATTTCAACAGTTTGAGAGTAATGGGAAATTTACATGTTAAATATTAATTAGTGATCTTTTGAATTTTTTAAAAGAATTATATTTTAAAAATTTAATACTATTGTGAAATTTATATATTAATTATTAGTCAGTGATGAGTTACTTAGGAGGCGGGAAAAATAAATAAATTATGAGTTAACAATTATTGCCTAAAATATGTAAGGCAGTGTAATTTTTTTTTTAAATGTAGCGAATTTTAGAGAGTAAATTAAACACCAAAATTTATCAGGCTAATTTTTTCAGCAAAATATATTTTCTATTTAAACAATTTTTTTACCTGGTTCACAATGAAGATGGTAATTACTTTTGGTGCAAAAAGTAACATGTACCGTCTAGTATTTTCTTTTTAAAATATATAAAATCTATTTAAACATAGTTATATATGTTTTCCACCAATCTTAGCTTCGTGTGAAATAATTTGTAGATGAAAAAAAGGGGTCAGAAACGCTATAAATTATTGTGGTTGATCAAGTGTTGCATCAATTTAGAAGATTTGAATACGAATATGAGGAAGCATCAAAAAAATATATTACGGATACGAGGAAATGATATTAATCTAAAAACAGTTTAAAACCAAATATCTCAAAAGCAAATATGTCAGAGAGCAAGCAAGAAAGAGGTAAATATTCTACAGAGAGCAGAAGTTGACAATCCCAGTGATAAGATAAAGCAGAGTAGGCCTGTAGAGGCCAGTTCCCAATTAGAGCATTCATTTACGCGGCAGGGGGTGGTTACTGCGGGCGGATAGCAGCATTGTATAATCAATTATTTGTTGCACCACAAGGTCACCCATTGTATTGGAATGAGATGAAGGGACTAACTCCACCTCGACAGTGCATGTGCTCCCCCACATTCTTTGGATACACATCGGAGTTTCGGTGCTTCCATTGGCCTGGCAGGAAGATAAGTTGTTAATGTTGGCTAGTTGCAATAGTTGTGTGTGTATATATAGTGCGCACTGCTGACGGGGCCACATTTGTAACCAGACTATAAAGAAGTTGACGGATTGCTTACGTTTCCGTAGATCCCGATTAGGGCAGTTGATGGGCAGCTAGTCAGTTGCTCTAGCTCACGGGATTTAAGGATGAGGGTGGCATCTGAAGTGTTGTCCCTAACGAGCATACATATGTCAGGGCTGTTGGACGAATGCATTGGATTAACGTATTTTTTTCGTGCAAGGGTTTTAAATGAGAAAGTTTCTATTCAGCTTTGTTACCTAAAATGGAGTCGTGTATATATAAATATTACCTTTTAGCCAGCAAAATGTGTTAGTTCAGAATTCAATGATCGTCAGGAACTAGACTCAACTGATCAGGATTGCTGACGTCATCAGGATTACATGGTCGTCAGGATCGAGATACATATCAGGACTGAGATCAGGATTGATCATCAGGACTGGAAGCTGATCAGGATTCCTACTTCGAGTTATATTTGGAGTCTAGTTAAACATGGAAGTTTATTCTGTCGGTTCCTGGTTTGTAGAATGTAGCTATCAATTATAGATAGGTTTCAATCTTTGTAATTGATTAGGACTTATCATTGATAGAGAAGCTGTGTAGTATATAAACACAGTTTTGGTTTCGATTTATGTACGTGAACATAATCGAATAGAAGCTCTCAAGAACATAGAATTTCTTGAGAGAGTTTTTGTAAGCTAGCAGCTCTCAAGAACATCAGAATTTCTTGAGAGAGTTTGTAACAGTTTTATATCAGATTTAATAAAGCTGTTATCTTTCTTTTCATATTTGTGATATATACATTAAGAAGTCGATTATCTTAATCTATTGTATTCAATCCCCCTTCTACAATAGATTATTACTGGGCAACAATTGGTATCAGAGCAAACTGATTTAATTCTGAATCAGATACGATCTAAAGATGTCGACAACCAAGTATGAAAGCATGAAGATTCCCATCTTGAAGAAATCAGAATATCCAACATGGAGAGTAAAGATGCTGATGTACCTGGAGGCTATGGATCCTGACTATTTGGACAGGATTCGTGATGGACCATATATTCCTACAAGGATTGTAGAACGAACAGATACAGTACCTGAACAGTATGTGGTCAAGGCTAAAAGTGAATGGACTCCAGAAGAAAAAGCTCATGTACTCAGGGAACCAAAGATAAAGAATATCTTACACAGTAGTCTTGATGCTGTCATGTCAAACAGAGTGATTGCATGCAAGTCTTCAAAAGAAATCTGGGATAATTTGGAAACTCAGTGCCAGGGATCTACATCTGTCAAGAAAAACAGAAGGGCTCTTTTGATTCAAGAATATGAACAATTTGATGCAAGACCCGATGAGAGCCTAACTGATCTATATGATAGATTTCTGACACTATTGAACAGTTTATCTTTAGTTGACAAGGAATATGAAACTGAAGATTCAAACACCAAGTTTCTAAGAGCTTTACCTGAAGAATGGGACACTCAGACCTCGATCATTAGACATCAGTATGATCTAAACACTGTGTCTCTTGATGAAGTCTATGGGATGCTAAGAACTCATGATCTTGAAGTTCAACAGAGAAAGAACAAGAAAAGCAACAAGGCAAAATCAATTGCTTTGAAAGCAGAGGCTAAATCGCAAAGAAAAGCTATGGAGGTCTCTAGAAGTAAAACAAGAATAGTTGAGTCAGATCCTGATGACTCTTCATCAGATACTGATGGCAATCCTGATGCCAATACTGATGATGACTCTTCTGACTCAGACATGGAAGAGATGGTTGCTATGATTGTCAGAAACTTCAGAAGGATGAAGTTCAGGAAGAGTAGAAGACAAGGCAACTTTCAGAAAAAGGCTTTCAACCCAAACAAAGATAAGTATATCAAAAAGGACAGCAAGAGTAGTAAATTTGACAAGTCAAAGGTTAGATGCTACAAGTGCAATGGTATGGGTCACTTTGCTTCTGAGTGCAAGAAGACAAAGGCACTTATCACATCAAGCAAGGATTGGATGGACACTTCCTCAGAATCTGATACTGAGGTGGTCAACTATGCTCTAATGGCTAATGTTGATGTAACTGCTGCTCCTGATGATAAGGTACTAAATACTATCTTTGATTTTGATACTGATAATGCTTCTGAGTTAAGACGTTTTCTAAAGTCATTACATATTAGCTTTAGAAGTCAAACTGCTGAAAATACTAGGATCTTATCTGAGATGTCTGAACTTTGAAAAAGGAATGATATATTAGAAGCTGAATTTTCTCGTATGCAAGAAGTACAAAAAGAATGTGATAATGCTAATCACATGCATTTAGAGATGAAATCCAAATGTACTGCTCTTGAAAAGGAACTTGAATACGCTAATGAGAAAATCAGAACCTGGACAGACTCTGGTAGAAAATTTCATGAGATTAATACCTCTAAGAATTGGAAAGAGTGTCTAGGATATAAGTCAGATGCGGATAAGAAATTGAAAGAGAAAATTGTCATTGATGAGACAGTCAGTCCAAAGACCTATAGACATGTTATAGATGCAACCAAATCTAAGATTACTCCTGTTAATTTTGTTTTTGGTAAGGATTCCAATTCTACTTTTGAAAAGGGATCTACCTCTACTCAAGGAATTAAAATCATAAAGTCTAAACCTGTCTTGAATAAAGTCATTAAGAATGTAGGTCTATTGTCTCAGAAACAGCTTAAGGATAAAATCTGTGAGGTGACAGATAAGAAAAAGTAAGCTACTGTTAAGAGAAACAGGAATGGTAAAGTTGGGATCAATAAAGAGAATGATTATAAATATATCCCAAATGCACCTAGAAAGTGTTGTTTTAACTGTGGTAACTCTAATCATCTTGCTATTGATTGTAAGAAGAGTAAGAAGAAGATTGCTGATATTTCTAAGTCTGATGTTAGGAATAGATCAGTATTCTATAAACCGCAGAAGTCCTGTTTTCATTGTGGTAGTATATGACATTCTATTTATACGTGTAAAGATTATCATGAGTTGTACTATAACTTTTATGATCCATTGCCTAAAGTTGATAAGAATAGTGCAAACTCTGGTAGCATTAAGAATGTCAAGTTGGAACATGCTTTTGTTACTACTGATACTGACAAAGTAAATCCTGATGGAGTAAATCCTGTCAGGACTGCTAAGGTCAGAAAGTCTTCTGCTGTGAAAATTAATAAATTGCATGGAAAAGGAACCCAACAAGTATGGGTTCCTAAATGTTCTAACTAGTGTGTTTCTATTCTGATTGCAGGGTAAAAAGAAAAATGTGTTAGTCATGGATAGTGGATGTTCTGTGCACATGACTGGAAACAAAGCCCTGTTATCAGAATATGAGGAGAAAGCTGGCCCAACTGTGTCTTATGGAGATGACAACATTGGACAAACTTTGGGATATGGCAATATAATCATTGGAAATGTCATCATTGAAAAAGTAGCTCTAGTGAAGGGACTGAAACACAACTTGTTGAGTATTAGTCAAATCACTGACAGAGGTTATCATGTCAACTTCTATTCCACTCATTGTGAAGTAGTCAGTAAAGCAACAAGCAAGATAGCACTGTCTGGTTACAGGCATGGTAACATATATGAGGCCAACATTCAATCAAATACTGATGACTCCCCTACCTGTCTGATCAGTAAAGCTTCAGTAGATGAAAGTTGGAATTGGCACAAGAAGCTTTCTCATCTCAACTTCAGCAACATCAATGAGTTGGTTAAGAAAGACTTAGTAAGAGGATTACCAAAAGTGTTATCTACTCCTGATGGACTCTGTTATGCATGTCAGAAAGCAAAACAAAGAAGGACATCATTCCAGAGTAAATCAGAATCCTCTATTGAAGAACCATATCACATGTTACATCTTGATCTATTTGGTCCAGTCAACATCATGACCATCAGTAAGAAAAGGTACACTCTTGTAATTGTTGATGAATATTCTAGATTCACCTGGGTGTATTTTCTGCACAGAAAAGATGAGACTCCTGAAGTTCTGTTGGATCATGTGAGAATGATTGAGACAACCACAAAGTACAAAGTCAAGATACTGAGAATTGATAATGGTACTGAATTTAAGAATTCAAAGATGGAAGAGTTCTGCAAATACAAAGGAATCATTCAACAATTCTCTGCTCCTGGCACACCTCAGCAAAATGGAGTAGCTGAAAGGAAAAATAGAACTCTTATTGAAGCTGGCAGAACTATGTTGGAAGAAGCAAAATTACCTACATATTTCTGGGCAGAAGCAGTCAACACAGCATGTTATACTCAAAATCTCACATTAATCAACAGACATGGTGTTACTCCTTATCAGTCACTCAAGGAAAAGAAACCAAGTCTGAAGCATCTGCATGTGTTTGGCTGTAAATGTTTTGTTCTCAGAACTCATCCTGAACAACTAGGAAAATTTGAAACAAAGGCTGATGAAGGAATTTTCATAGGCTATCCTGCATCAAGAGCCTTCAGAGTTTTTAACTTGAGGACAAGGACTGTCATGGAGTCAATACATGTATCTTTTGATGACAAGAAGATAATTGGAATCACTGAAGACTCTCATGATAGATTGATTTTTGAAAATGAAGCTACCAAGGAACCTGAAGAAAGTGAATCAAAAGATGTCAATACATCAGATCCTGATGGGTCACCAAATCCCGATGACACACCAGATACTGATGGTGCTAATATTGATGATGCATTCAATAGTGATACTTCTAGTAGTGCTAATATTGAGGGGGAGCAACAACATTCTACTACAAGTTCAGAGTCAACACAATCATCAGGACAGAATTCTTCAGATACTGATTCAAGTGATGATCCTGATAACTTATCAGGAGGAAATAACAATAATTCAGGGGGAGCTTCAACTCAAGCAAGTTCTTCAAATCAAGATAACACCAATCCAGGGAGAGCATCTACTTCAAGAAACAATTTAACACCAGCAAGGAAATGGACTGCAAGTCATACTCCTGATTTGATCATTGGGGATCCTGATGCAGGTGTTCAAACAAGAAGTGCAACTCAGAATGAATGTCTATACAATAACTTTCTATCCAAGGAGGAACCAAAGAAAGTTGAAGATGCACTTAAAGATGCTGATTGGGTTACTGCAATGCAAGAGGAACTGAATGAATTTGAAAGAAATGAAGTCTGGAAACTGGTACCAAGACCAAAGAATAGATCAATTGTTGGTACAAAGTGGATTTTCAAGAACAAGACTGATTCTGATGGAGTAATAATCAGAAACAAAGCAAGACTAGTTGCAAAGGGGTATTCTCAACAAGAGGGAATTGATTATGATGAAACTTTTGCTCCTGTTTCAAGACTAGAAGCCATCAGGATATTTCTTGCTTATGCAGCACATAAGAAATTCAAGGTTTTCCAGATGGATGTTAAAAGTGTTTTCTTAAATGGAGAACTGGAGGAAGAAGTCTATGTTGAGCAACCTCCTGGTTTCATCAATCCTAAATATCCAGATCATGTCTACAGATTGGATAAGGCACTTTATGGACTAAAACAAGCTCCAAGAGCATGGTATGAAACTTTAGCTCTATTCTTACTGGAAAGTGGATTCAAAAGAGGTGCTATTGATAAAACTCTATTTTATTTGAATCATGGTAAGGACTTGTTGTTAGTTCAGATTTATGTTGATGATATCATTTTTGGGTCAACAAACAATAAGCTCTGTGAAAAGTTTTCCAAGCTTATGCAGTCAAGATATCAAATGAGCATGATGGGAGAAATGAGTTACTTTCTTGGTCTTCAAGTTAAACAGACTGATGAAGGGATTTTTATCAATCAGTCTAAATATACAAGGAATTTATTGACAAGGTTTAACATGCAAGATAGTTCTCCTGCTACAACTCCCATAGCTACAGCTACCAAACTTGATCTTGATCAAGGTGCTGAGGTAGATGTAACTCACTACAGAGGAATGATTGGCTCTTTATTATATCTCACTGCAAGTAGACCAGATATCATGTTTGCAACCTGTCTGTGTGCAAGATTTCAAGCAAAACCTAGAGAACCCCATCTGATTGCAGTCAAAAGAATTTTCAGATATCTCAAAGGCACTTCTTCACTTGGCCTTTGGTATGCAAGGGAATCAGATTTTGGGTTGTGTGGTTATTCAGAAAGGTATGTTTTCTTTGATCAAATCCTGATAGGATGCAATCCTGACAGGAAGTCAACTGGTCAAATCCTGATGCTCGGATTTTGAAGCTGGTATGAAAACCAGAAGTTCTAAGACAATTTGTCAACAACACTCCTGGTAAACTCTGACAAATAAGATCATTGCTTAGTCTTTGATTAAGTTATTAAGTCTTAATTTTCAATTACAATTATATTTTTGTCAGCGATTACTATTCGTTATATTATGTATCAAATGCAGTGTTACTAACAAATTGTGCAGGAAAAGTAAGAAGGACAAGAACAATTGAGCAAATTGATAGTTTTCATTAAATCTTGAAGATTCTTTACAAATGAAAATGGAAATTACATATTCTTTTCTTAGTCTACTTTTCTACTCAGGAACACGTGCCCTACAGATTAGCATGAATGCTCCTGAGCAGCTTCACAGTCCATCAGGATTGGAAGATTTCTATTTCCATCCTTAAAGGACAAGAAGAGGAGCTGATGCACTTGAAGGCGGATCGTCACCGTGACCACCGGGACGCTTCCGTGCCTCCAACTTGCATGACATACAAGCATCACGGATTCTCTTCTTTCTTTTCTCAAGCTCTCGGACGAGCTCTTCATCATCTTCATCCTCATCCTCTTCATCATCCTCATCCTCTTCATAGATGAGGTTATCAAGCGGATTCCAGTTCGGATTGGCTTGCAGGAAGTTGTGCCAAACCACATCAACCATTGCGTTAATAAACGCTTCATGTTCCTGAGGGTCAGGAACTGGTTGTGGCTCAATGTCAGCAAGAGCCTCTTCCATCTCTTGCCATATGATATTGAGCTCAGCATCAGGTATGTTGTTTTGTTGTTGGTTGGCAGCCATTGAAAAACAAAGAAGGTGAAAGGTTTTCGTGAGTTTTTCTCTGGAGAGGGTTTGTGTTTTAATAGATATATGATGTTTATGCTTAACAGTTCTATTTTATAGAGAATGTGTGTTAAGGATGCAGGTCAATTTTTGTTTATCGAGGCGACTGTTCAGTTTCTCATAATTACTTTGCCTCGGTAATTGGTAAGAATGGTTACATGGGTATTATGCTATTTGTTTTGTAATCATTTTTTTAAAAAAAAACCGCATTTATCAGGTTTGTCAAAATAAATTTTGTTTTCATAAATAAAATTTTATTTTACTTCATATTAAAATTTTTGTGTTTTTCAATCCTGATAAGGCAAACAGTTTCATAGGAAATGCTTTTATTCCTGATGAGGTTAGGTTTTTCTTACATAGGAAATGCCTACTTGTTATGGTTTAATTTCTAATGCTATGGGGCAAGGCCAATCACACCTTGTTCCTAACCCAAACATTCATCCTAAACAGTCTAAACAGTCAACGGCCACCTCTAATGTCTCTCAAAAGACTTTAGTTGTAAAAGCAAAGAAGTCAGCTAGAACTGATGTGTCAGGAAGGCAATCAGGTTCAAAGGATTTTTCCTCTACACCTATCACTACAAAGAAGTTACAAGGGGGTGTACAAGGGGTCCTGGTGAAGAAAGCTGCAAAGGGAGGTGAGGCTGTTTCTGTTAAAAGAAAATTAGTTCTCAGGGATGAGACTGATTCAGAGGATGACTTACCTATATCCTCTGTTCTGAATGTGAATAAGGAAGTTGCTGATACTGCTACTGCAGCTGTGGTTCCATTGTCTACACCACAGAAGAAAAGGAAGTTATCAAAAAGCAGGTATCATATTCCTTTAGAAAAGAGGCAGGATACTGATGTACAAGATATTTCTATTCTGAATGAGCAATCAGTTTCAACTGCTCAAGCAAATCCTGATGTTAGTATTCCTGATGCTGCACCAAGTCAAGTGGTTAATATTTCAGACTCTCCAGCACAGGACTCTCCAACAAAAAGACATGTTGATATTTCATGGGAGAAGTATGGTGCTGCTGCTTCCAATCTTGGGATAAAACATCCAATGGAAAAGCTAAGGAAGGCAGAAGAGTTAGTCTATCATAGACAGAAGAAACTGAAAGGATCAAGCCCACAAGAACCTGAACCTCAAAGTGGTTCAGCAACTCTTTCTGATGATCCAGCCACACAAGAACCACTCAATCAAAGTTTGAGTGAAGGCTTAGCTAGTGGAATGGTCCCACAAGAACCATTTTCTCAAAAGGAGAATGAAGACATCGACATTCCAGCTACACAAGAACCATCTTCTCAAAGTGAAGATGCAGGCCAAGCTACAGTTTCTGAGAAATTTCCTGACAATGCTCAAGGGATTCTGGTGCAGATGAAGTTCGAAGATTGGTCGAGGACACTGTCAATGAGGGAAGCACACAAGAACCTTTGACTCAAAGTGTTGAAGCAGCTTCTGAACCTCAAGCTCCACAAGAACCATTGGTAGTAAATACTGATGCAAGCATATCAAATCCTGACGGTGTTCATCCTGACGCTAGTGGTGCTCCTGATGTTGAACCTATCCTGATACAGCCACTTCGTTCAAGACCAATGGATCATCCTATCACAGATTCACAGGATAAAATGAAAGGTATAGCTATTCCTGATCTTGATGTTACTCATAGTACTGATGATGATGACTCTGATGATAGTGATGATAATGAGAATCAAAAAGAGAAGGAACAGCTTGCTACAGCACTCAAAATTAGTCTTGGAACTAATTTTGGTTCATCAAGTACATATATGGCTGGCAAAGCTTCCACTGGGAAAGATCAGAGACAAGATTTTTCTATTCCTTCCTTTAATCCTGCTGAGGCACTTAGACAGAATGAATGGAACAATTCATGGCACAGTTCTGCTGAATCTGTAAGTTATTCTTCTGCTTTGGAACATGCCTCAGATGCAGTGAAATCTATAGAGAATCAAGACTTGAAGAATCATCTGAAGGCTACAACTTTGTTATCCAAAAGCCTAAAACGTGAGATTGATTTTATCAAGAATTCAACTGAGTTGGTGAGGAATGATATTTCTCAAAATTTTGCAAAGGTGCCTACTGCTTTTCAACTAAGGGTAGTAGAATCCCAAGTGAAATCTGTTATTTCTGAACAAACCTCCATCAACAGAAGGATTGATTCTCTGGATACTAAGGTAACTGACATTCAAACCTCGCTTTCCTTAATTTTGAATTTATTGTCAAATCCTGATGTCAAAAAGGGGGAGAAGGTTAGTCGGACAAAATGCACACCTGATCTAGTATTAAGGAATAATGATGATGATACTGGAGATGATGGTAGTGACAAAGTGATACAAGGAGAAACCTCTGATGCTGTTGTTATGAAGTCTACAATTCAAACTTCACAAAGTCAAACAACACAGTCAACTCATGTTTCTGATTCTGGAGTTAAGACATTAAGAACGTTGGTGCAATCTCAGATCCTGACGGAAGAACAAATCCTGACACCTGGTCATGGACATACTCTTGCTACAATTCCTGAAGGTGATGAAGATATTTTTATTGATAATCCTGAAGATGCATCAAATTTATTCCAGAAGTTTTCTACAAAAGATGGCAGAATTGTTACTCTATATCACACTGATAAAAGAGTTCAACAATTATATGCAAGAAAAGCACTCTCTAAAGCAAGTGAAGAATATCCTGATCTCTCACATGAAGAATTCTTAAGACAACAAAGAGAAATGATGGAAAGCTTTAATAATCCTGCTCCTGCTAGAGGTAGAGGAAGCAGAGGTAGGAGAGGAGCTAGAAGAAGTAGAAGAGGTTCTTCAACTCAAACAATACCTAGACAGACAAGGTCTCGAGGGTTAAGAATTGAAGAAATTCCTGAACCTATTCAAACTCTAGTAGTTCCTGACAGATCTACTTTTGGCGATGATGGAAATATTGAAGAAGAACCTGAATTGAGAAGAAAATCAAGAAAATCAACTCTCTGCAATACAAATCAAATTGAAGAATCTAATCCTGATGTTGTTCCTGATAATATTCAAGATCCTGATGATTCTGAAATTCTGCAAGAGATTGATTTGATAATCTTATCTACTGTGGTTGATTCTCACAACAAGGAAGTAGATGAAGAAGAAGAAGCCAGAAGAAGAGAAATTACAAGAAGAACAAGTAGAGATTTCAATCTCTATTTACAAAGGCTTAAACTATCGAATGAAAGAAAGTGGAGGAACCCAAGCAGACAAGAATCTTCACTGGAAAGAAGCTATGCTTTTGAAAAGGAAAAGGATAAGAAGTGGAAACATATTAGCACATTAAGTTGTGATACACTTTTCAATTTTTAGTCTGGAGGAATTATTACAAGTGCTTCATGTGTTGTTGATTTATCTGATATGGTTAGATCAAAAGCACTCTGGTTAAGGATGTTTTCAAATCTGAAGCAATTGTCAAGCAATTCAAGAGGAGGTATTGGACACAGAGATGCTGAGTATCTGAATATGTCATATGTTGATCCATACTCCTTAGCTGAAATTGGAGGTACTTTAACTTCTGAAAACCTGAACAATTTACTAGCTGTTGATATAGTTATAGATTGTCATGATGGTTTTGACAAGAAAGAAAAGCTTCTGTACTTCATGAAAGATGGTAGTGTGAAGATTTTATCTATTCAAGATCTGCTGATGAAAACTACACCGGAACTGAAATATGTTCATTATCTTTTGAGATCGAAGAATCAAATATGCAAAGAATGGAGTGACATGATTTTGTCAACAATAAGAAGAAGACTGGATGGAAACAGTAATTTCAATGGTAATTATACTCCCATGTACTTAAATCAAAGAAGTCAGGATGTGGAAATGCAAAGGGGTACTGCTGTTAAAGAAGTAACTTTTGGCATGACTCATCTTACTCTTAATCCTGATGGGAAGGAAATTGCTTATCTTATGCTTGAAGAGCATAGTCTTCAGAGAAACTCCATATTGAATCTCAGAGCAGCTATCTACCAGATTAATGAGGAAGATGAAGAACTCAGAAATCTTAAGGAAAGACTGATTCAAATTCTTGAAGAAAAAGAAGAAAATTTGTTATCCAACTTCTTAAAGATGAATCTGTTCTATCAAAGAATTTAAACAGATAAGTTGTTGCTGCAGATTCTGTACATTTTGTATATATGTTTTTGACATCATTGAATCTTAGGAATCTATACTTTATTTCACAAAGTATGAGATTGGGGGAGATTGTTAGTTCAGAATTCAATGATCGTCAGGAACTAGACTCAACTGATCAGGATTGCTGACGTTATCAGGATTACATGGTCGTCGGGATCGAGATACATATCAGGACTGAGATCAGGATTGATCATCAGGACTGGAAGCTGATCAGGATTCCTACTTCGAGTTATATTTGGAGTCTAGTTAAACATGGAAGTTTATTCTGTCGGTTCCTGGTTTGTAGAATGTAGCTATCAATTATAGATAGGTTTCAATCTTTGTAATTGATTAGGACTTATCATTGATAGAGAAGCTGTGTAGTATATAAACACAGTTTTGGTTTCGATTTATGTACGTGAACATAATCGAATAGAAGCTCTCAAGAACATAGAATTTCTTGAGAGAGTTTTTGTAAGCTAGCAGCTCTCAAGAACATCAGAATTTCTTGAGAGAGTTTGTAACAGTTTTATATCAGATTTAATAAAGCTGTTATCTTTCTTTTCATATTTGTGATATATACATTAAGAAGTCGATTATCTTAATCTATTGTATTCAACCCCCCTTCTACAATAGATTATTACTGGGCAACAAAATGAAATTCCTGCCACATTTCGTGCAGTAATATCTTCTTGCGGACACGGTCACCTGATGCTGGCAGACAATGCAAGATGTAGTATCAGGGTGTCGCTTGAGGAGGATGTTCATGATTGCTACCTTGCAAAAGAACTTGATGTTGCCACAAACTCGTTAGTGACATATATTGTTTAACTAAAACCCCTTTTTTCACAAATGTTGTTCGTGTAGCAGAGATGAAAAATTGTGTTGCAACAAGGTTACCTTTTGATGGGTCCAGAGAGGAGTTTGTTCAATTTCCAGCAATGTCGAGTAAGGGGAAACCTCGCCTAGAAGTTGGCAGGTCTGATAATCAATGAGGTCGGGAACCCGACATATAAATTCACCGTATGTCCCGGCGATGTGATTCCCAAGATTGTGTATGGGCTCGTACCTCGGATTGAAGTGTATGCTTGTGGCCGGTGTTGGTGAGAGGTAAATGCCTCATGCAAAGAAATGTGTAGGGGCAAATGCATTAGTCTACATAAAAGTTAGAAGTGCTTTGGATATTGACGTGGATGAGAAAACTTACCTCTCACTTTTTTCACTAATAAACCAGTAATTACAAGAACAACATTTTTCTACCGGTACAACTCTAGATAAACTGTGAATATCGTCGCCCTTTTATCCCATAGGGAGACCTTCAATGGTGTGAGGCTGTACATTTTGTGCTCAGGAAATTAGGTAGGTTATTGTTTCTATAAGATTTGATTAAGGGTATTGCATGACGATTATGGGAGTAAAGTTAGTGGGCTTACCTTTGGTCTATTAAATATATGTTAAGCCGCTTTATGTCGTTGATCTGGCGCTCCATCGTCCCTACCTTTACGAGCACACCACATACATCTGAAATAAAAGGAGAGGAATGGATTTAAGAAGTGGATCAAGAGTTTGATCCTGAAAAACATACTTGCATGTCCAAGTAAAAGGAGGGCAAGTAATCTGTTGCGAGCACCCCTTCTATAATCAGCATTATGCATGTAATAAAGCTAATCGAAAGTGTTCTCGGGAATCAACTCTGGAATATGATTTCACTTCTCTTTATTCTCCATGCAAGAGATAAAAATGAGATTTCATGATGCTGATGTTATTTATGAGGCATCAAAGGCTTATAACTGTTTGATATAATTCGATAGAGATCACAGTTCTTTTTGTTTTTCTGAATTGTAGATCAAATTAGGTAGAGTCTTAGAAGGGGTCGAAACTTCCTATTATCGCACTTTTAACAATACATAGATACTCTAACAATAATAAGTGTTTATCTTTTATGTCTGCCTGTCAGGTATGATTTCTAGATTTCCAGTATCCATGGATGTTTGCAAATGCTGGACTGATGTTCACAATATTATCTGTCTATCTTTCATATCTGTAGCATTTCATGTTTGAGGTATAAAACAATTATCCATGTACAGGTTGCGGGGTTGTAAATTCTACCTGATGACAACTATTCTCCATCAGATGTCTATGTCTATGTGACGATGTGATGAGCTTCTTGTGTGAATGGAGGAACTTGGCAGGTCTTTAGGGTAAGGCTGTGAGTTGTACCACACCATATAGGTAATATTTTGCATCTGTTTAGGGATCTTATGACTTCTGTCATAATGTCTGGGAAGCATACCTAAAATTGGTAACACGTTATAAGTTGCTCTCTTAGTTTTTCCTTCATAAGCAGGGAGATCGTCACTTAAAGTAGTTGTAGTGCTTTCCCTACAGAAATGAAACATATAGTAGTTTTGTAGCTTGACATTTGTCAAGTGTTACTCATATATTAATTTTAAAAGAATTATAGGAAACCGTTGCTCACTTTTTACTTTTGCATCAATTTACTTATAACTAAATTGAAGAAGAAAATTCAGGTATAGTTTACATATTACAACATTTTCTGATAAGCTCCATTTTTTGGTACACATGCAAAGGCACCTCATATAATAAGTCTATTAATATAGAAATGATTTTGCACAAGTCTAATGTTGAAAACTTGTATATTTTTCAGCCTATTAACTTTTTTGAAGTTAACAGGTTTTATGGGGCAGAACCGGAGGTGCTCAGGTTTACAGGTTTTATGGAGTACAGGAACATGATTGGATAATTATGCAGACCTTGCACCAATACGTGAGGATGTACTGCTGAGGAAAGATAGGTGCATTATACTTTTAGATTTTGATCTATTTCTTAGATGTGCTACAAGCCAACTTTGATCAGATTATCAATTTCAAATTAAAGCCGAAGCAATCCCCATATTGTGTTGAGCCATCTTGCGTGAGACTGTGATCTTGCATCCAGCCTACATGTTTGGTCCCTCGTTTTTCTGGCAAGCCAAAGAAAGAAAAGAACCAAAAATTCAAGGGTAGAATACATAATCAAGTAAGCCTCCATAAGCAAGTAAGTCTCCTGCCAGATCTTATTGCTGAACCCACAAGTGCGCGGTCTATGTCCTTTTTGGGTTATTAATCTATTATCTATATAATACTACAACATAGGAGTTGCGTCAGTGATTTTATTCAGTGTTAAGATACAATTGAGCTGTTTTGGCCTTTTTGTAGGTGTACATGTATCATATTCTACCACTGCACCTCTTCATCTTCGTATGTGTTAGGTCCAAAGTATCGTAGAAGGGGGGGGGGTTGAATACGATACTCACAAATTCTTCAATTTCGTTCACGGATAAATCATTCAGTTCAACTACGAAATCAAATACACCAAATCAAAACAAGAGTCGGGGACTATATCGTTTTATAAATATAATCCGCGAGGGGTGCTACAATTCTAATCCGTAGATTAGCTTCAATGAGTTCTAGGTTATACACAATCAATACAATGATAGAATTCTGACCAATATTAATTTCTCTGATTTTCTCTCTGGCTCAAACTCTCTCTTCGTAATGGCTTCTGTGATCAACCTGTTAACTGAAGAAGACACAACTTCTTTCCTCTGTTAATTGTAGACTGGATTTAGAAAACTATCGAACCAAATTAATCAAATAATCTTGGCCGTCCATTTTCCAATCAACCTGACAAACAAACACCTTTTCACCTGCTCCTCAAATTGAAAAACCATCGAATTATAAAAGTAATTTTCCATTCGATAGTTTTTAAATAAAAACTATCGAATGACAAATTACTTAATAATAGTTTTCTGATAGATTTCCTTAATCTCATTCGATGGTTTTCTTTTAAGAAAAACCATCGAACCATTTGCTTTTGTCCTTAATCATTTTAGAAAACCTTTTGAGTTTCAGGGTGTATAGATTTAGACTAAATCAATTTCTTCTGAGACGATAAAACAACTTGATCTTTTTAAGTGTTGTCAACTGGTGCAACTGGTCTGGTTCACAGATGAATAACACTTGATCAATTCTTCTATGTCTTCAATTCAATGCTGCTGATAAGTCCTTTGTCGATCTGGTTGCTTCAATTAAATCACTGGAACCCTGTGGTACTAACCCTAAATCATTTACATACTTCTGTAGTCTTGAAAGTCTTGTTTCTTTAACTATCACTGAGGCTTGAACATTTTCATGAACTTCTTTCCGTGACCTGTTTACGGACTTCAAGAATACATACCATATTTTGATTTTTTGAGTTTACCTTTTCTTCTTTGATTCTGGATTCCTGTGCTTCTGTTAATATTATTGTTTGTCTTGTCCTTTGTTGTGTTGTAGTTATCTCTGTTACATCTTTTGTTACATTATGCTTTACAATCTCCCCATATTTGATTGTATAGAGTTCGACAAGCAAATACCTCGAGGATAACTCAACTAACTAAGGAAACATGAAACTAATTAAAGTAAGACAGCTTAATAATATTAAATGCATTCTGGATGAGATATATACATTTCTAGATTTCACAATTCAAAAAACATTAAAACTTTATACAATGAAGTTGCTCCTCTAGTCTGAGCTGATAGGTCTTTTGTTCTTTGCTTCAAGTCTTCAGTCCATCTCAATCTCACCTTCTTCAATCACATGATTGGAGTTAGCAGCTTGATAATCAATCACGGATGGATAGTGCAACAAATCTCCAGGTTTAAGGATTGCTCATTTGATGTGTCTTCCAATATATTCAACCTCTTGACCCACTCCAGCCCACAACCATGCAATGTTAACATCTTTCTTGTTTAGCTTTGGCATGTTTGGTAGTCTGTGACGCACTTCCAATCCTCTCTCCACTCTCTTCCTATAGTAAGGAACATTCTCCATTAGAAATCTTCTCAGAGTGTCTGCTGCTTTGTCCTTCTCCGTTGATGTGAATCCAGTGGATCTAAGATACTTCTCCACTGAAATTAGATAGTTACTTGGATAATCTTTCAGCTTGTCCTCCGTCAAATAGCAGATTCTGAACAAGTCATTCGTCATGAATCTAACCATTGGAGGGTTTTCAGTAATCTCTGGACTGACCTTCATCAAGATTTCTTTAACATGCTCACGGAGCAGTTCATTTAGCCTTGTAGTTCTTTGTATCCTGATGAGCATCACCTGCAGTTCTGTGTACGTTCTCTGTTCGAAAAACTTAGTAGAAATCACAAATGTACCTTTCTCAATGAAGTTGATCACTATGTTCCAGGCACCATTTGCTTTAACCCCAGCTTTCAGAAAGATCAGAGAATTTCTCAATGCAGTGAAGTAAGTCTGATCTTCAAGATTTGCACTTCTGATGTCCTGAATGATAACTTCCACCTCCGCATTGTCGTTGACTTCTAATCCGTCTTCAACTCCACAGAAAGTTTTATAAGCCATCTCCCAGTCAATACCTTGTTACTTTGCCAAATCCATCATCTTCTTCTTCCTTACTTCAGCATACACCTTGAATCTTTTAAGCTTCTCATTCCTCAGAACTGCTTGATGAGTTTCCTTCTCAGCTTGCCTAACATCTCTTTCTGCTCTTTCAGCTTTCAATCTCTCCAAGGCAGCTTCTTGTTCCAGTGATAGAGGATTTGCTTCTTCCATATTATCATCCAAGATAGGAAATTCTATAGGCTCTGGATAATACGGTTCATGCATTTCCTGTTGTTGCTCATGCATCTCAAATCCTTCTTCACTTTCTTCTGCTTCCATGTCTTCAATCCAGTACTGTCTAACTGGAATAGTTTCAATGGTTTCCCATATTCCCCATCCATTTGTCTCCCATCCTTTATTTTTCTCCCCCTTAGTTGAGGAATCCTCGATGAAGTTATCCTCAGCATAAAAGTTTGTAGTAGGATCAGGTTGTTGATTTGAAGGCCCGGGTTGTTGGTTCCTCAACATATTCCATATCGACTGTACTCCGTCACTTTGGTTCTCTATGAATTCAGCCATGTCCTTATTCATCTCATGCATAGAAGCCAGCTTCAGGTCAATGTCATCTAGTCTCAAGTTGGTAGTCTTTTCAATTCTATCCAATCTCTTGTTAAGTTTAGACTCCACTCTTGACAGTGTGTTCATTGCATCTTTTACCCTTGCTTCACCATCCCGGATAACCAGAACGTCTTCTTTCAAAGCTTCTTGTCCTTGCTGTAGGGTATATACTTCATTCATGAATCCATCTTTCAGTTCTTTGACGTCTCCTCTCAAGTCGACCAGTTCCTCCATTGCTTCCTTCCTCAAGGAGTCCATTGCCTGTTTAGTACCTGTTATAGTGCCAGATGCACTGCCTAAGACCCTGTAGGTTCTTCTGGAATTAGCTGCAGCCAAGTCAACCTTCTCTTGAATAGTCATTAAAGAAGCATTGGCTTGACCGGAGGAGATCCCTTGGTCAAAGGAAGGTCTCACTGGAACCTTGAATAATGGATTTCCTTCACGATCATGGACTGTCATCTCCTTGAGAGTGGATTGTACATGTAGCTCTTTGTCTGTAGGTCATAGGAAATCATCAATTTTTGTAAGGGTTCGGGTGTCACTCCTCACATTTGGCTCTGGGTGTTCACTCAACGTTTCTGTTGGTGTTTCACTCATATTTCGTTTCCCACTCAGGCCAGGTGTAAGTGTTTTTGTTTCACTCATTCCCTTAGTGCTAGTTGTACCTGCATCAGAAAACACTGTAGCCATCATTAAGGAGGTCACCGGTGGTGCAATGGGGCTTCGCAAGTCCCCGTCCTTGGATATACCAAGTTGCTGATCATCCGTAGATGATGTATCCTTTGAAGGATCTAGAGTTTGAATCTCTAGGAGGCTAGAATCAGGCTCTATTAACAGTAGAGATCCTGAAACTTCCTCTAAAGTATGTGAAGACTTTTCCTCAGTTAACTCCTCAATTAAAATTGATTCATTGTCACCGAGTTGCCGATCCGCACCTACGTCAGACCCTTTCCCGCAGGATCCAGAGATGTTCCATCTGGGGAGCTAGATAATGACCCTTGAAATTGTGCATTTAGGTCAAAACCTTCTCTCGACGTATGTGAAGACTCTTGGTTCTTAGAACCTTCAACCAGTGAACCTGACCGTAATATGGTCGGAACACCAGTTGCTTCCGTCAATTCATCCTTGCTTGATTGAGCTATAGGTTCAGATATATCTTTGGTTAGTGTAGCCTAATCAGCATCAGAAAAATCTGTGAAGGGCTCTTTGGAAGTTTGAAATGAAGTTTCAACAGTTGCCTCGGTTTCTAGTCTTCTCCTTTTAGAGGAAGGCAAAGCTGTTGTTGAATGGCGTAACTCCTTATGTGGTGCTGCTAAGGCACTATCTCCCTCTACACTCAAGGATGTCTGAATGTTAGGTATAGTAGGGGAAGGAGGTTCGTTTATGGTTTCATTTGGCTCGTCCAAAGGCTCTATGACCGTGGTTAGAGATTGTGGGTTTGCAATCTCTTGGTCAGGAATGGAGGGCTCTGGATCAACATCCATGGGTTGAGGTTGTGGAGCCATAACAGGTTCAGGGATATTACCTTCATTTACCTGTTCCCCTGGGGGTAGAAGTGATAGGGGTACCGTTTTTAGATAATCAGTTAGAACAGTAGGCACCCCTGGAAGATGATTCTTCTTGATCAGAGCTGTTATGGCATTGCTCTTCATCTTCATGCACTCCACGGTCTCCTCACCTTCAAAAATCTCCCGTTCTTCAGCTGTTAACACATCATTTAGAATTAGCTGTAGGAACCTAGGATAGAAACAAAGCACATCATCTATTCCTGTTCTTTCATCCAGTGGTCCCATGCATAGAATAATCTGATCAATCACAAGCTTTCCAATGTTTATATGCCTATTGTTAGCAATAACAAACCCTATTTTTTGAAGAAACAGAGGAATGCCATGCAGATTTATAAGCTTAGCAGTAAAAACATGGATTAAAGTGTGAAAGAAAAAATTCCATGGCTTAGTCAAGTAATGTTTTAGGAATTCTCCCACAAAGAAGTTAGGTTGTTGACTTCTAATGAGAGTGAAGAAAGCATGTATTTCTTCAGTATTGGGATCAGGAACAAGGTTTTCTGTTGGAAAATGTAAAACCCTATTAACGTCATGTTCCGTCACCCTTATTGTTCTACCCCCTGGGACAACAAAACTGAAGGTACTTACATAATTCTCTGATGTGTCAGTGGCTGTAGTGTACAGAGCAGTCAATTGATCAATGCAAAGGACCGCCAGAGTACTTAGTGCATATGCCACTAAAGAACGTGTGTTCAGAAATTGAGCCCATCCACGAAACTGTAAGTTCGTAATGGATTGCACATTCTGATACAAGACATGATTAGTCTTAGTTACGATAAATTTTTCGGGCATTATTTTCCAAATTTCCAGAAAATTTAAGTTAAACCAAAACTATTTTTTTTAATTAATTATTTCTTATTAATCAAACTTGAAACAAAATAACCCTTTTTATCACTTTAACAACTTCGAACAATTAAAACTTCCAAATTAAGAACCCTAATTTTCTAATTCAAGAAAAGTAATTTTAATTGAAACACACTTCAGAAGAGAATGATGTCAATCAAAAAGTACCATTCAAGAACAATTTCAATCACTTAAGGTTCGAAATCTTGCTTTCGATAGAATTTTTTAACCACAACCAAGATTAGAAAACACAGAATTCACAAAGTACAGAGGTTTCACTGTTGAAAATGAAATCTCTGTGGTTAAACTGGATTTACTGTGTGTAATTCTCGGTTAAAAATGAAAACTATCGAGTTCTTATTGTTCTTAATCGAAAATATATGTAAGTATATATGTATTCCTTCTTAGATCTGAAAAATGAGTAATGAAAAACGTCTAAGGGCTATATAAATACTTACTGATCTTTCAGGGGTATTTTTGTCCTTTCATGTTCGATAGTTTTATAAAGAACTATCGATGGTTTTATTTAGGGGGTAAAATGGTCAATTGTACTTCGATAGTTTTTTGAAAAACTATCGAAGTATTTGATATAGAATTCAAACAGGCCTTTCTCAAAAACCATCGACAGCTTTTTCCGTATAATCAAAAAATCTATCGAACATCTTTTATGAAAAACTATCGAGAATTTTAATTATAAATTGAATTAAATTCACTTCGATATTTTTCAATTGAATTTCAAAAACTATCGATAAATGTTTTCGATGGTTTTTCTTTTCCTTTCCAAAAACTGTCGAAATTACTTTCGATGGTTTTCTTTCAGTACTTAGAAAAACTATCGAATTTTCTAAATTCAATATTTTTTGCTTCTTTTTCAATTTCTAAAACCTGTTCTGTTTTAAAAATCAAATATTTTGGTTTTCTGTCAACTTTTAATCTGTATAAACTTTTTCAAATTTACCAAAATCAAGGTTAACAGAAAATTCACAATTTTCTTAGAATAAAATCGACTAAATATCATTAAATGATATTAACCAATTAAAATCCAATAAATTATGCTGCATTAATCTACAATGTTTAAAACAAAGTAAATTAATTCGAATTAAATAGATGCTTTAATATTTAGAACAAATATTAGCACCTGAATAATTTTAGAATTAATAACCAATTAAATGCCAGAAGATATATCATCCATAATTATGACATAAAATTAATACAATAATCCTAACTACGAGAATTGCTCCAGAAAATAAATTCACCAGTCCTAAGGATATTACAATTCTTAAACTCATGTATTCACTAGGACTATCTTGCAGTTACTGACTTCTAATCAAAATCAATTAGAAAATTTAACATCCCAAGTTCACCAACCAGCTTAGAAAAAGTGGATTCATCAAGTGGTTTAGTGAAGATGTCTGCAATTTGTTCCTCTGTGGGTACAAAATGTAACTCCACAGTTCCATTCATGACATGCTCTCAAATAAAATGATACCTGATGTCGATGTGCTTCGTCCTTGAGTGTTGCACTGGGTTGTTGGAGATTGCTATGGCACTTATGTTGTCACAAAATATTGGAATCTTTGTCAACAAAAGTCCATAGTCACGGAGTTGGTTCCTCATCCACAAGATTTGAGCACAACAGCTACCAGCAGCTATGTATTCAGCTTCAGCTGTTGATGTGGACACTGAGTGCTGCTTCTTGTTGTACCAAGAAACTAACCTTCTTCCAAGAAACTGACAGCTTCCTGAAGTACTCTTCCGATCAATCTTACAACCTGCAAAATCTGAGTCTGTATATCCAATAAGATCAAATCATGTATCTTTAGGGTACCAAATTCCAAGATTTGGGGTCCCCTTAAGATATCTAAATATTCGCTTAACAGCTATTAGATGAGATTCTTTAGGATCAGACTGAAACCTAGCACACAAGCATATTTCAAACATTATATCTGGTCTACTTGCAGTGAGATATAGTAAGGAGCCTATCATACCTCTGTAGCCTGTGATGTCAACCTTCTTACCAGTTTCATCCTTATCAAGCTTAGTGGCAGTTGGCATTGGAGTCTTTGCTGTAGATGAGTCTTCCATTTGATACTTCTTCAGAAGATCTTTGATGTACTTGGACTGGCAAATGAATATTCCATCTAGCCTTTGATATACTTGTAGTCCAAGAAAGAATGACAATTCACCCATCATGCTCATTTCATATCGACTCTGCATTAACTTAGCAAATCTCTTGCATAGATCATCATTAGTAGAACCAAATATTATGTCATCAACATATACTTGCACCAATATCAAATCATTTTTGTGCTGTTTGTAAAAGAGAGTTTTGTCTACGACACCTCTTGTAAAGTTATTTTCAAGTAAAAATTCAGAGAGAGTGTCATACCATGTCATTGGAGCTTGTTTGAGTGCATAGAGAGCTTTGAATAGAAAGTACACAAAGTCTGCCAGTTTTGAATCCTCAAACCCTGGAGGTTGTGTTAGATATAATTGCTAATGTTTGTTTATCAGTGTTTAAGCAACAGGTATTTACAAGAGTTTATCAGAAGTCAGTCAGAGTTTAGTTAAACTCTGACAGGGTGAAGAGTTTAATTGAAGCCGGTCAGAGTTTAGTTAAAGTCTGACAAGGTGAAAGTTGAATTAGCTGTCGGTGCAAAATTGAAGATTCTAGAAGCAATATATTCTGAAGATGGAAAGAAGCAGAATATATTGATACAGCTAAGGAGATTAGACAGAAGACTGAAGCAATCCTTAATTGATAAGTTTTGTATAGCTAACTTATAGGAATATCAATTAGATAAGGATTGTATGTAGCTGTGTACTATATAAACACAGATAGGTTATCCCTAGACGGGACGCGTGAATATTGATATATTATTCTTGTAACCTAGAAGCTCTTTGTGATTCATTAACATCATAAAGAGAGAAGCTGTTAATACGATTACAGTTTTATTGATTCATAAACAGTGTTTTTACTTATTGTTATTCTCATACATACTTGACTATATTGTGTATTCGGCCTAACAATTGGTATCAAAGCTTGGGCTGTTTAATATATACAGTTTTACGATTCAAACACAGTAATAATCATGTCTGAAGAAAATCAAGCTGCTCCCAAGGCTGAACAGGTTAAGCCTAATTCTGTGAGTCGATATGAAACAATCAGGGTTCCGATTCTCAGGCCTGTGGAGTATCCGATTTGGAAGGTGAAGATGACCATGTTTCTGGAGGCTACAGATCCAGAATATCTTGATAGAATTAATGATGGTCCTCATAATCCAACCAAACTAGCCCCTGTTGTTGATGGACAAGAACAAAAGACTGTTCCAAAGGAAAAGAAAGATTTGACTCCTGAGGACATCTCATCAATTGCAAAGGATGCAAAGGTTAGACATCTTCTCCACAGTGCGTTAGATAACGTTATGTCTAACAGAGTAATTGGCTGCAAGACTGCCAAAGAAATATGGGATGCTCTAGAAGTCAGATGCCAAGGAACAGGTGCTATTAAGAAGAATAGAAAGACAATACTCACACAGGAGTATGAGCACTTTGATTCAAGAACTAATGAAACCTTGACTGAGACTTATGACAGATTTTGCAAACTGTTGAACGATCTGTCTCTGGTTGATAAAGAATATGAACTTGAAGAGTCAAATCTCAAGTTTCTTTTATCTCTACCTGAAAAGTGGGATTTAAAGGCAACAACAATCAGAGATAATTATGATCTTGCTGATACAGATCTTGATGAGATCTATGGATTGTTAAAGACTCATGAACTTGAGATAGAACAAAGAAACAGGAGATCCAGCAAGAAGACAAAATCTATTGCTCTCAAAGTTGAGGAGAAGCCCATAAAGAAGGAATCATCAAGGAAGAAAGCCAAGGGAAAGGCTTTAGTCATAAAATCTGAGAGTGAGTCATCAAACTCTGATGATGATTCAAACTCTGATGAAGCTTCTGATTCTGAGGATGATGAAGAGGAGATGATGCAAATGGCTGCCTTGATGGTTAAGACATTTAAGAAGATGGGATTCAAGAACTTCAAGAAGGGTAAAAGATTCTCAAGGAGAGATTCAAATTCTGAGAAGAAGAATTTCAGAAAGTCTGATGGAAGGGATACCAAGTCTGGTAAGAAGGACAAATCTGAGATCCAGTGCTACAAGTGCAAAGAGATGGGTCACTATGCTCCAGAGTGCAAGAAAGGAAGAACTGAAAAAGCACTCATCTCTAAAGGCAAAGACTGGGCAGATACTTCAGATTCTGATGATGGAGTGAATTATGCACTCATGGCAACTGTCAAAGATGAAGTTGAGTCATCAGAAAATAAGGTACCTCTAACTACTTATGCTTATGATACTGATAATATTTCTGAATTAAGAATTTATCTTAAGAACATACATGTTAGTTATAGGGATCAGACTTTAGAGAATGAGAGAATCAAATCTGAGAATCTTAGTCTTAAAGAAAGAAACAAGTTTCTTGAAAGAGAACTTGAGAATATGAAACAGATTCAAAAAGAAAGAGATGATGCTGTTTATGTAAAACAGGAGTTGCTAAAAAGATATAAGCAACTAGAATCTGATTTAGAGAAGGAAAGGAAAATAATCAAGACTTGGACAGATTCTGGAAGAGACACCCATCAAGTGTTTCAGACTGATTCTGTAGGTTTAGGTTATTGTGAAAATGATGAACTTAGGTTTAAAGATAAGGTTAAGGTAAAACCACAACTTAAACCTGTGAAATTTGTTCCAGAAGCCAATAAGTTAAAATCTGTTGTAATAAGGGAAGCTGATATGGAATCAGATGAATCTTGTGAAAAACAGGAAAATATTATAACAGAAAAACTTATGGAAGTAGAAGCTGTTAGAAAACCAGTAAAAACTTGTGAAAAACAGGTTAATGTTGGCTTGATGACAGGAAAACAGTTTAATCATAAATTGAAAGAGGTAAAGTCTTCCATGAAACCTAAAGGGTCCAAGAGAAATAGGAATGGGAAAGTAGGCATAAATAATAGAAATAATCATATGCCTAATGCTAGTGCCTCAAGAAAAACATGTTATAATTGTGGTAGTTCTAATCATCTTGCTAGATTTTGCACTAAGAACAAACATATCAATTCTTTACCTTCTACTTCAGAAGTAAAGAATGATTATGTTAGAGTAAGACCACAGACCTTATGCAGACACTGTGGAAGCACTTGGCATTCCATTTACACTTGCAAGAGTTATCATGCAATTTATCATAACTATTATGAGCTAAAACCCAACTTAAAATGGGTTAGAGCAAACTCTGCTAGTGTAAAAGCTGACAATGTTAGTTTAACCTCTGATAATACTGATTCCGCTGCAAAAACTAACACTGTTAAGAAGGACAAAGGATCCAAGCAAGTCTGGATCCTTAAAACTAACACTTAGTGTTTGTTTGTGATTGCAGGGCATAATTGAGAGCACACTTATCTTGGACAGTGGATGCTCAGGACATATGACTGGAAATAAAGCCCTGCTATCAGACTTTGAGGAGAAAGCTGGCCCAAAAGTTTCCTATGGAGATGGCAACATAGGACACACTCTGGGATATGGCAATATCAATCTTGGAAGTGTCATCATCACAAATGTAGCTCTAGTCTCAGGACTCAAGCATAATCTGTTGTCTGTGAGTCAAATCTGTGACAGAGGAAACCATGTAGATTTTCATAGTGAATACTGTGAAGTTATCAGTAAATCTACTGGAAAAGTTGTTCTAGTTGGACACAGACGCAACAATATTTATGAAGCAAGTTTGGTAACAAACTCTGATGGAAGTACAGTGTGTCTGACTGCAAAGATGTCAAATGAAGAGAGTTGGAATTGGCACAAGAAGCTCTCTCATCTCAATTTGAACAACATCAATGAGCTGATAAGAAAGGATCTTGTAAGAGGACTTCCAAAATCAATACTTAATCTAGATGGTCTATGTGATTCTTGTCAAAAGGCCAAGCAAAGGAAGTCATCTTTCAAGAGCAAATCTGAATCATCAGTAGTGGAACCTTATCATCTTCTACATGTTGATCTCTTTGGACCAGTGAATGTGATGTCAATGGGCAGAAAGAAATATGCTCTAGTAATTGTTGATGAATATACTAGATATACATGGGTGTATTTCTTATTAAAGAAGGATGAAACTGCTCAAATTCTGATGGATCATGTAAATCTACTGGACAAAGGATCACAGCACAAAGTCAAAATAATAAGGAGTGATAATGGAACTGAATTCAGAAACTCAATAATGGAAGCTTTCTGCAAGGAAAGAGGAGTCAAACAAGAATTTTCTGCACCTGGAACTCCACAGCAAAATGGTGTAGTTGAAAGAAAGAACAGAACCTTAATTGAAGCTGCCAGAACTATGCTTGATGAAGCAAAATTACCAACTTATTTCTGGGCAGAAGCTGTTCAAACTGCTTGTTTTACTCAAAATGCAACTCTGATCAACAAGCATGGAAAAACACCATATGAGATGGTGAAAAACAAGAAGCCAAATTTGAAATATTTTCATATATTTGGATGCAAATGCTTTGTGTTGAAGACTCATCCTGAACAGTTGACAAAGTTCGAGTTAAAAGCTGATGAAGGAATCTTTGTTGGCTATCCATTGTCAACAAAAGCATTCAGAGTTTACAATCTGAGAACTAAGGTAATCATGGAATCCATACATGTGTCATTTGATGACAAGAAAATAATTGGACTTGAAGACAAGGATGGATATGATCAACTATGTTTTGAAAATGAAGATCTATTCTCTGATGATGTAAACTCTGACGAAGCAGGTTTGACAAACTCTGACGGAGCATACTCTGAACCTCTACTGGTAAATACTGAAGAAACTGAAAATTCTCAAATTGAACAAAATAGAGAACCAGTTGAGGGGGAGCGTGAAGAAGCTCAACAAGACACAGCAAGTGAGTCAGTTGAGGAAACTGATTCAAACTCTGACAGTTCAAACACTGAGCCATCCAATTCAAGAGGAGCCTCAGATACTGCAGAAAGTCAACGTATGAATCAGGAGAGCATGGATCAAGGGGGAGGATTCAATAATGATGCAAGACACCACTTACCAACAGCAAGAAAGTGGACACAGGCACGCACACCTGATCTCATAATTGGAGATCCTGATGCTAGTGTGAGAACTAGAAGTGCAACAAACAATGAGTGTCTGTATCATGCTTTCTTGTCTCAAACAGAACCAAAGAAAGTGGAGGAAGCTCTTCAAGATGCTAATTGGATTACAGCAATGCAAGAAGAGTTAAATGAATTTGAAAGAAATGAAGTCTGGACACTTGTACCTAGACCAAAGAATAGATCAATTGTAGGTACAAAGTGGGTTTTCAGAAACAAGACTGACAGTGAAGGTGTGATTACAAGGAACAAGGCTAGACTTGTGGCTAAAGGTTATTCACAACAGGAAGGAATTGACTATGATGAAACCTTTGCTCCAGTTGCAAGATTGGAGGCCATAAGAATTTTTCTGGCCTATGCTGCACACAAGAAGTTTAAAGTCTTTCAGATGGATGTAAAGAGTGCTTTTCTCAATGGGAAGCTTGAAGAAGAAGTGTTTGTTGAACAACCACCAGGATTTGTAGATACCAAGCATCCAGATTATGTCTACAGGCTTGACAAGGCATTATATGGACTAAAGCAAGCACCAAGAGCATGGTATGAAACTCTTGCTCAATTTCTTTTAGAAAGTGGGTTCACAAGAGGGACAATTGATAAAACCTTGTTTTATTTCAATTCTGGTGATGATTTGCTTTTAGTTCAAATTTATGTAGATGATATTATTTTTGGATCTACTAATGACAAACTTTGTAAGAAGTTTGCAAAGCTTATGCAATCCAGGTACCAAATGAGCATGATGGGAGAGCTTAGTTATTTTCTAGGCTTACAGGTCAAGCAAACAGATGATGGGATTTTTATCAATCAAGCAAAATATACCAGAAATCTTCTCAAGAAATTTGGTATGCTTGATAGTTCATCTGCTACAACTCCCATGGCTACAGCAACGAAGCTTGACAAAGACACAGGAGCCTCAGTAGATATGACTAACTACAGAGGAATGATAGGGTCTTTACTGTATCTTACTGCAAGTAGACCTGATATCATGTATGCAACATGTCTTTGTGCAAGATTTCAAGCAGATCCCAGAGAGCCTCATCTAACAGCTGTAAAAAGGATCTTCAAATATCTCAAAGGAACCATAACCCTGGGTTTGTGGTATCCTAGAGAATCAGAGTTTAAGTTAATTGGTTACTCTGATGCAGATTTTGCAGGCTGTAAGATAGACAGAAAAAGTACAAGTGGAAGCTGTCAATTTTTAGGTGACAGATTGGTTTCTTGGTACAGTAAGAAACAGAAATCAATTTCTACATCCACTGCAGAAGCAGAGTATATAGCAGCTGGTAGCTGTTGTGCACAGATTTTATGGATGAAGAATCAATTGCTGGATTATGGATTAAGGTACTCTAGAATACCTATCTTCTGTGATAACCAAAGTGCTATTGCTATGACAGGAAATCCAGTACAGCATTCCATGACAAAGCACATCAGCATAAGGTATCATTTTATCAGAGAACATGTGGAAGAAGGAAACATTGAGCTTCATTTTGTGTCTACAGACCAACAACTTGCAGATATCTTCACCAAACCTTTGAGTGAAGCTACTTTTACAAGATTGGTAAATGAACTTGGAATGATCTCTGGTTCTGACTAGAGATACGGGTTAGACTCACTTTTTATGTTCATGATTTCTTACATGTGTTAACTGTTTTGTGCACCAGCATGTTAAACTCTGATGATAAACTCTGTGAAGTGTCAGTCATACTCTGAACGTAAACTCTGATGTTAAACTCTGTTGGTCATACTCTGGTAATTACAGTTTAATGCTATTCTCTGGTAATTTTGTCTGAAACATATGGACCAATGAAGAAATTTGTATGAAGCATAATTCTCAGTAAGTAATTGTGAATCCTTAAGAGTTGATAGATTCTGATCTCAAATATGTGCAGTAAGCTAACACAGCATGATACTGTCTCTATATTTATAGCATCTCTTAGTTTATTGATCCTATACACTGAGTCTGTATTAGCTGTTTGCATTCTCTCTCATAAGTTAATTATAATTACTGATGAAAAGTCTAAACTCTGATTATTTATTGCAAATAATTCACCCTCAAATCAAAAGATGCCAAATAGAGCACAAATTCCTTTGAGATCATGTTGTGCCTAGGAAGATCCAGGAACTTATTGTATGAAATAAGGGCTAAAATCTTTGATTTTTGGTGACTAGTGCCAACCACTGATTACTGGAAAAATAAAAAAAAAAAAAAAAATATATAAAAAAAAATAAATAAAAAAAATTAAAGGGGGTGAAAAATAAAAGACATATCCAAATGAAAGGATATCAGTAATACAGAGTTTAGATAGAAAAATCAGTGTCTATGTTATACATGAGAGTTTAGGCAACCAGTTTTTACTACTTTAGTTTGTGGATTTTATGCACTTTGAGATGATCTAAATATTGATTTCGGTAAACTCTGCTACTACACACACATTTTTCACAACTGTACAGATTGAGAAAAGAGTTTATTTACAAAGAAGGACAAATGGTAAACACTGATGTATTGTGTGAAATACGCCGAGGTTACTTTGTTTTAATCTCTGATGGTTAAAATAACTTCTTTGTTTCAGACAGTTAATAATTTTGAGATTAGTCATTTGTTTTTCGGAAAAAGTATGATTGGTTGGAGAACAGAAAGAGTATGTTTATTAAGTCCTGTTTGTGATCTGTATTGCTGCTGAGTATGTTAGTTAATTGGTTAAAGTTTTTTTTCCAATTACTATGCAATATTGATAATACTGAAATGTAAAGAAACAAATTTTTCATTAATTGATTCAAATTTACATTCAGACAATTTCATACTCATGTTAAGCTAATCTTTCTGGTACATACTAATCACTATGGTTACAAAAGAGAAGATCTATTTAACCAGGACAAGTACTTGAATGCTACATCTGCAGCAGAAGAGCTAGAAACAGAAGCTATTGTGCTCTGTTACTTCTGGGATTGCTTGACAACATCCTGAAGATGAATCATCATCATCATCATCTTTTTGGATTCCCTTTCTGCTTTGCAGCTTGCAGGACTCCAAGAAGATTGTTTCCTCAGTACCCATCAGGAAACTCTGCTGGAAGAGCATCATACATATCTCCATAGTATGATCGTCTGCTAAGATGGGCACATCATATGGACCGGGACGGATGATGTGCACATAAGGATTAGAGATTGGTCCTTCTGCTATTTCATCATCTGCTATAAGACCTTCATCATTCAGAAAAGAAAGAACAAGAAACTCATCGATGATGTAGTTTGCTTGTTGAGGCCAGTTCATGTTCAAGAATGATTCGACATCCATGAACTCAAACGTTCCTGCCATTTGGTGTTTAGTAATTTTAAGATATGAAGCCTGTTGTTACAATGCTTGAGCTTTTAAAGCATTCAACAGGGTAACTGAAGGGTTTTTACAAGAATCGAAGCGCTTGGGATACTAAGGTGCGGAGTTTCGAGACAGTCATTATTATTTTGACTGTTGAGTTCCTTTGTACTTTATTATTTAAATTGATAATTTTATTATTATTGATTTTTTCTTTTAAGCGAATATTTTGAGTATTATATGTGATGACAGGTGTCTCCACGTTTGCACGTGTGTATTGGAAGTTGTTAGATACAGCTGTCAGCGTATTCACGTTTGACATCTGTCCCACTAACATACTTTTAATCCTTACAGTTATTATTTAATACACTACATACACACGATTCAATCTTTTACGCATTTCATCTTTTCATAACATTTTACTCACACACAAACACTCAAACACTTTCAAAGCCCAGTACTTCTTGTTTTCAAATCTTACTAATGGCAACTACAGCGTTTATTGCTTCTGAATTAGAATTTGTCCCAAATAACTACTCAGCTCCTGTAGCGAATGAGAACGCACCGGAGGCGTTTCATTTGATTCAGAGTTTCTTGTTAAACTCTGATATTGGCACTGCTCTCACCGCACCATCGAAGCTGTCTGCAACACAAATCAAATCTTTTTGGCAGACAGGTGTTTATGATAATGGAGGAGAGTCTGGATCTCCATCTATCATTTTTCAATATGAGGACAATGACTATGCTGTTACTCCTACTACTGTTCGTGATGCTTTGGGTCTTGAAGATTTCAATGCATTCACAATCTCTGTTGGCGACTCTGAGCTAGTCAGGATGATGAACGAAATAGGTTACTCTGGACCACTGATAAAGATTGGTCAATTGAAGCGACCGCTCTTGAGAAAGGAATGGAGTTTCTTTTTCGACTGCATTACAAGAGCGTTCGGGAAAAAGTGCACAAACTGGGATGCAATTCCCACTGATAGTCTACAGATCGGGTATTCTCTTCTCTATGGCAGTCAATTTGATGTTGCTAGATTAGTTTTAACTAATATTGGTGAGAAAATGCTAGAGAATAGAAATGTTGTTTACTTCTCTAGGTTTTGTCAATTGATATTCAATCATTGCTGTCCTGATGTTGAGATTTTAGATGAGGATGTAATTCTTTCATTTAAATTGCACAAACGTATATTCTCTGATCTTATCAACAAGGACAACAAGAAAGGAGAAGTTGGTTCTTTAATGTTACCTGCATCTGTGCAACAATTTCTTGACAACTTACAACAGCAAAATGTCTCAACTGCTGAAGCTGGACCTTCTGTATCTCAACCACAGAGGTCAAAGAGATCTAAAGTTCGAGCAGTTAAGTCTGATTTGCAACAACCTGAAGCTGAGGTATCAAATGTTGATGTTGTGCCTCAGAGAAAAAGAATGAAGAAAAAGAGAGCCCAAAGGGAAAAGACTGTTGCTGCTGATTCTGTTGCAGACTCAGATACTGAAGCTGATGAAGAAAATCTTCATCAGAGAAAGAGAAGATTAGTTGCTAATCAACTTTTTGGTGATATTATTGCAAATTTGAATAAAGAACCTGAGGAAACAGAAGCTCCTACATCAAAAGCTGATGATGTAGTTGAGGAAGCTGCTGCATACTCTGACAGCAGGATTGTGGATCATGAAGATACTATACTAGAAGCTGATCAAGCCACTACTGAATTAGTAGAACAAATTGCTTCTCACACAGAAATCATTTCTCTTGATTTTGAGAAAGGTGAGGAAGTTGATCAGATTCGAGTTGATCCAGTTCCAGAAGCTGTTGCTGTACATGTAGATGCAACAGACAATGATCATGAAGATACTGTCTTACTTGAAACTTTGCAACTCTGTTTTAAATTAAACTCTGTTATATGTTAAACACTGCATTTGTTAAAAGGTTTTGACATCATCAATTATATGTTTTAACTTGTACATTTTATTATGAACAAGTTGGGGGAGATTGTTAGATATAATTGCTAATGTTTGTTTATCAGTGTTTAAGCAACAGGTATTTACAAGAGTTTATCAGAAGTCAGTCAGAGTTTAGTTAAACTCTGACAGGGTGAAGAGTTTAATTGAAGCCGGTCAGAGTTTAGTTAAAGTCTGACAAGGTGAAAGTTGAATTAGCTGTCGGTGCAAAATTGAAGATTCTAGAAGCAATATATTCTGAAGATGGAAAGAAGCAGAATATATTGATACAGCTAAGGAGATTAGACAGAAGACTGAAGCAATCCTTAATTGATAAGTTTTGTATAGCTAACTTATAGGAATATCAATTAGATAAGGATTGTATGTAGCTGTGTACTATATAAACACAGATAGGTTATCCCTAGACGGGACGCGTGAATATTGATATATTATTCTTGTAACCTAGAAGCTCTTTGTGATTCATTAACATCATAAAGAGAGAAGCTGTTAATACGATTACAGTTTTATTGATTCATAAACAGTGTTTTTACTTATTGTTATTCTCATACATACTTGATTATATTGTGTATTCGGCCTAACAGGTTGTTCCACATACACTTCTGCTTCTAACTCCCCGTTCAGAAAAGCACTCTTCACATCCATTTGATATACTTTGTAATTAGAATGTGCTGCGAATGCCAGAAACATTCTGATGGCCTCAAGTCTTGCTACTGGTGCATAGGTTTCATCATAATCTATACCCTCTTCTTGAGAGTAACCTTTAGCAACCAGTCTGGCTTTTGTTTCTCGTTACAATGCCATCTTTATCCAATTTATTTCTGAATACCCATCTTGTTCCTATAACAGATTTTCCTTTAGGCTTGGGTACCAGCTTCCAAACTGATTGAGTTCATCTTGCATTGCAATCACCCAATCTGGATCATCTAGGGCATCTTCAACTTTCTTAGGTTCTGTTTCTGAAAGAAACCCAGAATAGTGACATTCATTTTGTGATGTCCTCCTAGTTCTCACTCCTGTGTTCGGATCACCAATGATCAAGTGAAAGGGATGATCTCTATTCCATACCCTTTGTCTTGGCAGACGCGATCTTGATGATTCTCCTTGTTCTAGATGTTGTGGAGTGTGACTAGTTAATCATTCTCCTGCTCCCCCTGAGTTGTTGTCAGTATGATCTGTTGACCCTATTGATTGACTAGTGGATCCGGTAGTAGTTTGAGTATTTCCACCACTATCACCACTTGGTCCAGAATCACTATCATTATCTTCATTATTAATAACTGTAACAACTCCAGGTTCTTCTTCAATGTCAGAGAGATCTCCTGATAGATTTTCAAATACCAAGGATTCAGAGTTCTCTCTTGCTTGCAGGCCTGGTCTTTTGGTGTCGTCAAATGTTACACTAAAGCTTTCCAACACCTTCTTATCTTCAATCACATACACCCTGTAAGCCTTAGATTCCAGAGAATAGCCCAGAAAAATGCCTTCATCTGCTTTGGCATCAAACTTGCCTAGATGTCCTCCATCTTTTAGTACAAAGCACTTTGCACCAAACACATGAAAGTACTTCAGTGTTGGTTTCTTGTTGGCCATTAACTCATACAGAGTCTTTTGATGATCTTTGTTAATCAGGGTTCGATTCTGAGTGTAGCAAGCTGTATTCACTGCTTTAGCCCAAAAGTAAGTGGGAAGTTTTGATTCATTTAACATAGTCCTTGCTGCTTCAACCAAGGTTCTGTTCTTCCTTTCCACTACTCCATTCTGTTGAGGAGTTCTTGGTGCTGAATACTGTCTTGATATTCCTTTCTCTGAGCAGAAATCATTAAGAACTGCATTCTTGAATTCAGTTCCATTGTCTGATCTGATTGTCCGCACAGGTAGCTTAGCTTCCACTTCTATCTTCTTGATGTGATCAATGATTAGTTGTGTTGCTTCATCCTTTGATTGTAAGAACAACACCCACGTGTACTTGGAGTAGTCATCCACCATCACTAATGCATATCTTTTTCTTGAAAGTGACATAACATTGACTAGACCAAATAAATCCATATGAATCAGCTGAAGAGGTTCAGCAAAGCTTGTTATTTATTTGCTTCTATGTGATGCTTTCTTTGACTTCCCTTTTTCACATGCTTCACATAGTCCCTCCTGATTGAATTCCATCAGGGGCAACCCTCTCACTAACTCTCTCTTTACCAAAGAGTTCATAGTTTTGAAGTTCAAGTGTGAGAGCTTCTTATGCCATAGCCAACTTTGTTCTGAAGAAGCCTTATTGTTGAAACATGTAACTTCTCCTTCACTGGAAGAACTTAAATCAGCTATAAACAAATTTCCTTTTCTCACTCCCAGTAGAGCAAGCTTCTCATCCTTCCTGTTTGTGATCAAGCACTTGTCCTTTCTGAAATCTACATTGTATCCTTTATCACAGAATTGACTGATACTTAGAAGATTGTGCTTCAATCCTTCAACAAGAGAGATGTTTTCAATGATGACATTCCCAATTCTCAGTTTACCATATCCCGTAGTGAATCCTTTGTTGTCATCTCCAAAGGTTACAATCGGGCCGGTCTTCTTAACCACCTCTGTAAGCAGGGACTCTTCACCTGTCATGTGTCTAGAACAGCCACTATCCAGAATCCACACGACCTTTGAGCTTTTAACCTTACCCTGAGATAATTGCGGTGATTCCTCTGAAGAGTCAGCCATTAGGGCAACATTTACATACTCTTCCTCTTCATCCGAATCTGTATCATCCCAGTGTTTTCCCTCTGCTATATAAGCTTTCCCTTTCTGCTTTCCAGACAATGCCTCCAGTTGCTGTTTCAGCTTGGCATTTTCCTTCTTCAAATCCTCATAAGAATATTTCTTTTCATAGACATCTTTCTTGTCTCTTGCTTGACGAGGCTTCCGGCATTCAGTGGCGAAATGCCCTAACTCATTGCAGTTGTAGCATCTTGATTTGCTTCTGTCAATCGAGCCAGTCTTGTAGCCTCCCTTAAAGCCTGTGCCAGGTGAATACTTGCTCTTTTGGAATTTGTTGGTTGAGCCCTTGAACTTATACTTAGGGTTTCTCTTGAAACGAATGTGGCTAAACTTTGTAGCTAAGTACGCCATGGTTTTGTCTTCCATTTGCTCAAGCTCTTCTAGGGTGTAGTAATCACTTTCATCAACACCCAGATTCACAGAATCCATTTCAGCTTCTATAATCACCTCCTTTCCAGCTCTAGGGGTTTGAACCTGAATATCAGAAGTTATTGGTTCATCCACTACAAGTGTTGCTGATCTCACAAGTGCATTGTGCTTGTTGTCCACTGTCCCTGGTCCGTAGATTATCACTCTTTGTTCCTGCTCCATCTCATAAGTCTTAAGCTTGCCATAGATCATCTCTAATGACATCTTAGTAAAATCTATTATTTCCCTTATGGATGAGGACTTGTGTTCTACATAATGGGGCAGTGTCATCATGAACTTCCTATTTGTTTCTCTCAGTGGATAGGTCTTCCCTTTCATTGCTAATTCATTAAGCAGTTTAATATATTTCTCAAAGACCTGAGTTATACTTTCTCCAGGAAGAGACCTAAATGATTCATACTGAGAAGTCAGGATGTCCAATCTGTTTTCCTGCACGTCTTCAGTTCCTTCCAATATTAAGTTTATGGTATCCCACATATGTTTCCCGCTTGTACAGCTCATTATCTGATAGCTCATTTCCTTGTCTGCGGAATCTTTCAATATCAGCATCAAACCTGTATCCAATCGAATCAGTTCTTTATCTGAATCTGTGTACTCAGAGATATCCTTAGGTGTGGTGCCTGGGGGTATTCTGGTACCTTCAGGAGTTGTCGTTTCATCAACTGATTTCATTGGTACAAATGGCCCGTTCTCTAAAATTCCAATATACAACGGATTAGATGCCTTGATAAATAACATCATTTTCATCTTCCACAAACCGAAATCATCTCTTGTAAACGGGGGAACTTTAATACCAGCAGTTGTCTTTGGAGCACTCATGGTTTCTAAAAATTTCAAATTGTTTAAAATTCAAGAAATTCCAATCAAATGAAAAATTTTGAAAGTTAAAAAATTTGCTTCGAATTTTCAAGCTGTGTTTGATTTTGGTCTCATTCACCGGATCTGATTTGTACGTCAATCAAATAGCTCTGATACCAATTGTTAGGTCCAAAGTATCGTAGAAGGGGGGTTGAATACGATACTCAAAAATTCTTCAATTTCGTTCGCGGATAAATCATTCAGTTCAACTACGAAATCAAATACACCAAATCAAAACAAGAGTCGGGGAATATATCGTTTTATAAATATAATCCGCGAGGGGTGCTACAATTCTAATCCGTAGATTAGCTTCAATGAGTTCTAGGTTATACACAATCAATACAATGATAGAATTCTGAGCAATATTAATTTCTCTGATTTTCTCTCTGGCTCAAACTCTCTCTTCGTAATTGCTTCTGTGATCTACCTGTTAACTGAAGAAGACACAACTTCTTTCCTCTGTTAATTGTAGACTGAATTTAGAAAACTATCGAACCAAATTAATCAAATAATCTTGGCCGTCCATTTTCCAATCAACCTGACAAACAAACACCTTTTCACCTGCTCCTCAAATTGAAAAACCATCGAATTATAAAAGTAATTTTCCATTCGATAGTTTTTAAATAAAAACTATCGAATGACAAATTACTTAATAATAGTTTTCTGATAGATTTCCTTAATCTCATTCGATGGTTTTCTTTTAAGAAAAACCATCGAACCATTTGCTTTTGTCCTTAATCATTTTAGAAAACCTTTTGAGTTTCAGGGTGTATAGATTTAGACTAAATCAATTTCTTCTGAGACGATAAAACAACTTGATCTTTTTAAGTGTTGTCAACTGGTGCAACTGGTCTGGTTCACAGATGAATAACACTTGATCAATTCTTCTATGTCTTCAATTCAATGCTGCTGATAAGTCCTTTGTTGATATGGTTGCTTCAAATAAATCACTGGAACCCTGTGGTACTAACCCTAAATCATTTACATACTTCTGTAGTCTTGAAAGTCTTTTTTCTTTAACTGTCACTGAGGCTTGAACATTTTCATGAACTTCTTTTCGTGACCTGTTTACGGACTTCAAGAATACATACCATATTTTGATTTTTTGAGTTTACCTTTTCTTCTTTGATTCTGGATTCCTGTGCTTCTGTTAATATTATTGTCTATCTTGTCCTTTGTTGTGTTGTAGTTATCTCTGTTACATCTTATGTTACATTATGCTTTACATTTTATGCTCAGGAAATTAGGTAGGTTATTGTTTCTATAAAATTTGATTAAGGGTATTGCATGACGATTATGGGAGTAAAGTTAGTGGGTTTACCTTTGGTCTATTAAATATATGTCAAGCCGCTTTATGTCGTTGATCTGGTGCTCCATCGTCCCTACCTTTACGAGCACACCGCATACATCTGAAATAAAAGGAGAGGAATGGATTTAAGAAAAGTAGTTAGGTGTTGCTTTAATGCCATTTTGCGGTAT
Source organism: Heracleum sosnowskyi (assembly GCA_030848705.1). Taxonomy (NCBI): domain Eukaryota; kingdom Viridiplantae; phylum Streptophyta; class Magnoliopsida; order Apiales; family Apiaceae; genus Heracleum; species Heracleum sosnowskyi. Next base: position 103,537,481 of record CM061245.1, read on the forward strand.
GATAAATAGTTTATTTAGGCGATGACCACTTAGAGTTTCCGTGGCGCCAGTTCTACATTTAAGCGTCTCCACCGAACATAAGCCGAATTTAAATTTGGGAATTGAAGAACCATCGAAGCAGCCACGTATTTCCGTGTTTTTATCTAAGACGATTATTGTGTCAGTATCTATTGGCTTCAAGTATGACTGTGCTGGTACTATTTTGAAATTGGTAATGTAATATATCAGGCCTTCACACACCAAAGGTAGCAGATGGGCTCGTTCTGTGACATCCGTTACTGCCCATTACATATTATTTTGCGCAAGATTCACACAAAAGTGAGGCAAAATGATGTTGTTATAACTCGTGTTTAGAAGAAAGACATAAGCCACTGACCTTTGCATCGATGATGATGAAGTTTGTCATCATGTCGTAATGGTTGCGCAAGGAGAAACTGTCACATACTCTAATTAAGCGCACTTTTATCTTCACATAATGAGTGCCATGCCTCAGGCTTGTAATGTTGTCCATTGAAGGTCTTGAGAAGTTTTTTTCTGAAGTTGCCTGACGTGGGCACCGTGTGTAGAAAGTATTTAGAGCCACATGTTCCATATTGCTCTGTGTGTGCAACCTCTTAAATATGTCAGTGCACTTTATACCGTGCCTCAATTAGTTCTTTCACATTCTTGGAGATCAGTTTGGTCTCAAGGGGTGTAGTGGGCGGGGAAAGGCTTCCGTTACAGTTAATTAATATATTAGAAATCAAATCCTAGCTAATAGGCAGAAGCCGCAAACATTTTAATTGGCAAATACAATCTAAACGTAAAATAGTTGTTTTTTTAAAGACAAACCCAAAGGACAGAACAACAAATAAAAATATTGCTTGCATAATCAATGCATATATTTGCGAATATATAACAGAAGGAACCGTGCTAATATAAATTTTGGTTGTATTACCACAATTATTATAATCAAATATGATGTTCTGGCGCTAGTAAAATTAATGAAGAAATATATTGTGGTGTAATAAAACAGTTAAAGATGTATTAATTTTTTCCGTAACATTCTTCGGTAAAGTAATACAACACAATATTTTAAAAAATAAACATTTATGAAACACCCATCCCACAAACACAGAAGCACACCTTTATATGAATCTTTAACTAATGAAAATTTTAAATATAATTTTTTTTATTATTCTTTTTTACATGAATTATTTGTAATTCTTACCACCACTAAACTTTTAAAAATAAGTAACTGAACTGTTTCAACTCTGGAACGAATTCATTTCTGACTAATTGGCAAAGATATCTTCAAGAAAACAACCAAAAACCAAAAAAACTATACTTTATCTTTAGGATAACTTAAACCGACATATCAACAACAATATGATGTTTAGCATTTGTTGTATTACAAACTATTTCTGCAACAGTTTTAAGCAATTGTCGATATTATATTTTGAAAATGATACCACAATCCTGGAACAAAATAATAATCAAGTTATTGTTTCATGTAAAGGCAAAACCTAAATGGAAGAGTTCAACCTACACGTTCACAACAGAAGTATAGACCTTCAACTAAAGCGAATCTAATAGGTTCAACTTAAATGAAACAGCTAACATGGACATGCTTCCACATGTGTCGAATTACTAACATCTCCTATGGTATAGCATCCCTATCATTGTAGCCTACAGGGTACCTCCTTACAGTAGATATTTTAAGGCTGTGGCTGGGTGCGTATTTAAATTAGCACCACATAAACCCTTAACAATTCTCCAGCACAAATCAACATGTTTGAGAAGATTTTTTTTTAAAAAAAAAAATTCTGTAGAAAATGTAAACATAATAAATTGTAATAGCATGCATCCCAGAAGAGTTTCCACTATGGCCATGAGCAACGGGTTTTTTTTTTAACCTTGATAAAGTTTAAAGGTGGCAGTTTGAGAGAGGCAGGTTCTCTGGAATTGCCGCAAACATCTGTTGCGGACCAATTTTTTCATAACCTTGGTCAGCTTTTCCCCTATACCAGGTCACTAAATATTTCACGATACACGAGATTCTTGGTATAAACTGCACATTGCACAGCCTCGTCAACACACAAAATTTTTAAACCCAGGGGGGAGGTAACTCGGGAGACAACTGAAAGAGTTTGTCCTAAAATCCAATCATGTATGATGGTTTAGGAAGAGCTTTCTTGTACTCTTATTTGATTTCATTAATATAAATAAAAGACTTGTTTTGTTTTTATTACGGGCTTTATCTATTTAAAGTGTTTTTAAATAAGATGTTCCATAGTTTAGAGTAAAGCTTCTAGAATTATAATGAGATTGTAATAGTGAGATCTAGAAGATGATAACTCTAGACTTAAACAGTTCCTGATCATAGGATAACTAATCGGAAGTTAGTGAATCCGCAAAGATTGGTACATACTATGCTTGCTCCCTTCAGGAGGATGTCTGTTCTCATAGGCATTTGTGTGGTGACACTATAGCTAGTATGTAGGTGCTTGTTAGGGAATAAGTTCACTGAACATGACTCGATAAGTTGAATAGCTAATGGAGTTTACTCACGTGTCAATAGTTATTCACTGAGTGATAGTTGTACAAGTGTCCTTAGACTTGAGATCATTAGAGTTATCTTGTATATAATGAACTATGCTTTGGATTAGTCCTTAGTCTCAAGGACATCCATTAGGTCTATTCTGGGCATAGGGATTTGTGTATGGAGATAGTTAACGTCAATAGACGATCTACCCCTTCCAGTATAGGAAGTGAATATCCTATGTTATTCTTAGTATGCGAGTTCTGGAATCTCTGGCCAGAGTGAATGAAATTAGAAAGGAGTTTCTAATTTGCATTAATATGAACTTTGCATTATGAATAAGAAATCATATGATTAAATCTGATAGGCTTGACACGAGTTCCGTGCCTTGTATTTAATCGGGATATTGTAGGGTAGAAGGAATTGATTGTACTGTAACTAGTCACTGACAGGTTCTTGGTATTCTAAGCAGTGAATTCATATTATCCGGATAGTCGCGATATGTTGAGAAGCATCACTCACGATGTAGAATAAATATAATTAATCAGTTAATTATATTTAATGAATTTTAGAATTCATATAAATAAATAAAAGTTTATTATTATTTATTTCTACTACCGGCTTAATATTGAACCTACAGGGTCACACCATAAAAAGATTAATTTATTGATGAAGGTATTTTGAGAGAGAATAATAATAATGATTAAAATAGTTTTAATTATTATTTAAACATTTTATAAGAGAAAGTGAGGGATTTATATATTAATATATATTGATATATTAAATATACTAACCCTACTTGAGCCCTATATAAAGGATGAGATGAGATGAGTTAGACACACTTTTTTGTTTTTGTGAAAAACCTAGTTGCCTCTCCTTCTTCTTCATCTCTCTCTCTCTCTCAAAAGAAAAAGGAAAACCTCCATTTTTATAAAGCTTCAAGTTTTATAAAAAGCTTCATCGAAGAATTATTCTTGGTGGATACCGGTAGAGGGCTTCACACTCTGAGAAGCTACTGCTAGAATCCATTTTATAAAGCTTCGATTTTCAAGGTATGGTTACGATTCCTCCGCTCTTTCATTTTATATGTTTTTCTATATGTGCGATACATGGTTTTTACGGAAAAAATGTTATATCACGCTTCCGCTCATCCGTAAATTCCTTCAATGGTATCAGAGCAAGGTTATGCATATAGAGATTCATATAAAAAAAAATTCAGATTTTTTTATGCATGTATGGATTTATTATGATTTTTGCAAGTATATTTAGATTTAATTATGAATTAATTCGAAATATTATTTGCATGAGATTTTGACCATTGATCTGGGTTCTACAAGTGTTGTGGATCATCTAGGTATTTATTTCATAATTTTGTGATGTGTAGATTATTTGTTATGAATTGTTTAAAATTGTTTTAATTAAAATTCATAAAATAATTATGCATGTTGAAATATATGAATTAAAATTTGCACAAGGACCCCATAGATACTTGCTTATTTTTGCTTTTGTTTGATTTCAGAAATCATATTATTTTGATTTTTTATTAATTTATTAATTAATTGTTAATTAATTTATTAATATTAAAATGAAATAATAATAACAATAAATGCATTAATGGCTAGGCAGTTTTTTTTTGTGTTTTAAATGCTTTATAGCATAGAATTGTTGTAACTTACTTAACATTAAATAAAAAATGTTTTTTTTTATTAATTGTGTTTTTAGTGTAATAAAAGCTAGAGGAGTTACAAAAATATAAATTAAAAAAAAAAAAAAAACTGCTGCTGGCCGCGCGCGCGTGGCGCGCACTCGCTGGAAAGGGTGTAACGCATGCGTTACAGACCTTGTAACGCATGAGCGTCATGCGTTACACAATTAATAGCTTTTAATTGTTGTAACGCATGAGCGTCATGCGTTACAGCCCCTCTGTCCACATTAAATTTGATTTTTTGGGAGTTTGGTAACTCCGTTTTGGGCGTGCAATATACCGTTGGATTCGTTTTTCCGAGACGGATCTAATGGAGTGGTCAAATATTTTTTATATAAAAGTTTGGAACTGTTTATATTCCCGGATGTGTTTTAAAGCATGTATTAATTGTTTTAATTGCTTTTAAATACTATAATAAATCCATACATCATTATATCATTGTATGACATGATATTACTTGCATGCTTACTTATTTATTTATTTTTATATATGAGATATATGCCTATATTTACCATGCGATGATAGATTTAGGTGAACTTAAATCAATATAAGGCGTGCTCTAGAAAATCTAGAATAGGAATCGTTTCTTGCCTTAACAATAATATTATGAGTACAACCATGAGATTCTTATGTTTATGAAACATAGAGTGAAATACTCTTTTGATGTTGAAAATGAAAATTTCTGTCTAGGCCGTTGGGTTTTAAGCGGGACCGATGTGACCCCTCCAACACACTGGGAATTTTTCATTTAAATATCATAATTGTATTTTGTTCAAGAAAAAGAGAATCTCCTAGTAATATGATTATGGTTGTAACATAATATAATCCCTCTAAAATTAAATAATATCAAGTAGTAATTGGCCAATGACACAACGGGCTTGTGTCGGTCATAGCCTTCCAACATGGTAGAAAGTAGTTCTTATTTTTAAATCATTGTCGTTTCGTGCTACAGCCGAGGGTTTTGATTTCGAAATTAGAAATACTTGTCTATTACATAGAGATGTGTACAATGAATTAGAATCTAATGGTCGTTACGTGCTACAGCCGTGGGCTGTTGGAGACTGATTCAATTGTATGAAATGTTGGGTTAGACTTGACTTAGAATATTGAGTTTGTCGTGCTACAGCCGTGACTCAATTATTCAAGAGGCTAAAGTTTTATTAGGGAATAACATGAGATGTAATTGACAAGAGTTGTCTGCCTACTGAACATCACATGGCGTTTCGTGCCACAGCCGAGGTTGTGTGATGGAATGTAGGATCCCTATTCCCACTAGCATTATGAATGCTTAATTTTTCCACTTAGGGGGTTGTATAAATTAGATAAACTAGTGGGAGCCACTTATGAATAAAGACCCGATTCATATAGTGTTTTAAAATGAAATTGAATATTTGCTAAGTGTTGTTATGTGTTTATCATTTACAGATTTACTATATACAATATGTCTTCTGCACTATCACTCCGGAGCATATTGGATGCTCACAAATTGACTGGTCCCAATTTTGCTGACTGGCTTCGAAACCTGAAAATTGTTCTCAGGGTTGAGAAGCTGGAATATGTGCTTAACTCACCTAAACCTACTGAACCTACTGATGATGCACATGATGATGAACATGTTGTGTATCGTAAGTGGATAGATGATGCAAATGTTGCTCAATGTATCATGCTAGCTTCCATGAACGTTGAGCTACAGAAGCAGCATGAGCTTATGGATGCTCACACTATCCTAACGCATCTACAAGAGTTGTATGATGTGGCAGGGAGGACAGCTCGATATGAGATATCGAAGGAGCTATTCCGCTGTAGGATGTCTGAGGGAACATCTGTGAATGACCATGTACTTAAGATGATCAATTTGATTGAACGTCTTGGACAACTTGGTTTTGTCATGGATGGGCAGCTAAACCAAGACTTGGTCTTGCAATCGCTCCCAGATTCGTTTTCGCAGTTTGTTGTGAACTTTCACATGAATAAGCTGGACGTCAGCCTAGCTGAACTCCACAACATGTTGAAGACTGCGGAATCGAATTTTCCCTCTAAGAAGAGTTCTGTTCTTCTAATTGGTGAAGGTTCCAATCCTAAGAAAAGGAAGAAGAACCCTCCTAAGAAGAAGAAAGTGGGTGAGAAAAAGCCGATTCCACCAAAAGCTGAAGACCCCAAGAGCAAAGCTCTTTGCTTCCACTGTAACGAGGTGGGGCACTGGAAGAGGAATTGCAAGGTTTACCTTGCAGAATTGAAGAAGAAGGGTAGTGAGACTGCCGCTTCTGGTTCAGGTATGTTCATGATTGAAGTGAATATGTCATTAAATCAAATTTCTACTTGGGTATTAGATACCGCCTGTGGTTCTCATATTTGCAATTCGTTGCAGGAACTAAGGGGGAGTAGGACTCTTGAGGAAGAGAAGGTGATTCTACGGATGGGAAATGGAGCAAGAGTTGCTGCTGAAGCTGTAGGATCATTTGATTTACATATGCCTACGGGCAAGACTATTGTTTTTAAATAATTGTTATTTTTTTCCCTCGATTGTGAGGAATACTATTTCTATTCCCATGTTAGACTTGGTTGGATTTTCGTTTGTTATTCAGAATAATAAATGTTCAATTCTTAGAAATAATGTTCTTTACGGTAGTGGTATTTTAAATAATGGTCTCTATGTATGTGACATAGAGCATAATTTACTACAAATTGAACATACTAATAAAAGGAGAAATCGAACTTTGTTAGACATGGTTCGATCCATGATAAGCTATGCAGATCTTCCAGTATCACTTTGGGGTTATGCATTGGAAACCTCGGCATATTTACTGAATAAGGTGCCTTCCAAATCTGTTCCTCAAACTCCATATGAGATATGGAAAGAAAGGAAACCGAGTCTTAAACACGTTAAGATTTGGGGATGTCCAGCTTATGTCAAGAAAGTTGACCCTGATAAGCTGGAATCTCGATCCGTTAAATGTAAGTTTGTGGGATATCCTAAAGAGACTTTAGGGTATTACTTTTACACCGATCATAGGGTATTTGTCTCCAGACATGCTACCTTCTTGGAAAAACAGTTTATCCTTGAAGGGAACAGTGGGAGCAACATTGAACTTAAAGAAGTTCATGAAACACAAACTACTACGGTTCAAGAGGAAACACCTGTTCAAACTGAACAACCTTATTTGGCATAGTGTTGACTCAGAGAAATGGCAGAGTGCCATGAAATCCGAAATGGATTCTATGTATGCCAACCAAGTATGGACTTGATTGAAGCACCTGAGGATGTTAGACTTATTGGGTGCTAAAAGGTATACAAGAGAAAGATTGGAGTAGATGGCCAGGTGGAGACCTATAAGGCCTGGCTCGTGGCAAAAGGATTCAAACAAAGGCAAGGGATTGACTTTGATGAAACTTTTTACCTGTAGCCCTACTCAAATCAATTCGGATTTTGCTTGCGATCCATATATGGATTGAAGCGAGCTTCTCGTAGATGGAACATCCGTTTTGATGAGACAATCAAAGAGTTTGGTTTTATCAAAAACATAGATGAACCATGTGTTTACAAGAAGGTTAGTGGGAGCGCGGTAACATTTCTTGTGTTGTATGTGGATGACATACTTCTTATAGGAAATGACATACCGATGCTGCAATCAGTCAAAGTGTGGCTATCAAAGAACTTCACTATGAAGGACTTGGGAGAGATATCCTAGATTCTCGGTATGAAGATCTATAGAGATAGATCGAGAAGAATGATAGGTCTTAACCCAAGGTACATACATCGAGAAAGTGCTTAAAAGGTTTAGCATGGAAAACTCCAAGAGAGGTCTCATACTGATGAGCCATGGAGTATCTCTTTCCGAGAAGATGTCTCCTAAGACACCTGAGGAAAGAGAGCGTATAAGTAAGATTCCTTATGCTTCAGCAATAGGATCTATCAAGTACGCGATGTTATGTACTAGGCATGATATTTCTCATTCAATTAGTTTGACGAGCAGATATCAGTCGGATCCAGGTGAAGACCACTGGAAAGAAGTGAAGAACATCCTTAAGTACTTGCGAAGGACTAAGGATATTTTTCTTGTTTTGGTGGATCTGAGTTGAAAATAGAGGGTTATACTAACTCTAGTCTTCAATCAGAAAGTATTGATAGCAAATCCATGTCAGGGTACGTGTTTACTCTGAAGGATGGAGCGATTAGTTGGAAGAGTTCCAAACAGCCTACAACGGCTGACTCAACAGCGGAAGCAGAATTTATAGATGCAAGTGACACTGCAAAACTGTTTTGTGGCGCTTTCTTTTGATTAGGGAGATCATTGAAAGTAGAGATGTCAACATTGAGAGAGTTGACACACATAACAACATAGTAGACCCACTCACTAAGTCGCTATCTCAGATTCACTTCGATCGTCATAATGAGTGAATGGGTATTAGATACCAGAGTGATTGGCTTTAGTACAAGTGGGAGATTGAAAGAGTTTGTCCTAAAATCCAATCATGTATGATGGTTTAGGAAGAGCTTTCTTGTACTCTTATTTGATTTCATTAATATAAATAAAAGACTTGTTTTGTTTTTATTACGGGCTTTATCTATTTAAAGTGTTTTTAAATAAGATGTTCCATAGTTTAGAGTAAAGCTTCTAGAATTATAATGAGATTGTAATAGTGAGATCTAGAAGATGATAACTCTAGACTTAAACAGTTCCTGATCATAGGATAACTAATCGGAAGTTAGTGAATCCGCAAAGATTGGTACATACTATGTTTGCTCCCTTCAGGAGGATGTCTGTTCTCATAGGCATTTGTGTGGTGACACTATAGCTAGTATGTAGGTGCTTGTTAGGGAATAAGTTCACTGAACATGACTCGATAAGTTGAATAGCTAATGGAGTTTACTCACGTGTCAATAGTTATTCACTGAGTGATAGTTGTACAAGTGTCCTTAGACTTGAGATCGTTAGAGTTATCTTGTATATAATGAACTATGCTTTGGATTAGTCCTTAGTCTCAAGGACATCCATTAGGTCTATTCTGGGCATAGGGATTTGTGTATGGAGATAGTTAACGTCAATAGAGGATCTACCCCTTCCAGTATAGGAAGTGAATATCCTATGTTATTCTTAGTATGCGAGTTCTGGAATCTCTGGCCAGAGTGAATGAAATTAGAAAGGAGTTTCTAATTTGCATTAATATGAACTTTGCATTATGAATAAGAAATCATATGATTAAATCTGATAGGCTTGACACGAGTTCCGTGCCTTGTATTTAATCGGGATATTGTAGGGTAGAAGGAATTGATTGTACTGTAACTAGTCACTGACAGGTTCTTGGTATTCTAAGCAGTGAATTCATATTATCCGGATAGTCGCGATATGTTGAGAAGCATCACTCACGATGTAGAATAAATATAATTAATCAGTTAATTATATTTAATGAATTTTAGAATTCATATAAATAAATAAAAGTTTATTATTATTTATTTCTACTACCGGCTTAATATTGAACCTACAGGGTCACACCATAAAAAGATTAATTTATTGATGAAGGTATTTTGAGAGAGAATAATAATAATGATTAAAATAGTTTTAATTATTATTTAAACATTTTATAAGAGAAAGTGAGGGATTTATATATTAATATATATTGATATATTAAATATACTAACCCTACTTGAGCCCTATATAAAGGATGAGATGAGATGAGTTAGACACACTTTTTTGTTTTTGTGAAAAACCTAGTTGCCTCTCCTTCTTCTTCATCTCTCTCTCTCTCTCAAAAGAAAAAGGAAAACCTCCATTTTTATAAAGCTTCAAGTTTTATAAAAAGCTTCATCGAAGAATTATTCTTGGTGGATACCGGTAGAGGGCTTCACACTCTGAGAAGCTACTGCTAGAATCCATTTTATAAAGCTTCGATTTTCAAGGTATGGTTACGATTCCTCCGCTCTTTCATTTTATATGTTTTTCTATATGTGCGATACATGGTTTTTACGGAAAAAATGTTATATCACGCTTCCGCTCATCCGTAAATTCCTTCAACAACAACATACAGTTGGCCATGGCTGAACACTGTCTTTGGCAGGAATAGACCCACGTTCTTAACAGTTTGGCCCTGACTTTTATTTATTGTCATTGCATAACACACAACAACAGAAAATTGTTTTCTCTTTAGAACAAAGGGTAATGTCTTATCTGCCGGTGTCATGCTAATCCTGGGTATATATGTTTTCTCACCCATTTTGTTTCCTGTGATAATTAGTCCTTCTATGAGAAATTTGTAGCACCGCGTGACAATAAGGCGTGTACCATTGAACAACCCTTTCTTTGGATTTAGGTTGCGGAGTAGCATGATGGGCACTCCCTCTTTGACTTTAAGTTCATGATTTGGCAAGCCACTAAACCTGAGCGAATTAAGATATTATGTTGGATACAAAACCTCATCAGCGCTACTCGTGACCGAAGCTTTGCAGATGCTATCGCAGCTTGTATAAACTGTTGCATCACCGTGTAATCTGTCCAAAGCTTCCTCATTTATTTTAGCCACATATGTATTCAAGGGCGTTAATATAGCTCGGTCACGGAGATATTCAATATTTCTATGGTTAAGTTGTAGTGTGCCATATATTTCATCCACTATTGCCTTAACTGGGTCTCCAGAATATTCCATCTGCATCTGCATGACGATAATGGATGGTGTGAAAATTAATAATCAAAAGTTCAGGAAGCGAAAATATACATAAAATATCCAATGCATAGTTGGTTGTTCTAGGTACACAACTGAAAATGCAGGTAGGTTGTGACATATACATGCACTCTTATAACGACTTGATCAATACTTATGGGTACGGGAGTAATTGTCACACCTCTTTTGGAATTGGAATCCATGTTAGCTCAATATCATCATCAAGCGCATAAGTTGGCTCTGTTCCGTCACCAAGGCGTAATATCCAGTCTCTGAAATTCATTGACTTCCCATTTAAGGTTATTGGAGGGGCCTGTTCTTCAAGCCGCATATTTTCAAAAAGTTGATAAATGGTGCATGTTTGCCATAGGTAAGATTTACTAATACTCGCAGCAACGATAACTTCATGCCCCTCTTTCGGCAAAACAGGCAAAACCTGCCTGAAATCACCACCAAGAACCACGGTTAAGCCACCAAACGGTAAAGATACTGCATCTGGGTTCACAGCAAGCCGTACATCCCGAAAAGTGCGATCAACAGCCTCAAAGACGAAGCGGTGTGTCATAGGAGCCTCATCCCAAATGACCAGACTTGCTTTGCATATTAGTTCAGCCAGGTGGGTGCCTTTTTTAATTTCACAAGTGCTATGTTCATTTGCATCAATTGGTATTCTGAAGCGAGAATGAGCAGTCCTTCCACCCTGTATAGGCAGCGAAGCTATGCCTGATGATGCAACTGCCAATACAATTTGACCTTCACTCCTGAGCCTAGAAACGATGGTTGACCATAAGAAAGTCTTTCCAGTCCCCCCATGACCATATACAAAATACAAACCACCAGCGTTCGAAGTGACAGAGTTAATGACTTTATCAAATATAAGTCGTTGCATCTGATTTAAACAGCGCACAAGTTCAGCTGTTTCTAGTTGGAGTTTGTGGCAATCATACATCATTTCTTCGAGCAAAAGTTGATTCTTGAACTTCTGCGTTGCAGTTGCATTTATTGACGGTAGACCAGGAAAGTCTGACACTGATTTACCGTATTGGTAGAGCAAATTTTCTATTGCTTCGAGTGCAAGTGTGTAACACCCCTAGATCCGGGGTCAGGAATCTGGGTTGTCACGCTCCATCAATATACAATACCTGCATTACTTACAACATTCTAATAATACAACTCCAAAGACCCCAATCACTTACGCACACACACACAAGTTATAGCCTTGGAAATGAGCAACAAAAGTAACATTTGTTATTATAACTCAAATGTACTATCCAGGATCTCATCTATTATTTACAACATCTACCTGAAGTTACAATAATAGACCTCACCGTTCTATACAAGGTTTAATAATACAACCTACTCGAAAACAATTCTCACTAATACAGTCTGCAACTATTCTGCTCACACCGGCAGTATCCATCCTGCTGAACTAACTCAAGGGTGGTCTCTCCATTCCCTTGCTCTCGTAACACGAGGTGAATCGGCAACGTTTTCTTCATGCTGAAAGGTTTAATAAAGCAAGAATGAGCTAATAGCGCTCAGCAAGAAATCTATCCCAGTTTAAATCTTTAAACCTTTAAGGTAAATAATCCATATAGGATCCATGTTTAAAACTACTAGGGTTTGACCCCAAAATAGTATACCGTTCGAATTACCGTATGACTTATAATCATACTCAAATACTTTTCGTAAATCATTTAGAAATCCTTGGTATCGATATAATGAACCAAGATTCAAAACATATCTTTTAAAATAGATATTAATTATTGGAATCAAGGCTTAAAACCTATCCATTGATCCAAAATACTATACAGTTCAACATACTGTATATCTTAAATACCTTCTTAACATATATACACACATATCTATTGAGATATCTCATACTGTTCAAAATACTGTAAAATATCAGTAATGAACACCTTTTTGAATCTGTTGTGTTGTGGTATCTAAAAGAAGCAAGAATGAGCACTATAGCTCGACAATAAGATATAGCATCATAATCATATATGTAAGCTGATATCATGATTGAAAACCTTTGAAACTCCGTTCATATACAGAACGATATGTTTAAACATTCTTTTCGTCAAAACATGCCATACAGTACAACTACTGTATGAGGAACATCATTACTCATCACTGCCACATTATCAGTAACTCAGCACCTAGGCTTTCATTACAATGTGCAGCACAACTCCAATTAGAGGGAATGGACCTTTTTCAGGGCACACACACGATACACGATGATCAGTCGTTGTATCGTACTCACACTTCTCTACTAGTAGATGGACGACATCCTAACACGATTATCACCCTAACCGCATACGGGCTTTGTATCTGCTGGACTGACCTACAGCCTCCTATGCGAGATAAGTGTTGGACTGCTTGGCAGCCTCTTACGCTATAATCAGAGGTACTGTCCGACAGCCTCTTTCGCGTTTCCTTCTGGTCCCGGATGAAAAACCAATGAAACGGGAATCGGATTTTAATCATATTTTCCCCAAGTACTAAGTACTTGTCTCTCTTTTGAAAACATTTCTGGCCTACTTACTCCTAGGATAATAGAGGAGTAAGTAACCGGATGGGGTTGACCACTGTCGTCCCACTTAGGATTTGATAAGATTTCTCTTTAAAAGATTACGACCCAGGAGTCAGACTATTTGAAAATCTTTAAGGGTATTCCCGTCCCATTTGAGTGGTCAGCGAATATTTAAATCATCTCTTAAGATAGATTTAAATTAAAATAATATTCGGGAATTCCTACTTTAATTAAAATAAATATTATAAAGTTCGAAAATATTCTTCATACTCATTGAAGGTCAATGATGACTTTTTAAACAATATACATCATTTTTAAATTAATTAAAAGAATAATAAATATTCAAATAATATTCATCAATTAATAATTGATTAAATAATAATCAAAAGCTCAATAAATATTTGGTCATCAAATCTAAGTGAATATTAAAATAATATTCCTTGAATAATGAAATAATTGAATGTATCTATTCAATATACTTATCAGAAAATAAACCTTAATGGTTTAAAGAAAATATACCGACTCCCGGTCTAAGTTTAAAAATACGATTCACCTACTCTACTCTAAGAGTCTTTAAAACCTCGGTTTATATCTAGTATTTACATAGCATATAAACCTTATATATTACAAAGCTTTTTATAAAAAAGCGTAAACAGTTATAAATCTTTTCACGGCATTAAAGCAGAATATATATCACGTACACAACAGTAAATCACAACAGCATCACTTATAGGATGTAGGGTTTGAAAACTTGCATGCATCTATCATATGCATATATTTCATCTCAACAATTTTAATGCCATCACATCTATATACGACGTGAGGTTTGAAAGCATGCATAATACCATATGCATATAGTTCATCTCAACAATTTTATACCATCACATCTATATACGATGTGAGGTTTGAAAGCATGCATAATACATATCACATGCATCATCCGAATATTATAATTTAAAATAAAGCATGGAATGAGAAAACTTACCTCGGATCCTTGGTTGTTAGGGGTTCAAGAACTTGCCGCAAATCTATAAACAAAGAAATACTCGATCAGTCCCCTAACGTAATCATTCGCTCATAACACTCATTTAAAGTCAACTATATGTTAAACACATCATGTAGTCACGTTATTCCTCAACAAGGTTCGTGTTTTAATCGACTCGAAATAATCCTTTATCTTAGTCACAATGGTTGGTCAAAGTAGTACCCTAGAGTTGACTTTTCATAGAGTTACTATTACGCGACTCGTACTCTAACACTTTTAATAAATCCGAAAACTCGTATTTAAATACGAGACCACTTCTAAAATCATCTTGAGTATTTGTAATATTTATCATAAAAGTTTCGATCTCAAAACAGGGGTTTCACTTGGTGAAATGTATTCTCAAACTTGGATGAGCTACGGAAAGTTACTATTTGCACGCCTTTCACTAAAACGCTCATATCTCCTTAACCGTTAGTCGAAATGACACACCGTTTTCGCGTGCGCGATCTAGGGAAAGAATAGAACAAAATGCTTGAACATGTTTTTCTGCTTAAGGGGATCAAAATTCCGAGAGCAACAGGTTTTTGGCAGTGAAGTGCAGAACCACTTACTCCTCGCGCAGCTTTGGTTCCGACATTTTTATAAAATCGAAAAATTATCTTTTTAACCCGAAACCTTCTCGATTCACTTACTAATTGTCCATGTTAGTATCCATTTTAATATCATGACGTAATTCCATTTTTAAAGGGTTTGATCACAATCTCAAAGTTCATGCAATGAACTACTTAGTTACCCGAAACCGCTTTTACTAAAACGGACGTTTCTCCTAAACCGTAAATCAAACCCGCGTGATTCTTGAACCCACGCGATCTACGAACTCTTATCTTTCTTTACCTAGGAAGTGGTGAAGTGGTTTAGCAGTTAAGTACTCGGGGATCTTTGGTTAATTCATGGTTTACGAAAATCGGGCATTACGACGGCTTGTATTTTAACGATTCCAATTTTTTTATAATCAATCCCAACATCAACCAAACCAATCCATCCATACTTCTCATTCATCATCTAAACTAACCCATGATCTTTAACCAACAAGTCAAAACCAACATTTACTAGTTTAACCATCAAGATAATCACTAACAATCATTATATCCAAGGATTCCACCTTTAATCCATACTATCTCAAACTATCATCAAATTAATCATAAAAATCGAATTATACTAAAGGTTTGAGATGTTTATACCTTCCTTGATGCTTGGTAAGGACTATCAATAGCTTATATATCCTTGCTTGATCCTTAAACAACCTTAACAATCCTAAAACTTCAAGAACAAATCAAGAAATCATAAGTTACTATTCCAAAACACTATTCATGCTCATCTTTGATTCAACTTTTGAACATGAAATCATCCATGGATGAAGCTAAGATTAAAGATCTACCTTATTTTATGGATAAGGAAGATTTAGAGCCCATAATCTTGATTTTTGGTGGAGTGGAAGTGGAAGTGGTAGCAAAATTCTTAAGGCCTTGATGGTACTATTTTGGCCGAATGTTCTTCATGAAATGGGGAGGATATTTTCTTGCTTTTCTTTTTCTTTCTTTTGGCAAAATATCTCTAATTGGATGCATCTCTTTTGTGTGGTGTTGGTTTGGTTTAGTCACCCCATGGACACATGGCATTTAGTTTGTGGTTTGTGGTGAAAGTGGTGACAAGGTGGTGATTCATCACCTTGTCATCACCTTGTCATCACTTATGTCATCCCCCTGCGTCATGCTTATGTCATTTCTTGTATCATCAATCCTCTTATATGATGCACTTGATGATCTTATATGATACTTTCCCTTCGGTTAGGGTTTAATCCATAATTCGTTACGCTTTTGTTTCGCGATAGTTTCAAGTGATTCTAAAAACGTTTCTTAGTACCAAAGCTAGGGAATACTTCCTTGATCTTTCCACTACCTTGGTTTAATATGTGGTCCTAGTTTTCTCACCTTGGTTTAAGGTATGATCATGGATTTCTCATCCTACATACTTTCTCAAAACGATCAAATCAATACATCCTCGATTGTCCGATGAATAGTGATCAAAATTTAAAGTTGGAATCTCCCGATTCTGATCGCGTTTACATTCACTTATTCTCGTTATACATCAGTAATATAACTTCAAAACATTCATTCCATATCATCCACATAGTGTGGTCTGAAAATTTTCCATCAGCAAATTTACTATTCATCAGGGGCAATTTTACTATTCATCAAAAAAATTTTAACTAAGTCCAAAATTTGGGGTTATTACAAAGTGCTTGTTTGTCCGAATCATTGATAATTAGGCCAGGTAAATTAAGCGATTTCCGCCGGGTATATTCCATGTCATCAACCATTTCAACCCAATGTTTTTCCCAAAGCTCTGATGGATTGGTTACCTGACAAAAAATCAACATATTGACAAATAAATCCCGTAGCTGAGGCGCGGTTGCATAAGTTGAAGCCTCATCTAGGGCTATATGTCATTCCTTGTCCGACTCCAGTAGTCCCATGTGGAAGCAAGCCTCTTTATAAGTTGGGTAGACAATTCCATCAACGGTTCGAATTTCCTTAAACCCCTGTGCTTCGGCCACGACGTTTAACAATATACGCATGTAAAAGCGTTCACCACTTGCAGGATGAGCGTATGTCAGTCGGCCGACGACATCCACCTTTTGCCAGCGGGGAGCCCAGAACTTGCCAGCACTATCCCAACGGTACCTCGTGGGATACTTCACAAATGTTAAATCACGGCAGGAGGGATCCCTTTTATTATTCAGGAACCACTGAATGAACATGGTAGCATCTCGGTTGACCATGCCCACAACCTCAGGCAGAGAATCGTTATCATAAAACCTTACTTCTTGCTGATCATCTAAATGGAAACTCAGACGCTGGACAAAGGGTTCCCTATGATGTATTGGGAACTCAAATATACGCCAAGAAGACTCTGCAGCAGATATATATCTGCATGAGATGTAGTTCTGGACTTCATCTAGACCATTATTTCTTGGGGCCGAGGTACCCACACCTACGCGCCTCATGTTTTCCTCTCTTTTCTCCATGACTGCAGTAACTGTATCCGGGCCTTTACCAATGTACTTGAAGAGATACTTGATTGGTTGAGAGCGATTGCACCTCTCTACATTAATGTGCGCCTGGTATTTCACAAGTAGTCCACGATTGCAGGGCACAACATGCATGTAAACAGAAGGTAAAGCATAAAACAACAATAGGAGGGATCACTCACAAGACAAGAAGTAGGAACAGGTTGAAAAATGGTATTTCTAAGCAAACAATGGGCAGAAAACAATTATAGATCAGATGATACCTATTATCAAGATGTATTTTGTTGCATTCCACTATCATGCCTGTGTTTTGTCGGCGATACAAGGTGTACCCATCTGTATCAAATGTAGTGCTGGTGCTGTATGGCTTCGGGTAGTATTTGGTGCAGTTTCCATTTACCATACATGGACACTTTGGATTGGCCTCTCCACATGGACCGTGCATCATAAATTGTGATACGGCTTCGTATCCCACAACATCAGTT
The DNA here is from genome assembly GCA_030848705.1 of Heracleum sosnowskyi. Classification (NCBI taxonomy): domain Eukaryota; kingdom Viridiplantae; phylum Streptophyta; class Magnoliopsida; order Apiales; family Apiaceae; genus Heracleum; species Heracleum sosnowskyi. Next base: position 103,555,461 of record CM061245.1, read on the forward strand.
TCTTTGTCCGGAAGCTCCGCACTGATAATGGTATCAATATCTTTTGGTGTCATGAGCTTGTCACCTTCAGCCATCCAAAGAACAATATGAGCATGTGGGAGGCCACGTTTCTGGAATTCGATTGTGTAGACAAATGCACAAATAAGGTAACATCAGTATATTTACCAGAACTATTAAACCAGTACTTACAGGAAAAAATAACGACTAAATCTAACTATTCCTAGATGGACAAATAATTTTATTTTAATGCGAAAAGGAAATGAAATAGAGGGGAACTATTTTTTTGCCTTGCTCTCCATCAGGACCACACATCCATGGCTACCTGAAATTCCGGGGCAGGATAGGGTTAAAGCGATAAAGCACAAAGTACCAGGAACTTGAAACTCCCTTGAACCGAACTGTACTGTAATACCTATAACTTAGTTTTATAATAGCCAAAATGGAGCATATAATTTAAAGGAGGGCAGACAAGATATGTTTAAGCTATAAAGTGTAAAATGGTTGGGCATGGGTGAAGGAAAGAAATTGTGAAGCAATTACATGCACAAAAACACAAATGAGGATAGATAACACAACCTGCAAGTACACGACCCAACACATCTTTTTTTGTTAGATCGGAAATCATTGCATCAAGATTTATCTTAAAAACTCTCGCAACAAGGTCTGGCCGTACAGATGCGTCCTGCGACCCTGCAGCTGCCACCGCCCGCTGAATTTCCACCCATTTTGGATTACAAGTGAAAGTTATAAATATATCGGGATGGCCATCTTCCTTGCATACGGCAATTGAGTCCTGAAAGTTCTGTTGCATGTACCTATAACCTCCTGTGAAGCTTGACGGTAGCACAATGCGTTTCCCGACATCAACAGCTACCACATCTCCACGATTAACACAATCCACAAGGTTATTATAAATATCGAACCGAATTATTGATTTATTCCTCTTCACCCATTGCAGCCTCCCACGCTCCACTGAACACCATGCGTCGACCACATATTGCAGGAATAGGCGACCTCCCAATAGCAAAGCCTGGCCCTCACGTTGGCGATACTGGAGCCTAAATGCCTGTAACTCTCTCATGCTAACTGTCTCTCTCTGGTTAGGTTCTGTAGCCTCAACATTACAGTGCTTTATGCCAAGGCGAAAACCGTCTTCACCGGCCGGAAAGAGCAGTGGGTACTGCAACGACATGAAGCAAGGATGGAGTTCATTTATGTGCTTTAAACCAGTTTGTTTGTAATCAACAAGTATGTCCCTTGTGTCTACAAAGTTGTTATCTATCGCAAGGCCACCTGGCAAGTTGACAAAGCGACCATCACCGGCCCAAACCTGGGCAGTGCAATATCCGCACACCTGATCGGGGCTGCCAATATCATGGACTGTGATGCCGGCAGCTGGGCAAAAAACACAGATCAGACCAAACACATTATTAATTCTGCAGTCAAAAATGAAAGCTCCGGCTTACTGAAACTGGACTTTCTACGGTCAATGTGGTTTCGTCACCGGGGTGACTCCAATGCTGATACTGCAAAGATAAGAAAAATTACTGGATAAGTGAAACAGCAATGCAGTGCAAGCCAGTGGCATGTGATTTTAGGATTAGACCACAAGGCAAAATTCAGCCACGAGTGGGGGGGGGGATAGAAATTGAGCAGACAAAAATTGTCAAATCATTTATAAGTAATATATTGCAGTTGGATCATATCTATTTTATACACAGCTTGTAAAAGGTTGAATGAGCTTAATAATACTGCTCAACTGTGATCGAATCAGACCACAAGGCAAAATATTTTTTTGTCCTTTTTTTGGGCTTTCTGGCCAGTGGGACACATTCGCAATTGAAGAGATTAATTGCAGATAGAACAAGGAAATTAAAGTAACTGCTAATATGAGGACAACGCTAATAGCTAACCAGAATCAGAGCACAAGGCAAAATATGTTGTCCCTTTTTTCTGTGCATCCTCGCTAGCGTGACACATTTGCAAATTAAGAGATAAAAGCTTCAGTATTGTCGCTAGCGTGACACATTTGCAAATTAAGAGATAAAATCTTCAGTATTGCTGCATAAAAGAACAAGTTTTTCGATAATAAAAAAAATAACTAGAAAACCAAGACATGTTTAGATTATATTCATGTTCATATATAATTCATCCACATCTGGATTCATGGCAAAAAAAAATAAAAATCAGGTAGACGCGCGCTAGCAAGGACTAGAGAAGATACCAAAATATTTAATAATACAGATTGTCAAATCATTTACAAGTAATATATTTTTAGCACTCGATTCTAAAGATGAAATTGTGGCTCGCTAGCATGACACCTGATAGAGTATATATTTAAATATATTTTATATGATTTTATTTCTCATATTTATTATATTTTGCATTTAATTGGATTTTTATTTAATAAATTTTAATGTTTTATTGTAGGAAGCAAGGAAATCCTAAACTTGGAAGGATTGGAGAATAAAGAGCTTAATTTGGAGATTTATTAGAAGGAAAATCGGATTTGTTGGGCTGCCTGCACATAATTCACTGTTTCGGTCATATCTTGAGATGTAGAAGTCAGAATTGGATGATTTAACAGCCCACGCGAAGATAATGGAAATCTCTTTTATTCTAAAGTGGTCCAGTTATTAAATTAATTCAGGAACGGCTCAGAATTACTGAAGAAAAGTCAGCTACGAATTTTCCTTGTAAAACATAATCAGTTTAGGAAACGTACTTGTACTTTCCTCAAGGCATTAAAATATTTGAGGATATATATATAGACATCAGATCTGAGAGATAGGAAGACATACATATACATAGATACAGAGATACATAGGTACATACATACGGAGTGGATCTTGTACTTTTTCTTCTGGGAGAAAGATTAAAGGTTTTTATTCTTTGTTCTTATTATTATTATGTGTTCTTATTATATTATGTGTTTTGTTAGTTTAATTATGAGTGAGTAGTTATTTAATCTAGGGTTAAGTTGAACCCTAGTTATGATTGATGTATGATTTTCCATAACCCCCCAATTCAGTTATGTTGTATGCTCTTGCTTATTGAGTTGTGCTTAATTAACAATAACATGTCAGACGTGATTATGCGTATTGTTTGAACCTAATATCTATTTATCATCGAAAGTTGGACTTAGATGGTTGTGATTTATCCAATAAGGACATGAACTTCTCCATGAAAATAGGTAGAACGGATTGTTAGGAAGTTAGGATGTTGTGTTTAATGTCTCTGAATTGCATGATACCATGAAAATAGGCTTGAGTGTATTTTAGAGAAGCCATTAATACTCGAGAGAGGTTATTGGTATTTTATAGGGCGCATCTTTCCTCTTGAGTAGAGTATGATTAATTGGGGTGGAAAATCATGATTGCATTGATTCATGCTAGTGGGGATACTTAATTCTAGATGTTTTAGTTAATTGATAATACAATACAATTTGCTTTAGTATAATATTTAGATTAATAATCTCTCAACAATTTATTGTGTTACTTGCTTAGTTGAATTGAATCAAGAATAACTAGTGATTGATACGTTTGTCTCTGTGGGATCGACTCTGACTTACCCTACTACATAGTTAGAAGGATTTGTTAGATATTATTATTTGATAGGCACGCGACAGCCTTGTCAAATTTTTGGCGCCGCTGCCGGGGACAAAGCGGTATTAGATTAGTTACTTTTTGAGTAAGTTTAGCTAAGTCTTTTAGTTGTGTTGCTTCGGCTATTATTCTCTTGTTATTTGATCTTTGTTTCTAGTTTCCTTGTTGCATGCACACTCGAAGTTCAGGTACAGAAAATTTGATTGCTCTTGATCCTGAAATTGAAGCTACAGCAAGAAGACAAGCAGGACTACGAAGGAAAAATAAAGACAAGGAAGTTATGGGTGAGACAGCAGCAAAAGCTCTCAGGGAGCATGGTATGCCAGACGCTACAGACGTACTCTCCAGTATTGTCAGACCAACAGTCACGGCTACCCACTTTGAACTCAAGCCACAATTCATCCAATTCGTCTCCAATGATTCTTTCGCAGGATTGTCCACTGAAAATCTTGTTGATCATCTTGAGAGTTTTCTGGAAAAGTGTGATACTATAAAGCTGACCAATGTTAGTGATGATGCTATTAAGCTGCGCTTATTTCCTTTCTCTCTCCGAGATGCAGCAAAAGATTGGTTGAAGGATGAAGGACCAAACACATTCACTACTTGGGATAGTCTTGCAAAGGCGTTTCTACTTAAATTCTTCAGTCAAAAGAAAACTTCAAAGCTCAGGAATGAAATATCTAACTTTCGTCAAGATGATGACGAGTCACTTCATGATGCTTGGAGAAAATTCAAACGTCTTCAGAGACAATGCCCTCACCATGGAATTCCTGATTGGTTGTTGATCCAAACATTCTACAATGGGTTAACACAAGTGTTTCGAAACTTTGTTGATGCTTCTTCTGGTGGATCTATTATGAAAAAGAGTACGGAGGATGCGAAAACTTTGTTAGACGAGATGGCGTCTAATGATAATTATCCTTACAGTGATAGAAATCATCCTAAGAAGGGTGGTAAGTATGATGTTGATGCTCTAACCATGTTGAATACTACTATGCAGGCAATGGTTAAGAAGATTGAGCAATTGGATTCTAAAACTTCATCTACGGTTGCCTCATGTGAAATATGTGGTGTAGTTGGACACACTCAACATGCTTGTCAATACAATCCTTCTGGAACAACAATGGAACAAGCAAATGCCCTCTACAACCAAAATCAAAGGCCACAATATAATCCTTACTCCAACACATACAATCCAGGTTGGAGAGATCATCCTAATTTCTCCTACAGAAATAACCAGGCTCAAGCTCAACCTCCACAAAATAACTTTTCTCAGCCACCAGGTTTTCAACAAGCTCAGCCACAAAAATCTAACTTGGAAAATCTTTTGGAAGGATTTATCTCTACACAAGCAAAGAAGAATGATTACTTTGAATCAAGTATCAATGAGATAAAGGCTCATAACAAGTTGATGGAGAATTCAATCACTCAAATTGCTCAACAGTTGAATCAACTTAACAAGTCTTCAGGCCAACTTCCTGGCCAAACTGAACAACCACATAAAGCCCACGTGAATGCTATAACTTTAAGAAGTGATAAGGAATTTCAAGGGCCGGAGATGAAGATGAGTAGTGATAATTTGAATGTTGAGGAAGATGGGGAGAAAACTCAATCTAAAAATGTGATTGTGCAAGAAGCGATTGAAGAAGATAAGAAGGAACCCACAGTTGCTCCAGTCATACCTTACGTACCACCTGTTCCGTTTCCGCAAAGATTAGTGCAAGCTAGGCTTGGAGAGAAGTTTATGAAGTTTATGGATATCTTGAAAAGGTTAGAGCTTAATATTCCTTTCTTAGATGCTATCAAAGAGATGCCTTCATATGGGAAGTTCCTTAGGGAATTATTGTCAAACAAAAGAAAGATTGAAGAAAGTTCTATTATCTCATTAACGGCAGAGTGTAGTGCCATCTTGCAGAATAGTCTTCCTAAAAAGCTAATTGATCCAGGTAGCTATTCTATTCCTGTCAAACTTGGGAATTTTGAAATCAAAAGAGCTCTATGTGATCTTGGGGCAAGTGTAAGTCTGATGCCCTTATCAATCTGCAATAAGCTTCAGATGGGTGAACTCAAACCCACACGTATATCTTTACAACTTGCAGATAGAAGTGTAAAAGTTCCACTTGGAATACTTGAAGATGTTCCTGTCAAGGTAGGAAAGTTTTTTATTCCATGTGATTTTGTTGTCATGGAGATGGAGGAAGATGCACAAAATTCTATTATTCTCGGAAGACCTTTCTTAGCTACAGCTGGTGCAAAAGTTGATATGATGCATGGAAAAATTTCTTTTGAAGTTGGAGTTGAGAAATTGGAATTTAAATTTTCCAACTCTTTGCTTAGCCCTTCTCTGAAGAAGAGTGATCTTGAAAAGAGTAATGAAGCTGTTCTTATGGTTAAGACCTTGGGTGAAGATCAAGATATGAAGGCTGATATTTTTCTCTCTAAACCTCCAGCAATTTTGGTGAGAGATTTACATGTCACTAATGTTGATTTGAAGCCTTCAATAATGAAATCGATTGGTGAAATTCAGTTTGGTGGATTATCTGTTGAAGATCCTGATGCTCATATTGAAAACTTTTTGAAGATTTGTGATACTATCAAGTGTGATGGAGTTTTTGATGAGGCCATTCGACTTCGATTATTTCCTTTCTCTCTAAGGGATGGAGCTAAAAATTGGTTATTTTCGTTACCCTCAAATTCCATTACCACTTGGGAAGACTTACTTATTAAATTTCTTTTTAAGTTTGTCTCACGAGATGAAACGACAAGGATAGTTGTTGCACTCTTAAAGTTTGCTCGAGATAGAAGAGTTGTATTGTTGGATAAAGCTTTGGATGAAACTTATAAGTTTTTGGGAGAGATCATAAGAAAATATGTTGAGAAAGTGGATGCTCCACTTTCACTCCATTCCCCAGGTTGATTGATAAGAAGGTCGAGCTAATGACTTTAAAAAAGTGCTTCTTGGGAGGCAACCCAAAATTTTGGAGGAGGAACACTCTCCCACATTTTCCAACCGAGACTTCATGCACTAGGGGAGTATTTCTAACCTTTCTTTGTATAATTTTTCACTCTTATTCTTTTTGTATTTCTTTTAGGATCTTGTTAGTTTTGCATATTTATATATATTATTCATTGGGGACAATGAACCGCTTAAGTGTGGGGACGTGTTCTTAATAATAATATATTTAAAAAAAACAAAAAAAATTATATAGTATAAAATCCAAAAAAATTTGAAAATTTAAAACTTTTTGTATATAATTGCCTAGTCTCAAAAGCATGTTAGCATAGATAAGTACACATTGTGTAGATTAATTTCGCATGATTAATTCTGAGTGTCACATTCATGAAAAATCATTTGATGCTTGGTAATTCCTTGTGTGTGCTTGCGAAAATTTAAAAACTTGAGATGCTTCTTGGTCAATTTTAGTGAGTTAAGCATGCTTTCACCTTGTGAGAATTTGAGCCTAATTTATGATTGATAGATTTTTTATCAATCCATTTCTTTTGTTGTGTGATGTTCATCATGATTCATGTTGCTCTAGAACTTGTTTTAAACCATTTTGAGACTACATGATATGTGTATGCATGAATATGATAAAGGCACTAGGATTAACCTCATTTACCCAAACAGTACCCATATGAAAAATAATCCTTAGTAAACCCCTTTGAGCTTATACCCGTTTCTTTCATATATCACCAATCTAAAAATTTTTGAGCCTACTTGTCTTGATTTACTGGTAGAGCATATTGATTGAATTGATGGGTTGGTGAATATTTAGTGTGGGGATTTCTTTTGGTTAAAGTGTTACATTTTGGTGGGATACAATATGGTATGGAATTGCAAACAAGTATCAAGTACTCCTTTGAGATCAATGGGTGGCAAGTGCAATCTTATATGAAAGGGATGATCCATGTGTGCTGGTATTAAGTACGTTCTTGGTGACTTTTCACTGCCCTTGGTTACTGGAGAATGACTTGACTTTTGAAAAAAAAAAAGAAAAAAAAAATAAGTTATGAGCAAGAGGAAGATAAAGTAGAGTGTGTTCATTTGATTGATACAATGTGAAAGTGGGAAAGTACATGGGGTATATGTGCTTTGAAGTTTAATGCTTGTGAAAGCTTGATCAACTTTTACATGATCTAAGTTTCATGTTGGGTGCTTTAATTAAAAGTGAACATTATGCTCTATCAGTTATCAATTTTAGCCACTTGTTAGCCTGTTTTTTTTGATATCCTACCCCATACCTAAGCCCCGTTACAACCTTTAACAAAGACCTTTTGATTCATGTATGCATATAAACGAGGTGGTGGAGATTTGGTGGACAACCAAGCATATGGTAGCACATGAGTACATTGATTGAACTTGAGCGATACACTTATACCCATACACTTGTGTGAAGTGAGAGCAATGTGAGATATTTATCCATAGCATGCTTACTTGTTGAATGCGACTTTGATGTCTATCTCATGATATTTTTGTCTATCTAGACATTGTGTGCATACTTGGATTATTTTGTGTTAATGATGCTTAAAGTGAGAGTACTTGTACTTTCAGACACTTTCAGGTTGTTATGTGATTGAGATTTACAATGTGTGGAGTACTATGACATGTTGCATGTTTGAGAGACTTGGTGGTTGAAAATATTTGATTTTGTGGGTATATCTTCTATAAACCCTCACGAGACAAAACTCGTCCTACTAGGGCTGCCTAGGGGTTTAACGGCTTGTTGCATATGCTCAATGCAATCGTGTCATCTACGAAAGTGGTGGTCCTATTAGTTAGTATTATTTTTATTTCTTTATTTGCCCGAGGACGTGCAAAATACTAAGTGTGGGGATGTTTGATAGAGTATATATTTAAATATATTTTATATGATTTTATTTCTCATATTTATTATATTTTGCATTTAATTGGATTTTTATTTAATAAATTTTAATGTTTTATTGTAGGAAGCAAGGAAATCCTAAACTTGGAAGGATTGGAGAATAAAGAGCTTAATTTGGAGATTTATTAGAAGGAAAATCGGATTTGTTGGGCTGCCTGCACATAATTCACTGTTTCGGTCATATCTTGAGATGTAGAAGTCAGAATTGGACGATTTAACAGCCCACGCGAAGATAATGGAAATCTCTTTTATTCTAAAGTGGTCCAGTTATTAAATTAATTCAGGAACGGCTCAGAATTACTGAAGAAAAGTCAGCTACGAATTTTCCTTGTAAAACATAATCAGTTTAGGAAACGTACTTGTACTTTCCTCAAGGCATTAAAATATTTGAGGATATATATATAGACATCAGATCTGAGAGATAGGAAGACATACATATACATAGATACAGAGATACATAGGTACATACATACGGAGTGGATCTTGTACTTTTTCTTCTGGGAGAAAGATTAAAGGTTTTTATTCTTTGTTCTTATTATTATTATGTGTTCTTATTATATTATGTGTTTTGTTAGTTTAATTATGAGTGAGTAGTTATTTAATCTAGGGTTAAGTTGAACCCTAGTTATGATTGATGTATGATTTTCCATAACCCCCCAATTCAGTTATGTTGTATGCTCTTGCTTATTGAGTTGTGCTTAATTAACAATAACATGTCAGACGTGATTATGCGTATTGTTTGAACCTAATATCTATTTATCATCGAAAGTTGGACTTAGATGGTTGTGATTTATCCAATAAGGACATGAACTTCTCCATGAAAATAGGTAGAACGGATTGTTAGGAAGTTAGGATGTTGTGTTTAATGTCTCTGAATTGCATGATACCATGAAAATATGCTTGAGTGTATTTTAGAGAAGCCATTAATACTCGAGAGAGGTTATTGGTATTTTATAGGGCGCATCTTTCCTCTTGAGTAGAGTATGATTAATTGGGGTGGAAAATCATGATTGCATTGATTCATGCTAGTGGGGATACTTAATTCTAGATGTTTTAGTTAATTGATAATACAATACAATTTGCTTTAGTATAATATTTAGATTAATAATCTCTCAACAATTTATTGTGTTACTTGCTTAGTTGAATTGAATCAAGAATAACTAGTGATTGATACGTTTGTCTCTGTGGGATCGACTCTGACTTACCCTACTACATAGTTAGAAGGATTTGTTAGATATTATTATTTGATAGGCACGCGACAGCCTTGTCAACACCCACCTCTCCCTTTGTGTTTTCCAGCCAAAGATGGCACACAGGCTGCACCATTCAGCGAGGCACCGGGTGAGCTCCTTCCCAAACCTGTAACATGACGGGAAAATTAACATGCAAGAGGCAACCAAAACTTCAAAACATGCTCCAAAATGAGAAGGAAGCTAACCAGCAACAACATCACCTGCTATACGCCAAGCATTCCGTTGTTGCACAGCTAGCCGGCGCACCTCAGCGACGGCCTCTGTAACGACAATCCTAGGACGCCCACGCTTCCTGGATGGTGTCTCCATCATCGACAGAAGTTTTCACGGGAGGGAGAAAGGCAGCAAAAAAATGGCCTTTGGAAATATAACGGTTTTACTGAAGGGTAGAGACTCAAAAGTTATTCTGAACAGGAGCAGTTATGTCATTTAAAGATGTTGAATAAAATGTTTCACAAAGTGCATGTTGCAGTATAAGATATATAATAGATGTCATATATACATATATAAAAGGTTTACTTATTATATATGAGCTTTCCAGTATGATATTTATTCTTTTAGTGAAAGGTTTATTATAAGAAAAATGCTAGATAGCTCAAAAATTGATCCAAAAAATCTCCAAAATGTTTATGTGTTATCGTTTAATTAGAATTTTTCTTAATAAAAATATGATATTTCCTGTATATTATATGCACTCACAAATTAAAATATATCATGTGTATATCACATGAATTAGTACAATTTTTAAGAGATATTTTTCGGTTCTTTAGCATTACTCTTAAATGCTAGAAACCCCACAATTATTTACAATTTTTTCCCCAAAATGATGTGACAAAATAGAGTATTCTAATCAGTAAGATTAATAGACAAAATGTTAAAAATAACAACTTTTTTAATAAATTAACAAAAATAACAATTTTTAGGTAGTTTGGTTGTTTTTAACAATTGAGATACATATTTGTGAATGAGGTATCTCATTTATAAAAGATACAACGATTGAGATACGTATTTGTGAATGATGTATCTCAATTATATAAAATACTCCTCTGACACATGGCGTATCTCAATAAATAAATTAAATAAATAAATTATATAATATCCAATTGGCAGTGTAATACCTAGGTGTGATAAATGTGTATCACATATAAATCTAATATCCTAATTACACTTGTGTATGTAAACGAGTAAAATTAACCAACATTTCTTATAAGGGATTTTCACAAATCTATTATATATATTATATATATAATAGAGCAACTAGGGGGTTTCATGAGACAATTTATTCAAGTTAAATTCCTAAAATACCCTTCTTAATTATATTTTAATAATTTTAAAATTTATATACATGTATTAATTACTATTATTATATTTTAATAATTTTAAAATTATATATATGCATACATTAATTGTATCCAACTCATTATTACATATCATTATCTTATTTTATTCACGGTTAAAAGACAATTATACCCTTAAAAGTGTAAAATTACTTTCAACCCCTATTCTATTTACTTCATATTAATATTTCCATTATTAATACATCTTAAGATCTCTAATCATTAATAACTAATCTTCATTAAGTACACTAATTATTTTATACTCCCTCCGTTCTTTTCAAACTGGCTTGTTTGACTTTTCTCGGTCAAATTGACCAATTTTGTAATTTAAATTACATATATCATATGTCTAATATAATTAATAAAAGATATATTATTTGAAAATATAGATAATTTATTATAGCATATAAATTTTAGATTTGTAAAAATGCATGCCAATTTTGTTTTTAAATTAGTCAAAGTTAGTCAGTTTGACCAAGAAAAATCAAACAAGTCAGTTTGAGTGGAACGGATGGAGTAATTAATACTTGCATATAGATGTACATATGTTATTTTATATAACATATATAATTTAAGATATTAATAAAATATAATTAAAAAGAGAGTGATGTTGAGATAATTATAAATATGACATGAATTTGTAATATTAAATTTTTAGTAACATAACATGATTTCATATAATGTTAATTGTTTTTTAACGGATTGACGAAATAGAGTTATTCATCACCAACTAATTTATTGTAACATGATCATTCATGTATCTTAAAAAACATAATATGCAGCATCAAATACTTATACAGTATTAACATAAAATATTTACATACTAGATATTACATGAGAGAAAAATCAATCCACAAAGATTTAACATGGGATATAACAATACAAAGTATTAGACCATATCAAAATCCAAAAATATATTGAATCGAAGAGATTAATCACCAAGACGCAAGTGGGGGAAACAATGCAGTATTGTCGATTTCTAATCGATAAATTTTTTTAGAAAACAGAAATTTGTGTTAGTGCACGCAAGAACTAAAAACACCAACTAAGAGGGAAACTAACAAAATCTAAACTAAATCTAAAATAAGTCTACAATCGTAACATGTCTTGAAATCCGTCTTCGACCATGAAAACTACCAGTGATCTGCCACAACGTCCTAGAACGAACATCAACTAGAAGACATAGAGTTAGAATGAACCGATCAATATACATATCTAAAACAAAAGTTCAGAAGAAAAGGTGAAGGATACGGGGAGGAAGGAGAAAGGGCGGAGGGTGGAGGAAGAAAATAAAAGATAAAGAGACAATAAAAGAAGGATAAGAGGGATAAGAGAGGGAGGGATCTCCGGGTCGTCACACCGAAAATAGAAGGCAACCACTGCTCGAGGAGGGGAAGAGAATGAGGTTAAAACTTTGGCACAGAAATCGAGAGGGAGAGATAGAGAGATATTTCGGGAGGGAGGGAATAATATTTCAAATACTGTTAACTTAAATTTTCAAGTTAACTTAAATTTTCAAATAACTTAAATTTTCAAATAATTCATAACATACGTCAAAATTAACAAAAAATACACAATATTCTAGAGTATGTTCGTGCCTCGCACGGGCTATAAAACTAATATGTATAATTCACCATCACCGAGTTTAATACTGTATGACTGAGTTTAATATGAATGCACGTGAGACATCTTATTTATTATTTCGAGAGACATGTAACATTTCAGAACTGTGTTTAAAACTTTTGTTTGGTTAGCTCACATTTTTCTTGCAATTATGTGTCTGTTTGGTATATCTTAAAAAAGTTGTTTTATACCTTAAAATGAATAAGTGTCATATAAGTGAGAACCGGATGAATTCTTAAAAATTGTATTGGTGTTTGGAAAAATTTACTTATAAGTTAGTTACAAATTTGCTAATTTACATTTTAAAAATAATTATTAAATACAATGAGCTAAATACATGTATTTTAAATTAAAAAAATATTTAAAAATACAAATGTAAAAATATGGAGTATTAAAATACAAAGAAATCAAGCAATAAGTTAAGAAAAATGTACGTTGTTACTAACATTCAACTTATGAACATCTATACTATATAATATTATAAGCAAATCACCCTCTATTTGGTTGGTAGTTTGGTCATTTAGTTTGGTCCTCTAAATAATAACCGTTAGATGTAAATATAGGTAAATGAGAACCGTTGGATGTAATATTAAAAGAATATTTTTTTTTTTTGATATCTAAAATGCTCCAACGGGTTCAAGGTTCGAATCCCGTCAACAACATATTAAAAAATGTTAAGATCAAAATACAAATAAATGCTAATAAAATAAGATAAAAAATACTAAAAAATCATATAAAAAAAATACTATTATAAGCAAACTACCATACTATAATATTATAAGCAAACCACCCTCTATTTGGTTGGTAGTTTGGTTCTCTAAATAATAACCGTTACATGTAAAATATAGGTAAATGAGAACCGTTGGATGTAATATTAAAAGAATATTTTTTTTTGATATCTAAAATGCTCCCACGGGTTCAAGGTTCGAATCCCGTCAACAACATATTAAAAAATTTTAAGATCAAAATACAAATAAATGCTAATAAAATAAGATAAAAAATAATAAAAAATCATATAAAAAAATACTATTATAAGCAAACTACCATCTATTTGGTTGGTTGGTAGTTTGGTTCTCTAAATAATAACCGTTAGATATAAATATAGATAAATGAGAACCGTTTGATGTAATATTAAAAGAATATTATTTTCTTGGTATCTAAAATACTCCCACGGGTTCAAGATTCGAATCCCGTCAACAACATATTATTATTATTAAATATTTATATCATCTATTTTTCTAAGCTACATTCAAAATATTATTCCGTCGACAACATATTAAAAAATTTTAAGATCAAAATACAAATAAATGATAATAAAAAAAGATAAAAAATAATAGTAAATCATATAAAAATTCTAAAATAATAAATTAAAAATACTAAAATTCATCCGTGCATTGCAGAGGTTATAGGCTTGTATAAGTTATAAGTTATTTTATAAATTGGGTTGACAAACCCCCTCGTAATAAGCTTATAATGCATAAATTGACTTAAAACTAAGTTGTCAAACAGGTCCTAGGGAAACAATATTACAATAATTCACTCATTAGGTATTTGGGCTTTTCCACAAGTGTATTGGAAGCCGAAACCCAACACCAACGTACAATGATCCAGTAGGTCCAGTATTACATAAACCCAGCCCAAGATGTTGAAACCTGGCAGTGAAGATGACGTAACCTCTCCTTATCTTGGATAAACACCGTCACAGCAGTACAGTCTCGTCACTATAATAAGACTCTCCACTGCCAGTATATACACATAACACACTGTTTATATATATACATACAAGACTTTTTACCTTTTTTTTATATTTGTATAATCATCGCCGGCGGCGTCGGACCGGAGAAGATGAAAGTGTTTGTCAAAACTCTCAAAGGCACTAACTTTGAGATCCAAGTTCAACCAGATAACACTGTATTCATCTCTCTCTCTCTCTCTCTCTCTCTCTCTCTCTCCCCCTCCCCCTCTCCCTCTCTCTCTCTCTCCCTCTCTCTCTCTCTCTCTCCCTCTCTCTCCCCCTCCCTCTCTCTGTATGTGTATGATTAATATAATTGTTTGGCTACTGTGTTTAATTGAATTTGTTCTGTGTAGTTAATGGGATGTACTAGGTTTCTTATGTTGAAATAGATTATTATACAAACTTTAGTTATTTGAATTACTAATTTTTTTGCTTTTATCGAATTTAATTATTGGCTGCAATTGTTGATAGAGTTTGCAATTAGTTGAATTACACGTAGGACAATTTGATTTTGAATTCAGTCACATAGAAACATGTTGTAGTACAGTGTTTGTGGATCACCGATCACTTATATTATATCATATACTGATTGTTGTGCAAGTTAACTAAATTGCAGCTCAAAGTGCGTGAGTATCGCTAATTTGAGTACATTAAGTTTCGCTCGTTTTGCAACAGTGTTAGTGTTATTGAATGAGTCATCTGTTCCTGAGGAATTGTGCACGTACTATTGTTAAAGTTCCACTAAAGCTTGAATCTTTGTTTGTTTTACTCATTTCCGGATAATTTGTTTATTCAGATTTCTGAGGTGAAGCATATCATTGAGGCAAAACAGGGTGCAAATGTTTACCCTGCCCTACTACAGATTCTTATTCATCAGGGGAAGGTACTTAAGGATACAACGACACTAGAGGAGAACAATGTTGCTGAAAATAGTTTTATCGTCATTATGCTCTCTAAGGTACATCATCTCGTAGAGTGTGCTAATGATTCTTTTTTCTATATGATTGCGAGTAATGAAAGAGAAAAAGCCATGCTGAAACTGTGGTTGTTCAATCGGTGCAGACTTAAAAGGGGTTGGGTGGGTTTAATGATGTGATGAGCATGATGGCTTTACAAGCAGTCAACTCTATATATTCTTCATTAAGTAATCAAATGATGTTAGTAATCTATACGTTTTTGTACTATTGCAGGCAAAAAATTCATCGAGTGTGGAATCAACCACATCAGCTGCACCTGCAAGCACGGTGAGTGCAGAACCTATTGTCGTGTAACCCTAATTTAGATCCTATAAAACTAGAAGGGATGTTAAGTGGCTATATTAACGTGTACTGAAACATTAATTCAGGAATTACACAATTTAAAATCTAAAATAAAAAAACAATTGGTTTCATGAGATCTGTGATTGTTTCTAAACTGGACCATTTTGGATCCAACTGTTTCTGAAAATATTTAGGCATGGGGTATCCTTTTCAGTTTATTGTTTTCTTCATTCACATATGTGTTTTTTAAGTGCTGAATGAGATGGTTAATATGTAGGCTCAAGCAGTAAATCCTTCACCTTCTCCAGTACAGTCTGTATCATCTCAGGCACCTGCGCCAACTGTTTTGCCGTGAGTTAAACATTATTGTTTGAATTATTATGTCAGGAATGTGTTTAGAAACAATCTAACGTTCATTGTTTGTATGTCAGCCCACAAGCTGTATCCGAATCTACTCCAGTTTCTGCTCCTGATACGTAAGTTCAAATCTGTCCTGATCTAAGAGCTCATAATTTTTTCATGACAATAATTTTTAATATTTTTTACGATGTTTCAATTTTAGTTGCAAAAAGTTATCAGTTGTGCAATCTTTAGAACATTTATGAGCATGTTGCCTCTTTTAATTGGTGAAGTTTGCTTCCTGACTGAAATGGCATAATGTGATTCTAGTTTCGCAAAAAAGCATGTTCCCTCCAACCATGTATGCGAGTTGTTTTACATCGCAGACGAACTGCTTTTAAAAGTGGTCACAAACTTTTTCTATGGCGCAACTACTTATCTCCTTGTTTAGTCTTAAGGTCCTATTTGCAAAAAGGCATAGTTGCAAAACTTAGAGCGATAGTTGTGGACATTAAATAGTTGTTACTTTAGTAGTTCATTCTGAATGTTTCTCCCCCACTCAAATAATTTTTTTTTAACGCTCCGGCTCTTTTTGGTTGATGCAGATCGGTAACAGATGTATATGGTCATGCGGCATCAAATCTTGTTGCTGGAGGTAACTTGGAATCTACTATTCAACAAATTCTTGATATGGGTGGAGGTAGCTGGGATCGTGATACAGTTGTTCGTGCACTGCGTGCCGCCTTCAACAATCCTGAGAGAGCTGTTGAATACTTATATTCAGTGAGTTCTTACTCAGTATTTAATCTAATCAATTTCTTTGTTTCTCATTTATCTTGATTTTTGGTAGAAGCTTGTCCACGTCCTTTGTTCTTCAATAAGTTAGTCTTTGTACCCTTGTCGGACACTTGAAACTCGGACATGGGTACAGGCACACTCCATTCTTAGCCAAAATTTATAAAATAAAAATAAAAATTGTGGAGTCAGACACTTAGGAACATATCTATGTTCTTTTAGTCGACTTCGGGTGACATCCAGAATAACTGCTGCAATTGTGTGTCGAACATCATTAACTGTAATGAAAACAAATCATCACTGAGCCAAATCATTTCTCAATGTCAAGCTCTCATTAAAAACTTAAATTAAAATAAGTATAACATTATCGGGCAATGGGCATAGCCCAGGAGTGAATTTAGTAACTAATAACATTTAAACATCCAAAATGAAAGTAACTTCCAATATAGCATCTGTCCTGGTAATGAATGCAAATATGCGTGACGTTTATATGGAAGTGGGTAATACCATGCTATATACCTCCCGAATTACTGCTTAAGCATTGTTATTTTAATTGATAACATGGAAATATAAATTCATTTTTTTCGTTTAGTGTATGGAAGAAATATAAAGAGCCACAACACATTAATTAAGGAATCTCAGCCCATTTAATTGGAAGCAGTTAACAGCTCAATAGTAGTATTACCACCACATATCAAGGGACGGGGGCCGAGTCTATGATTGTGAAAATTATCCAATAGTTTTCCTTTCCAGCTTACTATATTGTCCGAGTCTATGATTGTGAAAATTATGTCTTGCTGTTTTTGGTTCTACCCTCATTTTTCTAATTATAAATTTGATTTGTCAAGGGCATTCCTGAGCAAGTTTCAGCTCCTGCTGTAACCCAACAACCTACTGGGGGTCAAGCTATTAACCCTCCATCACAGGCACCACAAGCAACGGTGCCTCATGGTGGCCCTAATGCAGATCCTCTAAATCTTTTCCCACAGGTAGTGATTTGCAAATAGCTTTTGTTTTTCTCCTCCCACAATTATTTTTTACACAATTATTTTCTATGTACACACAGGGACTTCCAAATATGGGTTCAAATGCAAATGCGGGAAACTTGGACTTTCTGCGCAACAACCCACAGGTACATGGTTTTCTTTGAAGTATTATGCGATTCAATTTGTGTCTCTTGGAAATAAAATTTTTGTATTTATCCTTTTCCTATCTTTAGTTCCAGGCCTTGCGAGAAATGGTTCAAGCAAATCCCCAAATTTTGCAGGTACCATATATATATATATATATATATATATATATATATATATATATATATATATATATATATATATGTATGTATGTATGTATGTATATGTATATATGTATATTAGGATATACCATAATCTTTTTGGACCATCCTTTTACAATTTGCCAATTTCTGTGTCTAAATGAATCACATTTTCTTGCAGCCTATGCTTCAGGAATTGGGGAAGCAAAATCCAAACCTGATGCGACTCATTCAGGAGCATCAAGGAGACTTTCTACGTTTGATAAATGAAGCCGATGAAGGGGGGGAAGGGTAAGAAATATTTTGCGTTATGTGAAGTAGGTCTTTTGCATTAAAACACTTTTACTGATGCAAATTCTTCTCCTTTTTTTCCCCTTAAAAAACATAGGTAGGATTCGAAGTTACACTAATGTGATTCTAGTATTTTTCCAAAATAAGTATACGGTTGGAAGTAGACACATCGATTCGGTCTAACCATTTTCATTCTTTTTCCTTAAAATATCACTTCTCACCAATCTCTCTTCTTCCTTATGTCTGAACTATACACTGAACTGATTCCTATTCATCAGGAACGTACTGGGGCAGCTGGGTGAAGCGGCTCCACAAGCAATTGCGGTTACACCAGAAGAGCGAGAGGCAATTGAACGTGTAAGTAGAAATTTTAATAACTCTAAGAACTTTACTGGTGAAACATGACTCTGCTTCGAGGTTTTCATAACCAATAGGACACTATTCACACCACTTATTTATGACATTTTGTCGGTTCCACTATGGCTTTGACATAGTTATGAAGTGTTTACATTGGTCATTGAGGCATCAGTAAAATTAGCTAATAGTGACTAATAGATCATTTAAATACAAAATGTTATTTCCACCGTCCCAGGGTTCAGAATGAACAAATGAAGGCCTCGAAAGTATATCCCTTTTGTTTTTTTTTTCCTCCTTTTTTCTTCCCAAGTAAAATAGGTATTAGGTAGGTCATCAAAAAATTTGGTTTACCAAATAAACAGTAGTTACTCTATTGATAGAACCTAAATAACAATGTGCCACTAAAGTGTATAGGAATGTTTGGGATGTGGCATCATTTTTTTTTGGTAATAATTTGAGGATCCCCGATCACTGAGCATTGATTTTTTTGTATCTATTTCATTGTTAACTAAATATTTATTACTTTTTGTCAAAAGTAGGAAAAACCATGTGTTTGTAAATAGTTACTCGCCCATCTATATATGCTAAATTAATACAAATTTATAGCATAATTATTTTCATCAAGTGTTTTGGTGAGTGGTTATGCTACATTTGTTTGTAGTTTGTAATATTGCCTTCAGTGCCTGCTGGTTCTTGGAATCAGGTTTTCATATAATTTGGTATCTATTAATTTTCTGATTTGACACTCTCTGTTGTGTTTCTATATTGCATGGTCTGCATTATATTTACTTTTGCTGTGGTTTCAACAGCTTGAAGCAATGGGTTTCGATCGGGCTGTAGTATTGCAAGTATTCATCGCATGCAACAGAAACGAGGAACTGGCTGCTAATTATCTTTTAGATCATGGGCACGAGTTTGATGATGACGTAGCTAATTAAAGAGTTTTCTTTATCCATATGAAGATCTTATGAAGTGACTTGGTTTTCTACCCTTTTTAAGTGGGTCAGGTTTAAAAAACACCTAAAAAGTATTTAGAGTCAAATCTTTGTATTTGGATTTTAGATTACATCTGATTTGTTTGCTGAGATTATAAATATGTATGTTTTTTTTAAATGTGTTCCAGTTTTTCTTTTTAATCTGCTTTTGATTTTTTTTAATCTTATTTTGATGGCTTATTCTGGCAGTTGCCTAAAGTGCATTCATATGTTAATATGTATTTATAATTATATAGGTGATTGTAATGCACAATTTTTTTGTCATATTAAAAACCAAAAGAGCATGTAAAATTGCTTTCAGGTCTCAAATTTTTAACTGCGACTGACAAACATGTGCATCATCCAACTTCATTTTTTGTTGCCAAATTTTATCGCTGAACTTCAAAATTAGATTTTCTTAATCTTAATGAACTACTCGTAATCTCCTATATACTATATTATCAAAAGCAAGAATGAGATCTTTTGCTGTTTTTAGTTTGGTTACTCAATTGATTTACGAGATTTGGATTATAAAGTTGTAGATAACAGCGTTAGATACAATATGAACTAATAATTAATATCTAAAATATTAATAAAGATATTGGGTTCAAATTCAGTGTCAAATTTATTATATTTAAATGTTTTATAATTTAATTTAAATTTAAAGATATTAAAAGGTATACGATTTTAATTCAATTTATCTCATACTATTATTTATTATCAACTCTACAATTTTTTTTTAACCGAAAATCACTCAACAAAATATACATAATAAAATAACAAATTTTAAAATAATAAAATATTAAAAATAATTTGCAAACCGTAGAAAATATAAAATATAAGCTAGTATGTTCAACAACCAAATGATGTGCGTGTTTGGGGTATCACAAAAAAGTTGACTTATAGCTTAAAATGAGTAAGTGTCATATAAGTGATAAGTTGATGAATTCTTATAAGTTATACGAGTGTTTGAATAAATTTACTTATAAGTTAGTTAAGAATTTGCTAAATTAAATTTGAAAAAATAATTTTTAAATACAATGATTTCAACACTTGTATTTTAAATTAAAAAAATATTTAAAAACACAAATGTAAAAATATAAAATATTAGAAAAATAAAGAAATCAAAGAATAAGTTGATAAGTTAGGTAAAATGTTAGTGATTTCTAACATTCAACTTATCAATTTATAAGTTATAAGTTATCAAATAAGTTGGGTACACAAACACCCCCCATAAACTTTTATCAACTTATAATGTATAAGTTGCGTCAGCCAAACAGGCCCGATATAAGATGTTACTGTCTATTTAAGCTCTGTGAGAAAAAAATGTCAATGTTTAAAACCAAATCTCTAAAGCTTAAAGAATAGCAATGTTTACAACTCTACATTCCTGTGGAAGTTTAAATTAGAATTTTATATGAAAAAAATCTTAAAATTAAGGATCAAAATCCGTCATGTTCTATTCATATTTATTCGTCCAATCCTAGAGCATAATATATTTGATTGATTTTTTTTTTGTGAACTATCATATGATGAATTTATGCGGTACACAATAATTATTTTTTCTAAATCACATACTTCTTTAAAGAACAAATTATTTTTCCAATGACAACTTGTACTTCACTCTTATAGAAATGTATGCAATTTTTTAATAACAAGTACAACACAATGGAAAAATTATGTCTAGCAACAACCAACATAGTATTTAAAATAGTTCTAACATTCTAATATTTATGCCAATCTAAGTGGCACCAGACCGACCATTAAAAAGGAAACAATGTAATAAAATGGCATGGAGTGTTGCATCAACCAGTCCACTGAAGGTAGACAAGGGTTGTGCTAATAAGAGTACTATGCGATCATCTATTCCTAGAAGGTGTTGCACAGATTAGCTTATTCCATCACAATGCTATGGTTAAGAAAGCATTTCTTAAATGCTATAAAACAACATTGTCAAACCATCACAAGTTACTTGAGCTGGCGTATACAAATCAAAGATAGTGCATGCAATCTAATAACACAAGTCAAAAGAGTACTAAATCGATAGAGAAATGTTCTTCTATAGTAATGAACTAATGATGTCTTGTCCAGTTGTCCTCATGTACAAGCTGAAGTGTAACCTTACTAGCATGTGAAATGTTGGCCTTCCTCCCAGTTGTACAGAACTGGAAATACAATCTCTCTGATTCACTGCTACTGACTCAATTGTATTTGATTCCCTGCTAATGACTCGATAGTCAATTAAGACCATGCAATGTGCTAGCCGGACCCCCATTGACTCCCGACTTATGGTAGAAACAACCAAGTTTACCACCCACTTATATATTTCTCATTTAAAATGAAGTGGCTTAAATCAAACAAGAGATGTACATAAAAGCTGCTTTACAGAAAATTTCTCATCAAAAATATGATTGTGATCTTTTAGTTTCATTGGTTCGAGATAATAAAAAATCAACTAGTTATGACTAATTTCAATTTAAAGGTTTTTGCCTTGTTCATCTGTTCGCAAGTTCTTAACCCCTCATCCATATACATGACCACCCACCCACCCCCCCCCCCCCTCCCCCTCCCCCAAAATCCACAGAAATTGGCACTGGTTCATACATAAACAGTATATGAGTACATTTCATCCACAGAAATTGGCACTGGTTCATACATAAACAGTATATGAGTACATGAAATGAGCAAAAACAGAAAAATGTACATATAAATCACATTCCCACACCTTAGAATATCTAAGCACAGATGTACCAATGTGCATATACATATCAAGAGAAAGTATAGGAAAAAAATTACAAATACGCAAAAACGGAGAAATAATACAGAGGCAATAAAGAGAGGAAAGACTACCATAGAACATGAGGGCACCCTCATGCATGCTTTCCTCAAATCTTAATTATACTGCCCAATCAAGTAAGAGAAAAGATAATTTTTACTTTCGGCGCATACTAGCAAAATTTCATCTTCCACAAAATTTAATATGAGAAACTCAAGCAATTCAAAGAGATACCACTAATGAATTACAACAAGTGTGTAGCTACAAAAAAACTTAGCCCAAACACGTACTGTATCAATATGAAAAAATCTTACAATAGATCGCCCCCACTCTGTTGCCACAAGTTGATAATATCCGTAGCCTGATTGAGCAAAATAACAACCTGCTTTTGAGATATCCACGGCTTTCGCTCAAGCATGACCTTAAGCTCTTCCCAAGCATCTTTCCTAGGCCAAAAGTAGTAGGGACTCAAAGGGATAGAACCATGCCCCGGTATCACTTGATCAAGTGCAAGACCGATGTTCTTCTCCATCCATACAAATTTCAACACAAGCCTCGGTTTCTCCATCGACTTTACTACCACACCTAGCTTCTATTATCACAAAAAAATCAACATCGGCAAATAAAGAAAATTATTAACAAAATGTGCCTACATACACATTACAATCAAAGTGATTTAAATTAACAAACCCATTACTTAATTGTTGCATAAAATTACAGCTAAACTAAATTGATCAACAGTAAAAAATAGAGTAATTAGAGAGAGAGAGAGAGAGAGAGAGAGAGAGAGAGAGAGAGGAGACCTTAGATTGAAGTGGAGTTGAAGAGTCAGAGTCGTCATCATCGGTGAATGTTTCGACGGCGGCGGCAGCAGATAAAGCATTAAAATGTGTAATTTGACTATAAATAGTATTATGGACAACCCTAATTGAAGAAGATAAAGATGATGAGGGGGGTTGGGGTTGACGAAATGGAAAGAAATAATTAGGGTTTGAGGATTTACTACAACAGTAGTGGGGGACTAGCGAGGGTTGGATACCCAGTGACAACGTTGTTGAAGATAACATCATTTGGTACTGTGAGTGAGAGAGACTGCAGGGAGGACTGGACTATATCTATACATATTTACATACTTATTATACTTGCACAAAAATTAAATAATTATTGGATACAAAATAATTTTATAAAATAAATTAAAAATTCGAATAGGATTACTTTGAGATCAGAAAATCACGGGAAACTCTTTTATCAAATAAAATATTATGTATTTCATAATAAATTTTTTAATAAGATTAGAATTAATAAATCATAATATGTAATATATTTTTTAAATTTAATGTTGGAATCAGTTTTATGCGGTTGATCGTTCGGTCGGACCTGCAATGAGAAGAATGTGAGGATGATTCCCCGATTCACCTATGGTGTGAGAATAAGTTAAACCGGTCTTTTTGAGTAAGGATGAAACGTACGAATATTGTAAAAATGTGAATGTGTGAATGAAAAACCTGGCGAACCTGTTGTAATCTCCTTTTACGAGTTTATCCGATCTTCACGTTCAACGACGTGGATTGCTATGCTCGGGGCGTGGGTCGTTCAACCACCCGTGAATCGGTCATAAGGTTTTACCCTAATGGGCTCCAGGATTGGACTTTCTGTTATTGGGCCTTTGTGATAATAATGTCCCTCGATCGGTCTAAGTCACTGATGGACCTCCAACATGCCCCTGGACTTCATTCAAAATATGTTTGGACGAAGACAATATTCCAGTCCATCTTTGAGATTATTCTAGGACCACTCTTCAATCAGACAGGATGACGATTGACATATGACTAAATACCCAACAGACACGGTCACGTCAGCAAAAGACAATTGTTCTCCTTTATATTTTCTTTTTGGAGTTACACATTTCCCCAGACAAATCAGGGCCGTGAAGTAGTCCCAATCTCAATCGTAGATTTTAAAACGTTTACATACACCTTTATATAAACCGCCACTTTCTTTTCACCATTTCATTACACACATACACACAAACACCACACTTTGCTCTCCACTTTTCTCAAGTGCCATTATAAATAGCAATTATCGACGGGAGAATTTCAACATCAAAGCACCAATCTCTAACAGTATCATCTAACAACAGTAAGTTTTTGTTCTTGCATCTCTTTATTTTTCCTTTTCTTCTGTGTCGTACAAGGTTTGCATGTTTTAGGTGTAATATGTGTGTAAGACTTTTTATGTGAAATAGGCAGTGGTGGTATTTAAAGTATTGTAATTTATAGGCTCTCGACATAAAACGACGTTTACATACAAGTTTATGGAATATGAGCATTTGCCAAGACTTAAAAGTTAGTTTAGAGATAAAAATGAGTTTCTGGGTAAAAATTATGCCTTTTAGGCTCTAGGAATGAATTCTGGGTGGCCTTGCCACGAGAGCATTTTAGTGACCTTCTCAAACCGTTAGAACTTCCTTCGGACATCTTTAGGTTTTAAGAACATTACTCGGGCCTTCCTGATTATCAAGAACTCTCTTCGGTCGTCCTTCTTAGGATTTTAATCTTCATTTCCCCAAACCTTCAACACATTTTATATCCTTTCTTCCAGGGTAATTATTTCCGACCGATCCTAGCCCTCTGTACTCGGATTTTTTTTAATAAAAATTCTCATTTTCCTTTTTTTTATATATTTTTCCGAGTACATGGCTAATTTTGTCCATCTTTGCGTCTGTAGGGTATGGATCAGCCTGTCGAGTTCGGACCAATCTATTCGGCCATGGCCCACTTCAGTTCTACACGATTCCCTTCAGCCAATCTGAATTCGTTGATAACGAAGAAGGAGGTGGCTAAAATGGCCAGTAAGTACGATATCCCTAGCTTATTCTGAAAGGCATATGCAATAGCCTATTTGTAATTCGAGGATTTTACTCAACTTAAACAAGTATGTAATAAGTAAATATTAGATTAGATGTCACAGGAATCTCAGAAGATTATATCTGTCAAAGAATGAAGATTAAAGTCATCTACAGACTTGAAGTGATTCTACATTGATAGAAGATCAATTTGTTGATCAAGCCTCAGTGAAGTATTCAAGCTCAGTGGATTTATTAAGAGTGACAGAGATTTCAGAAGTGTGACGGAGAAAGTACAGGTTACAGTCCTTTGTTTAATTAGAAGGAGAAAAGAATCACAGCTTAAAGTCAAGTATGAAGAACAACCACTAAAGTTTGTCGCTCATGAACCAGACAGTACATGGAGTGTCAACGTCAGCCAGTGGAAGTTCTTCATCAATTTTAGTGGTTCTAAGAATTAGTTTAATTCTCTTTTAATAATATTCTATAAGATAATTAATTTAATCTATGAATTAATTCTTTCAGAATTAATTCATATATTAAATTAATCAATCTAGATCTTAAGTAATTTAATGTATAAATTAATTCTCAAGAATTAATTTATGTATGAAATTATTTGAGTCATTTATTTAATTTATTTAATCAGTGAATTAATTCTAAATGAATTAATTCGTTTGTTAAATAAATTAAAAGTAGAATTTATTAAAACAGATTATCCTAATTCTAATTAGTACTAGTAGTACTATCTGATTTGTACTAGTAGTACTATCACTGTTAGTACTACCAATACAAGTTGATAGTACTACCGAAAGTACTACCAGCTATGTTGATAGTACTGCCAGTATTAATATTTATGTCAAGTGGCTAGCGCGTGTGGAATGATTCCTTTGACTTGTATTAATACAAGTCATTTGTAATCAACACATGAGTTCAATTAACAAGACAGAAGACATACAAAATATTCATTTTCTTTCTTCTGCCATTTCAAGCGAACCAACCAGAAGCATTCAGTTTAAATCCTTGTAATAAATTCTAGACATAAATGTTATATCCAATCCACTAGAATTCAATTACTTGTATTGCTTTGACAATCTAGCGGATCATAATCCCTAGAATTTCAATCGAACTACTTTTTAGTATTCGATCCTTTTATTACAAATATAGATAAATTCATGTCGAATTTATTCTAAATTTGTTTTAACAAGAACTCTGTAATCTGTACACAGATTTGTAACACCCTTCAAGTTCAATAGAGTTTTATTTAACTTGAATCTTGTTTCATTTTATTCCGCAGATAATTTGTTATTGAAATTGTTAAATCTTCAATAAATACAAATTCGATTAAACGGTACTGTTTGTATTCAACCCCCCTTCTACAAACATATCAGGACCTAACATATTCCAATCGTACGAAGCCAACGAAATAGACTTGATCTATCACACTCCGAATGTACCAAATGAGTATGGTTCGATCGGGCTGGGGATATCCGAAGCACCTGATGTCCCTCCGGTGGTCAGCTCTGATCCCGAGTCCGAGTTGTCGGATTAGTTTGTATTTCTTTATTTTTATATCACGTATTGCCTTCGAGCTTAACATTTGCCTTCGGGCTTGACTTTTGCCTCCGGGCTTCGTTTTTATGATAATCAGTCTGTATTATTGCCTTAGCGTAGATTAATGCTTCTTTGCTTATCTGGCATCTGTTTATATTATGTTTTTGCCTTACACTTTTTGTAATGGAGATTCGTGATGCTTCTTCGGCATTGCGAAATTTGCCTTAGCATTTTTTTCCTCTTTAAGCTTTGTAAAGTATCTTCGGCTTGATCAGGTGTATCTTCATGCGTCTTTAGGCTTTAATATTTGCCTTGGAATGATTACTAGTTTATTTTGCTTCTTCGACTATTTTGCCTTAGCGTAATAAAAGTTTACCTTTAGCATGAATGTTACTTCATTATGCATCTTCGGTATAGCATGCCCCCTAGTATTAAAAGAGGGGTTGAGAATTCATTTAAGCTATTTTATTCGGCCAAATTGTGGCTCCCAACTTAAATTAATTGTCAAGTACTTTAAATATTAAAAACTATTTGTGAAGACACATAGTTTAATCCGATCGTCCCTAAGTATGTGTTGATCAAATCTATGCAATTTACCATGCTTTTGACTGAATCACGATACTCATGTATCTTGGGAAATAAACGATTTTATTAATGTGTATACTTAAAGCAAATGATTGAAGTAAAACCTTGATAAAAATACTGAATTAAATGACTGAAGGGAAATATAAGTTGCCAGTAAGCTTACTGGTAGAAGCTGCGAAAACGAGATGCATGCCAAGTTTTTTTTATTGGAGTACCGTCTGATGCACACAATTTATATGCCCCCGGCCGAATTACTTCTATAACCGTGTAGGGGACTTCCCAATTTGGCATCAGTTTGCCTTGCTTGGCCGGTATAGAAGTTGCTAATTCTATGAGTACTAAATCTCCGACTTGAAATGACCTCTTTTTTATTTATGCATCATAATATTGGGTTGTTTGGAGCTGGTATTGGACATTGCGATGATGAGCGGCTTCTCTTTCTTCGACCACTAGGTCTACATTTGCCCGAAGTCCGAACTCATTGCCTTCCACGTTAAATACATGTGCACGGTAAGATTCAAGACCCACATCGGCGGACATCAACGCATCTGTCCCAAATGCCAACCTGAACGGGGTATCTCCAGTCGATGACCCTGGTTCGGTAAGCCCAAAGAACATAAGGTAGCTCTTCGGCCCACATCCCCTTGGCGTCTCCTAGTCGCTTCTTGATGCCGTCAAATATAATTTTGTTGGCTGCTTCGATAGCTCCATTCCCCTGTGGGCGTCCGACCGAGCTGAATTTCTGCTGAATTCCGAACTTAGCCAAGAATTTCCTGAATTTACTTCCAATAAACTGGATTCCATTGTCCGATACACATATCATCGGAATTCCAAACCTTAGGATTACCTGTTCCAACATAAATTTCATGGCCGCTTCTTCTGTTATGGCAGATAGTGGTCAAGCTTCCACCCACTTTGTCATGTAATCGATAGCCACTATGCAGTACTTAGCCTGTTTAGTGCTAGTTAACAGAATTCCCACAAAGTCAACATGCCACATGACAAAAGGGATAGGGTTGAGGACCGATGACATTTCCTCTGGAGGTTGCTTCGGTACGGTGCTGAACAGCTGGCATTGTTTACACCTCTTAGAGTAGTTCGCTGCATCCTCCCTAATGACCGGCTAGAAGAGTCCATGTCTAAGGATTTTGAAGGCGAGTGATCGTCCTGCCAAGTGTTCCCCGCATATTCCTTCATACATACACCATTTCTAGCACCAACCTCTGATCTTCGGGGCCAAGACATTTTAGAAGTGGTTGTGTGGCTGATCGTCTGAACAGTTGGCCTCCTACTAAGGTGTAGTTGGTTGACCGATATCTCACTTTCTGTGCTTCTTTTTTGTCCAACGGTAGGGTTCATTTCTCTAGAAAGGCTCTGATGGGAGTCATCCAATTAACTCCTTAGTGAATCTCTAAGCATCGCTTCTTGTCGATGAAGGGCATTTTACCTTGGTTGTGTATGCCTTTGTTCGGGGATCCTTTTGTCCATATTCTCCTGAGAACTGTTTTACCACGAGCATAGAGTCGTTGAATACCCTTATGTGATTCACTTCCAGATTTTGTGCCAAGGCAAGTCCTGCTAGCAGCGCTTCGTATTCGGCTTCATTGTTAGTCAGAGGGAAGGTGAACCTGATATCTTGGCGAATTTCAAAACCATCTGGGCTGGTAAGAATCATGCATGCCCCGTACTTTGTCTTCGTGACTGATCCATCCACAAAGAGCTTCCACTTTCCGGGAGACCGAATGAGTTGTTCTTCCGGTGATAAGTCCTTCGGTCCTGAGAAGGAGCACTCCACTATGAAATTAGCCAGCGCCTGGGCTTTAATGGAGGTCCTGGGAACATACTCTAGATCGTATTCTCCCAATTCGACCGACCAAGCGACAACTCTGTCCGAAGCTTCCGGTCTTTGGAGTATTTTCTTGAGTGGTTGGTCGGTCACCACTTGCACAGTTCTTCCTTGAAAATAATGGCGCAGTTTCCTCGAAGCCATCACCAACCCGAAGGCGAACTTCTCTGCGTTCAGATATCTTGTCTCAGAATCTTTAAGCATGTGCGAGACATATAACACCGGGTGTTGGTTCTTCTCATGCTCCTTAACTAATACGACCCCCAACGTTCGGTCGTTAACTGCTAAGTAAAGCTGCAGGGTTTCCTTCAGATTAGGTCTCATAAGGAGTGGGGCTTTGACCAAGTATTCTTTAACCTCCTCAAATGATTTTTGACAACTCGGTCCCCACTCAAAATTCTTAGACCCCCGAAGTACCTCAAAGAATGGTAGTGCCTTCTCTGTTGATCGAGATATAAATCTCCTTAGCGCGGCCAATCTTCCTGTTAGTTTCTGAATATCCCGGATCATCTTCGGCGCCTCCATGTCAATCTCCGCCTTTATTTTTTCAAGATTTGTCTCGATCCCTCTAGCACTCACCATATATCCCAAGAATTTGCCACTATAAACTCCGAACGTACACTTGTTCAGGTTGATCTTCATATTGTTTTTCCTCAGCGTCTCGAAGCATTCTTTCAGGTCCTCTGCATGGTCCTTGAACATAGACTTCACAATCATATCATCAACATAACACTCCATGTTCCGACCGATTTGTTCCTTGAACACTTTGTTAATCATTTTCTGGAAGGTTGCCCCTGCGTTCTTTAGTCCGTAGGGCATTCATCACCTTGAAGGGAAGGATGTCCTAACCTTTTTCAAGATCTTCTAACAATATAATTCATGCAGCTTTTTGATCTCCCCTCATTTCCCCGATCCCATGTTCGGTTGGAAATTTGAGCTTTAAATGAGGAACGGAGGCCACAACTTGGAAAGCAGCAAGAGTAGGTCTTCCCAAAATGCCATTATAAGGGATGTCTACTCGCACTACATAGAACTTTGCTTCTTTCTCCACAGTGTAAGGTGCTTTCCCCAGTAAGATGGGAAGATTGATTGTTCCTTCGATCGGAACAGGCTGGTTTCCAAATCCATACAGAGGGGCTTCATGGCAGGGTTTCAGCTGTTTGCCTCCTAGTTTCATCTTGCAGTACGTCCTGTGGTAAAGGATATTGACCGAACTACCACCATCCACTAGAACTTTCCAAATTTTGTTCTCCCCTATGATAGGGTTAACGATGAGTGGATCTTCGTGCGGCCATATCACATCCTCAAAATCATCTTCTGTAAAAGTGATGGGTAGAGGCTGCCTGGCTGAATTAGCCCGATATAGACTGTAGACCTGCCATGCATATTTTTTCCTGGCAGTCTTACTGCATCGGTCCATTACAGTCCCACCAGAAATTGTTCGGACCTCGCCTCGATATTTTTCCTCTCCTTCGGGTTCTTTCTCTCTCCTTTTTTCCTTGGAGTCCAGTCTATCTCTTAGGTCACTTACAAACTGGCTCAGTTCTCATTCCTTGATCATCTTCTCAATTAGCTTATTCAAGTGGTAGCACTCATCAGTATTATGCCCCTTGTCTTTGTGGTAGTCACAATACTTGTCTCCGTTTTTCTTATAATCTGGGGTCTTCAACCTGGCTGGCCAAACGAAGCCTAGCTTCCCTTTTATTTCATGGAGAATCTTCGAGATAGGTGTATTAAGGGGGTGAACACCGTATTATCTCTATCTCACCTTCTCTCAGCTCCACGGTCAGGCCTGGTATCTGTAAGCCTGCTCTTGATATCTCCCCGACCCCTTCGGTCGTCCCTTCCCGAGTTTTCATGCCTTCGGTTATCCTTATGACCTCCAATAGAATCTAACTTTCTTCGTATGGCTTATCCCCTCAAGTATATGTCATTCAAAGATTTGGGAGGGACATCATAGAGAGAGGATCAAAGTTTTTTTTACCTTTGATGGGGTCCAAACCAACAGCGAGGAACCCTGCGGCTTTCACTTTGTCCAAATTGGCGACCATTCCTGCTTCCTCCTTGAACCGGGCTAAGTAATCGCCTAGTTCTTCGTTCAGCCTCTGCATGTAGTGAATCAGGGCTTCTGTATCCTTCTCCCTTCGACATAAGGTGGAGTAGTGCCTCAGAAACTTCCTCTTCAATTGGTCATATGAGTGGATCGATCGAGGTCTTTGCGAACGATACCACATCGTCGTTGGTCCCTTCAGGTATGATTTGAACATCTTACACAACATAACATCACAGTGGCCCATACCTGTCATCAAAGACTCATACTTCTCACAATGATCTTTCGGGGTCACCTTTTTTACTGAATTCGTGCATCTTTGGAAATTGTCTTCCTGGATGGGGTCTAAACTGCTCAATCTCTTCAGAGACTACTGGCTCATGGCTGATCTTCCTTTCTCCAAACATAGCCTTTTCCATTTGCCGTAAATGAATCCGAACACGGGGGTCGTCCTATTCGTCAAAGTCGGATGTTAACACGATCTTTGACCATTTCTCATAGAATGCGATTCGGAGTCCGAAGACCCGTCTTCATCGCCATGTACTCTCTTCTCCTTTCGAGTTCTGGTCGTTATTAACGTGATCTCAGCCTCTTCGGCTGACTCTCTCAAAGCTCTTTCTTCCATTTCCAACTCTTCTCTTCGAAGTTTGATGGCTGTAGCTTTAACAGATCAGCTTCTCTCTTCTTTGCCCGTATTTGGGCTTCTTTTTCGGCCTGTTCGTTCTCCTTCTATTTCCCCCTTTTTGGCAGCCATATCCTCTCTCCATTTAAGGAGAAGCATTTTTTGTTCTTCAGGCGTCGGCATGAGACCGTCTTCTCCCTCGGACTCAAAATTCAAGACACGATTCAAGGGTGGAGTGAAATTGGACCCGCCGGGTCGCAAAGGATCATTAAAGCCAAGCGGTCGATCGGATGACATAGTGTATCTAGGGTTTAATTACAAAATAATTCGTACGTTTCCACATACGGCGCCAAATGTTGGAACTAGTTTTCTGCGATTGATCGTTCGGTCGGACCTGCAATAAGAATAATGCGAGGGATGATCCCCGATTCACATCCGGTGTGAGAATAAGTTAAACTGGTCTTTTTGAGTAGGGATGAAACGTACGAATACTGTAAAAATGTGAATGTGTGAATGAAAAACCTGGCGAACCTGTTGTATTCTCCTTTTACCAGTTTATCTGATCTTCACGTTCAACAACGTGGGTCGCTACGCTCGGGGCGTGGGTCGTTCAACCACCCGTGAATCGGTCATAAGGTTTTACCTAATGGTTCCAGGATTGGACTTTCTGCTATTGCTATTGGGCCTTTGTGATAATAATGTCCCTCGATCGGTCCAAGTCACTGATGGGCCTCCAACTTTTAATATTGTATGTAAATAAAAATTAGAATGAACATATATTTATAATATGAGATAAAATATAAAATTAAATTTATTATAACTAAATTACATTCTCCTTATTAGAATTTTGAATTAGTGAAACTGATTGAAAAATTTAAACTATAATAACATATGTGAATTATATTTATTCATAATAATATAATTAATATATATAAATATATAAATTTTCTTTAATATGAGAATCGAACGGGTATTAGGGTCAGTGCGGGGATATCTTAAACAATCTCTCTTAGATGAAGAGGCAAACACTAACCATCGGGGCAAAAGTCGCGGCTAAAGAAATTTTGATTTTGGAAAAAAAAGTTTGATATATCATGGTTCATATTTCATAATAACATATATGATTTATTAGAGAGAATTATCAAAAATGTATTTATTTTGAAATCATCGAAAGTGTATTCATTAATCAATACAAGAAGGAAAGAATATGACGCATAAATAAGAGCAAAAGGAGGTTTAGCTTCTTTCAAATATAACAGCTAAAAAATCACCTAATTCAATTTTTGAGCATGACATCTATGATTTTATATACTACAAATTTCTAATGCTTTATCCCTAATATTTCTGAATTAGAAACATATTTTGCATCTCATGCTTTATCTTTGTTAAACTAAAACAGAAAACTTTCCACGAGAAGATCATTTTCTTGTCATTTTCAACAATTTGCACATAGCATTTGTATAATATGGCTTATAATATGGTGGTTAATACAAGTCGTTCACACGGAGTTGTTCTGGAAAACTATTCATTGAACTGTGATCATTCAGCTATAAATATCAGTAAATGTTCACATTTGCTTGAATGAAAATTGAATTTTTTTTTACTATTTCCCAAATATAATGTTTCCCATTTTCGGGAACTGTTGCAACAAATTTACACACTCAAAAGCCATATATTGTACAATAAGATAATGGAAAATAGTTCTGTCTAAAATACAAAATTCAGACCAAAAAAGAAAAAATACAGGCTCACACCTCACACATTGCCAGTAAACTTTGTACAAGATGGATCTCTTTTCTTGGAAGCATATTCCAGGGCGTATGAAATCCATAGCCACATGTTGTATACACCGTTCGTTCAGCAGCAAAATCTAAGAAAAAGGTGGAATGACAACCCTTTCAAGCTCTCTTGGTTGGTCATAACTCACAAGCAGAGAAATAGGTATAACATAGGTCTTTGCAAGTTAGCAAAGCTTAATTGTTGGACCAACTACCGGATGAGGCCCTGTGTCAGCCAGGTTACCATCCTAGAATACTAAGAAATAGCAAGTGGCAGCACAGCACATCAAACACTATTGCTATGGCTACTGACTAGGGGTTTACTCTTTACCCGTGTCATCCTAGCTTTTTGACAGTCCATCAACTATGCTCTCCCACATCTAGTTGTCTGTTATATCCTTCCCTTCAACCTCTTCCTTCTCCACATTCACTTTATTAGTTCCTTCCTCGAAATCGGAATTGAGGTCTTTACTCTCATCTGTTCCCTCCACAGCAAATAATATTTCCCTTTCATCTTGAAACTCAGTGTCTTCAGTACTAACATCAATAGGTATTTTATTTGTCTCTTCTACTTTTGTGCTTGGATCTACTTCATTTGTCTCTTCTGCTTTTGTGCTTGGAGCTACTTCATTTGTCCCTTCTACTTTTGTGCTTGGATCTACTTCATTTGTCTCTTCTACTTTTGTGCTTGGATCTACTTCATTTGTCTCTTCTACTTTTGTGCTTGGATCTACATCATTTGTCTCTTCTACTTTTGTGCTTGGATCTACTGTATTTGTATCTTCTACTTTTGCGCTTGGATCTACTTCATTTGTCTCTTCTACTTTTGTGCTTCGATCTACTTCATTAGCAGATGCTGGAATAGACTGAAAAGTATCCCAGTCATCGTCTTCCTCTTCTTCACTACTGTTCTCATGTTCTTTAGGAGGTGATGAAGCCACCATTTTGTCTTTACTTTCTTCTGCTTGTGGCGGTAACTTAATCACCAATTGTGGTGTAGATGATTTGGTTTGTGTTGCTTTCTGATCTTGCATCACAGAAGCACGGATTACAGCCTGAAAAAGTACCAACCATGATAATCAGATCAGAACAACAATTCCTTGTGTAACAATAGTTTAACGATTAAAGTACAAAAGAATCGGTAGCTTGTAAAAATTAGGGTAATTACATTCTAAATATAAAGGTCGGGTTATAAGCAGGCTGCAGACTGACCACTAACCTATATGCAAACTGATTGGAAACATCACCACACATACTTTATAAAAAGCCAAGTAGATTTGTAGTTACCCTATTCAGTGAACTTATAATCTCTTCTTAAAAGTTAGGTTGATATTAACTCTAGAGTTTTCCCCAGTATCTTGGTCTCGTTCTTTACTTTAATTCTTCAGTAGCAGCCACTGATAACACCAGAATCTTAAAGGTGGATGAATAAGCCACTATATTCCTAGATTTCAGAGATAAATGACGTTCACGGTTGGAGAGTTATATTGGCTGGGGTCGGATCATTTCGTTACATCATACACATCTGGTAGTTTCCAAAATAGCCCATCCTCAACTGTGAGGTCACGATTCATAAATAGCAGAACAGAAGTTCATAACACCATTTAAAAACTTTGAGTTTTGTAGGAAGTTTTATTCTAATAAGTTTAATGAACCTACTTTTCAGTGATATTACTCTAAGTTCATTTGATGACTAAAGGTGTAAATACCTCCGATAAAATATACCACTGTAGAAGTACCAACTCCCAAGTCCCAACAAATTGCAAAATATATCAAGCTTTAAGAATGACACAAAGTAAATCAATTCAAGAGGCACCTGAAGTTGCTCTCTTCGTCCAGCAGGCATTGCTAGCAAAACATCTTTGAAATACGTAGCAGATTTAGGAATTTGTGCAAGTTGAGACACAAGTCTTACTGCTGTATTTCTTAAATCATTGACTTCCTGCACATATAATGCAATATATACACGTTAACAGATAAAAAGACAAAAAGACTTAAAATTCGGAAGACGTGTTCAAAACTCACATTTAAGCATCCATTACTACCTGGGAATTATCTGTATCTGTTGTCAAAAAAACAAGTACAACAACTTCCAACAGGAGGTGCATAAGACCCTTCTGACATTCAGTACTGCTCGACAATGTCTGGAGAAGCATCAAGATTTTCAAACACTCCCCAGTTACAAGAACTGCTTCCATATTTATGGGTTTCTGTCTCAGCAGAATATAATAGGTTATTTAGAGTTATTAATACGAAGATTCCAGAGGCAAGACAATCTTTTGTAGAATCATACCACTAAATTCTGTTGAACTATAGTAATAACATCTTTAAGTATCTCACTGATGAAGAATATTAGAAAACAGCTGCTTTCAGCATGATTTCCATGTAGTAAGATGCTTCTTAACACTTGCAACCCAACTAACTTAACCTGCCAAATCAAAGTTCTGCATTATATTATATATGACAACAAGATCATGGCTTTGAAGATGTAATTTGCTTTAAATTTCATTACCTGTTTTTCCTGATCAGTAAGACTAGCTTGGATACACCGAGTGCAATTACTTAGAACAGTATACAGCATTTGTTTGCTTTCATCGTTGTCCCCGAAGGATTCAATTTCATATGCCAGCTTAGCAAATGAAGTCATCTGCTCTAGGGAGAATGCAAGTTTCATTTGCAGCAGCTTACATGAGTTAGGCTTCTTATTCTCCACTAGATGTATGCTCTTGATGCAATCCTTAGTTAGACTGATAAACAAATTAACACAAGCTCCAATTATTGTTCTTATTAAGGATATACCATCTTCACCAAGCTTAGATTTGTCTGCAAAATCATAAAAAATGGTATTAACGTCTTTATACATTCAAACCTAAATTGATGTTTGTTACAGTAAGAGTTATTAGTACACAAAAGCATCTTAGATGTTACTTTATATATTTTGTTATTCTTGATGTACCAGAAAGATTTTCATAGTAAATGTGCTCAAGCTTTAAAAGTTACATCTGAGAATGTAAAAGAAATAAATTTTTTATTACACACGGACAACAAATAGCCGCACACAATATCTTCACCAACCCAGCGTATCTCCACGTACACAATGACTTCACCGAACCCAGTATTTCGGTGTGCTGACCAAATACTCTTAAATGAAAATTATGGATTGGTCACAAGTTACGGCACATGACAATGTACCGACAACTTTTAAAGGAAGCAAGATAATTAATGTATATCAACTTTAACATATGACAATTGTAAATACTTCAGCAAATGAAATTTTACAAATGCAAACATTCTAGATGTAAACAAAAGTAGTAAAGGGGATTAACAGTAAAAATTATCAAAGTCTTGATCATCAAAAATTTGCATAAAAAATGAAGGATCTTTAGAAAATTTATAGTTCTCACCATAAACTTGATCTTTTAATATTTGACTTATAGACTGAAGAAAATCATTAGCTTTAGAAAAACAGGATTCAGTTGAAGCTCCTTCGCTGCATTTGTAGCCCATCGAAATATATGCCAACATCAACTGTAATTGCTTCTGCAGGAATATGTCATTTTATCCTTTAATGAGAAAGATTACTTTTGTAGCAGAACAAAAGACAGATGAATAAATAGCAAAGTATTCTAAACAAGTCATCAAGCTACTAATTAATTTTACAGATATAAAGTACTACAAAAAATCATACCGGACATAATATAACAATGATTCACCTTAATTTCAGAGCGCCACAAAATTTCCTTTGCTGCAGTTAGGGACACAGAAATCAAATCCTC
This sequence comes from Heracleum sosnowskyi, assembly GCA_030848705.1. Taxonomy (NCBI): domain Eukaryota; kingdom Viridiplantae; phylum Streptophyta; class Magnoliopsida; order Apiales; family Apiaceae; genus Heracleum; species Heracleum sosnowskyi. The sequence goes on from CM061245.1 coordinate 103,593,011, forward strand.
GCAACTAGGAGGACATGGAGAAGTTGCATTAGCACTGCAGAAAATACCATGCAGCAAATTATCAACCGCTGTTGCATTACAGAAGTCACTCTTTTATAATATAAAGTCCTACAACTATGCATACCTTTGCAGGAATTTGAACAAGAAAGCTAAACATAGTTCAGCTGCCAAATATGAAAAATTATCTGCTTCAAGGAATTCCCTAGGGCAGTTCTGCACAATCTGTATTAGGAGAATGTTAGTTCAGTCGTTGCTTTCGCTGCCCCTTTCCCCCCAAAAAAATAAAAAATAATAGCACACACATTTACCCATAAACAAAAGTACACATGAGAGAAGAAAACTTCTAGAACCAAACACAGTGAACTCTGCACAAGGCAAGGAGTGCAGGTGCTAAATTGAACTCTAACAGTGTCCACGTATAGTATTACATGAACGCTTCTTTATTTTAACATGAATGTAGTGATTCAACAATTGAAGGGAAATAAATTATGACAGAGAGAGAGAGAGAGGGAGAGAGAGAGAGAGAGAGATCCATAAGATCCATAGTGTAGTTAGTAATATGAATCAGCAGTGGAGAAAATGTGTCAATCTCTAGCTTTCTATTTGGTTGGAAGGAACAAGATTTGTAACATCATATAAATATATATTATTAATTTATATTTCTTCCTCTATTCCAATCATAAAAATTTAAACTAGAAAACCAAACCAAAAGAGGGATGAATATTTATTGATCTGGATAATTACAAGTAATATCACAGGACAGTCAAAAGACAAACAGCTTGAAGATAAGAAAATTACACCGCCAAAACCAATTCGATAATACTATTACTATCACTAGAATTTCCATTAATCTGCTAGATGTTCTTTTCCTGTCATTATGAACAAATTATTTGTACAAGCTGAACTATCATTAGTTTATGTAAAATAACAAAAAGTAAGGTACTTTCAGAAATTTACCTGTGACAAAACAGAGATTGCAAGACTATCCCATGTATCCTCCATAAAAGTGGAGTAAAAGAACACCTGTACACATTATAACCAGATAATATAAACAGTTCGCAATCTGCCAAAACATGGATAGTAACACTAATGAATATGATGCAGATTTGCAGTAAGGTCAATGATGCAGACTTGCCTCCTAACAGATGTTACAGTCAAGACATTTCAAGATCAACATACATAAAATTTTGCGATTTTTTTTCTACTGTTTCCTCTCTTTTTTTTCTGATAGATATCTGAAAAAATTGACACGTGACAGGAAACATATGTAATCAAGAATACAAACAGATACATGTGAAGGTAAGTTGGAAACATAATTAATAAAGTAGCACAAAATTTCTGCAAGTACCATCCAACTGTTTAGAATGAAAAGTATAACAGAAATAAAAGCATTTTTCATCACAGATATACTAGCATTTCTTACAAGTGGATGTGTTAATGAAAGAGGTAGCTCGTATATTTTAGACCAGCTTTTGTACCCTAGTCTGTTGCGACAGAAATCATAACACAAATACAAATACCACATACTCGCTCCATTTCAAAGAGGTCAGGCCTAGTCTTTAAACTCTAAAATAAAAAAACTATTTATCTGCAACCTATTCTTAATTGATAACAAATAGAAAAGACCTCCAGCTAATAATAAAAACCATTATAAACAGACACCATTAAGCAATCACTAGAAAAATGTAATAGTACTCAGGGATACAGACTTTTGAGAAGAAACTACTGTGCTTGAGACCTTCTCGGTCATTGATATATCTTGGTTTTAATCATAAGATGTTTGAATGTTGAATGCACAACTGAGGCGGCCGTAGCACTTGACATTGATTCAGAAACACAGATAATTATTTGTCTAACATTTTGTCTAGATCCTCGCAGTGTTTTAATGGTCACAGTTATATTATTTGTCTTACACAATCTTATAATTGTCTTACCAATGTGCTTCATTTTATCCTGACCACCGAAAATATATGATTGTCTACTCAGTTAATTCTTATGTAACTTCAAACTTACAATTCACTTCATGAGGACAAATTAGGCAAGACTAGACCATGAAAGATACATAAGTCCATGCAGTAAGAGTATAACCTGCAGAAGTTCTTCACAGATATCCATGGTGAGAAACTCGTTGCTGAAGAACCTTTTCGTTGAGAGAAACTGGAACACTGGTAACACAATCTCATATAACTTCAAAGCTGCAAGTGTATCTTCGGCTAAAGAATGTTTACCAGTTTTAGATTTGACAGAACCCGCAGGTATAATATTTTTATCAAGTTTGTCCCTTCCCTGAAATAGAACAAGTAGAGCAAACCCCCACAGGAATTGATATTCTTTAGAATCCAGTTCAACCATTCTATATCCGGAATACAAGTCACCTTTAGATGTATTTTCTTTATCATTGGAAGATCCATTCTCGCTAAAATTCACAGGAACTGCATCAAGAGCAACAGCCTGCAAGATTACTGGCCAGGCTTCCTCCAAACACTGCTCCAACTTTGAGGAGACCAGGGATGATTGAATTCCATCTAGAAAAGGTTTCCACTGTATAGGTCGTGCAACAATTAGAGTAAATAATTGGCGACATAAAGTTCAACACTTGAAACTTGACTACTGATATCTACAGAACTACAACGAACAAGTTTCCTCTATTGTACTTACATCACTTTTAGTTTGCAGGCGGAAGCAGACATAACTGTAGTCCTTTAAGGTACGTATCCAATATTTCCCCAGTGAACTTGAACTCTTTGCAAATAATGGTAATAGTGCTAGCTGCTCATCCGGGATACCTCTATGCTGTCTCCTCAAGAACGCATAGGTATAACATTTAAGAGAGGCATGGGCAGTAAGAAGTCTGATCTTGATCTACAAAGCAGGAAAATAGATTGAAAATAAACAAGAGTTATTAATACTTTTGACACATGAACCCTTAATGCTGCAACTCCCTACCCTTTATGATTGGAATTTAGAGGCAGTTTGGTCCAACTGGTATATAACTTATAAGTAATAAAATCTAAATAAGTAATATATATGGGTCAGGTTCCACATAAAACCACTTTAATATTATAACCTTAGAACTATTTAATATATTATGCAGCAGAACATTACATCTTTTTATAATATTTTAAATATCATCAATTATTTTTTGGCATAATCAACTTTTTAAAACATATTATAATGATAAATACAAGTTGAGTTCCATGGAAAATAATTTATTTCTTAAAAAAATTATGTAATTTAGGGGAAAAATATTATGTACTGCACAAGTACATCATACTCTAATTATATTGTGTGTTGTAGCAAAACTAAGATATCGTGCACTGCACTAGAATGAAAAAATCTCAGTCGTTGATTTCACAAAATTTACGATGCATATTAGTTCTAAGTTCTAACTGAACACAAGGTTCTAATTTGAACCTAGGGTCAGGTTCCACATAGAACCGCTTCAATATTAGAACCTTATAACTACTTAATATATTACGATGCAGAACGTTGTATTTTTTATAGTATTTTAATTATCATCAATTATTTTTTTGACATAATTATTTCTTTAAAACATATCATAACGATGAAGTACAAGTTGAGTTGCGTGAAAATATTTTATCTTTTAAAAAACTTATATATTTAGAAAAAAATATTGTGCACTGCATAAGTACATCATACTCTACAATTATATTGTGTGTTGCAGCAAAACTAAAGATATCGTGTACTGCAGTAGAACGAATAAATCTTATTCGTTGATTACACAAAATCTATGGTATAGATTAGTTCTAAGTTCTAACTCAACACAAGGTTCTAATTTGAACAAAACCCTACACACACACACACACACACACACATATATATACATTCAAATATAACTATGTTTATCTAATAATTAACAAAAAAAGTTACTTATTTTATTATATCTTAAATAATTTATTTTGTTTAATGTAGATTTTAAGTTACAGTCGTCCCAGTTTTTTAATTTATTTAAAAAAACTTCATTACGTTTTATAGAAGCAAGTGTAAACTTGTGCAACGCATGGGCTTGAATTTTTAAAATATATAGATGATTACTTTTATAAAATTAGTATATTTAAAATATCAGTATAATTTTAAAATAGATAAAAGTGTAGTGATATTATAACTTTAATGAGATTCTAGGTAAATAATAAATTGTAATTCTGAAAGGTGTTGTATTACAATTGTTTAGAGATTTGCAAGTAGATATTAAGAATAAGTGTGTAAGGGTGCTTGTGTTTATTTAGAAAAGGGAGTTTTTAACAGGTGAATGGGGTTTTTGATATATATAGTTGGGGCCATGGCTCAAATATATGACCGACAAGGAGTATAGATATGTTACGTTACTTATATAACATTTATATAGTAATTACTAACTGTTATTCATTTGGCAAATAAAGTATTCAAAAAGATTAAATTGTAACGATCAGTCAATCACTAGCCTATATAATGATTACACTGGTTGTTATTACCATAGTCATTATCTAATTACGTGCCAATGTAACTTACAATATTTATAATACTCTGTAGCTTATAACTAAGTTATATACTGGTCAATACCTTATAGTCTATGTCATAGCATTCACATGTAAATGTAATTACTATCTACCATTACATATCTAGTCTACTAATCGCTCCATCGACCCTGTCAAAAGTCGACTTCCCATTGTAACCATAACTGAGTCGAAAGGGCATACCTTGCACGAGACCCACTCTGCAAATGATGGATAATACAGGTCCTTAAAGTCATCCAGAGGACGTGAAATAAGAAAAAATATCCGTTTGACTGCAATTTGATCCCCACTAATTATTTCACTTGTTAGCATCTGAAATGTTTTTGCATAGAACATTAGTTTACAAATCATTTTGGAACACTGGGTAGATAGATTATTACACTTCGAACCTTGGTGGCCAGCTGCAAGCCTGCTTCCAAAAGAATAGGACCAGAGGCTGCATCTAATGCAGTACGGACTGCAGAGATGAGCTGGGCCTGTACAACGCAATAGACTAATTACTGACATTATAAGACCTAAAAAATCATTCTGAAAATAAGATTAGCATTATTTGTCAAGCAGCGCTGCAGCGGTATCACCATAGAAAAAACACTGAATGTGAATTGTAATGAAACATATACACATTTAGGACACCAATATGCATCCTTGAATACCTGATACTGCTCTAGTAATAGGCGTCCAGGAAGCTCAGGATCTTGTATCATTCCAAACTGAAATTGGGGAAGACAGAACGGATAAACATACTAAACTATTTCCCAATTTAATCTATAGAAATGTAAAGAGAAACATGCTTGTGTCAAAGAAAAAAAGATATCTTATTAGATGAATGTGTTGATTGTTGATCCTCTACATATACTGTTTATGTAAGTTACTTTATCATTCAATTTTCAATAATATTAAGAAGGTTATATAATAATCTGCACAATATGCAGATTTAGAGAATGTTGCATCAAGGTGAGGTGACAACAGCAATTCCTGAATGTTTAGGGATTCATTGGTACTTTTTATTATTTTTCCAATTTGATATGTTATATGTATTATCTAATGTAGTGGAGAAAGGAATTGATATATAATTTATTTTACTACTGAGGAATAAAAGTAATTGTACTCTATCAGAAGTTTAATTACCATTGGCAGATAAATATTCGAGATATTCTAAGATTTTTTTTTTAAGAAAAGGCCAGTTATATGAAATTTAAGTACTCATACACACTTTTGCCTCTACTCAGACTATAACCGTTGACCTTTGATAACTAAGGACGACGGATATCCGCTTGGCCAAGTTAGGTTAGTAGAATAACATAGTAAAATGATTTGTTCCCTTTTTTTAATTATGGTATTAGATTAATACCGAAAAGCAGATAATTAGGATTAATTTTCTCTTTGTTTGGAAACTACTTGGCTTCCATGTAATAGTAGTTTTATATAAACTCATTAAAGACTTGGGTCTTGTTTGGTATTGCTGTTGCAGACAGCAAGAACAGCTTTTTGCTGAAAATCAGACAGAAAACTGTGTGGTAAATTTTAAAAGCAGCTTTTATGAAAAGTGTTTTTGGCCTAAAAGCTGCTTTTCAGCTTTTGCAGGAAGCGGCTAGAGTGTCACTATCAAATCTCACCAAAAACATTAATTTTTCATACTATATCTCAAAAAATCCACATTAAAAATATTACAAAACAGTCACTGATTTTTGGAACAACACTTTTTTCACCGGGACTTTTTCTCACAACCCAGCAGTTTTTGACAGCAATCCCAAATGGCCTTATTATTATCAGGGCTGAATATAATATATTGTTAAATACTTGGTAAATCTGAGAATGCATTATGTGTTCCACTTTTTCTCTTGCTTGAACCCTTTTCTTAACCTTGTCCTCCATCAGGTACAACCTAGAGATAAACAGTAAGGCACATCCACTGTGTGTTTCTAGATGTTGAGTATACATCCAGAAGATATAATCACCGGCTTTATAGAATAGAAATTAAAGCTCATTAATAACTAAAATAATGCCTATCGTATATGTGCCAGCCAATTTCCAGTAGCTCGGTCCAGACAAAAATACATACAAGGTAAATCCTCAATCAAATAACTATATTTAAACTAGATAAGTTGATGAGCGTAGCATGATAAATCTAGTAAAAATGACAGCAAATGCAATTAGGAAATGCTTAATGAAGTCACGGGTTTAGCTCCTTTCATAAATTGCAAGTGCTTCCAAAGTCTTGTAATAATTTAAGAATGATATACAATGAAGAGAAATACCTTGTCCACAATAGTACTTAGAAGTCCAACACCTACGGGTCGTATGTTCTCGAATTGAATCGTGCTTATCTAAGAAGTGATACATAAGAACATGTTAGTAATAATAACATTCAACTGGTTAGCATATTATTCAAGCTTTTGGGATTTCAGTAGGACTTTCATCGCATCCATTACCTGATAAGCAAGAGATATTAGCTCTTGCACTTGAATGACTAGCCAGTCACCAGAACCTTGGGTTCTTGCCAAAGATAGGTCAAAATGAGCAGGATTTTTTCCAACAGCTTCTGGTATATGACTCAAGCACCTAGTTTCCAAGTAGTGTGTTGTTTAGACACTTTAGAAAATAAATTTGGTAGTGGTTCAAAGTAATACATATACTGAAGAAAAAATGTGCAGTCACGCATCTCTTATTCAATGCAAATGAGGATATATACGCAGTTAGTCAAGAAACATCCAGTATCAAGATCAATATATGAATTCACTCAGTTCCTTGCATAGCCAAAACTTGGAAACCAAAATAAAACGTTGCTGTCCAAAATGTTCAAAGAAGTCTTGATCTATTTTCAAAGTGACTATAAATGAAGCGAAGCTGCAGGAAATTGGTACCACTCAAGATGTCTTAAATTTTTGGAAAAATATCACCTTGAGGTTTATCTTCTTGTGATCTATAGAAGCCACTATTATGATTAGAGCCCACTACAATATCTAAGTTTAACATAAAAATATATACAAGCATGACGCACTAGTCAAAAGCAAACTAAGCAATTCATAGAGAGCTGATGTTCTCAGTCCGAAATAAACCTAACAAGTTAGTGGAATCAAATAATTTCTTTAATCCAAAACTTAACAATATATCACATCAAATGGTCCAGTTATGTCTAATGGTTCCGATGGACTAACTTGGATGATATACTTAAGTTAGGCATTCATGTTATAATTACGGTTTCAATTATTTATAACAATGATAATATTGAACTTTGCAAATTGATCGAGCAATAACAGTGGCGTAGAACTACAAAACATGTTTGGCCTTGAACTTGTATAGCACAGTAGAAGTGAGATAACAAATCAAAAAAAGCGATCAACAACCAACAGAATGGTAACTTTATAAATTCATTCAATTCTCAAACATGAATGAATATGCTATAGCACAATGACATACTCTGCTGCAAAAACTCTGGTTCGATATCTGAGGTGTTGATCCCTTCTTGCAGGAACAACAGGTGAGCCATTAGATCTAGAAACCATGTTGTCATCATCTTCTCCTAATTCTGTTCTTGTATCACCATCTGTGCCATTAACGTGATCATGTGTCAAGTTGTTGTCCCCCCTTCTTGTTGATGTACCAAGAATCTGAAAGAAATATATTTGATAATTCATTCTACAGCAAACTATGATTAAAAAGGTAATAAACTCCACTAATCACTGATTGAGCCAAATGCAGTTGTGTACAACATGTTATAAGACAAGATGAATAATATTGCTTTAAAAAAGTTAGACACTTAGAGTGTCATTGCAGGACTTATTGGGACTTCTTATCATGTTATGTTGTCAAGAATATTATGAGTTTAAATACATATCAAAATACAGCACACCTAAGACACTGATCAGTCGCAAGCAAAAGTAAAATAGTTTTGGATATACACGTAAAGAGTTACCCAGACACAAGTAAATGGTCCAGATGTATTTTGAAAGACAGAACTGACAGCTCATAACATGAAATAGCATGTTCAGAAGTCCTATGGCTAGGATGATATCATATGAAGAACGAAAAAGAGCAAAGTGGTCTTCTAGTATCCTAACCGCAAAGCATAGAAGGTCATATGCAATCATTGTCACAGAGGAATGGTTGGCATACTTCCTTATCATGTAATATAAACTACGATACCCGGACCTGGCAAATTTCGTCCCATACCGGTGTCGACACGACATGACGCGGATGTGGATACGGGATCTGTGTCCGATCTGTTGATTTGAAATCGAATCACGAGGAAGCCAGAAGATTGAAAGTTGTAGGAGTAACTTCTTTTTTTATTATTATTGTTATTTTTGTACTCCATGTACGAGGCGTACTAGTATGTGATGTGTATGTAACTTCAATTTAAAGTCAAACACTTTCATTATAAATTTAACATAATTTTATTTCATGAAAATTGAATATGAAAATGATTTTTGAATAAATTTTCTTCCAAATTTAATTAAATAAGTGTTTTTTAATAAATATTTTAGAAGATCGGTTTTTATTCATTTTTATTTAACATTCAAATCAAAATAAATTAGGCAAATTATATTATTTAGGGAAAATAAATTTTTTTATCATTAAACTTTATATACTTTTAGAAACCAACCACTGAACTATAAACTTATTTGTTCATATCACTAACGTTCTCTCAAATTTTAAAATTAACATTCCGTTAAATGATTGGACATCGTATACTATTTTGCTGATGTGGCTTGATGACGTGGTGTATATCTATATCTGTATATATAACCCGATTGTAATATAAAAACACAACAGATGTTCAGATTGGGGCTTAATACAAACTAGGGTTCAAGCACCAATCTAGAATCAATTAAGCATCTACAATCAATGGATTCGAGGAATTCATCATCTTCAATCGATTCTCAAGCTAAACCGAGTGAAGTGATACGATACTTCAGTCGGAGTGTATTTTGTTCGGATCATATCATTCTTGTCATTTTATTTTTTATTTTTTTTGTTTTAATAATCAGTCATTGAGTCAGCAGCCACATGTTGGACTTTTTACACGTGGATAAATAACTTAATGCCCGTCACTGATTTTTTAACGGAATGCTAATTTTGAAATTCGAGAGTAACGTTAGTGATATAAACAAATAAGTTTATAGTTCAGTGGTTGGTTTCTAAAAGTATATAAAGTTCAGTGATAAAAAATTTATTTTCCCTATAATTTATTGAAATTATTTAAGAGACTGATCCTTATTCATTTTTATTTGACATTCAGATCTGATAAATTCAGTGTTATTAAACGCGATATGCACACTGATGCGCAAAGGCCTCCTGGGGCATAAGCGCAACGCGCAAAGCGAGATGCGCGGATTCATCGAAGACAAGTAAATATTCATATATTCGAGATATATAATGCAAACCATTACAAATTTATAGATAATAAGACATATAATTGCAAAACCAAAATGTCCTATATGATAAAATAACCAAATTCATCACATAGACTCAAAGTATATAATAACTTAGTCAAAGTAACAAAGAAATGCATAGGTGGTTTACTATACTCCATCTACAAAATCCACAATCCACAAGCCACAAAATCATCTTCTTCACCGTTATGATTCGAATCCTTAACAAAGTCAAGTTCATCCTCATTTTCATATATATGCGTGTACAAGAATTATACATATATATATTCAAGAATCATATATATACACACACATATATATGTATGGGTATCATCAGTTTCCATGTGTACATAATATATGTATACACGAATCAGTATATTCAAGATCAGAAATCAGGCACCCGTTCTCGTAGTCGTACAATTGCTCGCTCAGTCCCTCATATGATGTTTGTGTGTATATATGTTTTTGTACATATCTGTTGTTGATTGATATAAGTATTTATGGATATTTTTTACCCTTTTCTTTTTAAAATTGACCAAGTCAAGCACCCTAGTGAACATTTGATAAAAAACGCGCTTTTTTTGCGCTTCTCGCACTGTGCTTAAGCCCTCAACGCGCACAGAAGCGCTCGCTTTAGTGAAGTCGCATCGCATCTCTAAAGCGAAGCGCTTCGGGTGCGCATCGCATCTCGCATATGCGAGCGCATATGCGCGCTTTTAATAACACTGGATAAATTAGACAAATTTTAATTTATTTATGGAGTTGAATATACACCAACTTTATTATGGTGAGATACATAAAATATGATTAATATACCGAATTCAACTGTTGTTTTTATTATTGTCCTACTCAATTCGATTTCTTTTGTACCGTAATTCATACCTATCACTGTAAATCAGGGACGAGACCGAAGGACGATCCTTATTCATTTTTATTTGACATTCAGATCCGATAAATTAGACAAATTTTAATTTATTTATGGAGTTGAATATACCCTAACTTTATTATGGTGAGATACATAAAATATTATTAATATACCGAATTCAACTGTTGTTTTTATTATTGTCCTACTCAATTCGATTTCTTTTGTACCGTAATTCATACCTATCACTGTAAATCAGGGACGAGACCGAAGGCCGATCCTTATTCATTTTTATTTGGTTTAGGGTTTAGGGACAAGACCGAGGTTTAGGGTTTAGGGCCAAGACCGAGGTTTAGGGTTTAGGGACAAGACCGAGGTTTAGGGTTTAGGGTTTAGGGTTTAGGGACAAGACCGAGGTTTAGGGTTTAGGGACAAGACCAAGGTTTAGGGTTTAGGGACAAAACCGAGGTTTAGGGTTTAACTGTTGCCTATAAATTCGAACTCCTATTCTACTTATAATATGTTAAAGGGTATTTTTAATTTTTTAGTATTGAAAATTCTAATATTGTTAAAGGATGTTTTTTAATTTTTTACCGATCCTTATTTTTTTTATTTATTAACTATAAAATAGATAACACAGCATTACACTGCCTTGCCCACTCTTTAGTCCCTAAATATTATTCTGAAGGTTGGCTTCGAGGAGGGAATAATGGGATAATGCGAATCTCTCCGCATGAAGATGAAGAAGTTTCAGTTAATAGGAACAAATGTTTCAGGAGGTTGTTCCCACCTACTGACTTGCAGAAAGTTTTTGCTGAATTTGGAGCATTTTCAACTGGAAGTGGGTATTTTAATGAAGCTCATGTTATAGATGGGAGGATGACAGAAAGTTCCATTTCTTGGTGGGCGAACCATGGAACCAGCACACCAATGCTACAAGCTTTAGCATTCAAATTACTTGAACAGCCGGCGTCTTCTTCGTGTACCGAGCGAAATTGGAGTACTTACTCGCTAATCCAAACAGTGAAAAGAACTATATTGGAAACATCGAGGACTGAAGAATTAGTTTATGTGCATAATAATCTCCGTGTGCTATCACGCAAGGATGATGAATACGTCAAGGGTCCTTCAAAATTCTGGGATATTTGTAAGTCTCTTTCAAGTTACATTTAGTTATATTATAAACTCTTAACATTTTTTATTTTCGTAGTTGCTAAATATTTTGTTATCATTTTTAGGTGGAGACAACTTTGATCCCGATGGAGATATTGGGGAATTTGCTCAGCTTTCGCTTGATGAACCCGAATTTGAAGCAAAGAAACAAGAAGGGCAGGAGGACGACATCTAGCTTATTTGAACTATTATGTTTAACAGTTTAAGTATGGAACTTTGGTTTTTAGAACTAAGTACTATGTTCAAGGATGGAACTAATTATTATGTTTAATGGAAGGCATTTTTATTTTGTTTGGTTAGATTTAAATTATTAGTTCATCATTTTTATGATTGGAGTAGTTAGTATATGTAGTTGATTTTTTGTTAGAGATGCATATTATTTAAATTATGGGACAAAAACTACAAATATAATTAATATGTGCTAAATTTACATGCCGAATCCCCGCACCCGTATCCTACATTGTACCCGAGTCCCCGCACCCGTGTCCAAATTCGGATCCACATCCAAGTATCTTAAATTTTCGAAAATGAAGAACCCGACGCTTGGATCTACACCCATGTCCGACACCCGTACTCGAGTCCGGGTAACTTAGAATATAAATATTACTTAATAAACTATTCAAACACCAAATACAGAATTGTTCCTTACACAGCTAGCTACCAGCAATTACACATAGACTAAAGGTTCTAAATTGAAAGAACAACTACTTAGAACTCTCATTTAAAGTCTTTAACGAACAAATTATTTCAAGTAAGTGAATAGCTATTTGTGCAGTTATAACACTCAAATATAAGTCCAACGTAGCATTGAGAAGGAAAACTCGAATTTACTAATGAAGAAAAATAAATGGATGTAAAAATAATCTTATGGAATGCATGAATAAAAAAACCTAAAGGAGACATTTTTGTTAACTTGCATCAGTAAATGTGACAAGCCTAGACTGGAGGGTAGTTTCAGAGTAGGTCTTTTTCTTTTTCATTATTTTAATTTCACGAACTCACACAACATTTGTTGGACGTTCTAGTTAGCAAGAAATTTATCGCATAGTATCAGACTGCCACTAACAGAAACCAAAAAAGGGAGGATGAACTTGCCATGTTACGGCAAATTGACAGCCAGTGAGAGGGAAATGAGGGACATGATGCATGCAGCAGTCTCATTATGGTGGAACGCACCAGGCCACCAATCCTACATCATTGATAGTAAGAAATTCAATATATCAGTATAAATTGCACCAGTTCATACGTGTGGAAGCAAATAGAATACACATCCAGACCATATCTCACAAGAGGCTAGCAGTTGCTAGTGGAACAAAAAGAAGAGTTATGGATTCATTTGTGCATCCATTTGAATACTGAGAAATTCTACTTTTATGTCCAAAGAAATAGTGACCAGAAAAAGGTAGGCTACACCAGAGAAACACACTTTCAGTACATGACAAAATCAACAAAAAGTTACCCAAAAAGGACAGTTAAATATTGGGGTTCTATCATTTATAAATAAGGAAGGGTTGATGATGATGTCACACAACGTATCAAGGCAGGATGGTCAAAGTGTAGAGGGTTTTGGGTGACCAAAAATATCTGTTAAAACTGAAGGGAAAATTTTATAGAGTAGCCATAACACTGGCAATGATGTACAGATCTGGATGTTGGGCAATAAAGAAGTCCCAAGAGCAGAAGTACTTGGTCGCAGAGATGTGAATGTTGACATGGACTCCTAGACGCACCATGTTGGACAGATTCTTGAACGGTTTTTACCAAACTCGGTTAGGAGTCGCACCTACTTCACATAAACTGAGGGAGCGGAGATTGATGTGGTTTGGGCACGTTCCAAGGAGACAGACATTTGCTCCAGTGAGAAGGTGAAGGGTAGAGTGCTCACAGGAGCAAGAAGGAGAATGGAGACCGAGGAGGATGTGGGATGGAAAGCTCAAGCTAGATTTGAGAGTTTTAACCCACGATGAAAGTATGACCTCAGACAGGAGTTCTTGGGCACGTCATATTAGAGTAGTTGACTTTTATATAGGGTTTAGTTATAAAGCTGTAATGTTATGGCATAATTTTATTATCATGTCCCTTATATAGAATCTATACCAATAATGCTTTTTTATGTTTCGTGTGTCATGTGTCCTGTATTACTTTGTTAAAGCCGTAGGTCTTTTTGGGAAAAAAACCTCTTCATTCATTCTTTGGAATGAAGGTAAGGTTTACGTGCATCCCACTCTCCCAGACCCTCCTCTATGAGCGGGATATACCAGGTATGCTTGGTTGAGTGGTCAAATCAACAGAAGTGAAATATCAAGCTCAATAGACAAACATCGAAGTAGAATCGTAACGCAAATTGTGTAGATAACCTACTCAATATCAGTTTCCTCGTCCAGCATCAGGAATAATGTGTCTTCTATTTGTTCATCAATAACAGAAGCCTGCAGAGAATTCGATTAGCAGAGTATAGATTTGCAAACATACAAGGGGTATACTAGAACACAACAGAAAAAACTGAAAATGAATTCTTTGTTACTTTGAACCAGTTCCTTATACTGAAGTTTGTACTTTAAATACAAGTAGTCAGGAAGTATGAAACAATGAACCACTCTCATCACCTAGTTTACATTTTATCAAGTGGATACCAATCTCATAACAAAATTACACTAATCACTGATAAGTAAAAAACAACAAAATAAGAGAACAACCAATAACATTAGAGCTGACATAGGTCAGACCAGTTGATGAGTTGAGGAAAAAAAACAGCAGGATACGCAAGTGTAGATAAAAAATACCATGTAAGAAAATTATGTTAATAAAAAATGGTCAATGAAACATAGATTTACAAACAAAGAAAATCGAACAAGAACATAAACTTTGCAACTAACCGGGTCCTTCTCTATGAGATGCCGCAATGTGGACACAGCAAGATGCCTTAGAGTTGGCTGTTGTATATACAACCCATATGTTATTTATGCCAACTAAAATCACCATTCATTAACTTGAGCACGAACATTTAATATACCTGTCTTGAAGACAAATTTGGGAGAAGACTCTGAACATGAAAATGTACAGTAACAGCCTGTGGGGCAAAAAGAACAAGCTGTTGCGTAAAGCGGACACTCCTGCCATATTGACAGATGCCAAGTTATATACTAATCCAAAAGGTATGTCACATTAAAACAAGAACTACAAGTGATGAAACAAGAAGAGAACATTAAAGACAAGCAAAAGTGAGAGCAACAAATTTCTATGTTTTTACTGCAAGACAACCATTTGAAAGTGAAAAATGAACTGACATACTCAAGAAGTGCTGCAATTTCCTGGTGGGAGCTTATCTCTGCAATAACATACTGCATATAAAGAAACAGTTAGCAGTACGTCAAACATGAAACCAGTAAATAATCAATTAGAATAATATCAGTTAAGAGTGTCAAGCAAATAATAAGTTTTGATAAGGAAAAGATGTCGAGAAGAAAACCTTGCAACGCGAAAAAAACATGCTTCCAGGGGAAAGTTCAGGACCAAGTACAGCAACAATAGCATTAATTAGGCGACCTACTCCTTGCTGAAGTTCAACGCGCCCATTTTCTTCAGATAGAAGTATATCCATAGCAAGGCTAAGTGTTGCCTGCAGAAACAGACAAGAAATGGAACAAAATAATTCAATGAAAAATTAAAACGCAAGGTACTATGGTCTGAAATTCATCTAGTACTTGAATGTGTACACATATTTCGAATGTAGAATACGACGACAATTGTCTTGACTTAAATCACACAGACTTCATTGCTGCTAGAGCAGCTCTGTTGTCGGAGTAATTCCGGAAGTCTGTGCACCAAAACTACACACCACTCATGTTTACGAAATACTTCACATATCATATTCGAATAAGAAAAGATGTACAATGTGCCACCGCACCACACAAATACTAGCTTACAGCACCTAGGCTAACGATCTTGAAGGTAAGTTTAGAAAAACCTGCTATCGAAGTAGGTACTCTGAAATAGCACATGCTAGTCAATGTTTATTACATTGTAGGAGTGGGGAAAAAACTCATTTTTTAACGTTATTTAATTAGGAGTGGGGGGAAAACTCATTATTTAATTATACAGGGTATATGGTAAATGTACAAACTACAAAGATATCTCATAATTAAAATTGTATTCACAACAGGAAAGTAGCTCATAATACTGTTTAACATGAGCACTTCAGCATGTATACCTGCACATGTGACACATAAGACAATCCAGCGGATTCGATAGTCAAAAGAAGTCCATGCAAAGACCAGATTTGCAAACCAGCTGCAGAGCTTCTAGCCAGCGTCGAAAGAAAGTTTACAGTTGCAGGCACTAAACTTGACAAAGCCATTCCTCCTGCACTGTACGGAAGCAACATGATATAAGACTATTAACATATAGAATAAAGGTCTAAACATAACATTAAAAGTCTTCATAATAAAATTCAGGAAGTTGTGTTTTTAAGCTCTGAAGTAGAAACCAAGGTATTAACAGGCAATTATGTTTAAGCTTGTTATATAAGGAATGGTCAAAAGATATAGTAGCTACAAGAAGAAAATTACCTATAAAAGAAATCCTGAGAGCAATAGGTGAAAAGATAGCGTTTGTTTACAGAAAACAACAAATCAACGAGTCGGCCAGCACATTTTTGGGGAAAAATACGGAGGTAAGGAGTGTCTTAATATAGAAACATAGTTTAACTGCCACTAGAGTTCTCCTTTATATTTTTAACATCACTACACGAGTTGCTTTCAATGCATACCTCCCCAAAATTTAGTATCTCCCAGTTTCTACAGTAGTAAGCATTTCATGTTTACTTTTATAATCATTTTTGACCAAATTCTAAAAACTTGCAGTCTAATCCTAAATGGCATAATATACAAGTACTACGCCAGTCAGCATAAATGATTTACTTCAGCTTCAGCCTTAAGTAACAAACAATTAGATGAAACCAGACTACAAAGAGAAATGATTTCCATAAAAAATCTTATCCTCCCCCTGTCCAAATTTAAATTCCTTTTATTTCTTTTGAGAAGCCCAAATACATGTGTTCTCTTTCAGTAAATAGTAGTGTTGCAATAAAAATTCAAAATAATACCATCAAACTACTTGATAAACTTAAAGCATTTAAAAATACAAGTGTACTGAGAATTAATATCATAAATCCAGTGTCCACGCTATATTGTATATGTAAAGAAGAGCAATGATTTTACTAGCAAATTAATCAAGAAACACCAGGTACGTGACAAATACTATTATGAAAGTAACTTTTTTTTGGCATTCAGCATGACTATATTGGGACGGAGGGAGTACAATGATCCTTCATCTTCTTTTCTCATGTTAGAATATTAAATTATTCAGGAATAGATCAATTTTACCTTCGATGGATACAACCAATTGCAAGGGCAACTGATCCAGCATAATTTGAATCCATTCCCACGGTGACATCACCAAGCAGCAACCTCGTCTGCTTCCCAAAAGAACTAAAACATGTGAGAACATAAAATAGCCCACAGGATAGTGGAAAAGTATCTGTATCGTTGTTGAATAAAATGGACTACAAATATGCATATTTGACCAATGTCGAACTGACCAATCTAGCTGTAAACATATCATTTCCCAGGCGAGTTAGCATGCCAAGACCTTCTGATGAAGCTCTCCGCTGTGACTCACTGATTTCACCTTCAGCCAAAATACTCTGTCAAGAGATACTTACAAAATTCAGATGACGACTTCACAATTAATATGACTTTTAAACATTGTAGATTCTGTAAAATCATGCAGAGCATTTAAAAACCTGGAAGATAGCCTGAGCTGCATTTAGTATTTCCATTCCTAGTGGTTGGGAACGTACAGAAAGCAAAGCCTGTAAAACATGAACAATGTGTCAATCGAAGCCAATTGAAACTGCTTGCAAAATATTACATGAAATCCAAAGACAAATGAGACCTTCAGTCCAGCAAGCAATGCGGCACATATGTTGGTCACATTGGCTAAATGCCAAGCTTGTCTTCTCCCAGTTTTAAGACACTGGTCTATCGTGCCAAGAAGAGACAGCATCCCACTACTATCCTGAGCATGTGAACAGCATTCAAAAATAATTATAAAAAAATCAAAAATAGAAATGTCAATGCAAATATTCACAGTCGGACATCCCCCCCACCTGACAAGCAAACATGGTTCCAAAGCCAAGGATCATTTGGTTCACCAACATCTTGCTGATAGTCTCCGGCTATAAATCCAATTCATTATATAGTATCCAAGTCAATTGATCATGCAATGTATAAAGGAAGAATACTGTATAAAAATTATTAAAACCTACATACATTAGCTGACAATACAAACAAGTATCCATGTTAATAAATAATAAGAAAAATGAAGAAGAGAACTATGAAAAAAAAATTATAAAAAAAAACTATGAAAAAAGTGTCAACAAAACCAAAGATCATTGAAGTCCATGTTATTTATGTTAGCGAAAATCCAAAAACACTATATATATATATATATATAAGGAATAGGGACAAGCATAGTAAAATCCAAGTAACAGAAGGCATGATATTATATATTATGAAATGTTAATACTTCACCTGAGGAAAAATAGGAGTCTCAGTCTCCCACACGCATGGCAAAACACCATTTTTTCCTCCTTCGAATGCACGAAGCTCATCTTCAAACCAATCCCTGGAAATCATATTACTCAGCACTCACTAATAACTTAACAATAAAACAAAAAGGTTAAATACTTATATTATATTTAACAGTTTACAATTATATTTTAATTCAAAATTTAGGAACACCACAAGGAAATACGTAGTTGGGAGCACACTGAACTAGATGGCAGGTACTCCTCTCATCAAACATTTCACAACAAAACTGGAAAGAATATAATATATATATATATTTTTTTTTTCTTTTTTCAAAAGCTAAATACCTTCCAGGAATCCAAGGTCCTAACCAAGCATCTCTCTTATCTAACATTATCCTTAGGCATGAGCTTTCCTCACAAGCAGATGCATCCCTGTTTTTCCGGTCCAACATTAGGAAATAGAATCATGAATATTACAAGAAAATAGGACCAAATACAAAAAATGTATACTTAACATGAAAGTACAAAACCCCCATAATAAAGGCAATAGCAATAGACATGTCTATAAATACCTAAAAGGCGTCGTGCATATCTGAATAACCTGCTTGTGGTCACTCTTATATGCCATTGGATCAGAAAGGGACGAGTAAGCTATTAGTATTCTGATTGTGAACAAGTCCAGTGCCTGCTTTACATTAGGTTGTTCCTTGGCAGATAAAACAGATACATAGGACAAAGCCCTGATCCAAAAACATATTACAGTTAAATATATAAAATGCAACTTAGATTAGAGTAAATCATTGCTATTAATATATTTTTATATATCAAGGATAAGGAAGATTCTTAGAACTTCGCCATACAGACTCAGGTATAGTAGCACAGGTTGAAGCAAAATTTTCTGATTGGCATCATCAGGAGAAAGAAAGCTTTTTATGAATGCAGTAAGTGCATCGATGGAAGCAGCCCACACACTACAACAAGAAGTTCAAGATAAGATCATGGATTAGTTCTAGTAGAAAATGACATATCATGTGGTTTAAGATTAAGACCATGAATTATTTGATACAGGAAACAATTGACATAAGTTATTCATTAAGAGAAAAATGCAGACTCCAGAGAATGCTATTAGCAACATAAGCATTGCAGGAAGTTGTAGATAGGACGACTGCTATTTTACTCAATGTTACACAAACCTCAAACATATAAAATTTCTACACATATACATAGCAAACTGCTCATGAAACCAACCTCAGGGCCCCAGAGAATTTATACAGATTTTTTAAAATGTCAACATAGTATATTATAATTTGGTGTCTCCGATTTCCTCAATATCTTCTTTCGAGTTTCTCGTTTAAAAACTCACATAACTCACAAGTGAAACAACCCTTAAACCTCCACCACTCTAGGAAGTCTCCGGTTTCCATAAAATTCCCTGGCCAATACCACCAAAGCTTCATTCTACCCATCCTCTTCTCCAAAATACTATCGTCTCCGGACCTTATTCTTTCCAATCAAATCCGAGTGCCAAACCCGCCAGAAAATAGAAATCTACAGCTGCAATAATTTACACAAAACTGTGGCAGACTCTTAAGCTAGGTCTATCAAACCCTAATTCATCTCCATATTTTATATCCAATAATGATTTTCAACTTTCAAAAGTTTAAATATTAAAAATAGCCAGGTATCTTGCATACAGCATTATATCAAAATGAGATTTCGGTAACTCTTCTTAAAGAAATTAGGTTGGCAAATGGGAATCAAAATTTTTACAATTTTATGGAGAGACTTGATGGTGGAAGCTATCAGAGTCGCCATTATCACAGCTCCAATGTTTGCCATTAATCTGAAGCTCTCTTTCGACCTTTTCATTCTCAGAAAATGGTATTGAGGTGTCATATTAGTCGAATCTTATGTGAACCTCCACCGAACTACCTCATGACCAGTTTTCCACGCATAAATATTATAGTACATAAGCGTATGTCAGAATAGATATAACCAAGTCTTTCAAATTATATATAATTGGTTGGCCTAATCACATTACAAATTAAGTCTCTAACCTGATAGCAGAAGACAGATCATCTTCTTTATTAATCTGATTTTCTGGATCTCTACTGAAGACAGGAGTCCACAAGGAAAGAATATCAAAAACCTGGTATTCCATCTCCTGCATCCGAAATACATCATATACAATTAGAGACAGGATGAGATATTTAGGAAGACTAAAGTTATGTTATATACATATATGTAAAGACATGTATATATGCATTACTGGTGCCTACCTCCTTAGGCATGGAAGCTAGCAGTGATGACAAAAGTAACCATCCTGCCTCTTTTTCAACAGTTGCGACCACTGGGTTTCGACTAGATTTCGTTAGCATTTCCTTGGAAACATCAAGCACTGACCTCGGTAATCTGTTGGGCAAGATATGAAAACTGTTTACGACCAACTTAAAGTTACGTAGATTTCTCACTAACACGACTATAGAATTAAGGAATGAAATGTATATTAGTATCAATACTAATGCCACGATAAAGAATGTATTTTCATTGTCTCAAGTGATTTTTCTGAATATGTAATACTTGTTAAAAGAATAAAAAGATAAAATGAAAGATGATAAGATAAAAAAAATTAGCGAGGAAAGCAAGCGCATCATGCTCTCATAGCATGATTCCTCAGCAATAGAAACTCGGTGGGATCTCTAAAGCAGCTCATCCCTAGCAGGAATCTAAGCTACGGAGATTATGCATATACTATGTCTTAAGAAACCTTAATTCTTTTATAAGATATCAAGTCTTGGTTTTTACTTACTTCTAGAGGCACATACCTTCAGACATATGGAGTCCACGGCAGTGATTTTTCATCAAGTTTACGATTCAGCAAGAGGGAGTGTTCTTATCTAACAGAATATATAATTATGTATAATATTTGATGTGTCTTACATGTATCTTTTCTTATTGCAATTGAAATATTTTTTCACCTCGTACCAAAGATATTGTACAAATGCCTTTAGGACCCTAGTGTTTGATCGAACATATCTCTAGCACCCTAATGTTTACTTTGTATCTCTCGCAACCTAGTGTTTGTGCATTTGTACCTCTAGCACTGGATGTAGAAAGGTTGTCGAACAATAAATATATGAACCAAAAATGATAAACTTAGGTGATTCAACCGAGAAAGACTATAACAATATTAATGAATTATCAAGTCTAAGATAATATGGGGCTTATATGACTTACATAGAGCATAAAGGACCTAATAAATAATGTGAAGGGCCAAGGCCCGAAAACAACTGGTCTTATTCTAAATTAACTACATATTAGATAATAAACATCTAGCTCGACATATAAATATAAAAATAAACACACTAATTTCCACAAACTAAATATGATTATACTATTTAGTAATACGTGTGAAAATTCTATATAGTCACTTCCGTTCCTCATCAGCACCTTTTCCATTTGGGTGCAAGAGATAAAAGATCAGCTAGCCATTAGGGCAAAAGAGATATGTGTTGCTACTTGATTATTGTACCTGCTAAAGAGCTATAAACAAAGGTAATCCTGAGGTCAAATTCGAGCTCCAATCAAAAATCTGTATCCATCGAATCCTTAATAAGCTCGAGTTCACTAATCCAAAAGCAACCAACTTTAATCATTCACAGAACCCGAGATAGACCTCCAAAGATCATTTTTGCTAGTACACTTGGGCCACGTTTGTTTGGCAGGATAATAATCCCTGGACTACATTACCTGGATAATATTCCCAAGGATATATAATCCTTTAAAATACATAATCATGTGTTCGTTATATAAAGAACTATGCATGGGATTATCAATCAACGAGACACCTGTACCCTTCATTTTAGCGTGCAACTGTTATGTTTATGTTAATTTATATGTTTACTTTTTTATAAAAGAAAAGTTATAGTTATTACAATTTTGTAAGTTCTTTGCTAGTTTGCTATTGATTTTCAAATATTAATTTTTTAATGTTTTTTTTTTATTTTTTATCATCTATATTAATGTCTCAGTGCAAAAAATATATGACGAAAATCAAATCCAAATATTGATTATGGGAGAACCTGTGACCATATAATAATCAAATATTGAATCCACAAAATCCATGCTAGTCATGTTTTTGTAATAGATGTAATATTAAAACAGAAAAAAACTACAAAACCAAGCTTATTTATTGACAGAGTGTTTGCAAAATATTAGGCAAGTGGGCTTGGGCAATTTTGCAAAGCAAATATAATCCTCCTAAATACCTGCTAAGAGCAGGTATTATTTTATCCCAAGTAACAGTATTTCCTTATCCTTTTCTTATCCCAGGATTATGGTCCCGTGATTCAGTTTTGTAAACAAACGGGGGATTATCTTTTTTCAAAGCATTATTATCCTATCCTAAATATTATCCTGTTAAACAAACATGGCCTTAGTAGTTGGACTTGAGCTTATATTAAACTAAGTTCCCCACATGTTTCGATGTGTCACAAAAACTTCGAACAAATAGCCTGTAGGCCGCAATCGTAGCCTTTTTAGCCATTGTGGGATAACAACAATAGGTTTCGTTCCCCAACCCCGAACCTTGGCCATGGCAGGATAATAATATGTGCTTTATGTCCCCACCTCCGACAAATCGACTCAAACATATGGATGGTTAGTCAGCTTTGCCTACGCTTCTATACACATACAAATTTAATCAGGAAAATCTCTTGAGAAAATCTTGATAAAAGGGCGTCAATATGCCTTTAGTAAACGTAAAAAATAGTAAAAGTATACAAAATTAAATAAATATAAATCATGTTCCTCGTTGAAGTAATGTTTGTTCCATTTAACGTGTCCACTATGATTATAGTGAATGTAAAAATAGTCAAAAAATACAACCAAAAGAAAACAAAATCATGTTCCTCATAGAAGGAGTATGAGTTCCATTTAACGCAAGTTTTGGGGAAAGGGGTATTTGTCTTTCACGTCATTCTCTAAGGAATTAAAAAACTTTGCAAACTTTTCCTCTACTTTTCAGTTTTAAGTCTTAGTTCTGGACCTGCAACGTCAAATTTTAGCCTTTTCTGTAACTATCAATTACTTATTAGTCTGATTTCTACTAGAAAGTTTATACATCAACATTCACCTCCCTAAAACTACTAGAAGAACTCGGAAACCTCTTACTACAAAATAGTTTCTGACCAAGAATTAAAAGTACTTGAACCTTTTACATATACGGATTTAATAATATCTAAACACCTTAATGAATTTGAAAGTCGAATTAAACGTTAAAATATTTTTAAATGCTTTTTAGGGAAAACATATAGTTAAATATTTAGGAAATCTATTAAATTGACACATATGGCTTTCACAACACCGTTAGTTTCATCATTGATGAAATAGTGCCATGATCATATTTTCCACCAGACCACCACCCCGTCCTATTACCCATTACATGACACTATTTCTTAGCTAAGTCACCATGAGACTCTTTGATAAAAATAATATACATCCAAAGCCCAAGCACAAGCGAGTGCCAATATAGGCATCCCTTAGGGTTAGTAAGCATAGCAATGAGACATACATGGTGACTAGAGAAGAATAATCAAATCATGCAAAAAACAGAAAGTATAAAAGAATAAAGATAATAAGACGATAGATGGTACTAATATGAGGTAATGACAAGATTGTACAAAAGCGTCAAAACATTTCGGCATATACAACAAACAGTCAATTTTTCGAGTTACATCTTATCTATATGAGTTTATGTATATATATATATAGGGTTAGGCTCAAGAGAGAACCAATCACTAAAAAAGAACCTTAGAACTGTTATAAGCCGTTGGATTATTACTAGATCAACTGTTTAGATTCAACTCATTTTTATATACAAAATCTTATAAGGGTATTGTTGGAATAAAATGATTCTAATGCCGAACCTATTTTGTTTCATAGTATAAATACAGTGTTCTGCAACTGAATTTTAAAAGTTATGCATATGAAAGTTCTACAAATGAACTTACTTTTTTCCGCGAAGTTCTACAAGTGAACTTGATTATTTTTATAATGTTCAGCTGTTGAACAATGTTATTCACATTATTTCATACCATAACTTTCGTATTCTACCGCTGAACATAAAAGTCATGCAATCGAATTTGAAATCAAACACATAAATTCTAAAATTCTGCAACTGAACTTAGAACACTGTTATTTGATATTGTGTTTATACCATAACTTGAATATTTTCACAAAAATTGATAAAAATAATTGGGGGAATTTTATGATGATGATGGAGAATTTTATGATCGATATCGATGTACGATTATTATCGATAATCAAATATTAATTAGCTCTAAATTATGTATTTTGTATTTTTGGACAACTTAACCCATGACCTACATATAATAAATATATATTATTTTTAAATATAAGATAGAGTTCTAAGAGTTCTTAGGTTAAGGGTTCTACAAGGAACATGACCCTATATATATATATATATATATACACACAGAGACGATGGCTCGTGCTCAAGGGACAACCACTTTTGTAGAGAACCCAAAGAGATTCTAGCAAACATAACATTCATTTTTTTAAACATCAACTACAGATTCATGTTTCAATTATTATTGTTGCTCTTTTTTCAATAACAATTTAATCATTAACCGATTTCAGAAAAGATTTTATAAAAGAATTCGAAAAATTCTAACCAATATTCTAAAAAGAAATTTTAAATTATTTTTACAAAAAAACGAGTAGAAATTTATATTTACAAATAGATTGTTTTCTTGCTTTTAAAAGTGGCTGAAGGATGTGCGAATTATATTAATTGATCCAAGTGCTGCTCTGGATTCTCTTTCTCTCTGATATGGTTTTCTCTAGAACCTATGCATAAATTAGCAGCAGTACCTTGCTGGATAACCAAGAGGTAATTTAGGGGAGATGGATATTAATGCCGCCAAGACTGTAGCTTGCCCATGCAAAGAATCGAGCTCATACTGTAAATTGCTTCCCTGCAAATTATTCATAGATAATTATAAACATAAAGGACAGAAATACGCAAATCTAAATGTTGAGCAAAAAAATTCAATAATCCAGTATAGAAGTCACTCTTATGCACAAGATCACAAACATGAAATAGTGTCTTTTAGTACAACAAATGCAAGTTGGATGAAGCTTTGAAAACTGCTCCCTGATTAACTTAACCCTCCCCTTTCCAACCCTTACGTACATCAAAAATGGTACAAACGCTAGCACCAATGGAATTTTTTTCTTTTGCCAAATAGAACCGGAAATTCGTGCAAGCACTATATGACTCAAGTAAATAGCCTTATAGGTTGCACTCCCTCAGTCCCAAAAATAAATAGCCTTATAGGTTGCACTCCCTCAGTCCCAAAAAGACCGACACTACCACTTCTTCAAGCATTTTAATGTCTTCGAAAGAGGTACTTGTAGGTAATATTTTTTAAATTCTTTTGTTTTGTATAAAATATAAAGTTGATACATTTATACAAAACAAAAAAAATTAAAAAAAATATATTATTTATAAATATATTTTCGATGCATCTCAAAATACGTGCAAAAAGAAGTGGGTCAAACAAAATGGGACGAAGGTAGTAAATAACAAATACTTCAAAATCAACAGTTATTTGAAAATCCATAGAGTATTTTCTAATGCAAAGAAACAATGACTCGTAAATGGTGACAAGCTACTTCACT
Source organism: Heracleum sosnowskyi (assembly GCA_030848705.1). Taxonomy (NCBI): domain Eukaryota; kingdom Viridiplantae; phylum Streptophyta; class Magnoliopsida; order Apiales; family Apiaceae; genus Heracleum; species Heracleum sosnowskyi. The sequence continues at coordinate 103,619,231 of CM061245.1, forward strand.
ATAACCCAATTTTAAAAAGTGACATGAATACATATACAATGACCCCTTAAGTATGTTATTTTATCCTAATCTTAAACACCGAATATGTATTTAATAAGATTATTTTATTGTCAATGTTAAGTTTCTATATTAAATAAGGAATTATGACTGACCTAGGAATCAAGTAATAGATCGTAAATATTGATGTAATGAATCTCTTGTTTTATGAAATTATAGATATATTAAGTAACATAAACTTTATCGAAATTATATAGAATGGAAGATTAATGATAAAACTACCATTATCGTAGAATTTTAATTTGGGGGGATTGTTATATTTTATTCTTTAATGACATCATTACATAAACACTATATTTCATATAAGACAAGAAATATTCCCTCAATCCCAAATTAGTGGTTTACTTTGACTTTTGCAGTTAAGCTAAGGTGCATTGAACACATAGCTACATTAGTTATTTTTTCTGTAAATAAAAATTTAAAATATTGAACTTTTCTTTAAAACAAATTAAAAAAAAAATTGTAGCTATATGTTTATTGCCCCTTAAAATCCGTGTAAAAGTCAAAGTGGACAAGTACTTGGGACGAAGGGAGTACAAGATTATAATTTATGTGATTAATAACATTATATATCGATATTAAGTTTCTTTATAGTTAAATACTTGAAAACGTTTTGTGTTTTGTCATCAAATATAGAAAATATTTATGGAAATTATAACAATTACTAAATGATAGTTAATAATTATTAAATTAACATATAAAATAATAACTTAATATTATTAATAGCATAATTGATAATTACTTTTGAATAATATATATACTAGCTTCAATCTAGGTTCTTTAGATATCTTGTTTTTTATATTTTACATTATAAAAAATTTATTCATATTTGTTAATATTATTTGAATAATATTAAAATTTTTAATTAATATTATTTATAGAAATTTTCTAATGTTGTTATTAATATTAATTATTTATGTGTATTTATGTATTTATGTATTTATATAAAAATATCTATTTATATCTTTTAATTATTTGTACTATTACATTTGGTTGTATTAAATACAAATAGCATATATCTTTTACTCATTTATTTAATTATGTCATTATGAACATTGTGGGTTTATGTCTCTCGTCTAGAAATTGGTTTAATAAGAAACACTATCTTAGATATAAATTTTCACTAGAAAAGCTATTTTGAAGTTTTGGAGATTTTTTTTGTTGGAAAAACTCTTTTAAAGAAAATTAGTCCCGTGACTGAGAATACCAAATACCAACAAAGCAAATGACCAACTACCAAACTTTTTAACATTTCAGCTTTAATAATATAGTTAGTTCCAAATTTAATTGTGGAATTACACTCGATAGTTGTAAAGTTACTAGAAATATATATTAGGGGTCTTTGGGTTCGAGGTATTCTGGAATCGGGTCATTTCAACCCCATGCCTGCTGTTTTGTTGAGAACAAAGAATTTTAAAACCATTCTTCACACCTAAGGTATGGGTTTTTAATACCCGGGGTGGACTGTGGAGGAGGGTACAATGGAGTGGTATGGGGAATTAATTTAACTTCTATTATTTTCATCTTTATTTAAGCAATTAAATTTTTAATGCAAAAACAAATCAATAACGCAACAATATATTGATATTAAATTAATATTTTAAATTACTAAAATTAATGACTCAAAAATATTTTAAATCAAACATTTTCATGGGTGTTGGCCCGTAATGGCACAATTTTGAAAAATGCCCCAAATGACACAATTTGAAAAAATGGCCCTTATTGTCACCACAAAACGCTACTTAAAGTAACGTTTTCTAAACACGTGAGGTCGTGTGGCGTTTCTCTACACAACTTCTATGGAAACATATTTTTTACCCAAAAAAAATTAAAAACTGCTTGAAGTCCCGTTGGAGTAAACACACCAATTAAACTTGCGTTTATATAAAAGAAAATGCCATCTCATGTTGCGTTATTAGACTACATCAGCAAGGCCCGCCAGCAAAAAGCCCAAGTCCACAGGCACTAAACTCAAAAGCAGAAAACACAACACGACTAGGAGTTTATAAGTGCTATTTGGGGTCTTTTTGTTCAATTGTGCTATTTGAGGCATTTCTGTTTAAAAATGTGCTAAAAATGGTCCATTTCTCCATGTTCATTCCAGCAATCAACCAAACACATGATATCAGAAATGATACCTCAGCCACATAACACTTAACCCAATTCCTGATTCCAACCCCATGCCACTTTGCGAACCAAACGATCCCTCAGTAGTATTACAATATAATATAAGTGATGACCAAAATCAGTACATACCAATGAAAAGCCCGTTCAACGTTACGGTCATGAGAAAATTACAATAAACATCATGGGAAAACAGTGAGTTAGGTTAGCATCTCAGCTAGACGAGATTAATCATAAATCTACTTGGAAACTGCTAACAAAGACCGAGTTTGCAGCTGGAGGAAAGGATGTTAACTATAGTAGTGTGTAAGATAGTTGTGACTATTTTCTGCTCTAAATCTCTAGCAAAAGAACAAATTAAAGTAGTAGCTCATGAAATGATATTTTTCCTGTCATTATGCACATTTCAATATAATAATTAATACAGAATGCAAAGTGGAAGTTAGAAATAAAGACGAGATGTCTAGCTTAAAAACATATATGAATATGAGTCGCATAAATGTATGATGAAAAGGACAAGTACATAACACGCTACTCCCACTGGTGTAATATTTAATCGTTACGTAAATTAACAGCATATATACTGCCTAGCCAAAAGTTATATCCCAACAACCTGAAACATACAAGAAAGTTACCTTCTTAAATGCAACATTTTCCCTCAATGCACTCAAAGTTGTGACCCCAAAAGATAGTAAACCTCCAACACAGGTTGGATCAACCTCAGCCAGAGCACGCCATGTCAAAGCAGCCTCCATACGCACCTGGCAACAATTTTAATCAGCTTTTGTTAGCAGGAAAATAAAGAATGCTAGAGTGAGGTAATACTGTCCTAGTGAGAGAAAGTCAACCATCTAAGAGGCTTACAAGAGGTGAAGGATGAGAGAGTGCCGCAACAACTGTGTCGTCAAGGACTTCTTTGAATTCAGGAGGAACCTGCAAACGAATAGAGAAGGGACCAGAATTAAGAGATAGTGATAATACCTGTTTCTTCTATGATGACCACAGTCAGCTCTCTCAAACTTACGGGTTTTCTTCTTATAAAAATTTGAACCATGAGAATTTAAGTTTCACCGCAACTCGACTAAGGACATCAATTATCCTTACTGCCTTGCATGGCTCTATGTGCAGTATCAGGATTAGATGTGGGCAAACATCTATATTCTGTTCAGGTAAAATTATTTTGTTTTAACTACAAAGGTGTGGACTAGGGAAATTGCCAACTGTATGACTTCTCCAATATTCAAATTAACACTGGAAAGAAGATTAAGGCTAACCGCAACAGGGTTACTCGGGGTTAGCAGCTAAACCATGCAGCCACTTTGAAAACAACAACATCAATCATATAGCATGAAAGATGAACATGACATATTTTATAATGACAATGGATTTCCCTTATAATTTAGAAACTAAACTTTACGAGTGAAATATAATTTATACTAAGAGACAAGTAATTTATTCGCAAAACAAGTTTTGACTGCATGAACACAGCTACATAATAATTTTAATCTTCTCAGGCTAATGGTTTATTATGCAACTCATCCTTTACACAGTATTTCTTCACCAACTACTAATACGAGAATCTCCCCTACTATGCTTCAAAGTACTTCGTTAGAAACCTAAAACCCTACTCCAGATTTAACGGATGGTCCCAAAACTCTAATCTCATACCACACTGCAGCAATCACATAAAATTCCTATACATAGGCAACACAATCGCAAACTCTGACAACTACGAAATACAAGTAGATGAGAACTCACCTCTCCCAGTGTTTTCAAGGCATATGACAAGGTACGTAAAGCAGCGATTTGCATGGAAGGAGAGGCATCAGGAGCCTGTAGCTGTTACAGAGAACACTAACTTTTCATTGACCATAATATTTCGTATAGAGGCAACAAGCTACAAATTTTTGGTAAGTGGTAATATTAGAGATAGCAAACCTGCTTTCCCAGGAGAACTAAAAAACCCCTTTGAGTAGGTTCACTCATTTGATCAGTCACACCCACCCGAAGAATGTAAAGAACGCATGCCTTTAAGACAAGAAATCCATGATAAGTAGCTTTATTTTCTAAAACATATCATCATTGAGATCATAGGTTCGTGAACACTGAATTAACAAATGAAATTTACCCAACTGTAACGGGGTGGGGAGAAGGAGCTTCGCCACTAGGCTATCAATGAATCCTCACGCTGTCTTATCTTCCCTCTCTCAGTTTTGTTTTCTTTTTTTAATGACTAAACGTTCTATCAAACCTAAAGATGATTATCTTTTAGGAGATAAATGCAAATTGTAATAATTTGTTTAAGCAAAAGCTTGGAAGACTAGGACATTCATGAAAATTAGGCAACAATTTTCACTTCTCATATAAGTTCATATAAGTTCTCAATTATACTTCATATAAGTTCTCACTTCTCATAATGTTGAGCAACAATTTATATTGAATAAATGAAAATTAGTAATCTTAATCTGCACTGTAGTACAACTCGACTTGTCTTCCAATAATTTAGGCACTACTCTTACAGATAGATAGATATACATATACAGGGACGGAACCAGAAATAAAAGTCGGAGGGGCTAAAATTCGAATAAAAAATTTTAAGCCGAATATACAAGTGACATTTTAGGTTTTAAAAAACAATACAAGGAAGTTATGTGTATAAAACCTTAAAATATATGAGATTTGTGAATAGAATTGGGGGGGACCATCAAATTTGACTAGTTTATGGGGGGACCAAACACACCATATAATCAATTTTTATACATAAAATTGAAGAAAGATAAGCATTTGGGGGAGGTTTTGGGGGGACCATGGCCACCCCATGCCGCCCCCCCCCCCCCCCCCCCCCAAATCCATCCCTGTATGTAATATTTCAAACAGCACGTCAAGTAAATAAGTAAAATAAAACAACAGATATACATAAGCAATCCTGATAAATAGATACCACAGCTTGTGCATCTACAGAGGCATCCGCACGAAGCATGTCCATAACTGGTACAACAAAGTTTTGCAGCTCACTATCTGGATGCAGATATTTTACACGTATAGCCTGCAAGATTTATGTTAAAATAACAATATTAAGCACATTACTGTCAAAAATACATGGTAGGTTTAAAATTTGTTTACATACTATTGACCGGAAATTCCTGAAGGTAATAATTTAACTAGTTGCTCCTAAAGTACTCATGATAACGAGAACCCAGATGAACAATTTCAAAACATTGAGTTCTCAATGATACCTGTAGAAAGAACACCCATGATAAGGTTAATCCGATTCGTAAGTTCTTTGACCGAGGCCCACTAGCTGCAATATAAGTTACTTTATCAGAAAAAGAGACAGATAACTAGCAACATATAAAAAACATAATATAGGAATAGGATTAACAATCACTATTCAGTATTACAACAGGCATGCATCTTAGTAACTTAAGCTTAGCGAAAAGCAATAGAGACAATATAAGCTAGCTACAGCACACCATTTGGGAAGAATTTTAGTAGAAAGTCAGGCTCGTAAACTTGCGGATCTACCATGTTCTTTGACGGACTATCGAGTTGACTGTCATTAGATGTGATTAATTTTCAGAAGCTTGAAGGAAATCCAAATTCATGCAAAAGAGTAAACCAGATAAGCATGGAATAACAGGCATATCTTATTTATTGTTTTCCCTTGTCATTCTCTTCAAACTTTCTCAATCATAAATTTTATCATGGCATTGAGGCTCTAGGTTTCTCTACTTGGTGGTTATCATGGCATTAAGGAGAAAACTACAACTTTGTAATTTTATTGTTTCATCTAGAAATGGGGGAATATCATTGATTCTGCATAACTTTTTCATCCAACTACAATTGATGTTTGTCTTGAACACCATCCACCTGCTACTAAACAAGCAAACGACATAAATGGTCAAATTTACCTCAAATGTCAATTTCTGTTGATTAAAATGGGACATAAGGAGTACTAAAGTAGCATATTAATATAACACAATGAGCTCAATGAATAACTGAAAATTAGAAAATTTTCTATTCTCATATTCCACTAGTAACAACTACATGGGAATTTCATTAAAACAGAGTAAAGTACCTTTTGTGAATGGCAAAATGAGATGCTTTTGCAATCCGCCTTCAAGTTTCTTTGGTGCTACATTACCTTTTCCTTTTGGTTGAACCTAGTATGAAAGAATGCTATGAGATTGTGAGAATAAAATTACAAAACTTAACAGCAGAACAATACCTGTGCCTCAGGATTCATTCCAAGAGCAAGCAAAGCTCCCAAAGCTTCAGCAAATGCATCCCTAACAGATGATACAGGATCCTCAAGGGCCTGTAAATTATAGCTTCAGAATTGAAAACTGAAAATTGTAATTGATCTGTAAAAGAGGAACAGAAACGGAGGAAACAAAAAAAATACCTTCATACAGTAAGAGGACGAATTATCAATGTCTACAACTCCTAAACCTGGACCCCCTATATTTGCAAATGCTGTGAGGCATCTTGCAGCAGCTATTCTGACGACAAATGATTTGTCTCCAATAGCCAAACGCATGATGAGACGAAATGCCTCCGCATATGCAGGAAAAGCAGCATTGCCACCAGAACCTTCCAAAGCGTTCCAAAGCATTTGTAAAGCTTCTTGTCTCACAAAATCCTAAAGTTGACAGTTGTATTCAGGCAAGGGGTAACAACTAATGGAATCATGAGACTAAAAAAAAAACCCAAAAGTTATCCCTCGGATCAACTCTAGAGCCTGAAGCCAAGAAATGTACTAACAGGCATAGAGTATCAATCAAGAAACAACAATTCTCTCTACAAATAAATAATGTCAAACTTTGGAGTTTGCTGATGGGCAGAAATATATTGAAGTAGCATATGGTCATTTGTGTTCCAACTATTACAAATTACAACCATTGACTCAATTATGGTGATTTCCTTTACAGACATTAATAAGCGTATTCACCCAAGACATCATGTAACGTACACCATCAGATGTTATGACACTATTCTGTTTACATTTCTTGCAATGATCCACCCCAAGCCACTGAAAAAGTGGAACATTTTCCTGAATTATCATGATAATCAATAATTTACAAATTAAATTTCTTTTGAAAGAAAACATTGACTCATTTAAAATATATACACAAATAATATTTGTCTTCTTTTTTAACTTCTTTCATGTTAAAGGTTAATCTGCATTCAGTTACGTGACAGAATAATGGAATGACAAACTTAAGATCTATTAATTTTTACATCACAGAAGTGGAGACTTTTCTGTAAGCCTAGGGTTATTAGAAAATCTTTTGAATTCTAACTTGTTACACTTCAATGAGAAAATATACTGCAAAACAAAAAAATTCCTTGATAACATTCCATGCAGCAAAAAGAAAAGGAAATCTTAAAATGAAGTAGAAATTCATGCTTTGAATGTTGGTCAGCTGAAGTTTTAAGCAAAAGAATACAAATACTACTTAGCATGCCAAACATTAAAATTCCACTGCATATTTGGGAAAAGTAATAGAATTTCATTACACAAAAAGATAGGGACATAATCTTATTATTTAGTAGAAGTGATTTCTTTCCTCGAAAGAAATTGTTACTGTACTGGACTTCTTATTTTCCAATAGTTTCATGTAGTCCTTATAACATATAGTTAGATGAATAACAGTTTCTAAATATAATATATTTTACCTTCTCTGAAATTCTCAATCAAAATTTGTCCTCAGCTACACAAGCATCAGAACTATTACATTATATTCAATTAATTTTTAAGTTCATTAAATATCTCAAGTTCTCAACTAAGTCATTTTTAACATCACAATTTGTGTTCTCATATAACTCATTTTTAACATTACAGCGTATAGATATATTTTCTAGCGAGCACTAATTATTTAAGGTATTCGATCTCATACTAACATTAACTTAATATATTTGCAACAATTAAATGTTTTCCAGCACATGCCTTGATAAGGATATTAAACTAGATATGTCATAAAATTATTAATACTTTGAAATATGCTAAACAAAACAAGTGGTGACAAAGATTCCAACACTGTTGGAAAGTTTTCCAACTATTTAAGTCTTTTTAATATTCAAAAAGACTAGTTAAATTTTCTGCATGCATACAGTTTTTCATGCTGGCAAACAACTTTATTGATGAAAAACATCTTTTAAGTTGACAAATCATTTATGACCTTAAACTATAAATCGGACTTATCAAAAGAATCCGTCTCTTCTGCAGGAAAAACTATGCACCATAAGATTTAATATATGTTGGATTACCTCATTATATCTCATCAATTTTGCCACAATGGCTGTTGTTTCAAGTAAACCAGAAGTAATTTTTCTCCCAAAATGTCGATATAAATTTCCCAAACATTGTGCAGCACCTACAAAAGATACGATTTCAACAAAGCATAAATAATTAATGACTAGGTACTCTTATTCAAACAAGTATGAAACAGATAGCATTACTGCTCATATTAGCAGTATCTAATTATTGTGTTGGGAGCACCATAACAAGGGCAGGAATTGGTGACGGAGTGAAATGACCTTAATAACTTTCGCATATAGCAACCACCTGAAATCGCTTTTTCGTCTGATCACTACTGTGCAGACTCCATTAGAACCCCAAACATAGAGCTCAAGAAATAGCAAGCCACTGAGAAGTAGACTGTATGGTTTTGCAACTTCTAAGATATCTAAGAACTCAAACTAATAAACCAATATATGTATACATATAAAGGTTCACTTCACATCCAAAAATATATGACAAGGCAGTTATGTGACAACCCGGGTCAAATCCCGAGCCTTTTTCGAAAACCGGGTCAAGTCCCGATTCCGAGTCCGAATAAGCCGAAGCCTACTAGCCCAAATGCAGCCAACTTGGGTAACGACAAGCCCACCACAGGCCCCAAAAATATCATGATTTTGTTAGTGCTAATTAGTAGTAGTACTTTGCCTTATAAACTGAACAGAAATCCCAAATCTACTCGATGTGGGACTGGGGTGTTACAAACTCCCCCACTAAACTCTTGACGTCCTCGTCAAGCCTGAACGGATAGCCCATAGGTTCCAAGATCGTTCCTCCCTAGCCATTGTGGGATAATACCGGCTGGCTTCGTGTCCCCACCTCTGGACCTCTGTCCATTGTGGGATAATACCACCAGCCTTCGTGTCCCCACCTCCGGCAACTTGCGTTAACAAGCTTTCGAGAGTCGGCTCTGATACCATATGTGACAACCCGGATCAAATCCCGAGCCTTTTTCAAAAACCGGGTCAAGTCCCGATTCCGAGTCCGAATAAGCCGAAGCCTACTAGCCCAAATGCAGCCAACTTGGGTAACGACAAGCCCACCACAGGCCCCCAAAATATCATGATTTTGTTGGTGCTAATTAGTAGTAGTACTTTGCCTTATAAACTGAACAGAAGTACTCGATGTGGGACTGGGGTGTTACAAGTTGCTTCTTGCTCTTGTTCTTTTATCTGAGAAATTTGAGGTGCACTGGGACAAGGTGACCTTAAAAATAACATGCTCCATCTATGTTTCAAGAGCTGGAATGCAATGGATGTGATGTAGGACAAGAATTTAAAAACGATATTAGTATATAATAAGCAATGAATTATACGAATCCCAAGAATAATCAATAATATTATTCCCAAGAAAAATGTACAATCAAAGCTTCGCTAATATGTGGGGGATTACATGACTTATATAGGAATAGAAACCCTAGTAATACCTAATGGACTACGGCCCGTACACAATTGGGCTTTATTATAATTACTACTTAAATAATAAACTCCTAACCCCACATATAAATCATATAAACAAATAATTTAATTCTCTCTTAACTAAATACAAATAAACCAATTAATAACATATATATAAATTCTTCAATCCCGTTCCTCATCACGATGTCAAAATAAACTCATTGCATCTTTAATAGTATCATTACTTATGTTTAAAACATAGCTTTGCTCATCAATAGAGAAACGTTTACTACTTCGAATATATTGGTAATCTACTAAATGAGGATTCCTGCTTCTAAGAATGTAATTTTGTGGTCTGTAGGTCATAATATAAGATCTTCTTTGATGCAAAGTCATTTTAAAAAAGTACCAATTAGTGACAGGACTATTCTAATGCTTACGATCTTATTCATTACAGACCTAGTGCTTTCCTTTCTGCTTATTTAATCGTTGAAACTGTTCGGGTACTATAGAATCATGAATCAGGGCCCTGTATTAATGGGGGTAACATATACAACACTGAGAAATTTTTATTTTCTTAGAAAAAAGAAAAAGCTTCAATATTAGTTATACCACATTAAATTTTATTTTATGAGCAATGAGGAAGATAAATTCATTTATATAAAAAATTCTTCGAAAAATAGAGGGTCAGACAGGGGATTTTGGCATTTATTTTGGGGGCAGATAAGAGAAAAACATATAGAGGACCAAAGTAGTTATTCAATGGGCAGCTAGGCCCTTACAAAAGAATATTTACACCGTCCCGACTTCAGTATTGAAGCTTAATGAAGCATGCACCTTAGTTTCGAAGGCAAAAGGCCCTTTCTTCAATTGTGTCCTAATCTGTTGCTACTTGCTAATCATCTTTTCTATTGAAGCAAAAAAATCAAGTTTCTTATTATCATATATCTTGCAATTGGTTGATAAAATAAAGACATAAAAATTGGAGACTCTATTAATGCAAATAGTATCTATAATTGTATAGTGCAAGAATGTATATCAGCGGACTCAAAAATTTTGAAGTACTAAAATTATAAGTGTGACTTGTTATTTGGCTATTGACAAAGTGTTAAATTGGTGTTACTTCAAGCCGCACTTATTTAGCCATTGCAAAAGTGAGAAACTTTACACATCGCTTAGGAGGGTGTTCGGATTGTGATGGAAGTGCGGATGAAGAGAATGAAATGGGGAATGAAAATGGTTAAATCGTATAGGGTAAGTGGGAAATGAGTTTCCTATTGCAACCAATTAACCCCCTCCATCAAACACTGATACATGTGAATTACATTTAGATTTCTATTGACCGGATTGAGATACCATGAACCATAAAGCCACTTAGTGGAAAAACCTCACTCGATCATTGATGTTCAGATGGACTAAAAAATCTACATTTGTTATACTTATACATGTAGAATGGATACATTGTAGATAGTAACTAGGAATCTAGGACAATGTTTCTCTATGATGAGTATGGGCATTGAATCAGATTAGGACATTAAAATACAAAGCAGCCAAAGAAGAATCAATAATAAAGCAAAGCAGCAAGCAATAATAATTTTGACGGACCAGCAACTCGTAGAGGCTCATTCTTCCTTCCATCAGAAAGAAATCCTTGTAGTGTGCTTGCTCTTGAGTATATTGAGATGCTATCTCCCTTTAATATTATCATTGACATTGCCACTGATGCCAAATGCCGCACAGGCCGCCGTGCACCAAGAACAATAAGAGAATAGAGTGCATCCTCGCATTTCCTTTGCCATAAATTTACAGATTCCTACATTTTCCCAATCCAATATAAAATAACTAAACAAAATCATAGTTGAAAGCTATGACTTCTGTACATAATACAAGAAACTAACTGCAAATCCTCAGTAAAACAATAAGAACTCGCCGCCAAAAAAATAAAAACTCAATAATATATTAACAACATAATCATCATTCTCTTTTTCCAAATTTACTATATAACTTCTATATCTACTGACTACTATCATAAAAAAATATATATAGGCAAGTCTACAACACAATAATTAATGTCGTAACAGATCCCAATGCTCTCTACATTCCAAAATAAAAAATACATCACTAACTTGTTATGTTAGAAAACTATATTAACATATCCATTCCCGAGCACAACGTGATATCAAGTTTTTGTACGCCACTACTTATATTCCATTCAACTTCCTCTCCGTTCCCTAAAACTAAAAACCGCTCGAAAACTTTTCAATCAATGCGGATACACTTTAACCTCACTCTATCACTAACATCTTTCCTATCAAATTTCCTACTATCTACATACAATAACAAACAAGTAAACAGTCCAATTTTACGCTAACCGGCAATTCAAAACCTAAAAACAGTTATCAAGTAAATGTGAAACTACGAATCGCAATTATAAACACAGCAATACGAACAACAATAATTAACATAAAATTGAGGAGTGCGTATCGAAAAATAGGATAGGGAATAGGACCTTAGGCTCTTCGTTGATAGCGGAGATGAGATCGGAGAGGAGATCGAAACAGAGAATAGGATCAGGTGATTTGTGAGTAGAGGTGAAGACTATAGACTCCAATTGTGCTACCAGTACTCCAAATCTCGATAATGGCACATTATCTCTAACATAGTTTTTCGCCATTTTATATACTTGTTAATAAATTCACAGCGAGCGCATCAGTGTGTGTGTGTGTGTGTGTGTGTGTGTGTGTCGATGGAGTGAAGAAGGGCGTGTGTATGAATGAACGAATGATTTTAGTACAATTGTTCCGTGTTTATTTCAAGGTTGTTGGATTGGAATTTGGATCCACCGGGTCTATATTTATAATCAAGTTGTTGGATCGGGTTGAATTGTTTTCGATATACATTGGGCCATCTTGTGAGGACTTGTTATGAGTTGGGTTTTAAGTTAATTTAATTTAATTGCTTATTGTCAAATAATAATTAACTAGCGTAAAAGCGCACCGGCAAGTCAATAATTTCTCGTTCAAAATTGTTTATATATTGAGATAATTTTGTAATTTAAAATTCGAAAAGATAATATTTCGATTTTATCTCATATTTTAATAGTATTTTTGTAATATGGCATACCAATTACATTAACCAGATATTCTATAACTGGATTAAATTTCATAAAATTTGGATAAATATTCATACGATAATGATCGCATGATTAGATTTAATTGCTAAAATATTAATATAATTTTCGATGACGTGATAGGAACTTTATCAATTTGAACATTTGAGTATATAATAATATGGTTTTTGATGACGGAACTTTATCAAATTGAACATTTGAGTATAAAATAAATAAATATTTTTGAAAATTGTCAATATATAACATAAGCAACGTGATTTTAACTCAGTTAGAGTACATTTATAAAGAATCGATATATACGTAAGGTGAAAACATATTATGAAACTATTAATATTATGTGAAAGTCGTCCTTGCGGTGTATAGCTCATTTTTTTTATATATATTACATACATATTTTACATTTTTAAACTCAAATATTTAGTTTTAGTTTAAAATTTATTACACAATATCAAAATTCTATTTTAAAATTTTGGTAAATTGAAACATTTTTTATCTTATAATATGAATTATTTTTTAACTCAACTTGAATTTTTACAAATATTTTGATCAATATAAATTTTGATTAGACGGCCTTAATGACTGTGCATCAACATAATATCTAAGATGAAACCTTTTGATTTCATCATAGGTTGATCTAAGTATATGTTATAACTCAACCATCATATATTATGCTGATTGTTTGATCAATTTAGTATACTATATAAAATTCATATTATCATACTTTAAGTTATAGTCTAATTGGTCATTGCTAATAATTATTGCAATTTCGTAATAATTATAATTGAAAAAATATATATTTTTTTATTTTATATTGAATATTAATTATGTTATTTTTTATATATACAACATAAATCCTATTTTTGGAGATGTCATTTTTTTTAAACATAAATTCAATTATTTTAGTTTCTTTTAATATTTATATTTTTAGATCAATCACACTTTTAAATCACTAAAAGTCTAAATAGTTGGTCGACCAAAAATCTCTAATATGACTCGCGTATTTAAAATTTTATATACATAAAAATTATGTGAGACAGCCATTTATTATGTATAATTTTATAAATAAAATTAAATATTTCTTAAAACCAAATCTTTTTTTTTATTTCAATAGTTTAATATCTATACATAGGAGAATGTAAATAAATTCATATTTTTTAGGACTCGATTACATTTATGTATAATTTTATATTATTTAAAATTTTATTTTTTATATCAATCATTTAAAATGGCAAAATAGAATTATAGAGTATACTCAATCCATTAAAATATTTTTTTTGTAATTATATACTTTGCAACATTCTATAAATAATATAAACCAGCGTTTTATTTACACAAAAGTAAAAATAAAAAAATGGTAGAAGATGAGAAAATGTGATTTATCTAAAAAAAAAAAATTAAAAAAACTCAAAATAACGTATAATATAATGGTTATGGTACGAGTTTGATTAGAGAAGGTTAGTGGTTCGATGTTCAACACTAAGATAATTTCATCTACTCTTTGCATAAATATAAAACAAAATGTGTTTTTTGTAATTTTTTAACATATAGGAGCAAAATCGTAAATTCATAGGTATTAAAATGACATATATCAATCATTTAAATTGACAAAAGAGAATTGTAGATTATGCTCAATCGATAAAAATATTTTTTGTAATTATATATTGTGCAATATTCTAGAAATAATATAAATCGATATTTACTTACTCTATAATAAAAATAAAAATAAAAATGGGAGAATATGTGGTTTATCTATTAAGATTTTGAAAGTAAACTCAAAACAAAGTGTAGCACAATGGTTGTGGTGCAAGTTTGAGTGTAGGTCATGGGTTCTATTCTCAAGGCTAACATAATTTAATTTATTTTTTGCATAAACATTAAACGAGTGTAATTAATGCTTAGGGTTTGAAAGCTTTCAAGCTTTAATGGTTGTTCTCGTGTTTCGTGACTGAATCGGTCCTCACAAGATGCCTACGTATCTCAATTCGTAATTGAGAATCAAGCCAAAAAACGTAGTTCTAGTTGAAGGATCAGGTCCTTTATATAGGCGTCAGGAGCCTGCATTTAGGGTAGAATTGGGTGACTTGGGGGCCAAGTCACCTTCTCAGATCAGGATTGTGAATCCTACTTTGTAGGAGGCTGACTCCTATTAGGTTTGTATACCTTGGAGGCTACTTCTTGATGAAGTTGTCACACTTTGGACTCTTTTTATGAACTGCACATTTTTCCTTTTTATTAATTACGAAATTAATAAGTAATTGGGCTTAATTCTTGGACCATTTCAGGTCTAATTAATGTTTTATTTATTATATCTTTAAGGTTATTTTCCAGCTCATATCACTTGCCCCCCAACTTCTAGGGAAATTCCTCAAATTTTTGAAGAAGTTATTTTTGGCCTTTTATGAGACTTTAGGGGCCTTTTATAGCTTTTCTCGTATTTTTCCTATTTTTTATAAATTTTATTGCCTTCTCTAAACATTTTTTTTCTAAAAAATATTTAATTTCGACCTTATTTGAGGTCGAAATCATTTTTATTTCAGCCTCCTGGTCGAACACAGTCGACCAGGATTGAGGTCGACTGTTTCAACCTGGATTGAGGTCGAACAATTATTGATTTGGCTTCTGGGTCGAACATAGTCGACCAGGATTGAGGTCGAACGTCATTTCCATTCGGTTTCCTGGTCGAACACATTCGACCGTTCGACCAGGAGTGAGGTCGATCGTTCTTTCCATTTGGTTTCCTGGTCGAACACAGTCGACTAGGATTGAGGTCGAACGTCCCTTTCATTTGGTTTCCTGGTCGAACACATTCGATCAGGATTGAGGTCGAATGTCCCTTTCATTTGGTTTGTTTCCTGGTCGAACACATTCGACCAGGAGTGAGGTCGATCGTCCTTTCCATCTGGTTTCCTGGTCGAACACAGTCGACCAGGTTTGAGGTCAAAATCATTTTTATTTTTCTCCTTTTTCTTTTTTTAATTTTTTTTCGATCTCGTCTGGGATCGAAGAAAATGTCATTTTTGGGTCCTGGTCGAACACTCTCGACCAGGAATGAAGTCGTAGGGAAAATATTATTATTTTATCCTTTTCTTTTTTAATTTTCTTTCGATCTCGTCTGGGATCGAAGAAAATGTCATTTTTGGGTCCTGGTCGAACACTCTCGACCAGGATTGAAGTCGTGGGGAAAATATTTTTATTTTCTCCTTTTCTTTTTTAATTTTCTTTCGATCTCGTCTGAGATCGAAGAAAATGTCATTTTTGGGTCCTGGTCGGACACTCTCGACCAGGATTGAAGTCGTAGGGAAAATATTTTTATTTTCTCCTTTTATTTTTTAATTTTCTTTCGATCTCGTCTGGGATCGAAGAAAATGTCATTTTTTGGTCCTGGTTGAACACTCTCGACCAGGATTGAAGTCGATAATATTTTTATTCAATGAATAAATATTTCAGTTTTGTCAAAAAAAAACAATCGCTTGCTTAGCCAACCCCACAGGCCACAACAAAGTCAAGTACTTACACTTTGTTCCAGATATTTTGTTCCAGAGATTCTTCTTGAAAAAAGAAAGAAGGAGAAATATTTAATTTCTTTTTATTGTAAATAAACTATAAAACTTAACTACTTGATTTGCACACGTGAGAGAGATAGAAGAGAGAACTTAATAATATTATGCTTTAAACTCTTATTGTTGCTAACTCATGATACAACATATGATATTTATAGGGGTTCAGTGCAAACCGACTTAATACAACAATTAATATAAAATAGGAGTAGCTTCAACATTAAGTTTGGTAAACCGCCTTGACCAGCCGACTTCATACATTGACAATTATTGTCATAACACTCCCCCTTAATTGTCAATGTGAATTATTTTAGAGATTGACTGTCTCGTTAAAACCTTGCAAGAAAAAATTCAGTGGGATAAAAACCTTGACAAAGGAAAAAAAAGTACAGTCTCCCCCTGAATAAAATGTCTCATATGTTGACATCATTATGTAGCAAGCTTCCTAGTCTTCGCATGCCAATATTATTTCGTAGCCTTTCAAACGTTGATGTGGGGAGTGACTTTATAAGTATATCAGCCAAATTATCACTTGAGCGCACTTGTTGTACCTCAATATCACCATTCTCTTGTAGTTCGTGAGTGTAGAATTTTTTTGCAAGATGTGCTTCGTTCGATCTCCTTTAATGTATCCTTCCTTCAACTGCTTAATACAAGCTGAATTATCTTCAAACATAATTGTTGGACTATCTGTGATATTTGATAATTCACATGATCGCCGAATATGTTGAGTGACGAATCGCAGCCAGACGCATTCTCTACTTGCTTCATGGATTGCTAGTAATTCTGCATGATTTGATGAAGTTACAGCCATAGTCTGTTTTGTAGACTTCCAAGAGATAGCAGTCCCACAATATGTGAATAAATAACCGGTTTGTGACCTTCCAAAGTGAGGATCTGACATGTACCCATCATCTGCATATCCAACCATGTGTGATTTCGAGTTGTTTGGAAAGGACAATCCAAGGTCAGTCGTCCCACGGAGATATCTCAAGATATGTTTAATTACATCCCAATGTCTTTTAGTTGGATCAAAACTGAATCTTGCAAGTAGGTTCACAACAAATGCAATATCAGGTCATGTGTTGTTTGCGAGGTACATAAGAGCACCAATTGCACTAAGATATGAAACTTCAGGTCTAAGAGCATCTTCACTTTCTTTTCTGGGACGGAATGGATCTTTTTCAACTTCAACTGATCGAACAACCATTGGCGTAGTCAGTGGATGAGATTTGTCCATGTAAAATCGATCAAGAACCTTTTCTGTGTAGGTTGACTGATGAACAAATATGCCTGAAGATAAGTGTTCCACCTGTATACCTAAACAAAACTTTGTCTTTCCAAGATCTTTCATCTCAAACTCATTTTTCAAATAATAAGCAGTGTTAGTAATATCTTCAGAAGTATCAACAATATTTAAATCATCCACATAAACAACAATAACAACAAAACCAGTTTGAGACTTTTTAATAAACACACGTGGACACACTTGATTATTAATATACCCATTATTCAATAGGTACTCTCTAAGCCTGTTATACCACATACGACCAGACTGCTTTAAACCATATATTGATCGTTGTAATTTAACCGAGTACAAATGACGAGGCTTAGTTTCCTCCAATTTTAATCCTTCATGGATTTTCATATAAACATCACTATCAAGTGATCCATATAGGTAGGTTGTCACAACGTCCATATATGAGATGCATTTCCAATCTTTCCATACAAGCCATACCTATTAGAAAACGAAAAGTTACTCCATCCATTACCGGAGAGTAAGTTTCATGGTAATCAAATCCAGGTCTTTGAGAGAATCTCTGGGCCACTAGTCGGGCCTTATATCTCATAATTTCATTTCTCTCATTTCGTTTTCGTACAAATACCCATATATTCCCCATAGGGATCACACCAGATGGTGTTTGGACTGTAGGTCCAAATACATTTCTTTTGCGCAAGGACTGCAATACCTCTTGGATTGCAATTTTCCATTTTGGCCAATCATTTATTTGTCGACATTCTTCCACACTTTGTGGTTCAGGATCAGAGTTCATAGAAATATCACATGCCACGGAAAAAGCATATATCTCATCAATCTCAGTACTCCCACGATCCAATAATTTCCCGTTATGTACATAACTCAATGAGATCTCATAATTATCAGGTACCTTTGCTTCTATGGAGGCATGTGCCACTTCAGGAGCAATATCCTCTTCTGGAGGTAATCCCACTTCTGGGGGGTTTGTTATAGCCTTTTCAGGGGCTCGAACCTCTTCAGGAGGTAATACCACTTATGGGGTATTATCTAGAACACTTGCCATTTCTTGGGCAGGTCCAATCAGTTTCCGTTTTCGTGGTATAACATCCTTTGCACCAATAGGTCTGTCACGCTTCTAGCGTGGTTTTAAATCACCAACCAATTTTTTAGGAATTGATTTATGAATAGGGATTTCAACCCTTGCCGAAGCATTAACAGCAGGTATATGCGATTTTATAATATGTCTAGAATCACTAAAAACATCGGGCATTTGATTAACAATATTTTGCATATGAATAATTCTTTGAACTTCAGATTCACATTGATTAGTCTGAGGATCTAAAGCATTCAATCCTGATGTATTCCATGTCAATTCAGAATTTAAATTATGCACAACCTTATCTCCTCCTAATGAAGGGAAGACAGACTCATCAAAATGACAATCTGCATATCGAGCAGTAAACACATCACCAGTCAATGGTTCAAGATATCTTATGATAGATGGTGAATCAAAACCTATATATATTCCTATTCTTCTTTGAGGTCCCATTTTAGTTCTCTGTGACAGTGAAATAGGGACATATACGGCACAACCGAAAACCTTGAAGTGAGATATATCGGGAATTTGACCAAGGGCTAGTTGGTGGGGAGATTGTTTATGATAGGCAGATGGTCTGACCCTTATTAGGTTCGCAGCATGTAATATAGCATGACCCTAAACTGATGTGGGTAGTTTGGCTCTGAGAAGTAAAGGACGGGCAATAAGTTGAAGTCTCTTGATTAAAGATTCTGCCAAACCATTTTGTGTGTGCACGTAAGCTACTGGGTGTTCAACTGAGATTCCTACCGACATACAGTAATCGTTGAAAGTTGAAGATGTAAACTCAGCAACATTATCGAGTCGAATTGATTTGATAGGGTGGTCAGGGAATTGAGCTCGTAATTTGATAATTTGAGCGAGTAGTTTGGCAAAGGCTGTATTTCGTGCAGAGAGTAGACAGTCGTGAGACCACCTAGTTGATGCATCAATTAAAACCATGAAATACCTAAATGGGCCTGAAGACGGATGAATGGGTCCACAAATGTCACCTTGGATCTGTTCTAAGAATTTAGGGGATTCGACTTGAAGTTTAACAGGGGATGGTCGAATAATTAGTTTTCCTAGAGAACATGCTGAACAAGGAAGTTCGTCTTGTTGTATGATCTTTTGGTTTCTAAGAGGATGTCCCGTAAAATTTTCTATATAATACGTCGCATCATGGAAACTCCAGGATGACCAAGTCTCTCATGCCATAGGGTAAGTGATTTTGGGTTTATAATTTTGGGAATAGTGTGTTAGGCCGGATACACAATATATATGGCCTGTTTGGCCAAGCTTATTTTCATAAGCTTATGGCTTATAAATCAATTTTGACTTATGGAGGGTGTTTGTGTACTCAACTTATTTCATTAACTTATAAATTATAACTTATTTTTTTAGCTTATGACTTATGGGGGGTGTTTGTCTACCCAACTTATAATCTAACTTATAACTTATAAGATGATAAGTTGAATGTTAGAAAATACTAACATTTTGCTCAACTTATTTCATTTTTCATGATTTCTTTATGTATTTAGTAGTTTATATTTTTATATTTATACTTTTAAATATTTTCTAATCTAAAATGTATTTATTGAGATCATTATATTAATTAATTATTTTTTCAATTTAATTTAACAAAAAAATTATTAACTTATAAGTAAATTTATCCAAACACTTACGTAACTTATATGTTTGCATCAACTTATCACTTATATAACACTTACTCATTGACATAAGTTCACTTTTTTAAGTTCTCCCAAACACTTATAAGAATCCATCAACTTATCACTTATAAAGCACTTACTCATTTTAAGCTATAAGTCAACTTTTGTTTGATACCCCAAACGCCCACATAATCAAGTATATGTATGAGAGTAACAATAAGAACACTGTTTATGAATAATAAACTGTATGGAATTAAAAACTCCTCTCTCAGTGATGTAAAATATCACAGAGAGCTGCTAGGTTACAAGAATGATAATTCACGTATTCGCTTCCCTTTTAGGGTTAACCTATCTGTGTTTATATAGTACACAGCTACATACAATCTTCTAATTGATATACCTATAAATCAGCTATACAATTAATATCAATTTAGAATTGCTTCTGTCTTCTGTTCCGTTTCCTTAGCCATCTCGATATCTCTTTGCTTCTTTCCATCTTCAAAGAATATCGCTTCTAGAATCTTCATTGACTTTTACACCGACAGCTAAGCAAACTTTGACTGTCAGAGTTTAACAAACTCTGACCAGTCTTCCAGCTAAACTCTGATGGTATCCTGATACTTTAAACACTGATAAACAAACATCAGCAATTATATCTAACAATCTCCCCCAACTTGTGCATACAAAAATGTACAAGTTAACAGATAATTGATGATGTCAAAACATATAACAAATGCAGTGTTTACAAAATCACAGAGTTTATATTTTAACTTAGAACAGAAAACTTAAAAACTTACAGACTCCATTTACTTAATTTCTTCAATATCAGGTACAGTTCTGATGTAGTCCACAAGCAATCTTCTTTCAGCTCTCTCTAGCTCAACTACCATTATCGTTTTCAGCTCTTTTAACTCTGGATCACTCTCTCCAGTTTGGTAAATAGCAGCCCTTAGAGCATAGATAATGTTCTTCCTCATCTCATTTCCTAGCTTTATTATGAAGGATTTATCTGATTCCAGATTAAATTCCAACACTTTTATACCAAGATCTGTTCTGAGTCTTGCACTCTTCCTTTGCATCTCAACAAGCTTTCCATTGTAATCTCTGTACTTTGGTATGTAAGAACCAGCAGACTTTAAGCCACAAAGAGCTCTAGCTTTCACTATTCTGCTTCTTAATACCTCAACTGCTTGATGAGTTCTTTGATTTCAGACTTTCAGTAGATACAACACATACTCCAGCTCTTCCTTCATTTTTAAACCAATGTCTGCTTCACCAACTCAGTATACTCTGCCATCAGCCTTGAAGAATAACAGAAAATCCTTTTTCAGCCCTCTATGGTGAATTAACTGAACCGACTCTAAAGTATCAAGACTTTCTTGAGTCACACCAACACCTGGTTCAGCTAATGAAGTATGATCCAAGGGACTATTGTTCACCCTCTTCTCTCTATGAGATCCTAAACCAGATCTATCTCTTGATTCTTTACCCATGATGGTTTTGTTTTGGAGAACATTAACATTTCCAGGAATCAGAGTGTGTTGAACTATGATTGGTTTAGCAAAAGTCCTTTGGAGTTGTGAAGATAGTTGAGTCTGTACAACTTGAGTAGTGGTTGTCACAGCTTCCATTGATTTTTCAACTTGAGCATTGTCAGAGGTTGATTGAACTTTCTTTTGTACTTGCTCTTCTTCAATAAGTTTTCCTTTGCCTTTATCCAAACTAGCTTCAACAGGCCTTCTTGAATATTGTAAACTCTGTTGAGAGTTTACATTTTCTTTGATTATAATTCCTTTCTCCTTTGGCTTCAAAACCTTCTTGGCTTTCTTGAATTTCCTCTCTTCAATTTCTTTTCATGCTCTTCAGCTAGCATCTTCTCTTCAGCCTGGATATCTTCAATAGTTGCATTGTCACCATGTTCTTCCAAAAATAACTGAGCTGCAATCTCTTCATCGGTATTTGGTTGAGAAGTAAGCAATAAGCTTTTGGCTTTTGAAGAAGATTGAGCACCAGTATTTACTCTTTCAGAGTTTGTCTTAGCAGTAGCAGAGTTTGACCTCTCTCTCCCTTGCTCTTGACTTGATTTAGACCTTAACTCTTGTTCTTTAGCACCACCATCAGTAGTATCATCTTGTCTACTCAGAGTTTGAGATTTCTTGCATTTGTCCTTAGAAACTCTCTCCCCCCTTTTGACATCATCAGGAATTAACACTGAGGTGAGCAACTCAAGTGAAGCAGCAATTGAATCAATCTTTTCAGACATTACATTCTGATTTGCTTCAACCTTGATTAATCTGTTCTTTAAAGCTTCTTGTTCTCTAGTTAAGGAAAGTTTTTCATGCTTCAAAGTTAGCTCCCTTGCAGCAACATCATTTCTCAGTCCAATAACATCTTTTTGAGTTACATCAAAACGATTGTTAAGAGACTTTACTTGGACAATTGTAGCTTTGAGATGTGCAAGTAGCTCTGGATTCTTGATAGTAGCAGCAGACTTTGAAACAAATTCAGCTGCCCTTTGCTCAGGAAAAATGCATTCATGACCTGACCAATTGGCAAAGTACATATCTTGAAAATGAGCTTCAGTATTACGTTGAGATGTACCTCCAACATCAAGAACTTTAGGATGTAAGTGAGCATTAACCCTTGGAGAAAATGAATCAGCTGCACCATCATCAGAGTTTGCACTTGAAGAATTAGATACATTCTCAGAAACATTTTCTTGTTCACCATGAAGAGCAGAGTGTACTGGAACATTGTCTTGAACAAACTCTTCATTTGCTGCATGTTCAGAGTGTAAGTTCTCATCAACTGTCTCAGCAGTAGCAACAACAGGCTCTTTATCAACTTCAACTTCATTTTCAGCAGTATCTTCAAGAACATTTTCCTCAGCTACAGCCTTTGCTGTCTGATCAACCTCTTCACCTTTTTCAATAACCTGGTGTGTGACAGAGAGAACCTCTGTATGAGTAGCCAAAGACTCATCAAGAATTACTGTTGGTTGATCAGCTGCCACATCCTCAGTTTCACCAACACTGCCAAACTCTTCAAGAGTTGCAGTAGGATGTGCTTCAACATTGTCTTCAATATCCATCTCCAAGATAGGTTCAAGAAAATCATCATTAAAAGCAGCATTATCATCAGTGTTTGCTCTGGCTTCTTCATGCTCAGTAGCATTTTCAGAAATATCTTCAATTACAATCTCTGGAGCTGCAGCAGTTGTAGCATCTGGAATCAATCCATCAAACAGGTAAGCAGCAACCAGCTTCCTCTTCTTGGTGTGGATAGACTCATTTGCATCAGAATCCCTATTCTCATTAGAAGTAGGTCTATTTGCCCTCTTCTTTTTCCTTGAAGTACCAACAGAGTTTGGTAAATCATTAGCATTTGAAGGTTTAGCAGCCTTAAAAGCTCTATGCTTAGTCCTGCCCCCAGCCTTTGGTTTTTGAGATGTAGATGGAAGAGGCTCAGAGTTTAGTTGTGGTTGAGGTTGTAGAAATTGTTGGACTGAAGCATGAAGCAACAATTCACCAACATTTCCTTTCTTGATATCCTTATTCGTCAAATCAGAGAATATTCTTTTATACAATCTAAATGAGGGAATTACATCATCCTCAGCAATCTCAACCCCATCAACACAAGTAGAAAAGATTAACTGACAAAAACGAGCAAAATAAACTACGCCCCTATTCTCTGTCATCTTTTCTCCTATATTATTCAAGACAAGTCTAGAAAAATCGAAATTGTTACCATAAAGAAGAGAATACCCGATTTGCAGACTGTCAATTGGAATAGCATCCCAGTTGGTACACTTCTTCCCGAACGCCCTTGTGATGCAGTCAAAGAAGAAACTCCATTCCTTCTTTAAGAGCGGTCGCTTCAGGTTACCTGTCCTTGCCAAAGACCCAGAGTAACCAACCTCCCTCATCATCCTTTGAAGCTCAGCATCACCAACAGAAATAGTGTATGCATTGAAGTCTTCAAAACCAAGAGCATCACGTACAGTGGTTGGAGTGACCACATACTCTTGTTCATCAAACTCAAATATAATCGAAGGAGTTCCAGACTCTCCTCCATCATCATAAACACCCGTTTCCCAGAATGCTTTGATTTGAGGTCCAGACAACCTTGCTGGTTCCACAAGCGCTTGCCCAATATCTGATTGAGTAAGGAAATTCTGAAACAAGTGAAACGCCTCCGGTGCGTTCTCAGTAATCAAAGGTGCTGCATAATTATTAGGGACAAATTCTAGACCAATAGATTGAAACACAGTAGTTGCCATTAGAAAAGATTTGAAATAGATCAGAGTTTATGCTTAGAGAAAGTGTTTGAGAAAGTGATGTAGAAAAGGTGTTTGTGAATATGTGTATGTGAAACTGTCCTGTGAGTAGAGTAAGTCTGTAAAAGATTTGAACGTTGTGTGTAGAATGATTAAATATGAATTAAAACTGAAGAGTTTTAATCATTAAAACATACAGCAGGCTTACTCGTGAAGTGTGTGAGTGGGACAGTTGTCACATATGCATTAACTGACAGCACTAATCGTGGTAGTTTCCAACACGCATGCGCAGTAAAAATAGCCACTAATTACTGCTAGTTACTAAACACTTTTCATCATTTCCAAAACTCATACAAACCGTTATCAATCATATTCTCTATTTTCAAAAATAATGTTACTCAAAAATTATGAAATGTCTGAAACACCTTTATTTATTTTAATCATCGGAGATTAAAAATAAATTACCTCTGCGTAGAGTACACAGTTCATCAGTTTTTATCAATTCTCCTCCATTAATAATCTCTTTTCTCAAAATGCACAGTTGTGATTATTTGTGTGTGAATAGCAGAGTTTACTGAATGTAAATATTGAGAGCATCTCAAAGTGCATAAAATCCACAAAATAAATCAGTAAAAACTGGTTGCCCAAACTCTCATATGCAAAACAAAATCTTATGTCATCTAAACTCTGTACCTTTATATGTATTTATTTGTTTTCAACCCCTTTTTATTTTTTATTTTTTATTTTTTATTTTTTTCCCAGTAATCAGTGGTTGGCACTAGTCACCAAAAATTTCAAATTTTAGCCCTTATTTCATACAAAAATTCCTGGGTCTTCCTAGGCACAACATGATCTCAAAGGAATTTGTGCATGTTTTTGCATCTTTTGCTTGGGGGTGAAGTAGCAATAACTAGTTATAAGAGTTTAGACTGACATCATTTAACATATATACTTTATGAGAGAAAGTGCAAACAGCTAATACAGACTCAGTGTATAGGACCAATAAACTAAGAGATGCTATAAATATAGAGACAGTATCATGTTGTGTTAATTTTCTGCACACATTTGAGATCAGATCATATATAACTCAGAAGGATTCATGATTACTTACTGAGAATCATGCTTCATACTATTTTCTTCATCGCTTTTTATGTTTCAGACAATACCACAATCAGAGTTTAACATCAGAGTTTAACCAACAGAGTATGCTTCCATAGTTTAACAACATGATTTGGATGACAGTTAACATATGCATAGAAACATGAGCAAATTATCACAGAAGAATAAATTTTGAGTCTAACCAGTATCTCTAGTCGAAACCAGAGATCATTCCAAGTTCATTTACCAGTCTTGTAAATGTAGCTTCACTCAAAGGCTTAGTGAAGATATCTGCAAGCTGTTGTTCTGTAGACACAAAATGAAGCTCAATATCTCATTCCTCCACATGTTCCCTGATAAAGTGATACCTTATGCCGATGTGCTTGGTCATGGAATGCTGTACTGGATTACCTGTCATAGCAATAGCACTTTGATTATCACAGAAAATAGGTATTTTAGAGTACCTTAACCCATAATCCAGCAATTGATTCTTCATCCACATTATCTGTGCACAACAGCTACCAGCAGCAATATACTCTGCTTTTGCTGTGGATGTGGAAATTGATTTCTGTTTCTTGTTGTACCAAGAAACTAGTCTGTCACCTAGAAATTGACAGCTTCCACTAGTGCTCTTTCTGTCAATCTTACAGCCTGCAAAATCTGCATCAGAGTAACCAATTAACTTAAACTCTGATTCTCTAGGATACCACAAACCCAAAGTTATGTTTCCTTTGAGATATTTGAAAATCCTCTTCACAACTGTCAGATGAGGCTCTCTGGGATCTGCTTGAAATCTTGCACAAAGACAGGTTGCATACATAATGTCTGGTCTACTTGCAGTCAGATAAAGAAGAGACCCTATCATGCCTCTGTAGTTTGTCATATCTACTGAAGCTCCTGTGTCTTTGTCTAGCTTTGTTGCAGTTGCCATAGGAGTTGTTGCAGATGAACTATCAAGCATACCAAATTTCTTGAGAAGATTCCTGGTGTATTTTGCTTGATTGATAAAAATCCCATCATCTGTTTGCTTTACCTGCAAGCCTAGAAAATAACTAAGCTCTCCCATCATGCTCATTTGGTACCTGGACTCTAGTGAACCCACTTTCTAAAAGAAATTGAGCCAGAGTTTCATACCATGCTCTAGGTGCCTGCTTTAGTCCATATAGTGCTTTGTCAAGCCTGTAGACATAATCTGGATACTTGGGGTCCACAAACCCCGGTGGTTATTCAACAAACACTTCTTCTTCAAGTTTCCCATTGAGAAAATCACTCTTCACATCCATCTGAAAGACTTTAAACTTCTTGTGAGCAGCATATGCTAGAAAAATCCTTATGGCTTCCAATCTTGCAACTGGAGCAAAGGTTTCATCATAGTCAATTCCTTCCTGCTGTGAATATCCTTTTGCCACAAGTCTTGCTTTGTTCCTTGTAATTACTCCCTCACTATCAGTCTTGTTTCTGAAAACCCACTTTGTACCAACAACAGACCTGTTCTTGGGTCTTGGTACAAGTGTCCATACTTCATTTCTTTCAAACTCATTCAATTCTTCCTGCATTGCTGTTATCCAGTTAGCATCTTGAAGAGCGTCATCAACTTTCTTAGGCTCTGTTTGAGATATGAATGCATGAAACAGACATTCATTTGCTGTGGCACTTCTTGTTTTCACACTTGCATCTGGATTTCCAATTATCAGATCAGGTGTATGAGCCTGAGTCCACTTTCTTGCTGTAGATAAGTGGCTTCTTTCATCATTATTGGATTCTCCCCTTGATCCATGCTTTCCTGATTTTCTTGTTGACCATCTGCATTCTCTGAGGCTCCCCCTGAATTGGACTGCTCAGTGTTTGAACTTTCAGAGTTTGTGTTAGATTCTTCAGCTGACTCACTTTCAGAATGTGAGTCATCATGTTGAGATGATCCTGAAGTATCTTCATGCTCCCCCTCAACTGGTTCTCTATTTTCTTCTGTCTGAGAAATTTCCTCAGTGTTTACCAGTAGAGGTTCAGAGTATGCTTCATCAGAGTTTGTTGGATTCGCTTCGTCAGAGTTTACATCATCAGAGTTTAGATCTTCATTTTCAAAGCGTAGTTGATCATGATTTTCTTCATCTTCAAGTCCAGTTATTTTCTTGTCATCAAATGACACATGTATAGATTCCATGATCACTTTAGTTCTCAGATTATAAACTCTGAATGCTTTAGTTGACAGTGGATATCCAACAAAAATTCCTTCATCAGCTTTTAAATCAAACTTGGTCAACTGTTCAGGATGAGTTTTCAACACAAAGCATTTGCACCCAAAAATATGAAAATATTTCAGGTTTGGTTTCTTTTTCTTCACCATTTCATATGGTGTTTTCCCATGCATGTTGATCAGTGTAGCATTTTGAGTAAAACAAGCAGTTTGAACAGCTTCTGCCCAGAAATAAGTTGGCAATTTTGCTTCATCAAGCATTGTTCTGGCAGCTTCGATTAAAGTTCTGTTCTTTCTTTCAACCACACCATTCTGCTGTGGAGTCCCTGGTGCAGAAAATTCTTGCTTCACTCCTCTTTCTTTGCAAAATTCTTCCATTGTTCCATTTCTGAATTCAGTACCATTATCACTCCTGATAATTTTCACTTTATACTGTGATCCTTTGTCCAGTAGCTTTACATGTTCCATCAGAATTAAGGCAGTTTCATCCTTCTTTGCTAGAAAGTACACCCAGGTGTATCTAGTGTACTCATCAACAATGACTAAAGCATATTTCTTTCTGCCAAGTGACATTACATTCACTGGACCAAATAGATCAACATGAAGAAGATGATAAGGATCCACAACTGAAGATTCAGATTTACTCTTGAAAGATGACTTCCTTTGCTTGGCCTTTTGACAAGAATCACACAGACCATCTAAACTGAGTATTGACTTTGGAAGTCCCCTTACAAGATCTTTTCGAATTAGCTCATTGATGTTGTTCAGATTTAGATGAGAGAGCTTCTTATGCCATTTCCAACTCTCTTCATTAGACATTTTTGCAGACAGACACACATCTTTTCCTTCAGAGTTTGTTACCAAACTTGCTTCATAGATATTATTCCGTCTGTGTCCAACTAGAACAACTTTCCCTGTAGATTTGCTGATAACCTCACAGAATTCAGATTGAAAATCTACATGATAACCTCTGTCACAGATTTGACTCGCAGATAGCAAGTCATGCTTGAGTCCTGGAACTAGAGCTACATTTGTGATGATGACACTTCCAAGATTGATATTGTCATATCCCATAGCACGTCCTATGTTGCCATCTCCATAGGAAACTTTTGGGCCAGCTTTCTCCTCATAATCTGATAGCAGGGCTTTATTTCCAGTCATGTGCCC
This sequence comes from Heracleum sosnowskyi, assembly GCA_030848705.1. Classification (NCBI taxonomy): domain Eukaryota; kingdom Viridiplantae; phylum Streptophyta; class Magnoliopsida; order Apiales; family Apiaceae; genus Heracleum; species Heracleum sosnowskyi. Next base: position 103,648,535 of record CM061245.1, read on the forward strand.
TGAACATCCACTGTCCAAGACTAGGATGCTTTCCCTTATGCCATGCAATCACAAACAATTACAAAGAGTTAGATTTAAGGATCCAGACTTGCTTGGATCCTTTGGCTTTCTTAACATTGTTAGCTTTTGCAGCGGAATTCTTATCAACAGAGTTTAAGCTAACAGTATCAGAGTTTACACTTGCAGAATCAACTTTAACCCATTTCAAATTGGGCTTCAACTCATAATAGTTATGATAAATATCATGATAATTCTTGCAAGTATAAATAGAATGCCAAGTACTCCCACAGTGAGTGCATAAAGTCTGTGGTATAACTCTAACATAATCATTCTTTACTCCAGATTTGGAGGGTAAAGAATTAATGTCTTTGTTTTTCCTGCAGAAACTTGCAAGATGGTTAGTACTACCACAATTATGACATGTTTTTCTAGGAGCATCAGTGATAGGCAAATGATTATTGCTTTTATTAATGCCTACTTTTCCATTTCTATTCTTCCTGGACACTTTCTGTTTTTCAACAGACTTTACCTCTTTGAGTTTATACTTGAATTGTTTCTCTGTCATTAAACCAACATTAACCTATTTAACACAAGTTTTTACTGGTTCTTCCTTAACAATTTCTTTTTCAAGTACAGAGTTTAACTTACTGGATTCAGGAACAAATTTCATTGGTGGAAGATGTGTTCTAACTTTAACCTTATCTTTAAACCTAAGTTCATCTTTCTCACAGTAACCTAACCCAACTGTATCTGTTTGAAATACCCGATGTGTGTCCTTTCCAGAGTTTGTCCAGGTTTTAGTTACCTTCCTCTCTTTTTCCAAATCAGATTCTAGTTGCCTAAATTTCTTAAACAACTCATGTTCAACATAAACAACATCATCTCTTTCCTTTTGAACTTGTTGCATGTTAACAAGTTCTTCTTCAAGAAATTTATTTCTCTCTTTAAGCTTTAGATTCTCAGATTTAATTCTCTCATTTTCTAAAGTCTGATCCCTATAACTAACATGTATGCTTTTAAGATAAATTCTCAATTCAGATATATTATCAGTATCATAAGCATAAGTTGTTAGGGGTACCTTATTTTCAGATGAATCAGATTCATCTTTGACAGTTGCCATGATAGCATAGTTGACATCCTCATCTGAATCTGAAGTGTCTGCCCAGTCTCTTCCTTTAGTGATGAGTGCCTTTTCAGATTTTCCTTTCTTGCACTCTGGAGCATAGTGACCCATCTCTTTACACTTGTAGCACTGGATCTCAGACTTGTCTTTCTTCCCAGATTTGATATCCCTTCCTTCAGACTTTCTGAAATTCTTCCTTTCAGATTTTGAATCTCTCCTAGAGAATCTCTTTCCTTTCTTGAAGTTCTTGAAACCCATCTTCTTAAAAGTCTTCACCATCAAAGCAGCCATTTGCATCATTTGTTCTTCATCATCCTCGGTTTCAGATGATTCAACAGAGTTTGAGTCATCATCAGAGTTTGATGACCCACTTTCAGAGTTTATGACCAAAGCCTTTCCCTTAGATTTCTTCTTTGATGTCTCTTTCTTAAGAAGTTTTTCTTCAACTTTGAGAGCAACAGATTTTGTCTTCTTTCCAGATCTTTTGTTTCTTTGTTCTATCTCAAGTTCATGAGTTTTAAGCAACCCATAAATTTCATCAAGATCTGTTTCTGCAAGATCATAATTATCTCTTATTGTTGTTGCCTTTAAGTCCCATCTTTCAGGTAGAGATAGAAGAAACTTGAGATTTGACTCTTCAAGTTCATATTCTTTATCAACAAGAGATAAATCATTCAACAGTTTACAGAATCTGTCATATGTCTCAGTCAAAGTTTCATCATGTCTCGAGTCAAAGTGTTCATACTCCTGTGTAAGAATAGTCTTCCTGTTCTTCTTTATAGCACTTGTTCCTTGACATCTGACTTCTAAAGCATCCCAAATTTCTTTGGCAGTTTTGCAGCCAATAACTCTGTTAGACATGACATTATCTAAAGCACTATGGAGAAGATGTCTAACTTTTGCATCCTTTGCAATTGATGAGATGTCTTCAGGAGTCAAATCTTTCTTTTCTTTTGGAACGCTCTTTTGTTCTTGACCAGCAACTACTGGAGACAGTTTTGTTGGCATATGAGGACCATCATTGATTCTATCAAGATATTCTGGATCTGTGGCTTCCAGAAACATGTTCATCTTTACCTTCCATATTGGATATTCCACTGGTCTGAGAATTGGAACCCTAATCGTCTCATATCGACTCACAGAAGTTGGTTGAGCCTTCTCAGGTTTAGAACCTGCTTGACTGTTTTCAGCCATGATTATACTTGTGTTTGGATCAAAAACTGTATATATTAAACAGCCTTGGCTCTGATACCAATTGTTAGGTCGAATACACAATATATAATCAAGTATATGTATGAGAGTAACAATAAGAACACTGTTTATGAATAATAAATTGTATGTAATTAAAAACTCCTCTCTCAGTGGTGTAAAATATCACAGAGAGCTGCTAGGTTACAAGAATGATAATTCACGTATTCGCTTCCCTTTTAGAGTTAACCTATCTGTGTTTATATAGTACACAGCTACATACAATCTTCTAATTGATATACCTATAAATCAGCTATACAATTAATATCAATTTAGAATTTCTTCTGTCTTCTGTTCCGTTTCCTTAGCCATCTCGATATCTCTTTGCTTCTTTCCATCTTCAAAGAATATCGCTTCTAGAATCTTCATTGACTTTTACACCGACAGCTAAGCAAACTCTGACTGTCAGAGTTTAACAAACTCTGACTGTCAGAGTTTAACAAACTCTGGCCAGTCTTTCAGCTAAACTCTGATGGTATCCTGATACTTTAAACACTGATAAACAAACATCAGCAATTATATCTAACATAGTGATACTGTGTGATTCAATGATCTTGATTTTTGTGACGTACAATCCAGAAGAGATTGAGTGTAGTTTTTCTAAAATTTTCTTGTAGCGTAAAGTGGTTGAAGTGATTAAAAGATATTCATTTCCATCCTCACTAGTAGTTTCAATGTGAAAACCGTTAAGGCGAATATCTTTGAAACTTAAAAGGTTCCTAGTTGACTTGCTAGAGTACATGACATTTGGTATATGAATTTGTGTTCCATTTGGTAGGATAAAACTAGCCTTCCCAAGACCTTCGATCATATTATATGTACCCGATATCGTTAATACTTGAGAGTTGGTTTTAGTTAACTATGAAAAATATTGTCGACTTTGTAGAATTGTGTGAGTGGTGGCAGAGTCAGCAATGCAAATATCTTCCATACTTACTCTGAATACACACATATATAAATAAACGACATTTTCATTAAAACAAGTACACAAAACAGAAATACATAGAACATTACATAGAAAGCAAAAGCGTACATAAAAACTATTCATCTAGGTTATAATAAAGATTAGTCATACTATCTAGTTCATTTGAGGTCTTGTTGATTGGTTCATCATTAAAATTTGCCAAATTTGTTTCCACCCTTTGTCCATTCTGATTTTTAGATGACTCGTAAAGTTTTACAAGATGTTCAGGTGTGCGACAAGTACGAGTCCAATGCCCATGAGCCCCACATCTAAAGAAGATATCTCTAGTGTCTCCTTCCTCTAGTGTCTTTCTTTTATTTGGTACATCATTTTGCCATTTCTGATGGCCAGAGTTGTTGTAGCCATCACGCTGCCACTTCAGGTGGCCAGAGTTATACTGATTTCGAAACCGACCACGAAAATTTCCACGTCCAAGGTTTCGTCCATAAACTCGACCTCCTCTATGCCCTTTCCAACGCTCATTCTTTCGGAATGCCGTGTTATGTACTTCGGTTAACTGGGCAGAGCCTGTGGGACGTATCTGATGATTTTTCATCAACAACTCATTATTTTTCTCAGCTACAAGAAGAAGAGATATCATCTCACTATATTTCTGAAAATTGTGCTCCCTGTATTGTTGCGCCAGGATCATGGTGTTGGGGTGAAAGGTTGAGAGGGTCTTTTCGATCATGTTAGCATCAGTAATATTCTCACCACACAAAATCAGTTTTGAAATTATTTTGAACACGGCGGAATTATATTCAGCAACAAATTTAAAATCTTGCAACCTTATATTAATCCACTCGTAATGGGCATGCGACAAATGGACAAGTTTCTGGTGATCAAATCTATCTTTAAGATTATTCCAAAGGGTGAGTGAGTTTTTGACAATTAGGTATTCAGATTTTAAATTTTCATGAATGTGATGTCTGAGAAAAATGATAGCTTTGGCATTTTGTTCAATAGTTGGGGCTTTTCCTGATTCTATGGTGTCTTTTAATTCGTTAGCACTAAGGTGTAATTCCGCATCTAACACCCAAGATAGATAATTGTCCCCAGACACATACAACACAACAAACTCTAATTTTGCAAGGTTTGCCATTCTGATAAAGATTTGAACATGATAAAATATCGCACATAAAGATTTAAACAATTAATTAAATTTATATGTATATATTAATAATTTAATTCAAAATTACGACGGCATAGCCGACCACAAAACTTTTGAATATTACTTGACGGCAGAACCATCTTTATAGTAGTACTGACGACATAACCATCTTTAATATTAAACAATAATAATTTAATAAATTAAAATAACTAATAAACAAAAATGATAATAGTTAAAATTAAATTGTACCTCCTTTGTTGAACAAACTTAAGTTGGCAGAGGCTCGTGCTGATAACATATTGTAAATAAACTATAAAACTTAACTACTTGATTTGCACACGTGAGAGAGATAGAAAAGAGAACTTAATAATATTATGCTTTAAACTCTTATAGTTGCTAACTCATGATACAACATATGGTATTTACAGGGGTTCAGTGCAAACCGACTTAGTACAACGATTAATATAAAACAGAAGTAGCTTCAACATTAAGGGCCTGTTTGGCTAACAATTTAAAAGTTAGCTTATGCATTATAAGTGGATAATAGCTTATAAGGGGTGTTTGTGTACTCAGCTTATTTGATAACTTATAATTTATAAGTTGATAAGTTGAATGTTAGAAATCACCAACATTTTACTTAACTTATGAACTTATTCTTTGATTTCTTTATTTTTTTAATACTTTATATTTTTACCTTTGTGTTTTTAAATATTTTTTTAATTTAAAATGCAAGTGTTGAAATCATTGTATTTAATAATTATTTTTTCAAATTTAATTTAGGAAACTCTTAACTAACTTATAAGTAAATTTATCCAAACACTCGTATAACTTATAAGAATCCATCAACTTATCACTTATAAAGCACTTACTCATTTTAAGCTAAGTCAACTTTTTTGTGATACCTCAAACACGCACTAAGTTTTGTAAACCACATTGACCAGCCGACTTCATACAATTACTAGTCGACTAAGTCGTGTTTCGCAGCGGCTTTATAATATTTTTTTTAATATTCCCAATAAAAATTGTTTTAGAAAAAGACAACTAAAAATATCAAAAAAATAGTGAACACGATATTGCATAAATTAAATATTCATAAACTATTATTTATATATTTTTTTAATACAAAATTAGTGTCACTCTTTTTTGGTGTGACACCCGTTGTAATAAATATAACTTAATAAAAATTTAAGAACATCCCACCGTTGCAAACTTCAATTATTTTAATTATCGTTAAATTACTAAATTTTTTAAATGACTCAAACTTGATGATATTTTTTTTTAATTTATACGTATACATCATTGGTAACATAAGAGATTTATCTTGAGAATTTTGTGAAGTGCTTGTTATAATTTTGTGAGAAACATTTTTTAAATTTTGAAAGAATGCTTAATTATATCTTTTTTTTTATAAATTCGAAATATCATCTGAATGTCTTTTATACTTCAATTATGTTAAAGAAAGTTTTAATCATTACTATTTTTTCTATTTTGAATATGCTAAAAGAAATTTTTAGCTATATGTCTTTGTCATAAATTCGAATTTTCATTCTCATTCTCTATTAATTTTAATCATTCGATTTCGAACTTGTAATTAAAATATATGTAGACAACAAAATAAACTATTTATATCATTTTTCTTCATATTGATTTGTGTCAAATTTCTTTTAGCCGACACTCATTGTTTAAAATCCAATTGTATTCTTACTTACATGAAGATTTCTTAGAAATGTCAAAATAATCCAATCCAACATGTATCCGCCTCGTTAAAAAAATCGGATTTGATGGGTACCCGACTCCATTATTAAAGATTTAAAAGACAGTTGATATTTTTCTATCCTATAAATTTTAATTTAAATAAGAAATTTAATTCTATTAAATTTAAATTAAGAAACTCTAGAAAAATAGATAAATAGCATTGAGAGCTCCGGTGAGTTTTCCTTATATATACAAATATAAAGAAGAAGATAAGAAAAGGAAGAAAAAAAGATAAAGATTGATAAGATAAAAAGATAAAGATGTTGAATATTAAAATAATATATTTACTTTCCTCCATTACGAAAGATTTTAAAGGAAATAATATTAAAATTGTATATTTAGTTTCCTGCATTAGTAAATATTTAAAAGACAATTGAAATTTTTTCTATCTTATAAATTCAAATTTAAATAAAGAACTTTAATTTTATTGTATTAAAATTGAGAAAAGAAAGAATATTAAAATTGTATATTTAATTTCATTCATTAGAAAAAATTTAAAAGTCAAATGTTATTTTTTTATCCTATAAATTCGAATTTAAATAAGGAAATTTAATTTTATTGAATTAAAATTCAGAAGCTCTAGAAAAATAGATAAATAGCTTTTGGATGATCTGAAAGCTCTTGGGGGTTTATCTTTATATATATAATAAAAGAAGATAAGAAAATAAAAATAAAGATATATAATAAATATTGTATATATAATAATAAAACTTATTAGGTTTATAATTTCAAGTCAACTTGTCTTTAATGAGTATTACATTTTATAGAATTTAGGAGCTAAAAGAGGAAATTTCATTTTATAAAGATTTTGTATATATAATAATAAAACTTGATTAAGTTTATAATTTTAAGCCAACTTGTCTTTAATAAGAATTACCTATTCTACAATTTAGGAGCTAAAAGAGGAAATTTCATTTTTTTAATAGGATCTAAGTTGGTTGAGAAAAAAGGTAATATTTGTTTGATTAAATTTTAAATAAGATTGACTTTTATATATTTATTGGTTTTCCTGAAAATTTGAGTGTAAATAAGGAATATCTTCCCTAAAACTTCGAATGTAAATAAGAAAATTTAATTTTATTGAATTATATTTAAAAGACAATTGAGATTTTTTCTAGTTTTTGGTATTAATTACTTAATTTTTTATACAAGACCGGTCTAATTTATTAACTTCTTATTTACCAAAACGTTCATGTATTTTCTATTATATTACATAATAAAAGAAAGTTTAGGAGAGCAGTATGTTAAGATGGTAATTTCATTAAAAAAATATTATGAGAGTATTTAGATAATAATAGAGGAAAGTTCAAAATAATGTAAGGTAATACATTTTTTTTCTAATTTAGATATTTTGAAGGCAAGAATATTATAATTGAATATTTAGTTTCTTCCATTAGTGATATTTAGTTTCCTGCATTAGTAAAGATCTATTGTATTTTTACTTTTTCCATTAGTAGAGATTTTAAATACAAGAATATTATATGTTTCCTCTATTAGTAAGTATTTAAAAGGTAATTGAGATTTTTTCGAATTTTTAATATTATTAATTCAAAAAATTGAAAAAATTAGAAAAATAGAACAAAGCGATCTGAGAACGCCACCTCACTGCCTTCTCTTTTATATAATAGTATTGATAGTATTGATTGTCATAACACTTTTAACTTATTCGGGAGCTATATTTTAAGAAAGAAAGGAAAAAAAAACCTATATGGGTAGAAGTTCCTTTAATATTTTCCAAAAATTTTCTCTCCACTTTTGAAAAGATTTGGAGAGAAAAAAAAATAACTTTTCTTTCCTCAACTCGGGAACACGGCGTTAAAGCTTCATAGTATGAAAACATACTGTAATCAGATTTAAATTGCTAACAACAATCGGATGTTGAATAGCTAAGTTTAAAAGAATGATGACATGGCACATTTATTTCTAAAAATACATTCTGTGCCACCACTGAGGACTAATATGAAGCTCAAAACCATACAAACAATAATGAAAATCAGTGATAGAAAGTCTTTGCCTTTTCTTCTACAAATACTTGGCGGAGATAATGTGATTTTAAAGTCGAAATCAATATTGCAAATTTACTTTTGCAATCAGAATAAAAGAAATGAGAAAACAATGTCCCAAAACAACAGCTGAAAAACTAAGTTCTTAGAGAACCCTGAGCATCCTGTTGAAGCGTGTACTGTTTCTTCATTTCTTCCAAGACGGAGTCATTGGTACTGCAACCAAAAAAAAAAAAGATAACTAGGTTAAATGTATTTTATTATTGTTGTATTTCCAACAATTTACCACAAATCTAAACTATCAAACCAATGCATATATGATGATCAGTCATCTACCATGCTTGTACGCATATAATATATAACTATAAAAGATTGAGGCATTTGACTTTAAAGCCTGAAGAATAGAAACTCAACTTCATTCGGCACATTATCTCAACCATCAATAACTCATCTTGGTTCGAACTTTAAAGTGATAATTGTAGTTACGACACAAACGTAGAGGGATAAAAAAGTTAAATTAATAACAAATATTATACTTGCATCTACAATAAATTTCGGGGTGACATAAAATATCTGCTAGTTTTCTTCCAATGATTTTGAACCATCTACTGATCTGATGGATAAAACCTATACTTTTTAGCGAAGTAAAACTTCACACTGAAAGATTAGTTTGGTTTCATATCAAGAGCCATTCATATGTTAATCTTCATTTTACAAGAATGGGGAGATATCACATTTCTCAGGCTTTTACTAAGTTAGGATGTTGATAGCTATAAGACAAGAGTATACATGTCAAATAAAACTTACAACTCATGAAGGCACTCATTTAGCTCTTTAGCTTGTTTGCGACATTGCCAAATTACAGATATGGTTTTCCCTGTGGCACATTCAGCATATTTTGCAGCAAGCTGGTCACATTCCTTAAGTGCTTTCACTTTCATTTTGCTGCGCAATGCTGCAATATCAAAAAAGATTATGCACAATTTGCAGCTGGTATATATTAATAAATGAAAAATTGGTTTACAGGTAATTCAAGTCATCTAAGAATGAGTTATTACATATCACAATTGTAGTATAATAACTATCTACCGCTGACTATTACCTCCCATACCTGTCAGTTAGTTGGTTAAGCCTGAAGGTATTAATAATCCTAATTCTACAGCGAATGTGTACCAATTTTGCTAGGCATGTTGGCCTTTTTCACAAAACTGAAATTTTTGACCAGATTACACTTGCAGTGCAGACACTTAGGCACTTCAAGTTATGCTTTGTGTAATAAATATTAGGAATAAGGATAGTACAGACTTTTACTAATTATAGTAGTTAGCATTAGTCTTTCTTGCTGTTGAAAAACCTTCTGTATATATGAAGGATGTAGTGACTTTATTGAGACAATATGAAGCAATGCAACCATTTATATATATATAAAGTTATCAATAAATACCCCAAAAGGAGTACCATTAGTTTAAATACTGATTTACCAGAGTTCTTCTATATGTTGTCTTCCAAATTTATAGTGGAAAGGTAATGAATTTTCATCTCATTCACTTGCCTGCCTCAGTCATGTTAACCTCAGCATAACAAATTCTCCGCAGAGAACATTGCAGTTTTCGCTTCTCCACATATGGAGCAACAATCACCATCAGCTCTTTAAACCTTTCTCTAATTGGCTCATCCTTCTCCTTAACAACAATTCATTCTCTTCCTGCAATTTCACCGCCATCGACTCCAATTACACTTAATAAGCCTGCTTGCGCTCCCTCGACCTAGCAGAAACCTCTCGATACTTAATCCCCCTCCTCTGCCGTTGTTGCGCCAATCTATCCACCTCCTCCACCCTACCCTCCTCTTCCCTCTCCCACTCTTCTCACCTCTACTCCTCTCCAACACAATCACACTGCTCCCAAACCACATTCCACCTACATGTTCACTACACAATCTCTCCGCCATGACACTCTCCTTCTCCTCCGCTTACAGCAAAAATCTTCCAAAGTAATCATATTATCACTCTCATACTCATCTTCAACCTCCACCTCAAACTCTGTACTTTTCTCCCCATTCACCGCAACAATCTCCCCCCAAACCTCGTTGACACTTTTACAAGGCCTATTTAAATAACTTGAACCAAATGGAGTGGAAGTCGAGAAAGTCAACTTGATACCCTAATCGAAACTGAGGCTGGTTTGTACATCAGAAGAGGATGTTTAAGCTGGCATCTGATGATTGTTCTTTTGTCAGAGAATTACGAAGTTGCAATGATTATGATTTGAAGAATTAGTTAGTAATGAATTGTTGAAGCTTAGAATTTCACAGATCAGCTCAAGTACTCGTTCTCTCTGCAAATTTCAGAAATTAACTCCCGGCTTGTAATTGAAATAGAAAGAAGACGAGATCCATGGATATTCAGAAGAAGCCAATATAGGTTTTTTCTATTGCCTTTACCATGAAATTTGCAACTGCGATGTTAGCATGGTGTAGCAGCATCTATTATCTTCAAGCTAAGGGCTTCAAAGTGTTCTCGCTCCTTAGCTTAAGGGGAGTATCAAGGAATAAAGATAATGTAGGCTTTTACGGAATATAGTAATCAGCATTAGTTTCTCGCCATTGAATAACCTTCTACATTAACGAAGGATGTAGAGACTTAATTGAGTTGAGACAATTAGAAGCAATGTAACCATTTCATTTTCTCATCTGCTTAGTTCTATATCTTATGCAAATACATTATAGAGTTCTTCAATTACAAAAATTATGAATAAACAACAAAATGCAGTTACTAGGATTACACATCTCTCACATACATCACCCTAATAACGCATAGGCTTAATATCGTGCTAAACACCTATCCCCGTAATATTACGTTATTTTGATCATTTCCCAATTAAGAACCAAAGAGTAAGCAGTTGAGGTGTTTACTCTTAAACCTCTCAAACACACACATATATCTACCCACCTAATAATTCAGTATTTTTTCTCATCCATTTCTAAATAATTAGCCAAGTTTTAATTCAAGCTTAAATAAATCATTTATAATTCACAGTGCAAGATTAAACCCAGGTGAAATGAAGAAGTAAACAAAAATGAAATATATGAATTAGGGTTTTAAGGGGGGGTGAGAGAAAGAGAAACAACCTTCCTCGACTTTCTTTTTGACGTGATTTTCCCTGGCTTCTTGTACGTAACCCATCCTTATCAATTAATTATGATCTCTTTTTCTCTTTCAAGTTTCGCCCAATTCTTCTTCTATTTCTAATTTCTTCAGCCCTCTTCAAGTGCTGTGTGGGTTCGAGGTTCTACTTTCCAAGTTATTTTAGGGGAATTCTAATTTGTTTATATATTTTATTTATTTATTGAGTTGATGTGAAATTTTAGAGATCATAAATATTCCCCAACTAAAATATTGTAAAATTTAATATTTTGTATTATATTTATAAAGTTTTATATTTTATTGGAAATTTTAAAGTTATATATAATTTGCAAAAAGAGTATCATAAAATATATTGTATGGTAAAGTATCTTTTGTTTGTCGGGCATATGTGTTTAGTTTGCAGATTTGCAAGATTTTCGATAAAATAGTGCTTTTTATATAATATATTTTGTAAAATAATTCATTTTACAATTTTTTGATCAGTATATAATACATTTCGTAATATTTTAATTACAACATATATATAATCTCCAATTTTTTGTAATAAAAATGTAATTTTCATATAACTTTTCTATTATTTATTATATTTTATGGTCAGTGTTACACCCAAAATTTGCATAAGGAAAGGTTTCACCACGAACAGAAAAATCAATCATGTCGTAAGACCAGTCAAACTAATTATGTTATTATGATGTGCTTAATCAAATGTTATATTGGGCATTACCCGATTAGGCTTGCTAAAGTTATACTTGCCAACTTTCGGTGTGCCGACGTTGGAGAGCCAACCTTCGGTGTGCCGAGGTTGGAGAGCCAATGTTGGGTGTGCTAAGGTTGGAGAGCCAACGTTGAGCGTGCCAAGATTGGAGAGCCAACTTTGGGTGTGCCAAGGTTGTAGAGACAACGTTGGGCGTGGCAAGGTTGGAGAGTCAACGTTTGGCGTGCCAAGGTTGGAGAGTCAACGTTGGACGTGCCAAGATTGAAGAGCCAACGTTGGGCGTGTCAAGGTTGGAGAGCCAACTTTCGACGTGCCGAGGTTAGAGAGCCAACTTTAGACATGCCAAGGTTGGAGAGCCAACTTTGGTTGTGTCGAGGTTGGAGAGCCAACTTTGACCGTGACAAGGTGGGAGAGCCAACTTTGGGAGTGCCAAGATCGGAGAACCAATATTGGGCGTGCCAAGATTGGAGAGCCAACTTTGGGCGTGCCAAGGATGGAGAACCAACTTTGGGTGTGCCAAGGTTGGAGAACCAACTTTGAGCGTGCCGGGTTGGAGACCCAACTTTGGGGGTGCCAAGGTTGGAGAGCCAACTTTTGGGGTGTCAAGGTTGGAGAGCAAACTTTGGGCGTGGCAAGGTTGGAGAGCCAACTTTGGGCGTGGCAAGGTTGGAGAGCCAACGTTAGGCGTGCCAATGTTGGAGAGCCAACGTTAGGCGTGCCAATTTTGGAGAGCCAACTTTGGGGGTGCCACGGTTGGAGATCCAACTTTGAACGTGCCAAGGTTGGGGAGCCAATGTTAGGTCCTGATAAGTTTGTAGAAGGGGGGTTGAATACAAACTATACCGTTTTATCGAATTTGTTCTTTAAATGATTTAACTGTTTAGGAACAAATTGATGCGGAATAAAATGAAACAAGATTCAAGTTAAATAAAACTATATTAAACTTGAAGGGTGTTACAAATATGATACTGATTACAAGATTGGATCTCAAACTAATTAAAACAAATCTAGAATAAATTCGACATGAATTTATCTATTTTTGTAATAAAAAGATATAACAATATTTGATAATTTGAGATACGTTCTAGGGATAAAAATCCGCTAGATAGTCAAAGCAGTACAAGTGAATGAATTCTATTGGTTTGGATTTAACAGAATAATTCTAGAATTAATTCACTGTAAAAGAAATGATTCGGCAGTGGCTTTTTCTTTTCTTCACAGAAGCTGTTCTTGATAGATGTAATGTTCAGTATCTTTTCTTCTGTGCTTTTCTTTCCTTTTGTACTTTAATCCACTTGACAAGCCTGCACGTTTCTTGCTTTTCATTCCACTAGGAATGACTATCAAAATAGTCTAAAAAAGACTATTTTTAAGCCTGGAATGACTATCAAATTGCCTTGTATGACTATCAAATGGCTTGCAATGACTATGTGAATTTAAGACAATTTAATTAGAATTAATTAAAATAAGCTTGGATGACTACCGGGATGACTACCGGTATGACTACCGGTATGACTATCCGGGGTAGTCATTCCAGGCTTATTTTAATTAAGAATTCTAAATTAAATTCTAATTCTTCTTTAAATTAATTCTAATAATTAATTAATTTCATAAATTAATTCTGATGAATTAATTTATTCAATAAATTAATTACTTAATTAATTTATTTCATAAATTAATTCTGATGAATTAATTTATTCAATAAATTAATTATTTAATTAGTTTATTTCATAAATTAATTCTGATGAATTAATTTATTCAATAAATTAATTACTTAATTAATTTATTTCATAAATTAATTCTGATGAATTAATTTATTCAATAAATTAATTATTTAATTTATATGTTAAATTAATTCTTGAAGAATTAATTTAATAAATAAATTAATAACTAATTTAAGAGAGAATTTAAATTCTTAATAGATAGCAAAACCACTTCTAGAACCACTTGAACTTGATGAATAAAATTCATTGTCTGAGGTTGTCATTTGATGCACTGTCTGGTTCATAAATGACTAACTTCAATGTCTGTTCTTCATCTTGACTTTAAGCTGTGGTCCATTGTCTGCTTTTGACTGTTGATCAATCTTTGTAACCTGTACATTTGCTATCACAAATCTGAAACCTCTGTCACTTTAATAAATCCACATCTTTGAAGACTTCACTGAGGCTTGAACAAATAATTGAACTTCTTTCAATGTAGTATATCTTCAAATCTGTAGAGTGACTTTAATCTGTATTCTTCTGACAGATATGATCTTCTGAGATTCCTATGACTGTGATAATTAATCTAATATCTACTTATTACATTCTAGTTTAAGTTGAGTAGAATCCTCGAATTACAAATAGGCTATAGCATATGCCTTTCAATCTCCCCCTATTTGTTTGTTAGAGAATAACAACCAAATACCTAGAGGATCACTCAACTAAAACCAAGAAAAAGATAAGACTCTTAAGCCTAAGTAAATACTAGAAAGTTCTGGATCAAATATGACATTTCCAGATTTCACCAGTAAAGATAAATGCAAGACAGGTGTTCCTCTAGACTGAACATATGATAACATTTAACCTGTCTTGATTTACCTAAGCTCTATACATATAACATTTACAAAACAGAGCTAATTACCTTTACTCCCCTGAAACTCCTCCTTTTCCTTTTATATCTTTTTCAGCTCCCCTTTTACTAGCTTCACAAGTCTCTAGAAACTTCTTCCCCTTAGAAACAGAAACTTCTCCCCAAACTTCTGTAGAAACTTGTCTAGGAACTTCTCCCCCTGAGAAACTTCTCCCCCTTAGTTGAGGAATTCTCTACAGATTTCACTTTATGAGTATCTGAAGCCAGTAGGAGTTGAGATAGTTGATGGAGTTGATCTTGGGTAGTAACTTTGTCTTCAAGATTTCATTGAGTAGTCCCAGCTGATTGTTGACAGAGGTGGAAGAAGAAGACCGTTCAACCACTTGTGCTTGCAAAATTTCTTTATCAGCCTGGGTTTTGAATATATGTTCCTGTAGATCAGCTATGTGAGCTAACTACATTGCAGTGTATGTGTCTGTGTGTGCACTCACTTGAATTTCTCCTGTAAGTGTATCACTCATCTCACGTGCATGTGTTTCACTCAGTGTTTGACTCTTATCACTCAACATTAGCTGTCTGTTTGCTCCTTTTTGATCAGTACCTGCATTGAAACTCACCCTAGCCTCTTCAAGAGAGGTCAGTGGTGGTGCAATGGGAGTTCGCAAATCCCGATCCTCAATCATGTCTATCAAATCACTTGGATTTGAAATCTGAATTGCTTCAGTGATAGACTGACCAAGTTGCCTTCCACTTTCTCCAGATAAATCTGCGAGTGGAAAATCCCTTAGGGAGCCAGAGATGTTCACTCTGGGAGGGGAGAAAATGATTCTATTTGATTTGGCAAAGAATCAAATTTTCCCTCAGATGCCTATGAAGGCACTTCTACCGTAACAATGGTAGGCACTGTAACCAGTTGCAGGTGCTCTGCTTTCACTGTGTCCTGAGTTTCATCTAATGAAATTGTTTTCTCCCATTGTGAGTAATGAGAGTGTGCTTGACTCAGTACAAAGTGCCATGGCCCTATGGCGAATTTCAATAGATTCATCCTGTTGAGAGAATGTCTCTAGATACAGTTCATTGGCCATTTCAAAGTCCATATCCTATTGAGAGGATACAGATGGGCTGACAGATGCCTCAGTATATGTTGAATTTCTTTGGAGGAGGCAGAGCTGTGGGATCACTCACTGTTTCAATCAAAATACTTCTTTATTTAACAATTGATTTCTGTTTAGGCTGAGAGGTCAAGTAATTGTAGACTCATTGTTTGGCTCTAAGACCTGGGTTAGAGATTGTGGATCTACATTCCCTTGGTCAACCCTAACAACCACTTGGGTTCAGCAACAGTAAAAGAAGTGGATTGAGAGATAGAAAGTAATACCTGAATTGGATTTGGCACTGAATTTCCAGCTAAGCAAGAGCTAGATCAAAAATAATATATATGCAATATATTTACCAAAAATAAATAAGACAAATAGAAAATAAAAGATAATAATTAAAAAAAAAAATATTTACAGGAAACTATTTACATGCAACTAAAGAAATAAGCTGAATTAAAATAAAATGCAGAATAGATTTAAATGAAGCTATTTACAGGAATTAGAAAAACTGAATAGTAAAAACAAAATTACACACCAGTATGACCTTAAGAGAGGTCATATCGAGAAAAACTAATTTACAAACTGAATAATAATGAAAAATAAAATCAAGTATGACCTAAGGATAGGTCATACCGAATTCTATTTGAAACAAAATAGTAACAGCAAAATTAAAAAAAAAACTAAAACCTGTTTATACAACTAAACAAAAACTGCACAGAATATTTTATAAATCCTAAAACAAATGCAGAAAATTAAAAAATTAAAAAATAGCATTAAACTAATATAAACCTGCAGAAAAATTTAAACAACAGTATTTACAATCTGGAACTAACTTAAATGATTCTTAAATAAATAAATTTTCAATAAAAATAAGTTTCTCTATTTAAGAAATATGAGAAAGATATTTTTAAAGAAAATAAATTATTCAGAATATTTAAATTAACAAGCTTTATACTTTTAGAACAAGAATTGGCAAATTCTATCATTCAATATCAGCAAAAGAAAATGATTTTGAAAGAACAAACATGACAGAGATATTGTTAATCACTAAGACTGTTTAACATACCCAATTTACCAACTAACTTGATAAATGTGGATTTGTCAACAGATTTAGTGAATATATCTGTTGTTTGTTCCTCTGTGGGTACAAAGTGTAACTCCACAGTACCATTCATGACATGCTCTCGGATAAAATGATACCTGATGTCAATATGCTTGGTCTCTTGTGATTATGCCATCTTCATCTAGCTTGTTTCTGAATACCCATCTAGTACCAACTACTTTCTTGTTCTTTGGTCTGGGTACCAGCTTCCAGACTTGCTGTTGTTCAAATTGATTGAGTTCATCTTGCATAGCAATCACCCAATCTGGATCAGTCAGTGCTCCCTCAATTTTCTTTGGTTCCATTTCAGAAAGAAACCCTGAATAATAACATTCGTTTTGAGTAGCACTTCTAGTTCTTACTCCAACACCTGGATCACCAATAATCAGCTCAAAGGGATGAGCTCTATTCCATACAGTTTGTCTTGGAAGATTTGATCTTGATGATTCGCCTTGAATTTCACTTTGATGTTGTGAGTGAATAGTTGATCCTTCATCTGCTCCCCCTGAGTTGTTGCTTGATTGCCTTGATGATTCTTCTCCAGTGTTGGTGGTATCTCCATTGTTACCAGTGTTTCCACCACCATCACCATGATCATTATCATCATTGATATTATCATCACCAGCAATAACTTCAGGTGGGGCTTCATCATCTGATTCTGAGTCTGGCAAGTTATCAAACTTCAGCTTTTCAGATGAATCTTCTTTTTGGATATTAGGGAGGTTGGAGACATCAAATGTAACATTGATGTCCTTATTGACTGATAACATTTCTTGATTTCAAACAGGCCATATCCTCAGTTATACCCTTGCTGTTATCTCCAAAGGTAAGCACTGGGCCAGCTTTCTCAACCACATCTGATAGCAGGGCTCTATCTCCGGTCATATGCCTTGAACAACCACTGTCAAGAATCCTCATAACACGGTTTACCTGTTTAACTCCCTGCACTACCAGATTGATTAGACCTTCTTCGGAGCCCAAAATTGATTGGGTCCGGCATACTTAAAGAACTGGCCTTTGTCAGGCAAAACAACATTTCTAACTAAAACTACTTCAACCTCTTTCACATAAGAGCGTTTCCATTTATAACCAGCCTTAACACATTTCTGAGTAGGCTTAGGGATAAATGAATCCACTCTAGTCTGAGGAGGACTAGTAGTCTTTGTTTTAACATGCTTCTTATTATTAACATGTTGACGTGGAGCAGTCTTATCACTAGATACATGCTTTTTATTAAAGAAAGCATACATAACATTAAAAGCACAAGACATGCAATTACTCACACCACATGCTTTATGAGAAGAATTAATAGCAGGCATGTTAGTTCTACAGTTGTTTTGATCCAATTTATGGATATCTGATTTAGTCTTTTTAGTTGTAGCAACTTTGACTGGAATATCAGGTATACATTTTTTGGACTGTTCAACTTCCAAAGCCATATCTTCTTCACGAATCTCTTCAGCAATGATTATAGAGTATTCATTCATAGGATCTGCTATGGATTCTTTACAGAAGGGTGTTTCAATACCCTTAAGTACATAAGGAACAACCTTTCCTTCTTCTCTGACTCTACAAGGTGTATTAATACCAAGCAATCCAATAGCCTCATTATAATCATAACCTATACTGACATGATTACCAATAGCTTGTTTATTGAAAATTTCTTTAGCCGTCTTACACGAGTTGTAATAGGCATTAGCTTTGGTTTTAAGCTCACTAATCTGATCTTTGAGAATGGTTTCCAGTTGAATATAACATTTAACCCTATTCTCAAGAAAAGCAATTTTCTCAGTAAGTTCATCCTGATTAACATGCACAAGTTTTAATTCTTTTATTTCATTTTCAAGATTTGTGTTCAAAAGAATTATTCTATTATTTTCAGTGCGTGCACAACTTAAAGTATCACCAAGATGACGAATCATTTCAGCATCAGTAAATTTTACCTCAGACATGTCTGGTGAAGATAACATGGAATCAAAGAGTTTGCCTCCTTTTGCCACAAGTGCAAGATTTCCAACTTCTTCATCTTCACTGTCTGTATCATCCCAGCTCTTCCCTTCAGCAACATAAGCCTTCTCAATCTTATTCTTCTTGCTAGAATCAAATGAGTTCCTTGTCACTTGCCTTGGCTTTTTACATTCAGTAGCAAAGTGACCCAACTCATTGCAATTGTAGCATCTGATTGAGCTCCTCTCCACAGTTCCAGTTTTGTAGCCACCCCTTGTGCCACTTGAAGATGAGGAATCACCTCTCTGAAACCTGGGCCTGAACTTAAGATTGGGATTCCTCTTGAATCTAAACTTCCCAAACTTCCTGACTATCAAAGCCAAATCACCATCCTCCAGCTGATCAAGTTCTTCTAAAGAATAGAAGTCACCACCAGATTGATCAATGGATGTTAATCCATATTCAGCATCAATAACATTCATGTTAGAACTGGAAGGTTGAACAGCTTTCACTTCCAGTTTCTGTGGGACTTCAGCAGTCAATTCAGTAGAGGTACCAACAATCTTCCCAGTTCCATACAGCTCCCTCTGTTGAATCTGCTCCAGCTCATAGGTCTTCAGAACACCATACAATCTTTCCAAAGCAATCTCATTCATATCTCTTGCTTCTCTAATTGCAGATATTTTGTGCTCCAAATGAGGTGGAAGTGTAAGAAGGAACTTCTTGTTAATCTCCTTGTTGGTGTAGTGCTTCCCATTGAGATTCAGATCATTGATTAATTTGTTGTATCTCTCAAAAACCTGAGAGATACCCTCACCAGGGTTTGATCTGAAATGCTCATATTGTGAAGTGAGAATTTCCAGCATATTCTCTCTAACTTCCTCTGTCCCCTCATTGATTATCTCTATGGTTTCCCAAATGTGTTTGGCAGTATCACAGTTTAGGACATGATTATGCATGATAGGATCAAGACAATCAATAAGGATCAGCTGTAGACAGGAATCCAAGGTAACATCCTCTTTTTCACCAGGAGTGAAATCCTTGGGATCTTTAGGGTACATCCTAGCAGCCCTAGTAACAATGTTACCCTCTTTTAATTCTTCCTCAATAATCATAGGAAGTTTTGGTCCATTCTTCATCACATCAATGTATTTAGGATTTGCAACCTTAAGAAATAGGAGCATTTTCTTCTTCCACATTGGATAATGCTCCTTGCTGAACATTGGGATTTTCACTGTACCCACTTTCTGTGTAGTAGACATCTTTTGAGATTTTTAGAATAATAAAAATTTCAGAGTTGAAGAAATCTCAAAACAATTGGATCTTTGATTTGTATATCAATCAAAAGGCTCTGATGCCAATTGTTAGGTCCTGATAAGTTTGTAGAAGGGGGGTTGAATACAAACTATACCGTTTTATCGAATTTGTTCTTTAAATGATTTAACTGTTTAGGAACAAATTGATGCGGAATAAAATGAAACAAGATTCAAGTTAAATAAAACTATATTAAACTTGAAGGGTGTTACAAATATGATACTGATTACAAGATTGGATCTCAAACTAATTAAAACAAATCTAGAATAAATTCGACATGAATTTATCTATTTTTGTAATAAAAAGATATAACAATATTTGATAATTTGAGATACGTTCTAGGGATAAAAATCCGCTAGATAGTCAAAGCAGTACAAGTGAATGAATTCTATTGGTTTGGATTTAACAGAATAATTCTAGAATTAATTCACTGTAAAAGAAATGATTCGGCAGTGGCTTTTTCTTTTCTTCACAGAAGCTGTTCTTGATAGATGTAATGTTCAGTATCTTTTCTTCTGTGCTTTTCTTTCCTTTTGTACTTTAATCCACTTGACAAGCCTGCACGTTTCTTGCTTTTCATTCCACTAGGAATGACTATCAAAATAGTCTAAAAAAGACTATTTTTAAGCCTGGAATGACTATCAAATTGCCTTGTATGACTATCAAATGGCTTGCAATGACTATGTGAATTTAAGACAATTTAATTAGAATTAATTAAAATAAGCTTGGATGACTACCGGGATGACTACCGGTATGACTACCGGTATGACTATCCGGGGTAGTCATTCCAGGCTTATTTTAATTAAGAATTCTAAATTAAATTCTAATTCTTCTTTAAATTAATTCTAATAATTAATTAATTTCATAAATTAATTCTGATGAATTAATTTATTCAATAAATTAATTACTTAATTAATTTATTTCATAAATTAATTCTGATGAATTAATTTATTCAATAAATTAATTATTTAATTAGTTTATTTCATAAATTAATTCTGATGAATTAATTTATTCAATAAATTAATTACTTAATTAATTTATTTCATAAATTAATTCTGATGAATTAATTTATTCAATAAATTAATTATTTAATTTATATGTTAAATTAATTCTTGAAGAATTAATTTAATAAATAAATTAATAACTAATTTAAGAGAGAATTTAAATTCTTAATAGATAGCAAAACCACTTCTAGAACCACTTGAACTTGATGAATAAAATCCATTGTCTGAGGTTGTCATTTGATGCACTGTCTGGTTCATAAATGACTAACTTAAATGTCTGTTCTTCATCTTGACTTTAAGCTGTGGTCCATTGTCTGCTTTTGACTGTTGATCAATCTTTGTAACCTGTACATTTGCTATCACAAATCTGAAACCTCTGTCACTTTAATAAATCCACATCTTTGAAGACTTCACTGAGGCTTGAACAAATAATTGAACTTCTTTCAATGTAGTATATCTTCAAATCTGTAGAGTGACTTTAATCTGTATTCTTCTGACAGATATGATCTTCTGAGATTCCTATGACTGTGATAATTAATCTAATATCTACTTATTACATTCTAGTTTAAGTTGAGTAGAATCCTCGAATTACAAATAGGCTATAGCATATGCCTTTCAGCCAATGTTGGGCATACCAAGGTTGGGTATGTATAAGATTTTCGTTCTATTTCTGTTTTTCTTTTAAATTCTGGACTTTTAAAAATATAAATCTTAGGTTAGATTTGTTTTCGCAATTTTTTTGCAAATTATTATTGTTTTGGGAAAATCTGTCTTATTGAAAACGTCCATTGATTTTTGAGATTATCTATTGTTTAATCTGTATTTGCTGAGCTGTGTAGCTCACTCGTTTTTTAATATTTCAGGTTCTTACTTTTTGAAAGCTCACTGAGATTAAAGATTTGAACTATGTTGAATTTCGTGTTATATGATTCAATTATTTAAAAAAACTTATTGCATTATTAGAATAAACTAGCTTTATAACCCGTGTGAGGCACGGGTTTATTTTGGAATATTTTATAATTTGTCACTAATTCCAGTATATTTGTTTATGATATATTCGTGTTGATGATTTAATGACTGCGATATTTGAAAATTTAAGTTAGCAATAATTATTGTAAAGTTAACATTCTTCTTTTTTATTATATTTTATTCGTTTAATCGGAATTCCGTGTGATACACGTCTATGATTTGGATGTGAATACTTTTCTTTCGATTTTCGAGTAAGTAAGTAATTGATATTTATTTACCGCATAATTTGTTTTTTTTAAAACTCGATATGATTTTTCATACATATTGTTAATTAGTGTTGATGATTTGATGGCTGAGATATTTGAAAATTGAAGTTAGCAATAGTTGTTGTAAAGTTAGTATTCCTCTTTTTCATTGTTCATTGTATTGTGTTCGTTCAACTGTAAGTTCGTGTGATACATATCTTTATGATTTGGATGTGAAGAGTTGGATGTGAAGAGAGTGCTGTTGATTTTCGAGTAAGTAAGTATTTGATGTTTCTTTATTACATAATTTATTTTCAAAAATTCGATATGATTTTACATATGTATTCTTAATTAGTTAACAATGAATAACTTTCACGCAAATCACTTCGACCACAATGAAAATAACATAAAATCATGTCACATTACCAACCATTTGATATTATAAAATCATGTTATGTATATATTTATTCCAAAATCTTTAATTTTTTTAAATTATATTCTATTACTTTTTAAATAATATTGATATGGTCAGAAAAGTAATTATAGAAATATAATTGACTGGTCAAACAAAAGGTCGATATTTAAGGCCCGACACCCTAACTATTCATTAATTTCGTAATTAATGAATAGGGAAAATATACAGCTCATAAAAAGAGTCCAAATTATGGCAAATTGGTCAAAGAAGGATCCAGAATCCCAATTAAAGGCAATTAATGAGTCATAGCCTTTATCGACAAGGAAAAGACTTATCCTGCAAGCTATACAATGATTATCCAATATCAAAAAGGAGACTTATTCGCTAAGACTCCCAAACATACCATAAATACCAGGCTCCAGACGCCTATATAAGGTCCCTGATCCTACAATCAGAACTACGTCTTGGCTTGATTCTCAATAACGAATTGAGATACGTAGGCATCTTGTGAGGACCAATTTAGTCCGGAAACACGAGTGCAGCCATTAAAGCTCGAAGCTCATTAAATTCACACAAGTACGTTTTTTAATCCACAACATTTGGCGCCGTCTGTGGGAAAACAACATCAACCATGGCAAACACGCGAAGAACAACCAGAGATTCTGATACT
Organism: Heracleum sosnowskyi; assembly: GCA_030848705.1. Taxonomy (NCBI): domain Eukaryota; kingdom Viridiplantae; phylum Streptophyta; class Magnoliopsida; order Apiales; family Apiaceae; genus Heracleum; species Heracleum sosnowskyi. Next base: position 103,671,936 of record CM061245.1, read on the forward strand.
TCTGAAGGCCTCCCTATCACCTCCGGGGCTGATACTCATGGAAGCCAACCACCGCCAACTACTGGCACTGAAAGAACAAATATCCCTACCGACACTCAAGGACAAGAAGTCCCAATTACTGCTGAAGGGACGAATCCCCTACAAATGGTTATTCATGGATCTAATCCACAAGAAACCGTTCACCAGCAACCAATTACAACCTCTGCGCTGCTTATGAACGCACCTCGCAGTCTTCAACTCCACACTACTAATCTCCCTCACCACGCAAATCAGACTTTGGGGATGCCCAGCTATGGCATGCCCCCTCGCCCCACAGCGGGTGGAAGTGGAATGAATCCAATCTACCATGAGGCTTATGTGCCCCCTTACGTACCAGGTTTGGAACCCCAAAACCGTGAAACCCAAACTCGTCAGATGTTTCGAGACGACTTTTCTGGGCCCTACACCGAGGATGATGGTTATACAACTGGGGACGATGTCGCTCCTAGAAGGAAACGATCTTCACAAACCAACCGAGATCAACCCCAAACTACTAAGGACAAGCTTGCGGCCCATGAGGCAGAAGTCGCAAGGCTTAAGAAAGTATTGGCAGAACAAGAGGCCGCCCAATCTCAGGGCCGAACGACTGAAGGAATTCCGATAATCAACTTGGATCCACCAAGAAGGACCAAAAGGGCTGACTTGTCCAAGCGAAACCAAAATCAATTTTGTCGGTTCCACAAAGAAGTTGGTCATGACACCGACGATTGTAGGCAACTGAAAGATGAGATCGAGTTTCTGATACGAAGAGGAAAACTCAGCAAGTTCACTAAGGATGGAAGCCAAGGGAGCCAAAGGGGGAACTATGAAAGAAAGGATTATGATAGAAGGGACAACGATCAAGATCGAAATCCCAAGCCCCGAGGGCCAGTGATCAACATGATATTTGGAGGACCAACTGCTGCTGGGTCCTCCCGAAACTCAAGAAAAGCTTATGCCCGAGAGGTACTGACCGTTGTTGGAGAAGCACCGAATCGTGCACGAACAAAAGTGTCAATAGGTTTTGATGATTCAGACTTGGAAGGGGTGAAGTTCCCCCACGATGATCCTCTTGTCATAGTACCTGTGATAGGCAACTCCGAAACAAAGAGAGTCCTAGTCGACAATGGAGCCTCAGTAGATATATTGTTCCACGATGCTTTTATCAAGATGGGTTACACTGATTCTCAGTTGACACCCTCTAATATGCCCATATATGGGTTCAATAGAGTGGAATCAAAGGTGGAAGGCACTATCCAACTCCCAATGACCATGGGGCAAGGAACGAATACATCCACTCTGATGCTGAACTTCATAGTTATAAAGGCAACCTCAACCTACAATGCGATCCTAGGGAGGACGAGTCTTCATGCGTTTAAGGCTGTTGCCTCATCTTACCACCTGAAACTCAAATTCCCCACTAGGAATGGGATTGGTGAAGAACGGGGAGACCAAAAGATGTCTAGAAGCTGTTATGTAGCTGCGTTGAGGCCTGATGGAGTTGGGGGGCAGGTTCTACCCATTGAAGATATGGACACTAGTGACAATGAGGACCGAAGAGGGAAACCAGCTGAGGATTTAATCCCAATTCCCTTAGTCCCGGATGAACCAGAGAAGGTGACTTATGTTGAGGCACTACTGCCCGAACCATTGAAAGGCAAACTCGCATCTTTTCTTCAAGAGAACAATGACGTTTTTGCTTGGACAGCGGCTGACATGCCAGGGATTGATCCCCAACTAATATCTCACAAATTGAATGTGGATCCAGAAAGGAAGGCAGTGAAACAAAAGAAAAGAAGTTTTGCTCCAGAGAGGCTTGAAGCCATTAAGCAAGAAGTGAATAAGCTTTTAGAAGCTGGGTTTATTGAAGAAATCCAATTCCCGGAATGGTTAGCTAACCCTGTGATGGTCAAAAAAGCTAACGGGAAGTGGAGAATGTGCGTCGACTTCACCGACTTGAATGATGAATGTCCTAAGGATTGTTTCCCCTTACCTAGGATTGATGCCTTGATAGACGCCACTGCTGGGCATGAGATGCTAAGTTTCATGGATGGCTTCAGCGGATATAATCAAATCAAGATGCACAAAGATGACATCGCCAAAGTGTCGTTCATCACTGACTTTGGTGTCTTCTGTTTCTTAGTCATGGCTTTTGGGCTTAAGAATGCTGGAGCAACCTATCAAAGGTTGGTGAACAAAATCTTTGAGCACCTGATTGGAAAAACCATGGAGGTCTACGTAGATGACATGTTAGTCAAGAGCCTTGATAAGGCCGATCACATTGAGCACCTCCGAGAGGCTTTTGAAGTGCTAAGACACCACAAGATGATGCTGAATCCAGCCAAGTGTGCCTTTGGTGTAGGCTCGGGAAAGTTTTTAGGCCTGATGGTTTCCAAGAGAGGAATCGAGGCTAATCCCGACAAAATCAAAGCGATTCTAGACATGGAACCACCAAACACTGTCAAGGATGTCCAGAAACTGACGGGAAGAGTGGCTGCTTTGGGAAGATTCATCTCCAAGTCTGGAGAGAAGTGTTTACCCTTCTTCAAAGCACTCAAAAAAGTGAAGAATTTTGAATGGGCAACTGAAAGTCAAGAGGCCTTTGAGGCCCTGAAGAAATATATGGCTGAAGCACCACTGTTGGCAAAACCCAAGCCAGGAGAAATTCTCTATTTATACTTGGCGGTTTCTAACACAGCCCTTGGAGCTGTTTTGGTAAAGGAAGAATTGAAGGTTCAGAAACCCATCTACTATGTGAGCAAGATCCTACATGGGGCAGAAATAAACTACTCAATGGTTGAGAAGTTTGCCTTAGCCTTGATAATGGCCTCAAGAAAGCTACGCCCCTACTTCCAGGCTCACAAGATAGAGGTCTTGACTGATCAACCTCTAAGAAACATCTTGCATAGCCCTCAAGTTAGTGGAAGATTGATCAAATGTGCCATTGAATTGGGAGAATTTGATATCAAGTATAAGCCTCGGACGGCCATAAAAGCTCAAGCACTTGCTGACTTCATGGTTGAATGCACCATTGACAACCAAGAAGTCGGGGGGCAGGAAGTGACTATGGAAGATAAGAAAGATGAGGAAATGACCTTCAAAGAATGTTGGGTGCTCTATTTTGATGGAGCATCAAAAACAAAATCAAGTGGAGCTGGTTTAGTGCTACAAAGTCCTGATGGATTCCTAATAGAGTATGCACTAAAACTTGACTTCCCGACGACAAACAATGAGGCTGAGTATGAAGCTCTGATAGCTGGCTTAGGGCTGGCTGGAGCCTTGAGAGTCAAAACTCTGAAAGTATGTGGAGACTCGAGGCTAGTGGTTTCCCAAGTAAATGGGGAGTTTGAGGCCAGAGATGAAGTCATGGCCAAGTACTTAAAACTTGTCAAGGCCATTATGACTCAGTTCGATGAATGCTATGTGGAGCACATTCCAAGGGAGGAAAATATGAAGGCTGATGCCTTGTCTAAATTTGCCTCTTCTGAAATTGAAAACTATGCCGGGAGTGTATACTTCCAAGTCTTGAAGACCCCAAACATCAATGGAAAGTTGGTAGCCCCCATTGGTATCACCAGTTGTTGGATTGATCCCATCAAAGCTCATCTGGAAACTGGGTGGCTGCCCAACGACACTTCAGAAGCACGAAAGCTATACGTCAGAGCACTAAGGTATGCCCTAATTGAGGGAATCCTATACAAGAAATCTTTTGTTATTCCATACTTAAAGTGCTTGAGACCTCAAGAGGCAGAATTGGCCCTAAAGGAAGTGCATGAAGGGATTTGTGGGCAACACTTGGGGGGCAGAGCCCTGGCTCATAAAGTCACTCGTCTAGGTTTCTATTGGCCAAGCATACTTGCTGATGCTAAAAGCTACGTCAAGAAATGTGAACGGTGCCAGAAACATGCACCAGTGGCCAGGCAACCACCAGAGATGATGACATCCATTAACTCACCTATCCCCTTTGCTATGTGGAGAATGGATATACTCGGGCCATTTCCTATGGCAAGTGCTCAAAGAAAGTTCTTGATAGTAGCAATTGACTATTTCACCAAGTGGATTGAGGCTAAGCCATTAGCCAAGATAACCACCAAGCAAGTGATGCAATTCTTCTGGGAAAATGTGATATGCAGATATGGAATCCCACGAGTCCTGGTCACGGACAATGGAACTCAGTTTAACAACGATGAGTTCAAGAAGTATTGTGATGAAAACGATATCAAGTTGCGCTTCACTTCTGTCGCCCATCCTCAAGCAAATGGGAAAGCTGAGGTTGCAAATCGAATCATCCTTGATGGACTAAAGAAAAGAGTTGAACGCTCCAGAAACACTTGGGTAGACGAATTACTCCCTATACTTTGGGCATATCGTACTACTTGCAAAGTCACCACCGGGGCAACTCCATTTCTATTGGCTTATGGAGCAGAGGCAGTGGTCCCGGTGGAGATTACTCACACCTCCCCAAGAGTTGAGGCTTATGAACCAGAAGAAAATGAAGAAGGCTTGAGGCTGGCTTTAGATCTAATTGACGAAGTTAGAGATGAGGCAAACGCCAAGATAGTTGAACATCAAAAGAAAGCATCCTTCTACTACAACCTAAGGGTTAAAGAAAGGTTCTTTCGTCAAGGAGACTTGGTTCTCAGAAAGATTGAAGCATCCGGAGTTGGACAAAAAGGGAAGTTAGCCCCAAATTGGGAAGGACCATATCGCGTCAAGAACGTACTTGGTCGAGGCTCGTACAAACTAGAAACCCTTGAAGGGCAAGAGGTGCCAAGGACTTGGCATGCCTCCAATTTGAAAGTTTATTATGTTTAAGGTGTCTCCCAAGTGGACTCACTACTATAAATAAGGTTCGATGAAACCAACCCAAGTTTTAAACTGGGATACTATGTAAGGGTTGATCCCATCTTCAAATTATGAATGAATTCAGCATTTTCATGTTTTAAAGCTTATCTATTATGAGTGTTCATAAACATTCAAAAAGCAAGAAAAACAATGCAAGCCATGAATGGCCACAAGATATAAATAAAAACTTAAATAAAAGTTAAGTTAAGCCCGTAGGCCAAAAGTACATCAATACTATTACAAGCCAAGAAAGGCCATAAATAAGAACTACAAAATAAAAAACTACACCTAATCTTCCTTATCCACGGCCTGCTCCTCATCCTCCTCTTCCTCTCCCAAGTGAGGGGCAGCATCATCAGCTCCAACAGCCTGACCAGGAGGAGAAGTATGATCCAGGTCTAGGATCCTGTCATCCTCCTCCATGTCCTCCTCTCCAGCCAAAGCCAACTCCATATGAGTAGGAAGGTGAGGGCTTGGAAAATCAGATATAGTGAGGGATCCAGGCATCCTCTCCAAGACAGCAGCAAGAGCGTCATCCCATCCCTTAGTGTACTGAACAGGGAAGAGGAGCCCATCATGCTTATCAATCAAGTCCCCGTACTCCTCAGAGTCGAGATACTCATCAATAAAATCATCTTTGGCCTTCCTCAAAGATACCAGTTCAGCCTGGGAGTCAGCTAACTCCTTCTCCTTCCTAGCCATGGTGGCCTTCACTGAAGCCATTTCCTCCTGGGACTTCTCAAACTTGCCTTGGTTGGCCTCAGAAGATGAGCGCCAAGACTTAGCTTGAAAGAGAGCCCCTTGGTAGTTGGCATTCATCTACAAGCAAGTTATAGGTTAAATACTTAAACTTGAAATAAATCAAAGACTACAAAGAAAAGAAGGAGAGAAATACTTACAGCAGCCATAGCCTGAGATCCAGCATGCTCCACCCCCCTCGATGGTGGAGTTAGAAACAAAATCCTTGTAGTCACAAGGAGTTAGAGAGTGATAAGACCACTCCACTGCATGCTTGGACACTCCCACTACAGTGTCCTTCTTCCTCAAACTGCACTCTTGCCCGAGGTAGGGCATTCAGCATCTTCAGTAAGGTCCACGTGAGGCCTAATGAAAGCTGGAATACTAGAAGCACGAGGGTCTTTCCCTGCCAAACGTGCCCTCTTCATCCTGGCTGTTTCCCCCTCTTCAGGCTCGTTGGTCTTATTGATAAAGACCGCAACTGCAAAAGATATAAGGAAAGAAACAGTTGGTATAAGTTAATCTTAAATAAATAAAGAAAGAGATGAGGTGAGAATTACCCTTATCAGAAACGTTGGAAAGTCCCAAGGACCTAAGCTGAAACTCATCCAGGAGCACCCAAGCCATTGTGGCATAATTATCCTTTGTGAGCTCAGCATATGCATGGGCCTCTTCATCAGTTAGGATGATATCACTAGGGCTACCATCCGAAACCCTACTAAAGGAACTACGAAAAAGGGTGCCCCAATCCCCTCCTTCCCAAATCAAGTACATGAACTCTTCCTTCCATTTGAGGTTATTGTCTGGAATGGATTTAGGGTGAAATATGGGGGGAGTGGAAGGACGGTGGTTGATATAAACCCAACCCAAAGAAGTGGATGAACTATTCTTAAATTGAAAAATTCTCCTAAACAAAGCTACAGATAAAGGGAAATTGTTCTTCAAACAAAGAACAATGAAACACATAATGATTCTCCAGGCGTTTGGAGGAAGTTGGCAAGGGTTAATCCCAACATCAGCCAAAAGCTTGGGAATGAACTCATGAAAGGGAAACCTGAGTCCTGCGACAATGGCATCCTTGTAAATGCAGAGTGCATCAGGACGCCAATGGCAAGAACGGTCCCCTGGGCCAGCTGGGACTAATCTATAGGGGGACCTAATCCTATACATTTTATTATAGTCCCTAATTAAGTCGATTTCATGAAATTTATTACTGCAGTCGAAAGAATCTAAGTGGGACACAGAGGGATATTCATCACTACGTTCTAAAATCATATCTTGAAGTGACATATGAGAAGAACGGATGATGATACCTCTCTTAGAAGCTTTGTTCATTCTTTGAAGGCGTTGAGCAACTTTGTCAGACATCTTCAAGCGTTCAAGAAAATCCCCAGAAAAATCTTCAAAGAAACTTCAAATCTTCAAAACTTCAAGGAAAATTCCCAGAATATCTTCAAAAAACCGAGAAATCTTCAAGTGATGAAGATTGAAAACCCAGAAATCTTCAAGGGATGAAGATTTATCCCAGAAAAACAAGGGTACCACCGTGAAAAACTCGCCGGGAATCGCCTTACCACGGAATAAAAGAGAGAAAAAACTATGATAACTAGAGAGAAATTTTGGAAAGTTGAAAGTGAGAAGTGAGAGTGAAATGAGAAATCTCACTCTTTTATAATCGAGATAACCGGTAACTCAACCGGCTAAGGAAGAGCAACCGTCTATAGCTAGTAAGGCCCATAAATCCATTTATGGATTACAAAGGCAAAGGCCCAAATAAATTAAAACTCAGGCAAATTCGAAGCCCAAACAAATAAGGCCCAATTAGGCCCAAGGCAGAAATAACTTAAATCCAATCAAAAATTGGGTTAGTTGAGGCCCAAGAAAAGAATGAAAACCCAAAAATAAAAATTTGGAATATAACCAAGGCAGAAAATTAGAAAACGAGGTCGCACGATCCAAGTCGAAAATATACGAGAAAACGAGGTCGTATCCAACGACTTCGCTCTCAAAAGATTTAAAAATCGAGATCGTACGACCCTGGTCGAAAGTATACGAGAAAACGAGGTCGCATCAAACGACCTCACTTCCAAAATAAAGCGAAACAATTAAAGGTTTGAGGTCGAAAAGACCCTAAATCGAGGTCGTATGACCCTAGTCGAAAATGCACACGAAACTGAGGTCGTGTCCATCGACTTCGCACCAAAAACAAGTTAAAAATTTGGCAAAATGAGGTCGAAAAGACCCTGAGTCGAGATCGAACGATTGAGTTCGAAAATACACTATAAAACGAGTTCGCATCCCTCGACCTCACACTAAAACGAGGTCGAAAAACGAGGGAATGAGATCGAAAAATCGAGGTCGAAAATGACCCAAAGAATAAAGTCCATTTTGACCTAGAAAAAACGAGGTCGAAGAGACATGAAATCGAGATCGAACAAACGAGATCGAAAATACATGGGGAATTGAGGTCGTATTGTTCGACTTCGCTCCAAAATAAAGCCAGAAAAAACATGGAATTCTAGTCGAAAATGACTTAAGGATTTCTGGTCGAACAAACATGAAATCGAGGTCGAAGAAAGGAAGGTTGAGGTCGAAAGATCCTGGTCAAAAAAGACTAGGAATTCGAGGTCGAGCCCATCGACCTGGGGACAAAATCGAGGTCGAAGGAAGGAAAGTCGAGGTCGTCACATGAGGTCGACAAAAGCCTATGGATTGGAGTCAAAAATTCCAGGTCGAGGGTATATGAGAATGAGCTCGAACACTAATTCCAGTATATTTGTTTATGATATATTCGTGTTGATGATTTAATGACTGCGATATTTGAAAATTTAAGTTAGCAATAATTATTGTAAAGTTAACATTCTTCTTTTTTATTATATTTTATTCGTTTAATCGGAATTCCGTGTGATACACGTCTATGATTTGGATGTGAATACTTTTCTTTCGATTTTCGAGTAAGTAAGTAATTGATATTTATTTACCGCATAATTTGTTTTTTTTAAAACTCGATATGATTTTTCATACATATTGTTAATTAGTGTTGATGATTTGATGGCTGAGATATTTGAAAATTGAAGTTAGCAATAGTTGTTGTAAAGTTAGTATTCCTCTTTTTCATTGTTCATTGTATTGTGTTCGTTCAACTGTAAGTTCGTGTGATACATATCTTTATGATTTGGATGTGAAGAGTTGGATGTGAAGAGAGTGCTGTTGATTTTCGGGTAAGTAAGTATTTGATGTTTCTTTATTACATAATTTATTTTCAAAAATTCGATATGATTTTACATATGTATTCTTAATTAGTTAACAATGAATAACTTTCACGCAAATCACTTCGACCACAATGAAAATAACATAAAATCATGTCACATTACCAACCATTTGATATTATAAAATCATGTTATGTATATATTTATTCCAAAATCTTTAATTTTTTTAAATTATATTCTATTACTTTTTAAATAATATTGATATGGTCAGAAAAGTAATAATAGAAATATAATTGACTGGTCAAACAAAAGGTCGATATTTAAGGCCCGACACCCTAACTATTCATTAATTTCGTAAAAAGAGTCCAAATTATGGCAAATTGGTCAAAGAAGGATCCAGAATCCCAATTAAAGGCAATTAATGAGTCATAGCCTTTATCGACAAGGAAAAGACTTATCCTGCAAGCTATACAATGATTATCCAATATCAAAAAGGAGACTTATTCGCTAAGACTCCCAAACATACCATAAATACCAGGCTCCAGACGCCTATATAAGGTCCCTGATCCTACAATCAGAACTACGTCTTGGCTTGATTCTCAATAACGAATTGAGATACGTAGGCATCTTGTGAGGACCAATTTAGTCCGGAAACACGAGTGCAGCCATTAAAGCTCGAAGCTCATTAAATTCACACAAGTACGTTTTTTAATCCACAACAAATATGTATCATTTAAAATAACATGTATATAAACAATAAGTATTAATTACAAAACAATTAATATACTTTAATGAAGATGAGTAATTAATGTGCAAGTGTATTAATATGTAACAATAGTAGACAATCAATATGAAATAATTAAGGAAGGGGTAATAACGTCATTTTCTGATTTAGAGGCTATAATTATCATTTCACTATGATTTTTTTTGACTCACACAACCCTCATTCGCTCTATTACATTTATATATACTAGCTTATAGCCCGTGCGATGCACAGTTACTTAAATTTTATTTATAATTATTTTGTTTATAATTATATTTTTATTACCCATGCAACACACTATTGTTTTTTTAATATTTATAATTATATTTATTTATGAATATTTTAATATTTAAAAGTTATTAGTTTACATGATTAAATTATTGTTAAAAAAGATTTAGCCAAAAAAATTATAGTTAAAAATTTGATATTTATTATATTTTACACACTCAATTTAATATTTGTTTATATTGAGTTATAAAAATTAGATTTTGCCAATTTTATAGTCCACATGAAATTCACAAAATAATCTTTAATTTAGTTGTGGTTTAATAGTTCTTTTTCAATTAAAAACTATTCTAAAACTAAAAAGAGAATAAAGTGACGAAATTTAATGTTGAGAATTCTATTCGATTTAGGAAATCTACTTATATGTAGTTTAGATTATTAGAATACCCTTTATTAACCAAATACAGTTTTTAATGTTAAATCTAACGGTTTTCACCTATCTATTTAACATTAAACGATTTTTATTATTTTGGTATTAAATGAGTTTTCTTATTTAATTACAACTATTTTTATGTTTTGACTTTTTAGAAAATCCAATCCTAATATAATATCTTTTAACTTATATCATTTTTAGATAATAACTTCTTTTTATATGATATAATCTTGATCATGTATTTTTAAAAGTATTGGATCTAACGGTTGAGAATGTTTTGGCGGTATTTAGGACCAAACTACCATGATAACATCATTAATTTTTCTTAATATTTATAATTTTTTTAATTTATAATTTTTTTAAATATTTATTGCTAAAATATAATATAGGGCCCGTTTGGGGTAACTTAAAATAAGTAACTTATGCTTTAAAAGTAATAAGTGCAGTATAAGTGATAAGTAAATTATGTTTTTTAAGTTAATTTAGGTGTTTGGATAAATGTACTTATAAGTTATAAGTTAATGAAGTGTTTGGTAATTATAACTTATAAGTTTAAAAAACTATTGAAAAAAAACTTTGAATTCAGTACATGAATTTCAATACATGAGATTTTAAATATATAAAAAGTGAAAAATTACAACATTTATGGAATTTGAGCAGCAATCTCATCACGTTTTGCAATCCACATATTATCGACATCAGTCGCGCTTTCAGTTTCTGTATCCTCATTACTTCTCGAAGTAGAATTGTCAGGAAAGTAAGTTTCACCTTCAGCAGTTTCAAACGCACTATCTTCTGTATTTGACTTTCGAATGTAATTATGAATCGTCATTGTAGCCAAAACGATATCGGTATGTGTATCTATGGAATACATTGGCATATTTGCTAAAATGGCAAATCTAGCTTTCCAAACTCCAAATGTTCGCTCGATAACCATTCTACATGAAGAATGTAGGTGATTAAATTTTTCTTTTGCATTTCGAGGTGCACGTGCGGTACCTCGAGCCCGACGAAAATCTTGGATGTGGTATCTTACGCTTGCACCTTTGTACGGAGCCATATATCCTCTTTTGTGTGGATAACCTGCGTCCACAAGATAAAATTTATTTCCAGTTGGATGTGGAAAGTTAAGCTCAGTTCTAATTTTAGCCTCGTTTAAGATGCGGCTGTCGTGTGCTCCGCCTTCCCAACCCGCCCATGCAAAAGTAAAACACAGGTTAAAATCACACAATGCAAGAATATTTTGAGTAGCATATCCTTTTCGACCAAAATAAGGTGTACGCTCTGATTCTTGTATCCGACATTTAATATGAGTTCCATCAATAGCTTCTATAGCATTCTGCAATTAATATGAATATATTTACAACAACAATTATATAGTGTTAATATTTGAAAAATAATGCACATGCACGAATAAACTTACTTTAAAATGTGGATAGTATTGACTCTGTTGAGGTTTATGATATCTAGCTCCAAGATTATAATTTGGATCCGGAGTTATAAAATCCTTTGCCATCCTACATATCACTTCGAGAACAGAATGAAAATATCGACTTATTGTCTCACCGGAATGATTGAACATTTCTTGCATTAAACGATTTCCTGTCCCATGAGCAACAGTCATTAGGAACATACCAACCTCCTCATATTTTGACATTCCGCGCGTGGGAACCAATCCATATCGTTCAACTAAAGTATGACATAATGATGTAAAGGCAACCTTGTTCATACGAAAATCTTGATAGCACCGAGTATCGTTTCCTTCTAATATTTCACGGATTAATGTTGATCATGTGCGAATTGAAGTATGACATGGCTTTTTGTGGACAAATGTGTCATAGTAGTACACTAAAGTGTATGCAGCAGCAATACATACAACTTGCCAATCAAATAAATTTTCTGCACTTTCCTCATCATTTTCTTCTTCCAATGTGTGTGAAACTTCAACTAAAGGATTAAATGCATTTACAGACCGATCAATATAACTGTACGCATCTCCAAAACTATAGTTTGAAGACTGACCAAAATTATTGAATGCATTAGAAGACTAGCCAAAATTAGAAAATTCAGCTGAAGACTGCTCATTGAAAGACTTGTTGTGATTGTTGTGTGTAGTATTGTTGTTGAAAGGATCAATTTCAGTGAATGAATAATAGCAGAAGACTGGCTTTGATATTTTTGAATGAGAATTGTGAAATCTAGCTTCATATATATACACACAGAGCATTAGTTGATGTTAACCTTACTGTTTGCATGTGTTACAAACCAACAATTTGTCCACTGTAACCATGTGATACATCCATTACAAGTTGAAAATATGGAAAGAGTTCACAGCATTGACATAATAGCATGATCTACTTTAAAAAAGTAGATATGAAAATCTAATCTTGTCACTTTAATTTGGGCCTGCCCTTCTTGTAAAATTGTACATAAGCTCACCATAACGGAGTTCATTGCTGCGTGCCTTTAGGAAAAGTGTCCTATTTCCTTTCTCAAGAAGGTACCTCCTAGCATAGAAGTACAACTCACTACCCGGGGGAACCTGCTCCATCTTATCTAGAAGATCAACCACAACATTCAAAGCAGCAACATCAGTAGCGGCAGCTGTTTGTGTGCTCCTATAAGACATTGCAGCTGCAAGGCTATCAAGACCTTCCCGCACATACTCAACTCCGGATCTCTTTCTCTTCGAACCACTACTCTTAGATGATTTCAGTGAAGGTGATGGAAACAAATTAGGTGGGCTTTGTTCGTTGTTGTCATCGCTATCACCACTACCTTCTTTTCCTTCATCTTCCTCACCCATGACTTCGGTAAACTCTTCACCTACTTCTAGATTCACCGCAGAATATGTGTTAGCAGCTCTTGCCCTCTGACCGGTTGCAACAATGTCACCGAACAAGGTGTCGTAATACTGCATATACAATGATAGGTCTTTGTCTCTGAACTTTGCATTTTTTGCATTCTCCTGTACATAAGTTAGCAGGACATTAGAAATATAATCAGTTCTGAATCTTGTGATAACACAGTATGCTATAAAAAAGTATTACAATTGACAGCTAAGTAGCCTTAACAATTGCTGTTAGAAATCTTTAAATAATATGCACTCAGTGAGATATACACAGACACAAACAAAATGTTCCTGATTGTCAATGCATCACTAGTTGTCTTCGGTAAAACAAAATGTTATCAATGCTAGACAAGGCAAGCATCAATAGAGACAACACAGGTAGTAAATAGGCCAGGTCTGTAAGATGGAGATGTTGTACTGTAAGATGTCCTCGAAGATCATTAGTGTTCAATTTTCATAGGCCAGGTCTCGAGGTTCTATACTGAGGTGAACAAAAGAAATATATGTAAAATATGTATCAATTTATGGAGCCAATTAGAGTAAATAGTTACACTCTTTCTGTACTCACGTAAAGGTAAGGGTATGATTTATTGAAGCTAATGCATATTACAAAAATTTGCATTAGAAGCAATTATCAGTCATCTGCAAGCTATAGTGTGCAAAATGCAGGCATTTAAAGCTGCAAGAACTAGAAATTTGTATAGAGGCAATATCATCAGGGTCTGTTCTTAATCCTATCTCTTTCTTTTGGCAAAAAACTGTGTACCAAACATTTCTATGGAAAAATTATACGCAAACAAACATATAATAGCTTAGGGATCAGACCTCAAGTAGTGGCTTGAATTACAAAATTCAAAGGGATAACAGGGAAATGCATAACTGATTAACAAGGCTCAGTCTAGCGCACAAATTATTCGCCCACAAGTAAACTTATTGCTAGCCAGCTTCCTAATAGCACAGACACGTTGGTATTGAAAAATGCACTTAACCAACAGCCAGAAGCTGCCCAGAATCTTAAACATACAGTCTAAAACTGGAGCTTATAAAGAAGTGAAACCTCAACTTGACCAACCAGATGACAATTAACCGGTAACTGAAGAAAGAAACAGTTTCAGGTTAAAAGGAAACTACTAGGAGACTAGCTACTATTAATGGCAGATTAAAAAGTTATAGCATGTCAAAAGGAAACTTATGTGAGTTGTGTCGAGACTTTTTGAGACAACAGGACCAGACGCAAACATGATTAGGAAAAAATTTGAGCTAGCAGATTAAACATACAAAAGCATGCTGATCAGTGATCACATCAGCCAGACATTTATTGGCATCTTTCCCTAAATCAAGCGATGGTAAAAAAAAACTACTATTGGTGAGAGCTTTCTATCCTTTTAAAAAACCCTAATGAACAAATATTTTGACTGCCCGTTTTAAAGTCGAGTGCTAGAGAATACAGATAACGACCTTCTATAGCTCCATATAATGTAATAAATTCTAATTCACACATACCTGTGTTTTTTGTAACCACCATATATGAGACGCCTCGATTGTCTTGGTATTCTCGTTCCATCCCAACCCACTCTCTCCGAACTTCAATTTCTTGAAAAGCTGGTAATCCGGTTTCATCGCCTCCCAATGATTTTTAAATTGTCTTATGGTCCACGGGACATTCTTTTGCCTCACAAATTCCGTGTGAACTGCAACCCAACCTTCCTTATTCAAAGTTGTCCCTACTTTATTGCCCTTGATAACTTCAGTAGCACATAGTTCAACAAAGAGCTTATGTAATTCATCTGTCCACTTAGCATTAAGGCTCACCGATGAGGTTGTCACCATCTACGCTTGACAAAAATAAACAAGCACAACATACCTTCTTATTAGAACCAAATCATTGCTATTTCGGAGATTGGTAATTTATAATGACATGTATCAAGACAGAAATCATATAAATATCAAGACAAACACAAACATGTATATAATGTATTTAACACCAACACACATATAAAACACAAGAAATTAAAAACAAAATAATTATCCACAACACAAAATTTCCACACAAAGAGATGTCTGCACAAAAAAATGATGTGTTTCCACTTTCCAGCTGGACCTATTGGCATTCTTGACGTTATTCTCAGTCCTGTAACTTACTGACTTGATTACAGAGATCTATAATTTGATATTGTACAGTCAAGTTTTTCATAATTTCTGCCTCCTCGAGGTTTTCACACCCTCAAAAAAAGAACTTACACTGCTAGATATCAGTTTTCACTAACATATTGTATAGATCAATCTTTTATCATAGATAGAAAACTAAAGGGACAGCTTCTAATTGATGAAACAAATATGCAACTTAGCTAAAGAGAAATGACCTCCTTAATTCTGAAAGCACCTACCAAGGCTACTCATCATTAACACCAACACACATACAAAACACAAGAAATTAAAAACAAAATAATTGAATACAACACAAACATGTATATATATATATATATATATATATATATATATATAACTTCGTGAACATTAAAAATTAAAGCATCATACCATAATAAGATCGAAAGGAAGAGAACCGATGATGTTGTATTTGCTTTTTACATAAAAAGGAAAGTGAGAATGAGAAGGTGGAACCATTTAAAAAAAGGGAAAGGGAGGAATTAATACAGCAGCTGGAAAGCAGATGGAAAGTGAAGAATTGAATTCTCACAGTTGAAGGAAGTAAATGAAAGGAAAGAAGTAATTGTGAAGATAGTAATTGAAGAAATAAGAGAGGGGAAATGAAGAATTGAAGAATACCGATAAAATAACAGATAGAAGTTACGGTGAATGTTAGCCTCTGATAACATTGAGCTTATGGATAATAAGTGGTGATAAGCTGATTTCAATTATTTCCCCAAACACAGCCCATAAGCTGAAGTGGGCTTTTAAGCCCAAAACACTAGCAAATAAGTGTTGCCAAACACGCACATACTCTTTTTTGTAATATGTTAAAGATGCGGGAACTTTGAACTTTTGAGAAAATAAATTATCAATTAAAAAATAATTTTTTTTTGTAATAGTTCTCCTTTTAAAGTAGTACACCGTGATCAAAATTCTGTATAAATTTCATTTTTTTATAATATATCATGTAAATATCTATGTTATTATATTAAAGACTAAATAATGAAAGCTTCTTATAAGTTAAGTTTGGTCGCTTTGTTTGATCACTCAATTCATAATCGTTGAATCTTTCAAATTAAATTGTTGAAAAACGTTAGATATAACAATAAAATTATCATGTAGAATGATCTAAGGTTTGAATCTACCAACAACATATTAAAATTTATAGGTTTTTTTGAAAAATAAGAATTTTTTCATTTTTTCTTGCAGACATATGTTATTTGATAATATTTTTTGTAAAATACAATTTTTCAGAAAAGTACTATACTAATTGATTAACAAACTTTTAAAGTTTCGAATTTAATAATTTACAATGTATATAGGTTTAAAAAGTTTGGCATCTTCTGTAGCTGAGTCTAAAATTTAAAAATAAGGTTTTGTTTAATATGAATATAGTTCTGCTAAC
The DNA here is from genome assembly GCA_030848705.1 of Heracleum sosnowskyi. Lineage (NCBI taxonomy): Eukaryota > Viridiplantae > Streptophyta > Magnoliopsida > Apiales > Apiaceae > Heracleum > Heracleum sosnowskyi. Next base: position 103,688,574 of record CM061245.1, read on the forward strand.
AATGAAATTAGGTCTCTATGAGTTCTTATAAAACAAAACCACTATTTACGTATAATTTATTATTTAATAATAAATAATATTTGATTAGTTATGATATAAAACTTAATAAAATAGGATTAAAAATATGCACAATTTTATAAAATTTTATCCTCGTATTATTATATTCTTTGTTGATTTGAATTTTTCTTAGATTGATTTTAATTTTTGAACATAGATTTCTAAATTTAAAATAGTTAGAAAAAAGTAATTAAATTGGTGTTAAAATAATGATGACATAATAATTATTATTAGAATTTAAATATTCACTTTATTAATTTGGACTTTATCTTGTATTTTAAAAATCAGATTTTGACGATTTTACACCCCACATGAAGATAACTAAATTATCTTTAATTAAAAGATGGTTTAACAATTTTTATCTAGGTGGAATTGTCCACGAAAGATAAAAGAAAGTCACGAATTTTTTACATGGAGAATTTTATTCAATATAGAAAACTTATTTAAATTTGGTATATTTGGTTTAAATTATCAAAATACACCTTTTAGAATTTAAATATAATCTTATTATTAATAATATAAACTTTTTTAATATTTGATCTAACGATTTTCATTTATCTAGTTAAGATCTAATGATCCTTATTAATTTGGTTGTCTACGACCAAAATTTGGGATAAGATCCCTATTATGATTATTATATATAAGGATTTAATATAATAAGGATATCAAGTATATACTGATATAAGTATCTTACTAACTGCTTTTAATTTTAATGTTTCGGTTTTATTTACGGTGTAAATAAAATTTTAAAATACATTATTACTTAAAAATTATTAAATAGAATAAAAATTATGTTATGATTATATAAAATTTTATTCTCATATTATTATATTCTTTATCGATTTGAATTTGTTCTTAATTAATTTTGATACTTTATTGAAAGAAACATAAAATTTCTATATTTAAAAGAATTAGTGGAAAAATAAATAAATTGGTGCTACAATAATAAAAAATATATTTATTAAAATTTAGATACTCACTTTAATATTTGGGTTCTATCCTGAGTTTTAGAAATTGATTTTTGACGATTTTACAACTCATGCGAAACTAACGAAATTATCTTTAATTTAATGATGGTTTAAAAATTATTATCTAATTTGACCAGTTGACCTACCCATAAAATAAACTGAAAAGAAAAGATGGTTAAGAAGTTTTACACAAAGAATTCAATTCAATATAGAAAACCAATTTATAATTGGTTTAAATTATCAAAGCACACTTCTTAGTATTTAAATATAATCCTACCTTCAATCAAATACATATTTTAATATAAGTATTATATTCAAAATTATCGTTTATGAATATGAAACCCTCAACATTTTAATAATATTATCCTTTTATGTTTGTTATATGTAAAATAATATAATTATAATTTGGATTAATCGAATTGTTATGTTCTTTCAGGAAAAAAAAAGTGTTTAAATTTATTCATGTACAGGAGTTCTCCTAAGTCTCTTATAACTTAGGGTATCATTGTAATCGATATGAATTGTTATCTTGATATATGTTTAACAATTATTATCTAACTGGAACTATACATAAATTCACGAGAAAAGATATTTAAGATTTTTCACATAGAAAAGTTTTAAATTACCAAAATACACTTTTTAGGATTTAAATATAATTCTATTATTAATCAGATACACTTTTTAATTCTCATCGATCTATTTAAGATCTAACTATAATTATTAATTTGGTCGTATACTGATCGTACACGGACCAGATCGATTTTAATTTTTTCTTAAATTGATTTTAATATTTTATTGAAATAAACAAAGAATTTATAAATTTAAAAGAATTAGGAAAAAAATTAAATTGGTGCTACAATAATAAAAAAATATTTATTAAAATTTAGATAATAACTTTAGTGTTTGAGCTCTTGGGCTCTATCTTGAGTTTTAGACAACATATTTTAACGATTTTACAGCCCACGCGAAGCTTACAAAATTATCTTTAATTTAATGATGGTTTAATAATTATTATCTAACTGGAACTATCCATAACATAAAGAGAAAAGATAATTACGAATTTTTACATAAAGATTTCTATTCAATATAATATAGAAAACCCATTTATAATAGGTTTAAATTATCAAAATACACCTTTTAGTATTTAAATACTGTCCTATTATTAATCAAATACAATTTTTAATATTATATCTGACGGTCCTCATCGATTTGAATATTTATAGTTTTATAATCCAACGGATCGTATACTTTTGGTAGTACAGTGACCGACCAAAGTTTTGGATAAGATCTCCTTTACGTTTATTATATATAAGGAGTTAATAATAGATTTTGTTATTAATTATTGAATTTGTGTCTTCAATTTTATGTTTTTGAATTATTGAGTTTGAAAACTGCTTTGACTTTTGAATTTATTGAAGAAAAAAAATCTATTTTATTTAAGTTTCAAATTTAAAAATAACAGTAGGAAAAATCAATATGTTACATTTTGAGAAAGTGAATGTTGTCGAAACATTAAGAATGAACTCTACTGTTAAGTACACTTCAACTTACCTATCACCTTTGAGGCCTCCTTGCCAGCTGATGAGACATTTCAAACCTTCGTTACGAAACATAACTTTGCCTCTCTCAGACCCACATGATCACCCAACTACAAAGATAAATTTTTGTCTTGTTAAGATTAAGGGAGAAGAATTTGACTATGAAGAAGATGATGATCTATCTGATTCCGGTAGTCCTGAACTGTACTATGATTTTGGAAGTGATGATGAGCAACATTCTAAAGAAAATCTGCCTGATTGTAACAAGAAAGAATTTCAAGAACATTTTTGATGGATTTGATAAAGAGGAACAATCTAAAGAAAAGTCCCCTGAATTACACAAGAAAATCTCTCTGATTAATTTGACTACAAGGAAGTCGTAAAATAAGGTGTTCATTATCGGCCATCTACCACGCCCTTACGCGTGCCAAAGAAATACAATATCATTACTGTCAACTCGTAAAAAATAATGTATATCAACTAATACATCACTGCACAATATCATTGATTCGATCATTATCTTTTGTAAAAATTCATTCTACAAAATAATGATCCATTCAAGCTGCCACTTTGATTTACTGGAAATACAAGGCTAAGAAGATGATGAGACCAAGACCAAGCTCCTTGTCAAACATAACCACACCCCGATAGAGACACGATGAGATGGGTGGGAGATATGTATTTTACACTCAAATAATTTCTGCAATTTTTTTAATAGGTTCATGTTCATACGCTCGGGAGTTCATATGCTGTGGGAGGTTTTCAAACCGGGATGAACATGAAAGAAGAGAGAAAAGAGAAAGAAGAAAACTGAGAAATGAAGATGAGAATACGGTGATGGATGAATATATACGCCCCTTTTTGTGTTACCGTTCGTCCACTTTGCTTATACAAAAGACAGATAACCAATCAAGTAAATTTCACGTTAATAAGTAACACATACTCAAAAGAAGAAAAGCAACCTGCACAGATTTTTTAAGAATGCATCACTAGTTATGATTACCGCTTACCATAATAGTAAAACACTCAACTCATCCCAGCACTAACCAGCATAGTTAACTACATGATTACCACGTGAATTACATTATAGTGTTACGAAAAAAATACATACCGAAATAACAAAGAAGAGGAAAAGAACATCAGCATTTATTCAAAACATGCTTCTTGTAGTCACTCTATTATGTAATGCTTACAGGGTGAAGTACCCAAACTATAAAGATGGGAATCATCTGAAGTAAAGTAAAGGACAGGGTCACAGGGGTGCACTTCCACCACTAGTCACATTTATAGTTGTGCATTGTTCCCTAACTGACAAGATACATTTTTCTGTTTGCTTTTAGGATAATCATAATATTGTGGCTTCATTATGATTTCTTAGACTACATCATTGCACCATTCAGCTATTGCCAACGTATGACGACCACCACAAGCAACAAGTTTGGCACTCCAATGTCCTTCAGCTTCTGTGTCGCTGGAATTTGGAGGTGGGAGGTCTATGGGAACTTTGGATGGATGACCGGTTGTTACTTTTCTTCCATATCCGAGCCGACCATGATCACCACGCCCAAACTGCCAAGGGGCGTATCAGTCAATATATGTTAAATCTTACAATTGCAAGTGTTCACCAACAACAAAAGTAGATATATAATATGTTTATTTTCGCAATATACCTGAAATCATCAGAAAGTCACATTTCTTTCTGTAGTTATCTTAACAGAGATTATATATATATATATATATAGGTCGGTTTCAGTGAGTAACTCATTAGATGGGTAACTAGGAACTCCCGTTAAGACATTTATAAAGTTACGTCACTTCCAAAAATATTAACAGTGCATATTAAACCACACAACTGTAACAACCATATATACGTGTCTTTGCCTTACTCTACAAATATTAGGTTTTTTAAGTTTCACGAAGTACATACTTATATTTTATTTATAAATTTAACATGTAATGAAAAGATTCTTTTAGATTCGGTATTTTTGTTAACTATGTATTTTTCAATTTATTTTTCATGTTTTTTTGGTACTATAATTTGGTTTTATTACTGTCTTTGGTGTTCTGTATATAATTTTGTGTTGTGTAATTTTTATGTCCACTATTTACATTTTCTTGTGTTTTGAATATAATTTTGTGTTCTGTAATTTTTATGTCCCGACATTTTTTTGTGTTCTGAATATTATTTTGTGTTCTGTAATTTTAATGTCATGTATTGACATTTTCTTGTGTTATGTATATAATTTTTTGTTCTTTAATTTTCATGTCCTGTATTTTGTAATTTATTTAATTTTTGTTTTTTATTGTATTTATTATGTAAATTATCATAATTCTTCTATATTTTTCACTTTTGTATTCTATATTCTGTAATTTATTTTTCATGTTCGTTTTGTATTATAAATTTTTGTATGTTTTTTATTTTTATATTGTGCATTATGTTATGTATTTTATAATTTACAGAACTCAAAGTAAATACAGAACTTTAAAAATACTGTATATAAACTACCGTACATAAAAAAAAAGTACAGAATATTACATTATGATAACAATAAACTATAAAAATTATTACAAAAAACATATAAAATAATTATTAGACATAAAAAATTATAATGCACACGTCAAAGGCAAAAAACACATAGTAAAAGTTGCAAAATAACTAATAAAATTTCATAACATAAGAAAAGAAAAACAGTAATGTTAATGCCTGCACAATCAAAAAAATGTTAAATAATATGAAAATGAACGTGGACTGCATGTATGTAACGGAAAGTTTGACGGTGACTCCACGTTTATTCTTACAACATTTGTCGGATGTCAGTGCATTGTGATCCAACGACTGAAAATAAAAGTTACCTAGTTACCCAAATTACTGAGTTCCTCATTGAACCCTTTTAGGTTCAAATTAGAACCTTATTTTAAGTTAGAACTTAGAACTAATATATATCATAGATTTTGTGTAATCAACGACTAAGATTCATGCGTTCTGCTACGGTACACAATATCTTTAATTTTGCTACAGCACACAATTTTGTAGAGTATGATGTACTTCTGCAGCACACACTAATTTTTTTTTCTAAAATACATAATTTTTAAAAAAAATAAATAAATTTTCACGTAACCCAATATGTACTTCATCATTATAATATGTTTTAAAGAAATAATTATGCCAAAAAATAATTGATAATAATTAAAATACTATAAAAAGTACAACGTGCTGCAGCATAATATATTAAATAGTTCTAAGGTTCTAATACTAAAGCGGTACTATGTGGAACCTGACCCATATATATATATATATATATATGTGTGTGTGTGTGTGAATAAAACATAGATTTTTAAGAAACCACGTCCACATGCCAGCAAAGGTAATCGAATATACTTTAAGTGCTTGTTTGGTTGCACATGGGAAGTATGGGAAGTTGCATTTCCTTTCTATAAAAATTGCCTGGGAAGTTGCATCACATGTTTGGTTGACAAAAGTAACATTAACATGTTTGGTTGACTAAAGTACATTTTATACTTCCTGGATAAACATGTTTGGTTGATATCATGGAAATTTTATTGCATCGGAAGTGCAAGTCAACAAGGGGAGGGTAGGTAAGCAACTTCCCATGTTATTTAGGAACTTACACTTCCTAAGTATTTTCACTTCCCAAACAAATGTCAACCAAACAAGATCATTCATCCTCACTTCCTCGGAAGTTAAAGTTCCTGGGTATTGAATTGTCTACCAAACAACCTCTTATATCTTATGTGATACATGAAGTGTGAATTACCTAGGAGTAGGAGGGGATGGGTAAGTGACTTCCCAAGTTATACAGGTATCTGCACTTCCCCGTAACCTACACCACCCTTACTTTGTGAAACCAAACAACCTTTTTTTTTTTTTTGCTAAGTACCAAACAACCTTTTTAATTCTCCCTTCCTAGGTTTTTGAAATACCTAGATAAATTCTGTCAACCAAACGACAAATATATTGATTTTTATGACTTTTGTCATCAGACCATCTAGTGCCAGAGTTTCCGGGGTTTCTGAACATGAATTTGCTATATGTTAGACCTCGACACATTTCAAATTTGGAATATAAAATCTAAGGTAAGGCCACTGTCTGCAAAACCAGAACTTTTAAATGCTAGTTATTTGGTGATCGTACTCTGATGGTTAAGGATACAGAACTGATATACTATAAAAATTCAACTAAATAGACCTTTAGAATAAAATATGTAACAGTACTCACAGAAAACATGCGACCATCCTTCGTTAATGCAACTGAATGAGTGCCCCCACATGAAACCTGCATAAAGCAGCATACAGATTACATAAAATGCTACATATGTTAAATTATGATCCAGTGTAGATCGAAAGATAACTGGGTTTATTTTCACTATTTACAGTAATTAAAAAAATCTATACTACAAAGAGAAATAGAATAGCACATTCGAGATTTCAGAAACAACTCAGTTTGTCCAATCCCTATTTCCTTATCTAAAACATATCAAACCAACTCGGTTGTTCGTAATAACACAGGAAACTAACTAGTAAAGACCTTTCATGCATAAATCACCTGAACAATATCCTCCTCAACTAGAAGTTGAACCTTTTGGGGAACCATTTTGCTGCTCTTGTCATCTCCAAATCCAAGCCTACCGTGTTCACCTCTTCCCCAACCATATACCTGTGAAGAAAGTAGAAAAACAGCGTAAAAAGGCTTCAGACTGCATAAAATCAAAATATCAGTTAAACTAATATATTAATCTTCTCTCATTAGTGGCTATGGACCAGATCAGATGTCCTGAGTGGGTAACTGTATTGCTGCTTCAGACTTTATCACTGTCTCGGAACTTTTTTTTTCCGATTTTTTGACTGTGTAAGTGGATCCCAACAGCACTCACATCTCCACTGATCTCGACAGAAGGTAAAAAAAAAGGATTTAATTGTTTAAGCACAAATTATGGGCAGAACATGAAGGGGTCTTTAAGCAATTCGATGTCAATGGTCACAAAAAGAAGATATATGTTTTTGAGTGGGGATATATAATGGGCAGGTTAAGCCACACCACCTTCTGGTATGATAAACGAGGTAGATTCCAAGAGCAACAGAGTAATGGACCTTTAAAAAATTCATCGAACAGAACACAACAGACATTAATTTCAAGGAGGCTTGGAGAATTTAGGAGGTTTTGGTGTTCTACATTGACAAAATTAGGTTAATAAATAAAATATTCTGAGGCGGCTCGGGGTAAAAAAAACTAATGTGGTTCTGTCAAATAAACGTCTATACATATCAGTGAGGAAAAAAACACTCGCACCCGGCACACCTTTTTCTTGTTTATTTCTTACAAAGGTAAATTACATGTATACTTTGACAATGGAGTTAATGACTGTTGACGGACAGGGAGCAAAGTGGAAGAAAGTATAAATATGCAAGTGACAAGTTTGCAAGTTCTAAAATTAGAAGTGATTTTCAGCCATAATCAAGGATGCAAACTTCAAGAGCTCCAAAAGAGAATGTGACTATATAGAGGCCACGATAAGCACGCAACTGAAGGATGCTGTCAGCTAAATGGAGTGGCGAAAAAGACACACCAAATACACATTAGTTTTAACTTTTGGTACACTTAAATTTTTAAAAATGGACTTAGCTCCTACAGTTAACCCTCATATCCCCTTCAAAGGGCGAAGTAAGAATTTCACTAGGCAAAACATATCTGGGCAACGCCATGATAACAATGAGTGTGCTTATGGCATCCTTTTGAAAACGATTGTGAGGTGCAAAACTAGCAATACCTCTCCTTCATCTGTTAATGCGGTAGAATGCCATCCTCCAGCAGCAATATCAACCTGGACATGTTAAAGAACCAGAAACCTTTAAACATTTGCAAACAGTAAAATTTATGTGAGCTTACAAACAGCTAAGTAGTTACATGTAAATATATAGTCAATATTTTCTGGAGCATCAATATAAAATATTTTGTAATACAAGAATGGCCAATAAAGAAATTAGGAGAAAGAAATTTTCTGGAGCATCAATATCAAATAATTTGTAATACAAGAATGGCCAATAAAGAAATTAGGAAAATGAACTGAGTTGATGGTGATGGCAATACTAACCAAAGTAAGGTCAGATAAACCATGAACAGGAATAGGTTGTGATCTTGGCTGTGTATCTCCAGTTCCAAGCTGCCCATATTCATTATTACCCCATGCCCATAAACTTCCATCCTCAAGCAGAGCCAAGTTATGAAAAGCCCCAACTGCAATTAGCTTCACTCTTTCAAGACCTTGTACTCTTACAGGGGTGGAAATTTGCTTTCTGAAAAGTCATGGATAAATTAAAAAACAAGGTCGATCAATCGCTTAATCATCATGAACACTAATAAAAAATTAGTCAAGAGATAATCAGGAATATTAGTTATAAATCAAAGAACATATAGAAAATAATGGTGTACATGTCCCCCGGAGGCCATGGCTGACCCCACGTCCATACATGTCCTTCATGTGTAAGCACCACGGAGTGTGTGCCTCCAGCAGCAACCTGTAACATCAGTAGTTCAGGAAATGTTAGCGGAAGTTTGAACCAAAAGATTTCTTTATCTTCTATGTATATTGTAGGACAACCATTAAACACTCTTTGGTATTCATTTATCCCCAAGACTTTAGGGCATTAGCATCCCTTGTTACCACGAAATAGGGAATAAAGCTTGAAACTAATTGACTTGTTTTAAATTACACAGAGGAGAAAAGTTTAAAAATATAATTAAGTTCAGAGTCTTCGTTTGCACTTGAACATTTAGAAGAGTTGTAATTTCTGAAAACTTAATATATTATTTTTAAAATAAATTCTATTCATACTATCCGTATGAACTATAAACGAGGGAATCAAGAAAAATTTGTTCTCAGATTGGAATTTGGGAAACAGGTACAATTTTAATGTGTATACTACGTGTGTCATCCGTTTACTAAAGAGCATCTACTATAATGCAAAAATTAACAGATAGACATTAATTAATATTATTATGATGTCCGTGTATTTTATTTATTTTATTTTTGTTGTGGGGGGGGGGGGGGGGGGGGGCACGAAAAGGTAAGGGCAAATTAATTACTCGTAGATTTTATTTTCTGCTATATGATGACTGATTTTACACAAGAATAAAATAATAACTTCCAAGCATATATTAGAGAATCCGGAGTTACCCTAGTGACAAAGGCTCCCCCCCCCCCCGACAGGGCCACGGGTTAAAATTCTCATTCTCCATTCCTTTATACTTACAAGTTATAATATTGATATATTTAAAAATACATATAATTTACCAAAAAAAACATTACTATGATATATGAAAAACACACCTGCCGAACTGAAAGCTTGGGAGCACATCGCTGAGGAATCACAATATCCCTCCTTAAAGGCTTAGATGAATCATCTTTCCTCTCAGGTTCTTCACCACACTGCCCATACTCATTTCCACCTGCATCGATATACTTCACACCCTCATGATAAAGAATTAAGTAATTAACCATAACCAAAAATATCCCTACTTAATATGGACAGAGAATTAGCAATAATATACATATACCATATGACTGACAGTTAAGTTGATATAAAAGTAGCATATGCATCCTCAAATATCAGAAAGTACATAAGGTGCTTGGAAACTCAATACTTATAGCACCATTTTCTATCGAAAAGGTTAAAATCAGTAAAAAAAAAAAATTAGCCTTGAGGCAAAATATTCAACATCGTCGACTAAAAGTATAAGATTTGATTAAAACACAAAACATTTAAATGACCAAATCCTAAATTAAAGAATGTACAAAATTAATAACTGTATTCCTGTCTTGTGCTCCCTGCATAAGCAACCAACTATAGATAGATAAAAAGTAGTAAACGAGTAAGCTACCCCAAGCATAAGCACGGCCCTGATCGTCAACAGCCAGACAATGCCATCCACCAATAGCTGCCTGAAACCAAGAACTCTCGTTAATCTAATGCCATAAATCATTTCTTGAACTAGGGAATATAGTATTATACACATACCTGGACAATTTTGACATTAGAAAGAGCTTTGACTTGACTAGGTATGTTCTCAGTTTTAGTATCAGGAGGGTGACCTAATGTTCCTCTTTGATTCCAACCCCAAGTGAACAACTAAATTAAACAAACATCATATATAGAGAAATAAGACACAAATAAAAAAAAAAGTAGAATCAAGAATACAAAAAAGAATTGAAAATAGTAAAAGATAAGATCAAGAACGGAGAGTGAGGGGAAGAGAGAGAGAGAGAGTGAGGGAGAGAGAGAGAGAGGGAGAGAGAGAGAGAGAGAGGAAGAGAGAGAGAGAGAGAGAGAGAGAGAGAGAGAGAGAGAGAGAGAGAGAGAGAGAGAGAGGGGGGAGAGAGAGAGAGAGAGAGGGGGGAGAGAGAGAGAGAGAGAGGGGGAGAGAGAGAGAGAGAGAGAGAGAGAGAGAGAGAGAGAGGGAGGGAGACCTTGCCATCTTGACAAATAGCAAGAGAGTTTCGACTACCAGCAACAACAGAACGAACATTTTTAGAGTTGAGAGATTTGATTGAGCAAACCCATTCTTTTTCTTCGTTATTACCACTTCCTAGCTGCCCATCTTCTCCTGAACCCCTGATGAGACCATAATAAACAAAGTTCTTTTATAAGTACTTAAAGTAGAACAGACTGAACAGTGTGTTTATTTGTGTATATATGTGTGTAGGTACAAAAGGGAGACATACCATGCGATAACGGTGGTGTCGGAAGCCATCGATGAAAGAAAGAAAGAGGGTTGAAGACAATTGAAGAGGTTGTGGAGGCTGTGGAGGTTTATGTTAACTGTTAAAACTCATTTTACTACCCAAGTTTTACTCTTCCTTTTTTTTCTTTTCTGCATTTTGTCACTTTATATTTCAGGGAAATAAATAAGCATAATTAAATTATTTATATTTTATATCGAGTAGTGATCATTGTCTTAATAAACTTTTCAAAAAAAAATACAAATAACGAAAAATAAACATAAGAATTTTGAACGCATATATGTTTTTGTGAAATAAATATGAAAATTATTTACTATTATGAGTAAATCACAAATTTTCATGTTCTGTACTAAAATTATAAAAAAATCTTAATTCGATTTTTCTGACACAGAGAATTATTTACCAAGGAATACTGTGCAATTGTTTTTTTTTCCTGAAGCATTTCTCCTCTAAAAAAACCACCCTTCATTTAACATAATTTTGACTGAATTAAGAGAAATGACATATTGGTATCAAATGTACGCAAGAAAAATGAAAAATGCTAAATGCTATCCCAAAAATTGTTTTCAAATACTTATGTGTCATATTTAAAAGAATAACTTTTTTAATAATAATACAAAACTCCGCGTGCATAAGTATTCATCCGTTATATATCATATCACATTATTTTATAAAAAAATTTAGAACAAATTTCGAATAACCATCCCTAATCAAGTAAAATTTCCAGTCAGTCTGTAAGACTGTATCAATATGTGGGCATCCAAGTTGGAGGATTAGTGCGTATCTGGTTCGACAAAACACTCCAAATCCAAATCCCCCATTTTGGCCTCTTTTATTCTTACTTTCTACGTGCAAAAATCCATTCTAATATTTTTAGGAAAAATATTAATCGGATTATTAAAGCTCTTAATCGGATTACTGTATTAGTAAAGTAGGAAAAAAGCTCTAAATCGGATTGCAGTTATTTGACATTATTAGATTTTTAGAACTGCATCCTCTTCCAGACTTGCACATACTTATCTCAAAATCTTTTAATAATTGAGGTTTGATACTACATTATTGCTCTTTTTTATTTTTATTGGAAACCTTTACAACTGGCTGGAATGAAAGCTGCTTGGATATCACACATTTGCCTATCTTTGGATGATCTGAAGGGCCACTGAACTTGGTGGAGGTTCAACTACTAAAAGTAAGCAGCACAAAACCAGAATGAACAGAGAGAAAAACAGAATTGATTTGCAAGGACCAACATTTCTTCTAACAACTGCAATTCGGTCTTCACCATTTTTTGACGATGCATTTTTCATCTGCACAACTGGACAAGTTAGATATCCATATGCAATGCCCGTAAATGCTGCTCCCAAGTGTGTCCTGCATTGCAGAACACAGTAATCATAAGGACTTCGTTATTACAAGTTCTACATAAATATGAGGGCAATGCCTACATCCGCAGTTTTTGTATATGATCAAGAACTACTCTGTGTGGCACCAAATTACAAAGAAAAACAAATCTGCGTGCCACTTTTTCTTTTTTTGTAAAATGTAAATGAAATAAAAAGGGAATATCCCAGGGGCTGATCCAAAATTATCTTGGGAGCACAAATTTTATGGGAGGGCGCCCCTAAATTTTTTTGAAAAATTAAATGACCTAAACAAGAACAGAGAATAATCAGGGACGTACAACCTACAACTTTCTTAAATTTCTGTCCAACATACATCATAAATGAATCATAGAACAGCAGATTATGGTTTAAACATAATTTGTTGAAGGTGGTAACTAACCAGTCATCAATTGGTCCAAAGTTGCTCAAAATGCAGCTAAGCGCAGTAGCAATTATTGCCTTCTGAATCATGCTTTCAGAGTTATCCTTACTCAGTGCATCTTGGTTCAAAAGTTGGCAAATAAACCAAGCTCCGAGAATGGCAAAGTCTGGTCCCTGACCATACAAGGTACAAGCATAGTTTTTTGAGATTAAGGTACATAAAAATATATTATACAATACATGATAAAATTAGGTAGTTTGAACATTTCACGCTAGAAGCTAGCAGGATTCAAAATTCATATGTATCCCTACAACTTATCCAAGAGACCAAGACCTCAACAGAAGCCAGATCATTATTTTACAGATATGTTTGATCCTGAATAGGAGATAAAGGCAGAACACAAATGCGAACTTATTAAATATACAACTGAAGTTGCGAGGATGAGACTTCGCCATTAAAAACATAGTTTTCTCATAAAACCGTGATATGATGCTTAGAGTTAGAATGTCATTTTAAGGGCAAAATCCAGTTAACCTGATTACACTTTAGAAGGAGTCAAGCTTAAGTTCTACGAGAGTGGCTCAACCAAACACTGTCAAGTAATCTATTTGTATTAATGCCTTTTTTTATATCATAATGATGTGAGATCTGTCTAAATGCGGGTTATGTGAAACCAAAAGGAAAATACAGCAAACACATGCCCCCATGCTCACCGTCCCACCAACAGTTGGGTCTGCTATGTGAAAAAAGCTAGTTAAATTGCCCGAAAGTCCTCCAAGTACATATAACAAGATAAAAGTGAAAGAACCATATGTTCTACAAACTTGAGGTCCAAAAGTAAACAGCATCCAGCAGCTAAGCGCAATGTGGTGAATTCCCCAGTGCTGTCATTAGAATTTGGCAATCTGATTAGGATTGGGTCAATTATACAAGAAATATGAAAGCTGGTACCAAGAAAAGAACAACCTAGACAAAACGTAGCATGAAACACATAAAAGAATAATTATATATTAAGTTTGTATACAAATTCGTCTTTCTGCCAGGAGCATTTGAATTGACTTCATCATAGACATTTCAAGGCAAACTAGAATTCCATAAACGGACTATGTATGCTTCAATTTTTAGCAAATAAACTAAATATCAAGGTAATTTAGTATATAGATATCTAATGCTAAAATAACAACAGAACAGAACAACGAACCCAGCGTCAATCTTGTACCAGAAACATTGGTGTCACTAGCCTCCACCATTCCCCAATCAATATTAAATCATTAACCTTTGCTCCATATAGTGACGGGAGTGAGAAGAGTTCCAAATCTGAGCTTCTAACTGGAGTGGCTGTTTCAAATAGGAAAACTGCAATGTTTATGGAACACAGAATACCTCTGCATCCAAGAAATTACATATAAACATGAGCAACCTATAAAAGATGACAAAATGAAACAGAACATAACCTACAAAGAAACTTGTGCCGCGCTAAATAGATTACATTAGATAAAGACTGGAGGTGTTATTATATGAACTTTCTGGACCACCCCTATTCACCAACCCCAAATAATTTTTCAGTTTCTCTCTTCCATGTACAGAACCTTGCTTCAAAGTATGACTACTTGTTTCTGTAATTTCAGCATCTGGTGCAGATGCGACGTGGTCTATTGAGTTTGCATCTGAAAAGAAGAAAACGCAAAACATGTTATCTGCCTGCAACAAGATAACTGCTTGGATAATTAAATCACAATGTCAAATATACCATCTCTAGTGATTCCAATTACTGGTGTATGTTTCATAATTCAAATATTTCATGTCTTTTTCTTGTCGCAAATTCATCATAAGGACATTTTTGTTCCCCTATTATACAATGAAAAGGGTCAACGGCTGAAGCATCCTTAAGGATCCAAGATCTCAAAGCTATCATGAGAAATTATAAATGATAATATGGACCATATGCAATACCATTTTATTTTAGGAAAATAATGATGAGTAAGTTGTAGTAAGTGAAGTATATGTCTGAGTATTGTGCTATAAATAAAAGTTTTTTGCAAAAAAATAAAATATAAAAGCTATAAATGATAAACTACCTTTATGGACTTTGCCAAGGTAGCCACCCAAAGACTCCCGCCCCTTCTCAGCTTTGGATAGACCAAAAAGTGCTGCTTGTCCCTCATCCAATTTTCCAAGAAAATCATTCAAAATTGCTAAATCCTTTTCCGCACTGGATTGCCAAGGTCGATCGGGTAACTCTGTTCTTCTGCTGAATAACCTATGCTGATTGACATTATTTCTTAGCTCCCTGAAATAAGTATCCAGCGACCTCAACTGCTTTTTTGTACAACTAAGTTCCATTTTTCGTTTTTCCTCCGCAGAACCATCAGAGCTAAAACTCGAATTGGACGAAGCCTTTTGCATATTATGGATAGATGGTAGACTTATGGTGCGTAAAGGAGTAGATTTTCTCGTATGCTTTAGCTCTTTTAAAACATCCATCCATCTACAAGAATTCTGTACTGCCATACCATCACGGTCCAGTGCAACACGATTGACAATGGAACTCCAAGAAAGTCCCTCTATCTTTTTAACTCCTTTTGAAATTAAAAGGGTTTGGTCTTTACAATGCAGATGATAGCATATTGGTACCACTGCCATGTAGCCCAAGTAGTTCTGAGAAAACAGTAGTTTGTAGAGTCTGACAAATCATTATCACAATAAATAACAACAAAATGACAAGAGGCAAATTCAATCTGACAATTATGTATATTCCCCCGATATTATCATAATCGTGGCAATTCAAGCAGCCTAATTTCAAATACTATCAGAAGTATGTACAAGACATACGATACTGTGAATTGTGATCGTTGTTAATATATTATACAGAACAGCTATGAATCAAAGAATGGTGTCATAATCTTGATCAGGCCAACTCCAAATCTCAAAAATTTCTTGTCGAAAGTGTAGATTACACAGCAAAATCAAGTAAGATTAGAGTATTCAAAATTAAACTACATGCATCACTTAAAAATATTCAGGAATCACAACCATGCATGACAAACTTACATATATGTAAGGATGGAGAGTAGAATGGTAGCCAACAGACGCGGGGAGATAGAGTACTAGAATAGATTAGTTCCATAAATGAATATGTACGAAGTGGCCTTATCCTGACTAAAAGGACAATCAATTTTTCCACTGCCACGTACTTTGAGAATCTCGATATCCGCCCTGTAGCCTTCCCCACTTTGGCATCGCCATTGGCCTCATCATCATGTCCACTCATTTTTTCCTGCATTCAACCGATACCACAAATGATGCTATGTTTCTCTCTTTAATTTTCTGTGGTTGTTTAGTGACTAATTAGGATTATTTTATTTTTCTGAGTTTTTAATTAGTTTGTAATTTTTAAACAAATTAGCACGTTCTTGATGTATTGGTCTTTCGACCCTTTTCGATATAATTTGGGTTATTTATACCTTAGCCATCAAAATTTGACCGATAATACACCATGATCACGGAGCTTGTAAAATAGACATTTTGGGAATTCTATTTTGGGTCGGTGGACACATGGGCCACAATCTGCATGATTTTTTGTGTTGGGGTCCAATCTCCGGATTTGAGATTGGGCTTCCCCTTTGAGCAAAAGAGTTAAATTAATTTTAATTAAATTTTCTTATTCCCTTTTCTCTCTCTCGGGTTATCTCTCGTTATTCCTCTTTTTTTTTTCTCTATCTCTTTGTCTCTCTCTCTCGGTAAAATCAAGTTACAAATTCATGGAAATTGAGCTCGTGCAATCACTACAAGCAACTCAGTACATTGAAGAAGAAGATCTTATTGCCTTTTATCAATGCATGGGGAGAAGCAAAGAAGACTCCGATTTGTCTCCTCTAAAATTCATGGATATGGACACCATCGAGATTTTGTTTTTATGATGCCCGGGAGGAGAAGAACTCCTATGATACCCCCCAAATGATATACCAACGAGAAGATTGTATTTTCCAATAGAGGGTTCAGGTAAGATAAATTTAGTTTATTAGTAAATTAATTCCGTATTGGGTTGATTTTATGATTTACAAAGCTCAAAGATTAAGTTTTTTGTTGTTTAGTATATGTTAATTACGAATGCTCATTCTTGTCGGTCGTAGTCAATGGTGGTTGGACAGATAAGAAGAGGCTAGATTGGAGGATGAAGCAGCTGAATGGGAAAGGGCTTTTCAGGTCAATCAAGTTGTAGACTTGGTCACCTCGGAATACTCCTCCTCTAATGATGATGAAGACACATGAATAAGGAGAGTTGTGATGTTTGGGTTAGCTGCACCAAATGGTGAGTTGGCTTTATTCATTCCCAAAGGTTAGGGTAGGCCTCTAAGGCCTCAACCAGAGGAGAAGAGCCCAAAGAAACAAAAAATAGGGCATGATACAACAAAGGGAAATAGGAAAACGTGAGTTTTAAATTCATCAAATTGTTTATGTAGTTGTTAAGACAATAGTTTATGGTTGGTGGTTTAGAAAAGTTAATATTTTGTTTCGATTAGTACAAGTGGATGAATTTTTAACTTTAATTCGGTTATGGATTGAACTTTAATTTGGTTATGGAAGTTGTTTATGAATTGAACATTTTGGTTGTGATGTTTGTTTTGTGAAACCTCAATTACCATATTACCTTTATTTTAAATTAAAACCCTAAGTAAAATTAAACTTCAATTTCATGAACACCTCAGTTCATATAGTCAAGTAGTAATGAACAAATATAACAAGTATGTAATGCAAACATTTATTTGAAATTAGTCCCAATGAACATTATTTTTTTATTTGATTGTCATGCAAACATTTGAAATAAATTATTAAACTTGGTTAAAAAGTTGTATAAGTAGTGTGCACTACAGTGCATAATTACATATTACAAGTATGCAATCATAGTTTTAGCCTATTTAAACAAGTCACATTAATTGATTGGTTAATTTTTCATGCAGGTGCAAAGAACTAGACATGCATCTGAAGAGTCTACTTGGGAATTTGTTTTTATAGGGGATGTGTCTCTCCTAACTAGCCATATCCTTTCATTTCATTACATAGTTATTATATATTATAGTCTTAACTCATGATTATAACTATTGTCTTTTAATTTTCACATGCCAATCTTATCATACAATCACACGCAAACCCTTCTTTGCTTCATTGAGAAAATGGCAAGTCACTGGACTATTCCCAAACCTGGATTTTGTAAACTAAATGTCCATGGTTGTTACACATGAAAACTATTCAAGAATGGGAACAAGACAGGGGTGGGGCTGTCATTAGAGATGATAATGGGAAGATTGTGAGAATGCTAACAGGAACTCGGCCTGGGTTTTCTGAGAAGAGGAATATGTGTTTTGCTATGATGATGGGCCTGAAGCTTGCATGGAAGGAGCAGAAAGAACTGATCATCATGGAAACAGGTATTGGTTTGCTTTTGAATGTTATCATGGGAAATAGTGTGAAGAATGCAGGTAACAAGGGAAGGTTCTTGAGATTTGATATTAAAAAATGAGACTTGGCTCTCCATGGATACGCTTAATCCGTGAGGCTGATGATGAAGGTCCAGAGATGCTACCATTGGTTGCAAGTGTGGGTATGATTTTCTTGTGTCCTCTCTGTTTTTGACATGTTTTAATTAAATGAGTATATGATATTATGATAGTTTGCTTGCATGTATAGTCTTGAGATTATTAGTGCTTCTTCATGTTCCCCTAAATTAGGTTCTAACATATTTATGTTGTTCATGTTTTGTTTCTATTTATGTTCATTGTCTTGTGTTCAATTAGGTTATAAGGGTCTGTTGTGTTGTATTTCTATGTTTATTTAGGTTACATTTAACTTTTGTTACTCCTACTCTGCATAGTTGGATATGTTAATGTTTGAGTAAGGTATGCTCATATTGTTCTTAATGATAATCATACTTTCTATGTTCATGTTTGAACATATATGTGCTCACTACTTTTGTGCTCCTGATTGGTATTAATTTCGTTTATTGATACAATTTAATTTTTTTTATACTAGTGACAGAGCAGAACAAAGGTCGGGAGATGATACAGATTGAGGAACATGAAAACGAGCATCAAGTGTAGATGTTCCATTTTATGTTAAATTAAGTTGTTTTTATGAACTTGTGCATGTATATGCAGTACATTTGGAAGGTTATCAACTGTTTTTATGAACTGGTTGTGCTTGTTTTGGAAACAAGTTATTTTGTAAATTAATGGTGGTGGGTGCTGCTATGAACATGGAAATCAAGTTCGCTAGTTGAACTCGATTTATATTTTTTATGTTGGATCATGTGTTAATTCTCTTTTATCGTGGATGCTTTCATAATGCTATGAAATCCATTTTAGTTATTTTCTTGAACTACATTTACTAGTTATATTTTATTAAGTGTTGATTCCTTTTAATGTACAAGTTTTTTCAGAAAAAAATCATGTTAATTCATTTGTTGTATCATTTTGTGCTAGAGTACTTGATAAGTACAGAATATCAAACTTGAGTGGTTTATGTGTATGTTGTCATTAAGGTTTGGTTGGACTCTCCGTTGCCGGAGAGTGTACATCACTCTCCAATTTTCCGGCAATGGCATGGTCATTGTGTACAATCATCAAAAGAGGATGGTAGTATTGTCCATTTTCCTAATATATAATGGTTCATGTGTATTTTCGTCTAAACTTGAATGGTCAACCTATAAATAACGCATATAATTTGAATAAACATATTCCAATTTCCAAAGCATTTACAAACGTAATTGATATAATTTTTTGTCATGGTAAACATGAGCATTATATTGAGATTTTTTTAATAATGTAATTGACATGAATCGATATCTCAAATTTTGGTTTAACAATTATTATTAAACCGGAACTACTCATAAATTAAAGAGAATTTTTTTTACCAATTTTTACATAGAGAATCCCATCTAAAACATAAAACCCAATTATACTATTAATCAAATACACTTTTTAGTTTTTAAATATAATTCCACAATTAATCAAATACTTTTTTATATTAGATCTAACTATTCTCATATATCATTTAAGATCTGACGATCTTTATTAATTTTATTGTACAATAGTCTTGAATAAGATTTTTTTACGATTATTATATATAAGGATATAATTTATTCGATCGAGATTTGACAAATAACATTATTTACAGAAATACTAATAGTCATTGTTTTCACAAAATTGTTGTATTAATTTCTCATGACTGTACTTTTCAACACACAAATTCCCTCAGTCATCTCCCCTTGCTAGACAATTTGAAGTAGGAGGTTGCTTAAGACTTATAATATTAGTATCTTATAACCATGCAATGCATGATTTTTTTAAATATTTATAATTATATTAATTTGCATTTTTTAAATAATTTTATGTTATTAGTTTTTAGACTTTTATTACATTTCACACGCTTAATACATTACTTATGTTGTATTTTGAGTTGTAAACATAAGATTTAAACGATTTTACAGCCCACAAAACTCACAAATAATTTTTAACTTTGTGATGGTTTAACAATTTTTTTCCCAATTAAAACTACCCCGAAACTAAAGAAAAAATAAAATGACAAATTTTAACAATAGTTCTATTCAACTTAGAAAAAGAATTAAAATAAAGAAAACCTACTCAACTTAAAATTAAAGTATAAACCTACAATCAAATAAACATATTTAACTTAGAATTCAAACTTACGAATTTTATATTGAGAATTCTAGCCAACTTAGAAAACCTACTCATATTTAATTTATATTATTAAAATAATATTTTTAATATTAGATCTAATGATTCTCATTCATCTATTTTAAGATCAACGGTGTTTATTGATTTGGTAATACATGATCAAAGTTTTAGATAAGATTTTTCTTATGCTTATTATATATAAGGATTTAATTATTTATACAACCAATTAGATAAGACTTAATTGCACTTTAGTGGCTCAAACTATAATTTTTTGGCAGAAAAATGGCCGAATTATTAATTTAGCCACTTTAGTGGCCGAACAATTTATTTTTTAACACTTTATTGCATTCCGTCATGTCAGTTGGACGGCGTTACAGTGTGAAAGGGGTATTTTTGTCAGTTTACTTTTCAACGGTTATGTATACATATAGCTGCATATATATAACTCCATATCAGTCCATTAGTAATTTATTCCCACAATCATACAAATCCTCTCAATTTATCATGACATATCAGTGTTTTTGTGAAAGATGGGCTGTAGAGAGGACTGGCATTTCTGCTCTGCTCAGCAATTTCTTTATTTAATTTGCAAGCCCTTTTGAAAATTAAAACAATCTATATATTTTTTACTATAACCATTGAACAAGTCTGCAAGGATCAGTTCAAGATTTCATCAGAGTTATGAGCCGTCTTGCCTTGTGAAAACAGCTTTTTCTTTTACCTTGTGGACATCTTTTACCACCAGAGACCATGTTTTTGATCCCCTAGAGGTGGTTCCTCCTTCATGTTCATTGCCTTGTGAATTTTTAGCCCCTGAGACTCCCTCTGTGTCTTTGTTATTGTCTGCAAAAATTCGTTCTGCCCTAATGTCAAACACCTTGGGGGCAACTAAAATCTTTTCGTTTTCTGTCTCTCCAGCAACTTTAACATTTCCATTCAAATCACCCTCAGTTTCAACCCTCTTAGAAACATTTTCCTTGAATCCACCATCAGTTTCAACCCTATTAGAAAAGATTGGAAGCCCAAAGTCATCTCGGCCTGCATTTCCTGTAACTTCTTCCTAATCACTATGAATTCCTCCCTTTCATTCATATTTATAGTAAAAGCTGCTTTAGCGACGCAGTTTACAGTGTCCCTCTACAAACATTATTTCTTCGTCATCACTTACTGCCACAGGGATGCCTCCCAAAGCACTTGGTATTACTGTCTCTCCAGTCTCCATAGAAATCCCCTTTTTTGAACTATCTTGACCACAAACCCCCGTGGACTTCACATTACAATCTCAACCTTCTTTTTTGGCTCAACTTCCTCAGGAATTGCCCTGCTAATAGGGGATAGGAAGGTTATTGACGGAGAAGGCAAAAAAAATTATGCTAATAGGGGATGATGCAGAATCTGTAGTTAGTGTTACCAGTAGTAGAAATGGTCATGGAAATGTGAAAATTGATGACAGAAGACTCGGATATAGAGAAGGGGAGAAATAGGGTTTGGTTTGGGGTGAAAGTGACAGAAGGGGGAAGAAATGGAGGTGTCTATCAATAATTGAAGTGGTTTTATATTAAAAACTTATCAATTTACCTATATACCCTCGATGATATTTTACAAATGCTGAGAACTCAAACGCCGTCTAAACTGACATGACGGAATGCAATAAAGTGTTAAAAAATAAATTGTTCGGCCACTAAAGTGGCTAAATTAATAATTCGGCCATTTTTCTGCCAAAAAATTATAGTTCGAGCCACTAAAGTGCAATTAAGTCATTAGATAATGACATGTGAATCATGGTAACTTTTATGAACATTTTATAACGATCCCCTAGCATTTTTTATTTATGTATTATGAGCGGATAAAAGCGCATTCGTCAACTCAACTTATAACTGATATTATAATAAGTTGAAATTTTCTTCAAAAAAAAAAGTTGAAATTAATACAATGATAAGTTAAAAGTTAGAGGCAACAGACTTTTACCCTGAACTATTAACTAATCTAATCTGTAGTATCAAACTTTTTGTATGATACAATCCGTATGATGATAAAATAGAAATTAATATAATTACAATTAATAGCACTAATGTTTCAAATTTTAGTTTATCTAATTTCGCTTGCATTGTTTTTTTTGTTGCGTATGGAACAAATTTGGTACAATGACTCCCCAAGCAGGGATGTTCCGGGGTCAAGAAGAAATATAATTTGTCATCATTAGAAAATCATCATAGTCCATCATACATGGTATAATAGTAGTCCTGTATGAAATTTGCCTATAAGCAAGGCCGCAAGAACCTCCAAGGCTATAATAGACTATGCGAAGTTAATAGAAATTTTGATAAGTTTATGGCCGAAGCTAAAACACCAACACTATTGATATCTTTAAACCAATATTATGTTGATAAGTTTGGAGTTATAAGAATTATTGAAATTATAAATATTATATAAATAATATTATTAGTGGAAATTTAAAAAATATATTTAATATATCGTTGATGAGAATCGATCCTGAGACCTATGGTAGTACACCCTTATTATCCATTTTACTCTTATTACATCAATCAATACTATTATATAATATACGAAACATTAAAAGTTTGGTTGGTCGGCATGGTACGTTGTGATTTTACTTAATTGTCCTTAACTGTATTTCGTGTTTTTACTTAATTAACCTTACTTATTTATAGAAATATATTATTAAATAATAATATTACCTATTTATAACCAATTATCCTTTTTCCCTAAAATACATTATTTTTTCTAACAAATTCTCCCTACTTTTTCAAACATTGCAATTACCCTTTTTAAACTAAAACATGTCAGTTTTTCTATTTTTCCCTACTAAAACCCCTCATTTTTCAAAAATAATACGGACAAACCTTTAGTTATTTATTTTTAAACCTATAATATTATAATTATTTTTTAAAAGTTTACCTATTTTAACATGTCTACTTATTCTTCTTAACAAATGCAATCATTAAGCATATTAAAATATAAATAATCAAATACCTATTTATAACCAATTACTCTAAAACACATTATAGATTTTTTCTAACAAAGTCCCTTCTTTTCTAAATATATCACTGAAAATTGTCTTTCTCAATTTACTTTTTCTATTTTTCTGACTAAAATTCATTTTTTTTTCCCGAAAATATCATAGGTTTGGAAACCCTTTACTTATTTATTTTAAAACGAATTTAAATACTTTTAATTATTAAATTTTAAAACCTCGTTTTCCAAAAATATCACAGGCATTTAGCTTTTAAACTAAATATATGTTACATTTTTTATTTTTTCTTACTAAAACTCCTCATTTTTCAAAAATATAACGGACAAACCCTTACTTATTTATTTTAAAATCTGTTTTAATGTTTTTAATTAATTAAAAGTATTTAGTTATTTTAACATGCCTACTTATTTTTTTAACAAATACAATTAATAAAACATTAAAAATATAATAATAAAATAATAATTAACAATCCGTGCATCGCACGGGTTTTAAGCTAGTAATAGTATATAATTAGTTTGTTATATATTTAGATTTTTTAACAACGAGAAAACGGGTAATTGAGAGAAAACATGTTAAACGTTGTTGGGTATATTATGTATTTTAAAATAAAAGTTAAAATATGAATTTGAAGAAAATTAAAAATGGTTATAAATATACTAATATTTGATATAATATTTAAATTATGAAAAATATTAACCAATTAATCAATTTAATCTTTTCAATATTTTTTCAAAATTTCAGTAAATGATCAAGATGAAACGGAGAATTTAAAAGAAACTTTAATTTTATGTTAGAAATATTATTGTATCTAAAAACATATTTTGTAAAACAATTTAGAGAAATTATTATAAAGCCGTTGCGAAGCGCGACTTAGCAAACTAGTTATAAATATAATTGAATTAATAAAATTAAGAAAATAATTTAAATTAAAAAACCAAAATTTAATTTCTGAAATTGACAAAAAGAGAATTAAAAATCTTTTGCACCGCTAAGGGTGACATGTATAGGTTAAGGTTATTTTGGTCTATAAAAAATTTAGGGTGTGCGAGAATAAGTTTGGGATGCGCACGTATGACCGCCGAAACAAAACAAAATTGAGCTAGGCGCCCACATTCAAATTTTTTGTTTCCGCCAAATAAAATAAAAGATTTCATTTTCTCCCGCCGCTTGGCAACACAAATTCACATATATAAACCCAAACAAACAGGAGCTTACATTACATTACATAGCCGCTGTAAGAACTCAGAGCATTTTCATTACACAACCTCAAATTCTCACCAATTCAATGGCTGTCAGTGCAACTTCCACCGCTGTCTCGAACCAGAACAACCCGCAAAGCGATACGAAGCAGAGAACAACGAACCCCGGTGTTCGCATAATCAATGGCAAGATTTATGATT
Source organism: Heracleum sosnowskyi (assembly GCA_030848705.1). Lineage (NCBI taxonomy): Eukaryota > Viridiplantae > Streptophyta > Magnoliopsida > Apiales > Apiaceae > Heracleum > Heracleum sosnowskyi. The sequence goes on from CM061245.1 coordinate 103,713,746, forward strand.
CGGAGAATGGGAAATCATGTCACCAGGTATATTTATTAGTTATAAATTATAAACCCTAGAATTTTATTAGATTTATGTTTTTTTTTCGGAATTATATAGTTTTGTTTGTGCCCCAACATTTTTGTAAAATTTGATTTGATTTTTGGCGATTAGATTCGAATGATTTTATGAATCCGAGATTGACCTAAATTAAGATCTGAATTGTTTTATTTTGTTTGCGGCGTTACATTTTAGTGAATGTTTCTGGAATTTGATTTGATGTTTGGTGATAGATTCGAGTGATTTTAATGATATAATGTTGACTAAAATTAAGATCTGATTTATGTTAATAGTTGGTTTGTTCCGTAACATTTTAGTGAATGTTGCTAAAATTTAATGTGATGCTTGGTGATAGATTCAAATGTTTTGATGAATTTCGAGGTTGACCCAAAATTAACCCAAATTAAGATATGAATTGTGTTATTTGGTTTTGTGTGGTTACATTGGAGCGAATGTTTGTTAAATTTTATTTGATGTTTAGCGATGGATTCAAATGATTTGTTGAATTTAAGGTTGATCTAAATTCTAAAGTAAGATCTTTATTCATATATATAAACACTTGATATAATGCTTGAAATTAGAAACAAGGCTCAGCTGAGTTTAGTATTTGTATGAAACTACCTCCTTGATGAATTTGGGGTTATTAGTAAGGTTGATTGAACACATGTTTTAATTTTCTTTGTTGGAATGTCCAATTGTAGCTTAATGAATAAATTACTATGTCAAACATATAGATAATGCGTTAGTTTCAATATCATAACATAGCAAATTTTAATTTGCTGCCATAATTGGAGAGATTTTCAAGTTCAAGGTCATCTGATTGTTTTCAAATTCCAATTTTTGATAATAACATTTACCTATATTGTTGGTTCCTAATATGTTATCTTTCAATGTTTAAAGTGTCGTCAAAAAACAAGGAGTTTTGCTGCGTCTTGCAAAAATCAGAAGAACGACAAGCCTTGCTCAAAGTCATTTTGCCATACATGTCTCTGGAATAGGTTGGATTTCAATGAACTATTTTAAGTTGCAAATACAGATTTCTTAGTCTAAGTTCTTACTTTAGTGCTCATTATATATCTGACCTGAACAGATATGGAGAGAAGGCAGAGGCGGTTGATGTGTTGGAGGACTGGAGTTGTCCGAAGTGCAGAGGCATCTGCAACTGCAGTTACTGCAGGTATGTTTTATTTTTTATAATCTTGCATTGTAAGTATTCTTTGATGAATCTGACAATACCCTCTCTTGTTATCCCATAGGAAAAAACAAGGTCACGAACCTACTGGCATACTGAGCCATAGAGCCAAGGCTACAGGGTATTCCTCTGTTTCTGAACTGCTGCATGCCAATGGTCCTGAAAATTTTGGTCTTACTAAGAATGTAAAAGATACTGGTGCTTCTCCTAAAAAGCCGAGTGCTTCTGACAAAGTATGATTGTGTAAATATTTTAATACTATGATATTGAATTTATAACTATATGTTGCTTTAATGTTTATGCCATGTATATTTCTGGACAGAAGATTGCTTCACCAAGAATGAAAGGAAAGGAAAATTTAGTCGATGGAAGGGCAGATATGAATCTGGAATCTTTGACTCCTTCGAAGTCAAAGGAATTAAAAAAGATGCAAGGTGTAACTTTGGAAAATGACAGTTTGTCTAAGTGTAGAACTTGTCCTAATAAAAAGTCTAAGAAAACGAAGCAGGGAACATCGAAGCCAGTGCTTGCTGGTCAGAAGGAGGCTGCTGCTTTGAAAGGGTGTAGTTCTGGTGCCTCACTTGAGAATAGGTTTAACAAATCTCGAGTGTTAACCATGAGCAATCATATTGATGAAAAACCAAATGGAAAAGTTGATGATCTTAAAGTGGGAGATGGTTGCACAATGAATGTTTCTACTGAAGTACAAGCTGAAGCTTTTAGAAACAAAAAGAGAAATGCGGATGAGGACATTGAAGAACCAGCCAATAAAAAAACAAAGAAACAAGAAAAACAAGATATAGGCGGGGCTTATATCAAGGGTAACATAAAGGGGTCGCGATCTTGGAGCCGTGATGTTGGTTTTGATATTCCATTGCCTCATGGAACAGAATTAATAACTATTGGTGATGTTGAATTGCCACCAGAAGATGTTGGCAATGCCTTGCAATTCTTAGAATTCTGTGCGGCATTTGGAAAGGTACCTGAAGTTCTGTTTTCTGTATACATATTATTTTTGTTTGATCTCCTTTTTTGAATTAATTTTCCAACTTAAAATTCATGATCCTGAATCATAGACTCAGAAGCGTTTTCCTGTTATTAAATATCTTATCTTAGCTAATTAAGTTATTATCTTCACTCTTCTTTTATTCTGTTTGCACATAGTTTCAATAATTTCATATTGACATTGCTTTACTCTTCTTCATGTTGACATTGCTTTAGTTAAGGCAATGGACATGTGCTTTGACATTTTTGTTTGTAAATGGAAAAATTTATTTTTGCTGTGAATAAATATGTTTTGGTAGACTCTGAATATGAAGAAAGGACAATCAAATACCATACTTCGAGAGTTAGTGAATGGACAGACTAGGACACTTCGGAGATCAGAGCAGCACTCCCCTCTTGTCCACTTCCACATACAACTGTTGTCGTTGTTGCAGGAGTCTGATTCAAGGTACCACTTTACATTTGTGTTTACTGGTTTTCGTCAATAACTGTTTTTCTTCATGGATATGTTACCTTTTGAATATTCTTTTACAGGCCTCAAAAAATAAGTCCATCCCGTGGAAGAAATTATTGGTTGCTTGCTTTGAAGAATTGTTTATCTGAATCGGCAAATGCAATAGATTCACTACCCATTGACTGTCTAGATCGTGAAACTGGTGGATACCATACTCTAGATTCCTCCACAAAGCTCAGAATAGTAATTTTTTTATGTGATGAAGTCCTTGAAACTGAGTAAGTGTAATCTTTGATTTGCCACTTCACATTTAAATTTAATGTTTCCCTTGCCTTTCATAGCTTACTATGTTACTTTCTTTCAGAAGAATAAGGGCTTGGATAAACAAGCAGGAAGAAAAGCTTGTTCAAAAAGCAAAACAAGCAAAGGAAAAAGTTCTTGCAGCAAAAGATAAGGTAACTAATATATTGTGAATCACCTGTGTTTTGGTCCTGTGCACTGAATACCACTTCAAATGTCTTCGTACTTGCAGGAGAAGAGCTTGAAACAGAAAGTGATGAATGAACTTGCAGAAGCAGTTATTGCTAGGGATGGTGCTCCACTTTCAATCTCTGAGCATGATGAGATAGTCAGTCAAATTGAATTTGAAGCAGCTCAAGCTCATAAGGAGATGCTTGAGTCAATGAACATGGTACCTAAAGGTATGTTTATTATTTCTACAAACTATCAGAGTTTAAACTTAGTATGCTTCATCAATTTCCCGTTTAAACTGATAGTATGGCCAAATGTAATGATAACTATCTAGCTTATATAATTATCATCTGGATAAGGTCTATTCCTCCTAACCAGTTGTGCTTGCATCATTTGCTGTGTGTTTTGGGGGGAAAACTATGACATAGGACTTGGACATTGGTTTTTTAGTTCCATTTTGTTATCATAGGTCCAACAATTACAACACCTGCTTCTGGTACCTAATTGTTTCCATCTTTAGGAAAATATAAATACTGGTATCCAAATTAAAAATTTGAAAATACTGATACCGAAATTGAAACTCCGGATTTCTGTCTTATACAATCTTAGATGAGCAACATTAACCGTTTTCTCTAACTTCAGAATGCCTCTAAAGTTAGAGCTATAAAAATGTATTAAATGAGAGAAACACTGTACTGCAAAATGCGTAAAAAATGCCGGATCACAACTCGGAAAACTGTTGCCAACTTATCTTCTGGGTAAAGTTTGTAATGACTAATGGGTCAGCTATCTTTCTTTTACTTTTTCTTTAAGGTTTACATTTGTTTTTAGTTTTTTTGTTTTTGTAACCATATATTTTCTCCATGTAGCTAAAGAAAGATCTCAAGCTGTTAGAACACGGCCAATTCTAGTAGATATTGACGGGCGTGCCTTTTGGAGGTTAAATTGTTATTCTGAAGAATCTAGTATCCTTGCTCAAGGTGAATTTTGATGCATATTATCTTAATGCTGTTCAGGATTGAATTTGAGACTGTAACATAAAATTTCCTTTAATGTACAGAAATAGGGAATGGGGATGATTTAATTGTCTTTGGTGAGAAATGGATAACCTTCGATGATGAGCAGCAGAAGGTGGTTGAGAGGCATATTTCTTTCCGGTGAGTACCGAGTACACAATTAATCAATCAATTGCTAGTCTCGTGGACTTTTTCCAGTGATTAACTTGCATAAACTCTAGCCTATTTTTTTTAAATTTTCTAGTCTTAAACGACAACTTGTAGTTACATTGTATAGATCTTAATTTTTATTGGGGTCCTTTTTGAAGGGATAGAATGGTAAGAGCTCGACCAGTTGCTGAGGTAGTTCCATCTGAGACCGATGTTTAGTCTTTACACATTGTATGCATTGCCACCACTTCCAGTAAAGTTAAGGTAATATATAAATATATATTGGTGTGAGCTCATGGTTATGTATAATTGTATACCATGATTAATTCATTTTGGCAAGACCAACTCCAAAGTTCACTGTTTTTGTTTATTTGCAGAGTGGGGTGAAAAATTGTTGTAGATTTGTGAAGCTTCAGAAGGCCTCCAGAAGCTACAATGTACAAGTATTATCAGACTTATTTGCAGCCGTGCTGTAACTCTGTATTCTATATTAAGAAACTCAAAATAGGATAGGTTTTGAGGGAAAATAGCTGCTGCTATACTCATGTTTATAAAAACTCAAATCATTTATGTTGTAATGAGAAATTGCAAACCTTTTGATGATAGAAAAATTCTTTTTAGAAGCATAACGGAAGCTGTAGTAGAATTTCTTTTTTGGTTACTCAGAATTATGATTAAGAAATTTGTAGTCGAATCAAATGACTACTAAGATTTACATTCCTTTCCCAGTTGAAAATTAGTTAAGGTTAATAGATTGCACATTTGCTGCACTTAATAGAGTTTGCAATTTAAGGAATACATGCATGCGTGCGTGAAGACTAGAGATAAAAATGGAATTATTTGTTTTAGACAACTGGTACAAGAAGTCTAAAACACCATATAGGTTTAGTTGTTTTTACACAAACTAACAAGGTAAAGGGATTAGATTCTTCTTCTTCTTCTTCTTCTGCTTTATTGGTATGTGTTCAAACTCTACAACTCTTCATTGGACAGCACCCAATGCTGCTCTTTCTTTGTTGACGTGTTTGATTGTTTTCCACCCGTTTCTTCTCTTTCACCCTCATACTCTTTGCAAAAGACACCGTCTTGGTGATGCCCTCATAAAAGGGCTATATTAACATTGGTCTTCTCTTCCTCATTTAATTTTTTGAGATGACACTCTCCTCCATCAGTATGACCCAATCTCCAACAGAAGCAGAAGTTAGGCTCCTTCACATTTCTGGTACATTTATGTACCAGAAATGTAGAAATGGTACAGCCAAGTTGAACTTTTTAAAAATGGTACAGGGCGCCACTTGCGATCCCAGAAAAATTCTGCCACCTCAGGTGGCGACCCCCTTATTTTAACCACACTTTTACCAAGTGAATCACACGGAAAGAAGAAAGGAAAAATGAAAAAAATAAAATAAAAAGGGGGTCACCACATGAGGTGGTGAATTTTGGCAGGGGTCGCCACCTCAGGTGACGCCCTACACCATTTTTGAACACCTAAACACAGGTGTACCATTCATTTCTGCACAATTGATACATAAGTGTACCATAAATATGAAGGAGCTCACAAGTTACCAAGCCGTTCATACTTAACACTAATTCACTTTGTTGATGAGGAACTAGTGGCAATTTTACGACCTCTACACAAAGGTTTATCAATCTCAGTCATAATTTTCATTCTCATGAATTCCTCCCAACCCAAGCATCCTACACATCTGATTCTATCAGAATCCAGAAAACCTCAAATATTTATGAAACCTGAATCATTAATGTTGCAATGACAAATTGCAAATCTTTTGATGATAAAAGAGTTCTTTTTATAGAAGTATACCGGAAACTGTGGAAGAAACACTTTTTTTTGGTTATCAAAGAATATGATTAAGAAATTCGAGGTCGAATCGAATGACTAGGTGCCTACTATGATTTACATTCTTTTTCCCAGTTGAAAAACATGGTTAAGCTTAAGAGATTGCACTTATTATTACAGTTCACAGTTTAAGGAATACATGCAGCGCGTGCTTAAAAAATAGAGATAAAAATGGAATAATTGGTTTTAGATTTTTGGTACAAGAAATCCGAAACACAACCTAGGGAGAGTTAATTGATCAGTGTTTTCAATTTCAAACATGTCTGAATCTCTGAACGCACTGGCACTGGAATCACTACCTACTGATTGTCTCAAGAATGAAACTGGTGGATACAGTACTTTAGATCCCTCAACAATACTCAGAATATTAAATATTTTTAGGCGATGAAGTCCTTGAAACTGCGGAAGCATAATCTTTGATTCCTTCAATTACAATACGAGTTTGCTATTTTCCACACTGTTTTTTTTAATGTTACTTTTTTTCAGAAGAATACGGGATTGGATTACTGTTCAGGAAATAAGATTTGCTGTAAAAGCCAAACAAGCAAAGGATAGAGTTGTTCCTGCAAAAGACAAGGTAGCTAATACATTCTGAATCACCTGTTTTGGTCTTTTGAAACATCTTGGCTAATTCAATGGCTGTAAGTTCAAGCTCTAGCGCCGCACCAGACCAGAACAAATCGCAGAACAGAATGAAGCAGCAAACAACAATTCCTGCAGTGCGCCTGCCATAATTTACGAATCTGAAAAAGGAAAAACTTGTCACCAGTAATTTATACATAAACCTTTTAATATTATTGTCTTATTTTGTTATCTGGTTCATGCCATATTTAGATTACATTATTCGTGCCCTAACATTTTAGTAAACATTTGAAAGATTTAATGTGATGTTTGAGGATACATTCCAATAATATGTTAAATATAAGGTTGATCATAATTAAGATTTGAATTTCTTTATGTATGCTTGGTGTAACTTATTTGATATTTTAGCATTTGTTAGAAATTAGTCCATTCATAAGTTTGGGGATGATTGAATAAATTCTATTTATTTGTTTAAAAGTTTTTGTTTTGGTTGATTTTAGAAATATAAATACTTGCATAAAATTAAGGCTACAATGCTAATTTCCAGGGGTATTTTAACTTAGCAGATGAATTATTGTTTCAAACATATAGATGCTATGCTGAACCAGCAATGTACAGTATGTTATTTCAATCTTGATGTCGAATAACCTAATAATATAGAGTATGATTAACTAGGTTTCGATATCATACTAATACAAATAGAGTTTTTTTGATTTACTGCCATTCCTGCGGAAATTTTTATGTTCAGGCTTATCTGATTATTTTATAAACTACAATTTTTAAAAATTGTTATTTATTTAGTAAACTTTGTAAAGTTTGCATTATATATAAGTGTTGGTGTGGTTGATTCTTACATTATATTGTTGTTTGTTGATAAGTTTTACTCTATTGTTGCTGCATGTCTGTTTTTTAACATTTACTATCTGGCACCGCAAGTATTCCCTGTCGATTCTGAAAATACCCTATCTTTTTACCCTTGGAAAAAGCTAGGTAAACTACCTACCACCTACCGGTATACTGTGTCTTGGGGCCAAGGCAACTGGTTATTCTTGTGTTTCTGAACTTCTTCATGCCAAGGCTATAATGTTAGAACATACCGGCACTTCTCCCAAAAACCAGAGTGCTTCATGAAAAGTACGATGGTGTAAGAATCGTAATGGTCCTAATGGACATAATGTCTTTAAATATCTGAATATATTGTATTAATGGAATATATGTTGCTTAAACTTTATGCTATATGAATTTTTTGACAGAAGATTGCTTCACTAAGAAAAAAAGGAAAGGAAAATTCATTTGACGGAAGTGTTAATATTAATTTGGAATCTCCGACTCCTTCGGTCCAGTAATGTTAATTCAAAGGAATAGAAGAGATGCAAGATGGAACTTTGGAAGATGATGGTTTGTCTGAGTATAGTCCTTGTCCTTATAAATAGCCTAAGAAAAAAAAGCAGGGAACATTAAAGGCGCTGTACGCTGCTGTTCTGAGAGGGCTTAGTCTTCATGTAAATAAAAATGTTTCCTTCAAAAAAATGAAAAATAAAAATGTGAACAAAAACATTAGTTTAGAAAAGTTACACAACCTGCAAGGTGGTGGCATTAGTTGTGGCGCCTTGCTGGAAAACAGTCAAAAGAAACCACAATTTTCAGACATAAGCAATCATAATGAAGTAAAACCAAATGAAAACTGAAATGGTTGATGTTGTTCTTGGAGTGAAAGATGGTTGCACGTGCACGGGAATTTTTTTTTACTGAAGTCTCTGTTGATTTTTTAAGGAACAAAATGAGAATGCAGATATAGACATTAAAGAACCAAAAAACAGAAGAAATGAAAAAGGAGTAGAACGATATACGTCTGCAATCTTTCAAGGATAAGAGAATGGGTTGCAGTGCCAAGATCTTGGTGCTGATATTCCATTGCCGCCTGCAAATGAAATAACAACTATTGGTGATGTCAAATTGCCACTAATAGATGTCGGCACGGCAATGCCTCAGAATTATTAGAATTCTGTGCGGCATTTGGAAAGGTACAAGAAGTTCCGTCTTCTATACATATCACTTTTTTTGTTTGAGCTCCTCTTTTTTAGGATTCTTGGACATTTTTTTATTATAACTTTAAATGATGATCCTCAATCCTAGATCAAGAAACTTTTTCCTGCCATTTTAGCTGTCTTGCTAATTAAGTGAGTATTATATTTATTCTACTTATAATCCATTTGCATATAGTTTCCTGATTCCATATTGACACTGCTTTACTTGAACCTTACTTATTTTTCCTTCCTATTCTTGAGTAGATTTGAGCCGGTAGACATGCTATTTCACATTTATATTTTGTACCTCGGAATAATATTTAATTCTCTTATTTTTATCTATGTTTTGCTAGATTTTGTAGGATACTTGGAAAATTAAGCATTATACTTCAGGAGCTAATTAATGGACAGATAAGAACACTTCAGGTATCACAGCAGCTGTCTGCAGTAGTCCACTTGCACATTCAACTACTGTCGCTGTAGGAACAGGAGTCTGAATCACGGTACAACTATTAAGAACGCAAGTGCCGGAATCAAACAAAAAGTTGTTAACTAATGGGTTTTATTTCAAAATTAGAGCCTGTTCTGGGCATTGTTAATGCACGCTTGTTTGCATCGATAACTGTTTTTTCATTTATAATACCTTTTAAGTGTCATTTTGTACAAGCCTAACTAAACGCATCCCATGGCAAAAGTTCATGGTTACTTAATTTGAAGAATTGTATATTTGAATCCCTGAAGGCACTGGATTCAGTACCTTTTGGTTGTCTCTGTAGTGAAACTGGTGGATACAATATGCTAGATTCCTAAGAAAAACTCGGAATATTAATTTTTTTTATGTTATGAAGTCCTTGAAACTGCAGAAGCATAATCTTTAATTTCTTCCGTTACAATATGAGTTTGCTATTTTCCATGTTGTTTTACTGAACGTTACTTTAAAAAAAAAGGTTAAGGGATTGGGTTATGATCAAGAATTAAAATTTGCTGAAAAGGCCAAACAAGTAAAGGAGAGAGTTGTTGCTGCAATAGACAAGGTGACTAATTCCTTCAGAATCACCGGTCTTTTGGTCTTGTGGAGTGATTACAACTTTACAAAAGCTTGAAGCAGAAAGTAATGGATGAACTTGCCAAAGCAGTTATTGCAAATGATGGCGCAGCACTTCCAATCTCTGAGCATAATGAGGTGTGAAATTTAATGTGAAGTAACACAAGCTAACAAGGAGATGCTAGAGTAGATAGACATGGTACCTAAAATTATGTTCTTTCGACAAAGCATTAGAATTCACAACCAAATATTATCATGCAAGAGTTTATATGGCTAACTGATGTCATTAACTTGACTCTTATAGTATGGCCAGAAAGCTGAGTAGTCAGAACTCATTTTGAGGATCATGAGATGGAGGATTTTGTAACAACAAATATTGAGATTCGTCCCCGGAATCTAGATATACAATGGTGGTTCTTCGTCTAAAAAGCCGCGGGAGTGTTGTGGTTGTAATTAATTGATGGCCGGGATTGCTAGTGTTTGTGATGGTGACTTTCATAACTGCTGACTTCCAACTTTTGCAATGTGGCCCACGTACCCCGTATTAAGAGGATCATGCCCGACTGAAGACTTCCATGAATCCATGGAGGAAGAGAAACGAAGAAGAAATGTAAACTATATTATATGAAAAATGAATTGAAAACACATTACATACAATTTGATGTACTTATACTAGTTCTACACACTAATACGTATAGCAAGATGTATCTAACAATCTAACTGATTCTGTTACAAACATAAGGTGTTGTTTGGCTATAAGGAACTAGCAGCTTATGCTTAGTTGGCAGAATACTTGTTGCACAACTGCTATGCATAAACTCATTAGCCCCCCTTTGAACTGTCATGGCTTTAGCGTTAGAACTGTCTTTAGCTTTTGCATATTGTTCATCAGCCCCTCCACAAATTGATGACACAACATTAGTAGAATATGTAAGTCCCAATTTGGCAGAACAAAACCAATGAGGAACTTTACCAAGACCTTTTGTAAGAAGATCATATTCTCTTTTGAAGCAACATGAACAACAGAAACCAGACCAGAAGAAATTTTCTCCCGTATAAAATGTACATCCAATTCAATGTGTTTAGTTCGTGCATGATACACAGGATTTGCTGTAAGATCAATAGCAACTTTGCTATCACAAAACAAAGGAGTAGTACCAACTGGGACTGTGAGTTCGGCTAAAAGATTTTGTAACCATAATACCTCACAAGACGCATCAGCCAAGGCTCTATACTCTGCCTCAGCTGAACTATGTGAGGTAACAGACTGCTTCTTAGCACGCCAAGAAATTACCACAGAACCCAACAAGAAACAATAACCTCCCACAGAACGCCTGTCAACCACATCAGCAGCCCAATCACTGTCACTATACCCTTTGAATTCAAGTGTAGACTTAGCAGGGAAGAAGAGTCCATAGGTGGAAGTATGTTTAAGATATCGGAGAACTCGTTTAACTGCCTCAAAATGGGCCGTTCTAGGAGCATGCAAGAACTGGCTCAAAGAATGAACTGAATAAGATAAATCAGGCCGTGAAGACGTGAGGTACAACAATTTTCCAACCAAAGAACGATATAGAGAAATGTCAGGAAGTAAATCTCCAGACTCGCATTATCAAAGAGCTTGACATGAGGAGCAATGGGCACTGACAATGGTTTGCAATCCAACATATTTGCAGACTTTAACATATCAACAATGAGCTTCTGTTGATTAAGAAATATACCTTGCTCATTTCGATGCACTTCAAGGCCCAAATAGTATTTGATAGGTCCTAAATCTTTGATGCTAAATTGCACATCCAACAACGTTTTCAAACTCTGTATAGTAGGCATATCATTACCAGAAATCACGATGTCGTCTACATAAACGACAACAGCCACAAAGACATGACCAGAAGTAAACGTGAACAAAGAATAATCCAGTAACGATTGTTTATAACCAGCTTGCAATAAAGACGTAGTGAGTTTAGTAAACCATTCTCGAGACGCCTGTTTTAACCCATATATCGACTTGTTCAACCTACATACCAAATGAGACTGTGAAGGACCAAATTTGTAACCTAAAGGTGGTTGCATATACACCTCTTCAGTTAGGTCCCCATGTAAGAATGCGTTGTTGACATCCAGTTGTTCAATGAACCATCCTTTAGCTGCAGCAACTGTTAACAATGTGTGAACAATAACCATTTTAACAACCGGAGCATAGGTATCATGGTAATCAATACCAGCAGATTGAGTATATCCTTTTGCAACCAATCGGGCCTTAAATCGATCTACATCACCATTGGCCAGATACTTAACCTTAAAGACCCATTTACACCCAATTGTACGTTTTCCAGGTGGTAAAGGTACCAAGGACCAGGTATTATTAGACTCAAGGGCATCAAGCTCCTTTTGCATAGTATGGATCCATTGAGGATTTGTAACAGCTTGGTGATAAAATGTAAGCTCAAAAACAACATTAGAATAGGCCTTGACAGTCTGATCAGTAGGATCATATGAATAAGAATTCAAATGTAAAGTAAAAGGATCTGTATAATGAAACACAGAATGACTACGAGGTTGTAAAATGGTGGGAGTATGAAAATCTGCTAACCATGAAGGAGTGCTTCTTGCACGGCTAGACTGTCGTGGAACAATCAAAGAAGTGGTACTAGGAACACGACCAACTGTGGGTTGTAAAGGCTGAATAGAACTACTAGGCTCAGCAATTGTATCAGTAACTGGACACTCATTAACAGGTGGACTAGGATTAATGTTTGTAATAGATGGACTATCAGCAAAAGTGGGTATAACACCACTAGATGAAACAGTATTGGTTGCTAACCAATCAAGAAAGGAATAAGAATTAGCAGAAGTGGTGTGAGTACTCATACCATGAGATGAAGATTTAATTTGATATGGAAAAATATGTTCATGAAATTTGACATGACGACTGACAAATATAGAATGATTATCCAAGCGTAACAATTTGTAACCCTTTTGCAAATACGGATAACCAATAAAAACGCACTGAAATGCTCGTGGAGCAAGTTTGTCATTAGTATGCATAGAAGAATAGCATAAACAACCAAATATCTTGAGATGTTGATAATCTGGTAGCTTATTATAGAGTAGTTCATAAGGACTTTTATAACCAAGTATAGGAGTAGGTAAGATGTTAATGATACAAGTAACAGTAAGCAGACACTCAGCCCAATACTTAAGAGGAAGACCAGCCTGAAAACGAAGAGCACGAGTCATTTCAAGCAAATGTCTGTGTTTTCGTTCAACACGAGCGTTTTGCTGTGGAGTTTGTGTACATGATCGTTGATGTTGAATACCAAGATCAGTAAGAAAAATTTGAAAATTGGAATTCAAAAACTCACTGCCATTATCTGTACGAATGACTGTGATATTCAAGTTGAAACTGTTTTTAACATATGAATGAAAAGCTTGAAATTTAGAAAAAACATGAGATTTGCTTGGCAATAGAAATGTCCAAGTAGCTCGACTATAATCGTCCACTATGGTCAAGAAATATTTGCACCCTTGTGTGGAAGCAATATGATACGGACCCCATACATCAAGGTGAATTAGACTAAAAAGAGTTGGAGCATTATTGACACTGTGCTTTGGAAAATGAAGCATTGATTGTTTAGAAATAGGACAAATTGGACAATCTGAATTACAACCATTCAAAAGATCAATACAAGCAATATGACTAAGTACATTGTTCGGAGCATGTCCTAGACGAAGATGCCACAGTTTAGAAATAGCAAAATTTGTACTGGGATTTGAATGAACAGTATGTACTGCAGGATTGGAACAAGGAAGAACAGATTGAGATGATGCTGAATCAAAGTAGTATAACCAAACTTCTCAACGCTAGTGGCCAGAATCACTTGGTTCTGGTCCTAAAAAATGCAATGAGAGGAATTAAAGACCACAAAATAAGAACTATCCTGGTTCAATTTACTGACAGAAAGTAAATTGCAATTGAAAGAAGGAACAAAAAAAACATTCTTAAGAGTGATATTAGGTGTCAAGAAAACTGATCCAGTTTGAAGAACAAGAATGGTTTGTTGATTGGGTAAAGCAATGTGGAAAGGTTGATTTATTGTGGTGATACTATTCATAAGAGATATATTACTGCACATATGGTTTGACGCACCAGTATCAACTATCCAAGAACTACCTATAGAAATAGGAGCATAAGATAACATAGAACAGGCCAAACCTGCCATGTATCCAATGTGATCTTCAGGCGTATTATTAGTGACATTTGCACTTGACTTAGAGTTCATCATCATAGCCATAAGCTGTGACATTTGATTTTGAAGAGTCTCCAATGAAGAGTTAGTAGAACTAGTTGATGAGGAATTATCAGCAACCAGACCAGAACCATGAAGACCAGTATTGCTGTGACCCATGTTACCAATACCAACCACATTACCAGTAACAGTACCAGTTGGAGGATTACCAGAAAAACCAGAAACTTGCATTGCTTGAGGATGAGCCCGAAAACCTTGATTATTAACAGTGAACCTTCCTCTACCTCTACCTTTAGGAGGATAACCTATTAATTTGAAACAACTTTCCTTTAGATGGCCTTCTTTATGACAATAAGAACACTTCAAGTTCTTCTTAGCATTAGAATCAACAGTAGAAGCATACGGCTTGTTAGACCCTGTAACTAAAGCCAAAAAAGAAGATGATGGTACAATGTGCCCTTGCCTCTGTCGTTCTTCTTGCTTTATAAGAGAAAATGCTTGAGCCAAAGATGGCAACGGACTCATCATTAAAATTTGCCCCCTTGCATTAGCATAACTTTCACGTTGTTAGGCCGAATACACAATATATAATCAAGTATATGTATGAGAATAACAATAAGAACACTGTTTATGAATAATAAACTGTATGGAATTAATAACTCCTCTCTCGGTGATGTAAAATATCACAGAGAGCTACTAGGTTACAAGAATAATCTTTCAAGTATTCGCATCCCTTTTAGGGTTAACCTATCTGTGTTTATATAGTACACAGCTACATACAATCTTTAATTGATATTCCTATAAATCAGCTATACAATTAATATCAATTTAGAATTGCTTCTGTCTTCTGTTCCGTTTCCTTAGCCATCACGATATCTCTTTGCTTCTTCCCTTCTTCAAAGTATATCGCTTCTAGAATCTTCATTGTGTATAACACCGACAGCAAAGCAAACTCTGACTGTCAGAGTTTAACAAACTCTGACCAGTCTTCCAGCTAAACTCTGATAGTATCCTGATACTTTAAACACTGATAAACAAACATCAGCAATTATATCTAACAATCTCCCCCAACTTGTGCATAAAAAAAATGTACAAGTTAACAGATAATTGATGATGTCAAAACATATAACAAATGCAGTGTTTATAAAATCACAGAGTTTATATTTAACTTAAAACAGAAAACTTAAAAACTTACAGACTATATTTACTTAATCTCTTCAACTTCAGGTACAGTTCTGAGATAATCTGTAAACAGTCTTCTTTCAGCCCTTTCTAGCTCAGCTACCATAATTTCTTTCAATTCCTTTAACTCTGGATCATTCTCTCCAGTTTGATAGATAGCAGCTCTCAAGGCATAGATACTATTCTTTTTCATCTCATTACCTAGCTTTATCATGAAGGATTTATCTGAATCCAGATTAAATTCCAACACCTTTATTCCAAGAGCTGTTGTAAGTTTTGCACTACTCCTCTTCATCTCCACAAGCTTTCCATTATAATCTCTGTACTTTGGTATATAAGAACCTTCAGACTTTAGGCCACTGAGGGCTCTAGCTTTCATCATTCTTCTTCTTAATACCTTAGCTGCTTGTTGAGTTCTTTGATTTTTAACTTTCAGTAGATACACCACATACTCCAGCTCCTCCTTCATTTTCAGTTCAATATCAACTTCTCCAACTCTGTATACTCTTCCATCAGTCTTGAAGTATAACAGAAAATCCCTTTTCAAACCTCTATGGTGTATTAACTGAACAGACTCCAAAGAATCAAGATTTTCTTGAGTCACACCAATACCAGGTTCAGCTAATGAGGTATGATCAATAGGACTGTTATTCACCCTCTTCTCTCTATGAGATCCTAATCCAGATCTATCTCTAGATTCTTTGCCCATGATGGTTCTGCTTTGAAGAATATTTTCATTTCCAGGAATCAGAGAATGTTGAACTGTAATAGGTTTTGCAAACATCCCTTGAAGTTGAGAAGAAGATAACTGAGTCTGTACAACTTGAGTAGTATCAATGGTTGTCACAACTTCTAACGATTTGTCAACTTGAGCATTGTCAGAGGTTGATTGAGCTTTCTTCAGTACTTGCTTTTCTTCTACAAGCTTCCATTTGCCTTTATCAAGACTAGCTTCAACTGGTCTTCTTGAATATTGTAAACTCTGTTGAGAATTTACATTTTCTTTGATAATAATCCCTTTCTCTTTAGGCCTTGAAACTTTAACAGCCTTCTTGATTTTTTCAGACTTCAAATTCTTTTCATGCTCTTCAGCCATCATCTTCTCTTCAGCTTGAATGTCTTCAATCGTTGCATCTGCACCATGCTCTTCCATAAACAACTGAGCTGCAATCTCTTCATCAGTATTTGGTTGAGAAGTGAGCAATAAGCTTCTAGCTTTTGAAGAAGATTGAGCTGCAATGTTTATTCTATCAGAGTTTGTCTTAGCAGTAGCAGAGTTTGACCTTAGTCTCCCTTGCTCTTGAATTGATTTTGACCTAAACTCTTTGTCTTTTGCTCCACCATCACCAGTATCATCCTTCTTGCTCAGAGTTTGAGATTTCTTGCATTTGTCTTTGAATACTCTCTCCCCCCTTTTTGACATCATCAGGAATCAACACTGATGTGAGCAATTCAAGTGAAGCAACAATTGAATCAATCTTATCAGACATGACATTTTGATTTTCTTCAACTTTGCTTAGCCTGGTTCTTATAGCCTCATGATCTCTAGATAAAGAAAATTTTTCTTGTTTCAAAGTCAGTTCCCTCAGCCACATCGTTTCTCAACCCAGTAACATCTTTCTGAGTTTCATCAAAACGGTTGTTAAGAGACTTTACTTGTACAATTGTAGCTTTAAGATGTGCAAGAAGCTCAGGATTTGTGATAGTAGCAGCAGTCTTGGACACAAATTCAGTTGCCCTTTGATTAGGAAAGATACATTCATGACTCGACCAATTGGCAAAGTACATATTCTGAAAATGAGTTTCAGTATTATGTTGAGATGAACCACCAAACTCAGGCACTTTAGGATTCGGTTGAACTGAAATCCTTGGAGAAGATGAAGAAGCAGCTTTGTCATCAGACTTTGCTGAAGACTCTGCACTTGGAGAATTAGGAACATTCTCAGCAAAAGTTTCTTGTACATCTTCATTTGCAATCTTTTCAGAGTTTAAGTTCTCAACCTCATTTTCTTGAACAACCTCAACAATAGGCTCTACAGCAGCTTCAAAAACATTCTCTGCAACATCTGTTGTCTGATCAACCTCCTCACCCTTTTCAATAACCTGGTGAGTAACAGAGCATAGCTCTGTGTGAGTAGCCATAGACTCATCAAGAATCACTGTTGGTTGATCAGCTGCCACATGTAAGATTTAAATTATTTATTAAATTAACTAATTTATTCTTAGGATCAAGCGCTTTACCAGTTGATCTAAAAGCCCGAGCTTGTAAAAGAGGCACAACTTTATTTCCATATACTAGCCAGAAGCCAAGCGCCCACACTTCGAATAGGCAGGATGCTGGGCATGACCCAACAATCCCCCCCAGCATATTGCCTATTCCAGCACACATGCCTTACGGTGAATAGCAAATGCCTTCTGTGGGACTCGAACACGCGACCTTGCTCTGATACCAATTCTTAGGATCAAGTGCTTTACCAGTTGATCTAAAAGCCCGAGCTTGTAGAAGAGGCGCAACTTTATTTCCATATACTAGCCAGAAGCCAAGCGCCCACGCTTCGAATAGGCGGATGCTGGGCATGACCCAACATCTTCTGTTTCATCAACACTATCAAACTCTTCAAGAGTTGCAGAGGGATGTGCTTCAAAATTTTCTTTTATCTCCATTTCCAAGATTGGCTCAGGCTGTTCAGCATTCAAGTCAGCCATCTCATCAGCATTTGCTCTGGCTTCTTCAGGCATAGTAGCATTCTCAGTAGCATCTTGAAAAATAATTTCTGGAGCTTCAGCAGGTGTAGATTCTTGAACCACTTCATCAAATAAGTAATCAGCTATCAGCTTCCTTCTTTTGATCTGTGAGGGCTCAGCATCAGAGTGTGGTCTATTTGCCCTTTTCTTGATTCTTGAAGTACCAACAGTCTTTTGTAAATTAGCATCAGAAGATGGTTTAGAAGCCTTGACAGCTTTAAAAGCCCTATGCTTAGTCCTACCTCTAGATTTTGGTCTTTGGGAAGTAGATTGAGGATCAGTGTTTAATGGTTGAGGCTCTGGTTGAGGTTGTGGTTGTAGAAACTGTTGGACTGAATCAGGTAGTAACAAGTCCCCAACATTTCCCTTCTTAACATCTTTATTTGTCAAATCAGAGAATATTCTCTTATGCAATTTAAACGAGGGAATCACATCATCCTCAACAATCTCAACCCCATCAACACAAACAGAAACTATCAATTGACAAAAGCGAGCAAAATATATTACGCTTCTATTTTCTGTCATCTTTTCTCCTATGTTATGAAGAACTAGTCTAGCAAAATCAAAGTTATTACCATAGAGAAGAGAATACCCGATTTGCAGACTATCAATTGGAATAGCATCCCAATTTGTGCATTTCTTCCCGAACGCTCTTGTTATACAATCAAAGAAGAAACTCCATTCCTTCCTTAAGAGCGGTCGCTTCAATTGACCAATCCTTGCCAAGGACCCACTATAACCAATATCCCTCATCATCCTCTGTAGCTCAGCATCACCAACAGAGATTGTATAAGCATTGAAATCTTCAAAGCCCATAGCATCACGAACAGTGGTTGGAGTGACCACAAACTCTTGGTCTTCAAACTCAAAAACAATCGAAGGAGTTCCAGATTCTCCTCCATCATCATAGACGCCTGTCTCCCAGAAAGCTTTGATTTGCAATCCAGAAAGCTTCGCTGGTTCAACAAGAGCTTGCCCAATATCAGACTGAGCAAGGAAATTTTGAAACAAATGAAACGCCTCCGGTGCGTTCTCATTACTTAAAGGTGCTGCATAGTTGTTAGGAACGAACTCTAGACCAACAGAGTGAAAAACAGTGGTTGCCATTAGAAACAGAGTTGAAAATGATCAGAGAATAAGCTTTGAAAAGTGAAAAGTGTTTGAGAGTGAAAAGTGTTTGTGAAAATGTGTGTGTGACAATATCTGTGAATGGAGTAACTGTGTAAAGTATACGAACGTTGTGTGTATAATGATTAAATACAAAGATTAAAACTGAAGAGTTTTAATCATTAAGATACACAACTGGCTTACTCGTGAAGTGTGTGAGTGGGACATGTGTCACACATGCAGTTACTGCCAGCAGTAACGTTGTAGTTTCCAACACGCATGCGCAGTAAAAACAGGCAATAATTACTGCTATTTACACGTTTCATCATTTTCAAAACACATACAAACCGTTGTCAATCATACTCTCTATTTTCAAAAAGAATAATGTTTCTAAAAAATGTAAAATGTCTGAAACACATTTATTTATTTTAATCATCAGAGATTAAAAATAAATTACCTCGGTGTAGAGTACACAGTTCATCAGTGTTTATCAATTCTCCAACATCATTTATAAACTCTTTTCTCAAAATGCACAGTTGTGAGTATTTGTGTGTTAATAGCAGAGTTTACTGAATGTAAATATTTAGAGCATCTCAAAGTGCATAAAATCCACAAATTAAATCAGTAAAAACTGGTTGCCCAAACTCTCATATATACAACAAAATCTGATGTCATCTAAACTCTGTACATATATTTTTTTTATTTGTTTAAGTATCTATATACATATTGTTTTCACCCCCTGTCTAATTTTTTTTTCTTCTTTTCCAGTAATCAGAGATTGGCACTAGTCACCAAAATTTTTAGAAATTTTAGCCCTTATTTCATACAATAAGTTCCTGGGTCTTCCTAGGCACAACATGATCTCAAAGGAATTTGTGCATGTTTTTGCATCTTTTGCTTGGGGGTGAATTAGCAGCAACTATTTATAAGAGTTTAGACTGACATCATTTAACATATATCTCTTATGAGAGAAAGTGCAAACAGCTAATACAGACTCAGTGTATAGGACCAATAAACTAAGAGATGCTATAAATATAGAGACAGTATCATGCTGTGTAAAGTTTCTGCACACATTTGAGATCAGATCATATATAACTCAGAAGGATTCATGATTACTTATTGAGAATCATGCTTCATACTTTTTTCTTCATCGGTGTAAGTGTTTCAGACAATACCACAATCAGAGTTTAACATCAGAGTTTAACCAACAGAGTATGCTAACAGAGTTTAACAACATGATTTGCATGATAGTTAACATATGCATAGAAACATGAGCAACAAATCACAGAAGAGTTAATTTTGAGTCTAACCAGTATCTCTAGTCGAAACCAGAGATCATTCCTAGTTCATTTACCAGTATTGTAAATGTAGCTTCACTCAATGGCTTGGTGAAGATATCTGCAAGCTGTTGATCTGTCGACACAAAATGAAGCTCAATATTTCATTCCTCCACATGTTCCCTGATAAAGTGATACCTTATGCTGATGTGCTTGGTCATGGAGTGCTGTACTGGATTTCCTGTCATAGCAATAGCACTTTGATTATAACAGAAAATAGGTATTTTAGAGTACCTTAACCCATAATCCAGCAATTGATTCTTCATCCACAGAATCTGTGCACAACAGCTACCAGCAGCAATATACTCTGCTTCTGCAGTGGATGTGGAAATTGATTTCTGTTTCTTGCTGTACCAAGAAACTAGTCTGTCACCTAGAAATTGATAGCTTCCACTGATACTTTTTCTGTCAATCTTACAACCTGCAAAGTCTACATCAGAGTAACCAACAAGCTTAAACTCTGATTCTCTAGGATACCACAAACCCAAGGTTATGGTTCCTTTGAGATATTTGAAAATCCTCTTCACAACTGTTAGATGAGGCTCTCTGGGATCTGCTTGAAATCTTGCACAAAGACAGGTTGCATACATGATGTCTGGTCTACTTGCAGTCAGATAAAGAAGAGACCCTATCATGCCTCTGTAGTTTGTCATATCTACTGAAGCTCCTGTGTCTTTGTCTAGCTTTGTTGCAGTTGCCATAGGAGTTGTTGCAGATGAACTATCAAGCATACCAAATTTCTTGAGAAGATTTCTGGTATATTTTGCTTGATTGATAAAAATCCCATCATCTGTTTGATTTACCTGCAAGCCTAGAAAATAACTAAGCTCTCCCATCATGCTCATTTGCTACATAGACTGCATAAGCTTGGCAAACTTCTTACAGAGTTTATCATTAGTAGACCCAAAGATTATATCATCCACATAGATTTGAACTAAAAGCAAATCATTACCAGAATTGAAATATAACAAGGTTTTATCATTTGTACCTCTAGTGAACCCACTTTCTAAAAGAAATTGAGCCAGAGTTTCATACCATGCTCTAGGTGCCTGCTTTAGTCCATAAAGTGCTTTGTCAAGCCTGTAGACATAATCTGGGTGCTTGGGGTCCACAAACCCTGGTGGTTGTTCAACAAACACTTTTTCTTCAAGTTTCCCATTGAGAAAAGCACTCTTCACATCCATCTGAAATACTTTAAACTTCTTGTGAGCAGCATATGCTAGAAAAATCCTTATGGCTTCCAACCTTGCAACTGGAGCAAAGGTTTCATCATAGTCAATTCCTTCCTGCTGTGAATATCCTTTTGCCACAAGTCTAGCCTTGTTCCTTATAATTACTCCCTCAATGTCAGTCTTGTTCCTGAAAACCCACTTTGTACCAACAACAGATCTATTCTTGGGTCTTGGTACAAGTGTCCAAACTTCATTTCTTTCAAACTCATTCAATTCCTCCTGCATTGCTGTTATCCAGTTAGCATCTTGAAGAGCTTCATCCACTTTCTTTGGTTCTGTTTGAGATATGAATGCATGAAACAGACATTCATTTGCTGTAGCACTTCTTGTTTTCACACTTGCATCTGGATCTCCAATAATCAGATCAGGTGTATGAGCCTGTGTCCACTTTCTTGCTGTAGGTAAGTGGCTTCTTTCATCATTATTAGATCCTCCCCCTTGATCCATGCTCTCCTGATTTTCTTGTTGACCATCTATATTTTCTGAGGCTCCCCCTGAATTGGACTGTTCAGTGTTTAAACTTTCAGAGTTGGGGCCAGAGTTTGTGTCAGATTCTTCAGCTGACTCACTTTCAGAATGTGAGTCATCATGTTGAGATGTTCCCGAAGTATATTCTTGCTCCCCCTCAACTGGTTCTCTATTTTGTTCTGTCAGAGAAACTTCCTCAGTGTTTACCAGTAGAGGTTCAGAGTATGCTTCAACAGAGTTTGTTGGATAGGCTCCATCAGAGTTTACGTCATCAGAGTTTAGATCTTCATTTTCAAAGCGTAGTTGATCATGATTTTCTTCATCTTCAAGTCCAGTTATTTTCTTGTCATCAAATGACACATGTATAGATTCCATGATCACTTTAGTTCTCAGATTATAGACTCTGAATGCTTTAGTCGACAGTGGATATCCAACAAAAATTCCTTCATCAGCTTTTAATTCAAACTTGGTCAACTGTTCAGGATGAGTTTTCAACACAAAGCATTTGCACCCGAAAATATGAAAATATTTCAGGTTTGGTTTCTTTTTCTTCACCATCTCATATGGTGTTTTCCCATGCCTGTTGATCAGTGTAGCATTTTGAGTAAAACAAGCAGTTTGAACAGCTTCTGCCCAGAAATAGGTTGGCAATTTTGCTTCATCAAGCATTGTTCTGGCAGCTTCGATTAAAGTTATTGAAAGGCATATGTCTAGGCCTATTTGTAAACACCGAGGATTCTACTCAACTTTAATTAAGATGTAATAAGTAAATAATAAAAATCAATTGTCACAGGAATCTCAGAAGGTCATATCTGTCAAAGAATGAAGATTAAAGTCATCTACAGACTTGAAGTGATTCTACATTGAAAGAAGCTCAATTTATTGATCAAGCCTCAGTGAAGTATTCAAGCTCAGTGGATTTATTAAAGTGACAGAGATTTCAAGTGGTGACAGAAAAAGATACTGATTACGGAGTTCTTGAATGAGAAGGTAGTGAATCACTGCTTAAAGTTAAATAGATAAAGAACAGACATGGTCGTTAGTCACTCATGAACCAGACAGTGCATCGAGTGTCAACGTACTATTTTGTTTGTTATTTATCTAATTTTAAGTGATTCTGGAATTAATTAAGAAGTCAACTAATTCTATTTATTCTCTTATAAATAATTAATATTATTAAGTATATTATTTATTAATTTAATTCTGCAAAGAATTAAATTAATACATAATTTATTTAATTAATTATTTAAATTAGAATATATTTGAACTAGGAAAACTTAGATTTTGTACTAGGAAGACTTAGTTTTTAAACTAAGAAGACTACCAAGGCTGTCTTCCCGATTGTCTTCCTAGAACAAATCTCAGTTTACCCGATTGTCTTCCTAAGCCATTCCTAGTTTGCCCGAGAGTCTTCCAAGGCCAAAAAGAAATGTTTTCAAGCTTGTCTTCTAAGTGCAAACTGCAAATGATTTGGCGCGTGGAAAAACATACAAGTTAATTGTATAAATGCAAACAAAAGGCAGTTGACATTCATATATCAAAACAGACAGAAGTAAAGACAGACAACAAAATATTTCATTCTCTCTTCATTACTTCATCAACTGTCAAGCTACAAAATTTGCCAGAGATTTAATTCTTGATTGTTCTTCAACATTTAATTCATAAGAATTGTATCTCTTGTACTGCTTTAGCTTTCTAGCGGATCATAATCCCTAGATTTTATATCGAACTACTTTTTAGTATTCGATCCTTTTTATTACAAAAATAGATAAATTCATGTCGAATTTATTCTAGATTTGTTTTATTAAGTTCCTTGTAATCAAGTGATCAAATTGTAACACCTCTCAAGTTTAATAGAGTTTCTATTTAACTTGAATATTGTTTCAGTTTTTATTCCGCATTAATTTGTTCTAAACAGTTAAATCATTTAAAGGACAAATTCGATAAAACGGTATAGTTTGTATTCAACCCCCCTTCTACAAACTTATCAGGACCTAACAATTGGCATCAGAGCCTTTTGATTGATATACTAATCAAAGATCCAATTGTTTGAGATTTTTTTTTACTCTGAATTTTTTATTTTTCTAAAAAATCTCAAAAGATGTCTACTGCACAGAAAGTGGGGACAGTTAAAATCCCAATATTCAGCAAGGAGCATTATCCAATGTGGAAGAAGAAAATGCTCCTATTTCTTAAGGTTGCAAATCCTAAATACTTGGATGTGCTGAAGAGTGGTCCCAAACTCCCTATGATTATTGATCCTGAAGTTGTTGAGGATAATGTTGTGACTAGGGCTGCTAGGATGTACCCTAAGGATCCCAAGGAATACACTCCTGATGAGAAAGAGGATGTTACCTTGGATTCCTGTCTACAGTTGATCCTTATTGAGAGTCTTGATCATGTCATGCATAATCATGTTCTAAATTGTGAAACTGCTAAACACATTTGGGGAACAATAGAGATAATCAATGAGGGGACAGAGGAAGTTAGGGAGAATATGCTGGAAATTCTCACTTCACAATATGAGCATTTCAGATCAAATCCAGGTGAAGGTATCTCTCAGGTGTTTGAGAGATACAACAAATTAATCAATGATCTAAATCTCAATGGGAAGCACTACACCAACAAAGAGATTAACAAGAAGTTCCTTCTTACCCTTCCACCTCATTTGGAGCACAAGATATCTGCTATTAGAGAAGCAAGAGACATGAATGAGCTTGCTTTGGAAAGATTGTATGGTGTCTTGAAGACCTATGAGCTGGAGCAGATTCAACAGAAGGAGCTGTATGGAACTGGAAGGATTGTTGGTACCTCCACTGCATTGGCTGCTGAAGTCCCACAGAAACTGGAAGTGAAGGCTGTTCAACCTTCCAGTTCTCACATGAATGTTATTGATGCTGAATATGGATTAACATCCATTGATCAATCTGGTGGTGACTTCTATTCTTTGGAAGAACTTGATCAGCTGGAGGATGGTGATTTGGCTTTGATAGTCAGAAAGTTTGGGAAGTTTAGATTCAAGAGGAATCCCAATCTTAAGTTCAGACCCAGATTTCAGAGAGGTGGATCTTCATCTTCAAGTGGCACAAGGGGTGGCTACAAAACTGGAACTGTGGAAAGGAGTATAATCAGATGCTACAATTGCAATGAGTTGGGTCACTTTGCTACTGAGTGCAGAAAGCCAAAGCAAGTGACTAGAAACACATTTGATTCTAGCAAGAAGAACAAGATTGGGAAGGCCTATGTTGCTGAAGGAAAGAGTTGGGATGACACTGACAGTGATGAAGAAGCAGGTGAGATTGGGAACCTTGCTTTAATGGCTAAAGAGGAAAGCACTTCATCCAGATACATGTCAGAGGTAACCTTTACTGACGCTGAAATGATTTATCATCTTGGTGGCACCATAAGTTGTGCACGCACTGAAAATGATAGAATAAATCTTTTAAACACAAATCTTGAAAAGGAATTAAAAGATTTGAAACTTGTGCATGTTAATCAGGATGAACTTAATGAGAAAATTGCTTTTCTGGAGAATAGGGTTAAATGTTATATTCAACTGGAAACCATTCTCAAAGAGCAGATTAGTGAGCTCAAAACCAAAGCTAATGCCTATTACAACTCTTGTAAGACGGCTAAAGAAATTTTCAATAAACAAGCTATTGGGAATCATGTCAGTATAGGTTATGATTATAATGAGGCTATAGGATTGCTTGGTATTAATACACCTTGTAGGGTCAGAGAAGAAGGAAAGGCTGTTCCTTATATTCTTAAGGGTATTAAAACACCCTTCTGTAAGGAGTCTGAGGCAGAGCCTCTGAATGAATCTTCTATCATTATTGCTGAGGAGATTCATGAAGAAGATGTTGCCTTAGAAGCTGAGAAATCCAAAAAGTGTGTATCTGATATTCCAGTCAAAGTTGCTACAACTAAAAAGGCTAAATCAGATATCCATAAATTGGATCAAAACAACTGTAGAACTAACATGCCTGCTATTAATTCTTCTCATAAAGCATGTGGTGTGAGTAATTGCATGTCTTGTGCTTTTAATGTTATGTATGCTTTCTTTAATAAAAAGCATGTATCTAGTGATAAGACTGCTCCACGTCAACATGTTAATAATAAGAAGCATGTTAAAACAAAGACTACTAGTCCTCCTCAGACTAGAGTGGATTCATTTATCCCTAAGCCTACTCAGAAATGTGTTAAGGCTGGTTATAAATGGAAACGCTCTTATGTGAAAGAGGATGAAGTAGTTTTAGTTAGAAATGTTGTTTTGCCTGACAAAGGCCAGTTCTTTAAGTATGCCGGACCCAATCAATTTTGGGCTCCGAAGAAGGACTAATCAATCTGATATTGCAGGGAGTTAAACAGGTAAACCGTGTTATGTGGATTCTGGACAGTGGCTGTTCAAGGCATATGACCGGAGATAGAGCCCTGCTATCAGATGTGATTGTGAAAGCTGGCCCAGTAGTTACCTTTGGAGATAACAGCAAGGGTATTACGAAAGGATATGGCTGTTTGAAGTACGGAAATGTTATCATTGAAGATGTTTCATTTGTGGAAGGTCTGACGTTCAATCTTCTCAGCATCAGTCAGTTCTGTGACAGAGGATATGCTGTTTCCTTTGAAAGAGAGAAGTGTCAGATCACTCACAAGAAGAATGGAAAGCCTGCTCTTCAAGGAGTAAGGAAAGGTGACTTGTTCATAGCTGATCTGAACTCGGGATTCAAAGATGAAGTGAATTGTTTTTATGCTAAAGCTTCATCAGATGATAGTTGGCTATGGCACAAGAAGATGTCTCACCTTAACTTCAAAACTATGAACTCTTTAGTCAAGAGGGAATTAGTTAGAGGTTTGCCTCAGATGGAATTTACACAGGAAGGACTGTGTGAGGCATGTCAGAAGGGAAAGTCAAAGAAAGCTTCTCACAAGGGCACTGACACATCATCAATAACTGAACCTCTTCAGCTACTGCACATGGATTTGTTTGGTCCAGTTAATGTGATGTCCATGTCAAAGAAACAATATGCACTTGTGATTGTTGATGACTATTCAAAATATACATGGGTTTTATTCCTACATTCCAAGGATGAGACCCCATTTCTGGTGATTGGCCATGTGAAGTTGATTGAGCTGGATTATAGATTCCCTGTTAGAGCCATAAGGTCAGATAATGGTACAGAATTCAAGAATGCCATTCTAAATGACTTTTGTGCTGATAAAGGAATAACAAGACAGTATTCTGCCCCTAGAACTCCTCAACAAAATGGAGTAGTGGAAAGAAAGAATCGTACATTGATTGAAGCTGCTAGGACTATGTTAAGTGAGTCCAAACTTCCAATGTACTTTTGGGCTGAAGCAGCGAATACAGCTTGTTATACTCAGAATCGAACTTTAATCAACAAAGACCTAATGAAGACTCCGTATGAGATCATGAACAACAAGAAACCAACTGTCAAGTACTTTCATGTATTTGGAGCAAAATGCTTTGTGCTTTTAGATGAAAATGTTAAACGTGGCAAGTTTGAGGCCAAGGCACAAGAAGCTATTTTTGTTGGTTATTCCAGAAGATCTTACAGGGTTTATGTGATTGGCAGTCACACAGTAAAGGAAAGTGTCAATGTTACTTTTGATGACACTAAGTTCCCCAATATCCAAAAAGTAGATTCATCTGAAGAGCTGATGTTTGATAACTTGCCAGACTCAGAATCAGATGATGAAGCCCCACCTGAAGTTATTGCTGGTAATGATAATAACAATGATGATAATGATCCTGGTGATGGTGGTGGAAACACTGGTAACAATGGAGATACCACCAGCACTGGAGAAGGATCATCAAGGCAAACAGGCAACAACTCAGGGGGAGCAAATGAAGGATCAGCTAGTCACTCACAACATCAAAGTGAATTTCAAGGTGAATCATCAAGATCAAATCTTCCAAGACAGACTGTTTGGAATAGAGCTCATCCTTTTGAGCTGATCATTGGTGATCCAGATGTTGGAGTTAAAACTAGAAGAGCTTCTCAGAATGAATGTCTTTTCTCAGCATTTCTATCTAAAATGGAGCCAAAGAAAACTGAGGAAGCACTGACTGATCCAGATTGGGTGATTGCTATGCAAGATGAACTCAATCAGTTTGAACAACAACAAGTCTGGAAGCTGGTACCCAGGCCAAAGAACAAGAAAGTAGTTGGTACTAGATGGGTATACAGGAACAAGCTAGATGAGGATGGCATTGTTACAAGGAACAAGGCAAGACTGGTTGCACAAGGGTATTCTCAAGCTGAAGGCATTGATTATGATGAAACCTATGCACCAGTGGCTAGACTTGAGGCCATCAGGATGTTCTTAGCATTTGCTGCTTACTCCAATTTTAAAGTCTATCAAATGGATGTTAAGAGTGCATTCCTGAATGGTGAACTTGATGAAGAAGTGTATGTGGAACAGCCCCCTGGCTTTGAAAATCAGGAGCTGCTGGACTTTGTGTACTTTCTCTTCAAGGCTATCTATGGTCTCAAACAAGCCCCAAGAAAATGGTATGACACTCTCTCTGGTTTTCTTTTAGAAAATGGTTTTGTTAGAGGTATCATAGACAAAACTCTTTTTTCAAAGAAACACAAAAGTGATATGATATTAGTCCAAGTCTATGTGGATGACATCATATTTGGGTCTACTAATGATAATCTCTGTAAGAGATTTGCTGAGCTAATGCAGAGTAAGTTTGAAATGAGTATGATGGGTGAGCTGAAGTTCTTTCTTGGATTGCAAGTAAGTCAAAGGTCAAATGGTATATTTATTTGTCAATCCAAGTATCTCAAAGAACTCCTCAAGAAGTATCATATGGAGGATTCAGCATCAGCAAGGACTCCATCTCCAACAGGAATCAAACTTGGAGCTTCTGACAAATCTATCAAGGTAGATGTTACAAGCTACAGAGGTATGATTGGCTCCTTACTCTATCTTACTGCTAGTAGACCAGATATTATGTATGCTACATGCTTGTGTGCAAGGTTCCAAGCGGACCCTAGAGATGTTCATCTCGTTGCTGTGAAAAGAATCTTGAGATATCTTAAGGGTACACCTAATCTAGGTATCTGGTACCCTAAAGATTCTGGTTTTAATCTTGTTGGATATACAGATTCTGATTATGCAGGTAGTGTTGTGGATAGAAAGAGTACCTCTGGGAGTTGTCAATTCCTAGGAGGTAGGTTGATTTCCTGGTATAGCAAGAAACAGCAAACAGTTTCCAATTCAACAGCAGAAGCTGAATATATTGCTGCTGGAAGCTGTTGTGCTCAAATCTTATGGATACGGAATCAATTAAAGGACTATGGCTTTGCATTAGACAAAATCCCCATATTTTGTGATAATACAAGTGCCATAGCAATCTCCAACAACCCTGTGCAGCACTCGAGAACGAAGCACATTGATATCAGGTATCATTTTATCAGAGAGCATGTCATGAATGGAACTGTGGAGTTACATTTTGTACCCACAGAAGAACAGACTGCAGATATATTCACTAAATCTGTTGATGAATCCACATTTATCAAGTTAGTTGGTAAATTGGGTATGTTAAACAGTCTTAGTGATTAACAATATATCTGTCAGGGTTGTTATTTCAAAATTCATTTTCTCTTGTCATTTAACTAATATTTGCTGCTAATTCTCTGTTAATATTACTTGCTTGTGTATTTAAATAACTCTGAATAATTTATTTTCTTTAAAAATATTTTTCTCATATTTGTTAAGTGGAGAAATGTATTTTTATTGAAAATATATTTATTTAGAATTATTTAGGTATTTTTCAGATTGTAAATATTGTTGTTTAAATATTTCTGCAAGTTTATATTATTTTTATGCATTTCTAATATTCTGCATATTTTTCTAGGATTTATGGAATTTTCTGTGAATTTTTCTAGAATTTTATATATTTTTCATGCATTTTTCTAAGTTATTCATCATTTTCTGTAAATATTCGAATTTTATTCTGAATTTTTTGGTAAGTCTTCCCAGTTTTACACTAGGAAGACTACCGGGAAAACAATGTAAATTGTCATTTTGTTTTTTGTTTTTTCCTTTTTATTTTAAGTCTTTTTCGAAGTCTTCCCAGTTTTTTGAACTAGGAAGACTATCGGGAAGACTTAATTTAATTAGTCTTATTTTCAGTAATTTTCTTTTATTTATTTCCGGAAGACTTTCTAGTTTGTACTAGGAAGACTACCGGGAAGACTATCTTAAGTCTTCCCGATTGTCTTCCCAGTACAAACGGTAAGTATTCCTTTGTTTTTATTGTTTTATTATTCTAAATTCATATATATAGATACAGTACATACGTTTTTTTTCAGTCTTCCTTATCAGAATTCTTTTCAGTTTGTTTTTGCAAAACCCCCCTTTCGTATTCTCATCTCTTTTGCAGAAACTGTGTACTCTGATCCTTTCTTGCTCAAGTTATTACTTAGCAACACTTTGTTATTCTTCAATATCAATCTCCTAAGTCGAAGTGCTGCTAAAAATTTTTCATTTTTTTTCTTGAAATCAATTCGACTTGATTGTTTGAATATTGCTAAGTGATTATTTGTTTTTGTATTTGGTCTTAGTGTTTCTGTAAAGTTAATCTGTGTGTGTTTACTGTGTGAGTTTGAAATCACTTACCCAATTCAGTTTTTGCATTTCAAAAAGTTAAGTTCGAATTTTTAGGATCTAAAAGTTCAAAATTCATTAATTTTGATAAAATTTAATTTTGTGGATTTTTGTAATTTTAATTAATTCTAAAAAAATCCCTAAAATTTTATTTTTATTTAAATTAATTAAAATTTTATTGTTTTATTTAAAATGGATCCTAATAATTTTGAATTAGTTTTAAATAATTTTGTTGGGTATTTTGATCCTGCTAGGTGTAAGGTGGAACGTTTCAGACCGTGGATTCAATTTTTAAATAGCAATACTTGTGTTAGTTATGCTATTTGTGCCAATGCACTTCTGAAAATTGATCCACTAAGGATGTTGTGTTCAAGTGCTGTTATTGCTGACAATTCAAAATCTTTTACTTTCAATATTCTCAATCAGCAATATACAGTTACTTTTGATTTATTTTGTGATGTGTTGCATTTTCCAAAGGACAGGTTTGATCCATTACCCACTGATGATGAGTTAACACAGTTCTTTGTGAATATTCATTATCAGGGTCCCTTTCAAATGGTAAAATTATCAAAATCTTTTGTTGTAAGGGAATGGGATCTATTCTTTGATACTATAGCTAGGGTATTTGGTAATTGTACAAAAACAAACTTTCATTGCATTACCAGTCTTAATCAGTACATTGCCTATGCTGTAGTATTTGGTCGTAGATTGAACTTTGCTGAGATTCTGTGGAACCTTTTGCTCAACAGGCTTGCTCACTCTAGGAGAGATTCTGATAATGGTGTGAAAGTAAGGTGTTGGTACCCTCGCTTTCTAACTCTTATCATTAATCATCTTCTCACTGCTGAGCAGGTAGAACTGTTTCGAGAAGCTAGATTTGAAACCTCTCCAACCACAGACACCAAATTCTACACCAGACTTGATGTCTCATCCAAATTTACCACCATACCTGTTCTTGTTTCACCATTCATGAGACAATTCATTAATCTTCCTATCTTTGGTGAACAAGTTCTCGAACCACATCCAGTACCACTGCAGGTAGTTATTCCTAACCTTGGTTCTTCTTCTGGTACTTCAATTGAAACCCAAGTGGTTGTTAGGGCTGACCCAGAGATTGTAGATCCACAGTCTCTGACCCAGGTCATAGAGCCAAACAGAGAGTCAAACACTCCTGAAACACAATCTGAGCCTAATGTACAAACCAGTTCAAGAAATGTTAGTGATATTGCTGAAATGAGTGTTCCCACAGCTCTGTCTCCACCCTTAAAGAAAAGAAAAACCTATAGGGAGATAACTGTTAGCCCATCTGTATCCTCTCAAAAGGATATGGACATTGATATGGCCACTACACAGTCTCTGGAGACATCCTCTCAACAGGGTGGATCTATTGAAATTCGCCATCGGGCCATGGCATCTTGTACTGAGTCAAGCACACTCCCATTACTCACAATGGGAGAAGATATCCATCTAGATGACACTCAGGACACCATGTCAGGAGAGCACTTTACTTTTGATTTTGATACAGTGCCTACCATAGTTACGGTAGAAGTGCCTTCACAGGCATCTGAGGGAAAATCTGATTCTTTGCCAACTCAAATAGAATCATTTTCTCCCCTCCCAGAGGGAACATCTCTGGCTCCCCTAAGGGATTTTTCACTCGCAGTTTATACTGGAGAAAGTGAAAGGCAACCTGATGAGTCTGTCCCTGAAGCAATTCAGTATACAATGTCAGATATTTTGACAGACTCACTCAGGGATCGGGAATTGCGAACTCCCATTGCACCACCACTGACCTCTCTTGAAGAGGCTAGGGTGATTTTCCATGCAGGTACATCTACTGAAAATCTAGAAAGACAGATAGTTGTGAGAGATATGAGTCAAACACTGAGTGAAACACAAGCAAGTGAGTTGAGTGAAACACCACTGAGAGCAATTGAAGTGAGTGCACACACTGACACAAACACTGCTTTGTTAAAACAGCTAGCTGATCTACAGAAGAAGTTGCAAGAGACCCAGGCTGAAAACACAATTCTAAAAGCACAAGTGGTTGCACAATCTACCACCTCTGTATCAAATCAGCTGGGTACTGTGAAAGATGACCTGGAAGGATTGAAGAATAATCTACTCCCGAAGCTGAATTCAATTCAACAATCTCAAGTGCTGGTGGCTTCAGACATTTCTGATTTAACAATGTCAAATGCTCAGATTTCAGAAAGTGTCAAGGAGATTGCTGCCATTTCTACCAAGGTGGACTTTATTCTGCAAACAGCTGATGAAAATCAAAAGTTTAATGAAGAAAGGATATTTAGGATTGAAGGAGGAATGGAGCATCTGAATGAAGGTATGAAGCACTTGTACAATATGATCAAAAATTCACATCAACCTACTGAAGAGCAAAGAACATTCTTTGAGGGAGATGATGATGAAGATGATGATGCTGATGAAGGAGGAGATGGGAGAGGAAGTGAAGAGATAAGGAGAGATACTGAGGTGAATCCTAGGGCTTCCACAGCTCAAACTGTAGAGGATTCCTCAACTAAGGGGGAGAAGGAGAAGAAAGGAGAAGACAAAGAAGCTGGAGGAGCTTCTGGAAAGGATAAGGGGAAAGGTAAACAATCAATGGAGGAGTCTGCTTTTGATGATGCTTACTATTACCATGGTGAACAGGATGATTTTCAATTTGATATGTCTGGTAATCTGGAGAAGACTATCCCTGTAGAACCTATTGGTGAGGAGGAAGTGGAAGAAGTGGCTAACTTTGATGATTGGGAGGATGAAACTGAATTATATACACCTGACCCTGTGTTCCAAAAGGAGTTGAAGAAACAACAGGCAGAGCTGAGGAAAAAGGAGGATGAGAATGCCAAGGTCTCTGACATCATATCTCAGAAGATAAAGATTCAAAAGGCTGAACATGAGGACAGACAACGTCTTCATAGTATTCATGTCAAAGAGAGGAGATTGGATGTTAGGATGAAGCAAGGACTTAAATGGGATAAGGCAAGGGAGATGTTTGATATCCCTCAGAGAGGCACAAACAATGATGCTGCTTTTCTGAAGTTGCTTGAGAAGATCAGAAATGTTAATCCAGACAATTCATTGTACATGAAGGCTTTGAAAGAAGATATTCTAAGGATTACGTCTGCATTTGATCAAGTGAGGCAAGAACTGTACATCTATGTCTCAAGTGCTCTTGAAGGGTCTTTCACCATTTCTCTTGACCTCCTCCAGAGAAGATCTCTATCTGAATTGTGGATTCTGATGAGTAAAGTAAAGAGATCTTCTTGCTTGAATGAGCTTCTATATGACCGGCTTAGAGATTCTGCAATGAAGGCCAGTCCTCAAGTTGTACATTTTCCCTATGAAGTCAAAATCTACAGAGGTACAACTTTAGAAACTGTGAGGCTGGATCCTGATTCCATGAAGCTACAGACTGCTATGCAACTGGTGAAGTTGGAGAATCTTCTTAGAACTTCTGGGTTTGCTTCTGTAGAAAAGTCTGAAGTTGCTGATATGATTTCAGACTACTGCACGGAGAAAATTCCAAGGTATGCTCAAATGAAGAATAGATTGAAGAAGATCACCACTCAACCAGTAATGCCAATTGGTGTAGTTTCTGAAAGTGATCGTGTCCTTGACAAAGATCTTCTAGTCACCTTGCAAGAAGCTGAAGAAGGTGAAATTAGAGACTGAAGGCATGATAGGTTTAGCTCTTTTGTAATTGTTATATGTATAGAGCTAGGTAAATCAAGATAGGTAAATGTATTCATTTGTTCAGTCTAGAGGAACATCTATCTTGTATTTATCTTTACTGTTTGAATCTGGAAATTGTTATATTTAATCCAGAACTTTTTATTATTTGCTTGGCTCTTAAAAGTCTTATCTTTTCTTGTTTTAGTTGAGTTATCCTCTAGAGGTATTTGGTTGTTATTGTCTAACAAACAAATAGGGGGAGATTGAAAGGCATATGTCTAGGCCTATTTGTAAACACCGAGGATTCTACTCAACTTTAATTAAGATGTAATAAGTAAATAATAAAAATCAATTGTCACAGGAATCTCAGAAGGTCATATCTGTCAAAGAATGAAGATTAAAGTCATCTACAGACTTGAAGTGATTCTACATTGAAAGAAGCTCAATTTATTGATCAAGCCTCAGTGAAGTATTCAAGCTCAGTGGATTTATTAAAGTGACAGAGATTTCAAGTGGTGACAGAAAAAGATACTGATTACGGAGTTCTTGAATGAGAAGGTAGTGAATCACTGCTTAAAGTTAAATAGATAAAGAACAGACATGGTCGTTAGTCACTCATGAACCAGACAGTGCATCGAGTGTCAACGTACTATTTTGTTTGTTATTTATCTAATTTTAAGTGATTCTGGAATTAATTAAGAAGTCAACTAATTCTATTTATTCTCTTATAAATAATTAATATTATTAAGTATATTATTTATTAATTTAATTCTGCAAAGAATTAAATTAATACATAATTTATTTAATTAATTATTTAAATTAGAATATATTTGAACTAGGAAAACTTAGATTTTGTACTAGGAAGACTTAGTTTTTAAACTAAGAAGACTACCAAGGCTGTCTTCCCGATTGTCTTCCTAGAACAAATCTCAGTTTACCCGATTGTCTTCCTAAGCCATTCCTAGTTTGCCCGAGAGTCTTCCAAGGCCAAAAAGAAATGTTTTCAAGCTTGTCTTCTAAGTGCAAACTGCAAATGATTTGGCGCGTGGAAAAACATACAAGTTAATTGTATAAATGCAAACAAAAGGCAGTTGACATTCATATATCAAAACAGACAGAAGTAAAGACAGACAACAAAATATTTCATTCTCTCTTCATTACTTCATCAACTGTCAAGCTACAAAATTTGCCAGAGATTTAATTCTTGATTGTTCTTCAACATTTAATTCATAAGAATTGTATCTCTTGTACTGCTTTAGCTTTCTAGCGGATCATAATCCCTAGATTTTATATCGAACTACTTTTTAGTATTCGATCCTTTTTATTACAAAAATAGATAAATTCATGTCGAATTTATTCTAGATTTGTTTTATTAAGTTCCTTGTAATCAAGTGATCAAATTGTAACACCTCTCAAGTTTAATAGAGTTTCTATTTAACTTGAATATTGTTTCAGTTTTTATTCCGCATTAATTTGTTCTAAACAGTTAAATCATTTAAAGGACAAATTCGATAAAACGGTATAGTTTGTATTCAACCCCCCTTCTACAAACTTATCAGGACCTAACAGTTATGTTCTTTCTTTCTACAACACCATTCTGCTGTGGAGTTCCAGGTGCAGAAAATTCTTGCTTCACTCCTCTTTCCTTGCAAAATTCTTCCATTGTTGCATTTCTGAATTCAATACCATTATCACTCCTGATAATTTTCACTTTATACTGTGATCCTTTATCCAGTAGCTTTACATGTTCCATCAGAGTTAAGGCAGTTTCATCCTTCTTTGCTAGAAAATACACCCATGTGTATCTAGTGTACTCATCAACAATGACTAAAGCATATTTCTTTCTGCCAAGAGACATTACATTCACCGAACCAAATAGATCAACATGAAGAAGATGATAAGGATCCACAACTGAAGATTCAGACTTACTCTTGAAAGATGACTTCCTTTGCTTGGCCTTTTGACAAGAATCACACAGACCATCTAAGCTGAGTATAGACTTTGGAAGTCCCCTTACAAGATCTTTTCGAATCAACTCATTGATGTTGTTCAGATTTAGATGAGAGAACTTCTTATGCCATTTCCAGCTCTCTTCACTAGACATCTTTGCAGACAGACACACAACTTTTCATTCAGAGTTTGTTACCAAACTTGCTTCATAGATATTATTGTGTCTGTGTCCAACTAAAACAACTTTCCCTGTAGATTTGCTAACAACCTCACAATATTCAGGTTGAAAATCTACATGATAACCTTTGTCACAGATTTGACTCACAGATAGCAAGTCATGTTTGAGTCCTGGGACAAGAGCTGCATTTGTGATGATGACACTTCCAAGATTGATATTGCCATATCCCAGAGTACGTCCTATGTTGCCATCTCCATAGGAAACTTTTGGGCCAGCCTTCTCCTCATAATCTGATAGGGTGCTCTGAACATCCACTGTCCTGAACATCCACTGTCCAAGACTAGGGTGCTCTCCCTTATGCCCTGCAATCACAAACAATTACTGAGAGTTAGTTTTAAGGATCCGTTGGCTTTCTTAACATTGTTAGCTTTTGCAGCGGAATTCTTATCAACAGAGTTTAAGCTAACAGTATCAGAGTTTACACTTGCAGAATCAACTTTAACCCATTTCAAATTGGGCTTCAACTCATAATAGTTGTGATAAATAGCATGATAATTCTTGCAAGTATAAATAGAATGCCAAGTACTCCCACAGTGAGTGCATAAAGTCTGTGGTCTAACCCTAACATAATCATTCTTTACTCCAGACTTGGAGGGTAAAGAATTAATGTCTTTGTTCTTCCTGCAGAAACTTGCAAGATGGTTAGTACTACCACAATTATGACATGTTTTTCTAGGAGCATCAGTAATAGGCAAATGATTATTACTTTTATTAATGCCTACTTTTCCATTTCTGTTCTTCCTGAACACTTTCTGTTTCTCAACAGATTTTACCTCCTTGAGCTTATACTTGAATTGTTTCTCTGTCATTAAACCAACATTAATCTGTTTAACGCAAGTTTTTACTGGTTCTTCCTTAACAGTTTCTTTTTCAAGTACAGAGTTTAGCTTACTGGATTCAGGAACAAATTTCATATGTGGAAGATGTGTTTTAACTTTAACTTTATCTTTAAACCTAAGTTCATCTTCCTCACAGTAACCTAACCCAACTGTATCTGTTTGAAACACTTGATGTGTGTCTTTTCCAGAGTTTGTCCAGGTTTTAATTATCTTTCTCTCTTTTTTTAATTCAGATTCTAATTGCCTAAATCTCTTAAGCAACTCCTGTTCAACATAAACAGCATCATCTCTTTCCTTCTGAACTTGTTGCATGTTAACAAGTTCTTCTTCAAGAAATTTATTTCTCTCTCTAAGCTTTAGATTCTCAGATTTAATTCTCTCATTTTCTAAAATCTGATCTCTGTAACTAACATGTATGCTTTTAAGATAAATTCTCA
This sequence comes from Heracleum sosnowskyi, assembly GCA_030848705.1. NCBI lineage: Eukaryota > Viridiplantae > Streptophyta > Magnoliopsida > Apiales > Apiaceae > Heracleum > Heracleum sosnowskyi. Next base: position 103,751,706 of record CM061245.1, read on the forward strand.
ATTCAGATATATTATCAGTATTATAAGCATAAGTTGTTAGGGGTACCTTGTTTTCAGATGATTCAGATTCATCTTTCACAGTTGCCATGAGAGCATAGTTGACTCCCTCATCTGAGTCTGAAGTGTCTGCCCAGTCTCTCCCTTTAGTGATGAGTGCTTTTTCAGATTTTCCTTTCTTGCACTCTGGAGCATAGTGACCCATCTCTTTACAGTTGTAGCACTGGTTATCAGACTTATCTTTCTTCCCAGATTTGGTATCCCTTCCTTCAGACTTTCTGAAATTCCTCCTTTCAGAGTTTGAATCTCTCCTCGAGAATCTCTTTCCTTTCTTGAAGTTCTTGAAACCCATATTCTTGAAGGTCTTCACCATCAAAGCAGCCATTTGCATCATCTGTTCTTCATCATCCTCGGATTCAGATGATTCAACAGTGTTTGAGTCATCATCAGTGTTTGATGACTCACTTTCAGAGTTTATGACCAAAGCTTTTCCCTTAGCTTTCTTCTTTGATGTCTCTTTATTAAGAAGCTTTTCTTCAACTTTAAGAGCAACATGTTTTGTCTTCTTACCAGATCTTTTGTTTCTTTGTTCTATCTCAAGTTCATGAGTTTTAAGCAACCCATAGATTTCATCAAGTTCTGTATCTGCAAGCTCATAATTATCTCTTATTGTTGTTGTCTTTAAATCCCATCTTTCAGGTAGAGATAGAAGGAACTTGAGATTAGACTCTTCAGGATCATATTCTTTATCAGCCAGAGATAAATCATTCAACAATTACAGAATCTGTCATATGTCTCAGTCAAAGTTTCATCAGGTCTCGAGTCAAAGTGTTCATACTCCTGTGTAAGTATCGTTTTCCTGTTCTTCTTTATAGCACTTGTTCCTTGACATCTGACTTCTAAAGTATCCCAAATTTCTTTGGCAGTTTTGCAACCAATAACTCTGTTAGACATGACATTAGCTAAGGCACTATGGAGAAGATGTCTAACTTTTGCATCCTTTGTAATTGATGAGATGTCTTCAGGAGTCAAATCTTTCTTTTCCTTTGGAACAGTCTTTTGTTCTTGACCAGCAACAACATGAGATAGTTTAGTCGGCTTATGAGGACCATCATAGATTCTATCAAGGTATTCTGGATCTGTGGCTTCCAGAAACATGGTCATCTTTACCTTCCATACTGGATATTCCGCTGGTCTGAGAATTGGAACCCTAATCGTCTCATATCAACTCACAGAAGTTGGTTGAACCTTTTCAGAATTAGAACCTGCTTGGATATTTTCAGCCATGATTATACTTGTGTTTGGATCAAAGTAAAACTGTATATATTAAACAGCCTAGGCTCTGATACCAATTGTTAGGCCGAATACACAATATATAATCAAGTATATGTATGAGAATAACAATAAGAACACTGTTTATGAATAATAAACTATATGGAATTAATAACTCCTCTCTCGGTGATGTAAAATATCACAGAGAGCTGCTAGGTTACAAGAATAATCTTTCAAGTATTCGCATCCCTTTTAGGGTTAACCTATCTGTGTTTATATAGTACACAACTACATACAATCTTTAATTGATATTCCTATAAATCAGCTATACAATTAATATCAATTTAGAATTGCTTCTGTCTTCTGTTCCGTTTCCTTAGCCATCACGATATCTCTTTGCTTCTTCCCTTCTTCAAATTATATCGCTTCTAGAATCTTCATTGTGTATAACACCGACAGCTAAGCAAACTCTGACTGTCAGAGTTTAACAAACATCAGCAATTATATCTAACACATGTAATCCCATCAAAAATTGGAGTAACCTCTTTCGTTGCTCCCTTTCATCCTGAAGCTTATGAGACTCACAAACACAACTAGCAATAGTACACACGAAAGGAGACTCTAAAGCTCTATATTCATCCCATAAGTTCTTCATCTTGTGCTAATATATTTCAACCGTTTTGTCTCCTTGCTCAAGAGAATGCAAGTCCTTTAACACTTGATACACACGATGACCGTCAACACAAGAAAACTGATCTTGTAATTCTTCCCAAACATCCTTAGCAGAATGAGCAAAATCCATGCCATTGCTGATCTCAGCAGAAACTGTATTGAGTATCCAGCTAATGAGCATATCATTAACTCTGTCCCACTGAGCCTTTAAAGGCGAAGATACAGAAGGAACAGGAAATGTACCATTAACGATATTGAGCTTATTCTTAGCAGAAAGAGCAATCATAAGTGAACGCCTCCAAGGACCATAATTCTCAGTGCTAGTTAACTTCTTGGAGATCAAAACTAAACCAGGATGATCAATATTTTGCAAATACAGTGGATGCAGATTAGTAATAGTGTTACCAACATCATCATGCTCAGACTCTTCAACATTAGTTCCAGTCGAAGTAGCACCAGTAATTGGAGCATTAGAAACAACATGTGCATACGAATTTCGCGCCATAGAACGAATAAGTTGCAATTCAATACAAGTTTCAGATATGTAACTAATTGACGAAGACGACAACTTCTAAATCGCAAGAATCGATCAAACAACAAACAGAGAAGTATAACTTCGAACAAAAACACAGAATCTAACTGAAAACTACAAGAAAGATCAAAGAAGATCTTAATTCATTAGGAAACAAATAGATCATATTGAGAGAAATCGCAAGAAAGATCGCATCGATCAACACATCAGGAAGCTGTTGACGATCTTGAAGAAGCTGCAACAGTAGAGATTTTAAGTTGATTTGCGGAAATGTCTAACTTGATCTTAAGCTTTGATACCATGAAGACTTCCATGAATCCATGGAGGAAGAGAAACGAAGAAAAAATGTAAACTATATTATATGAAAAATGAATTGAAAACACATTACATACAGTTTGATGTACTTATACTAGTTCTACACACTAATACGTATAACAAGATGTATCTAACAATGTAACTGATTCTGTTACAAACATAAGGTGTTGTTTGGCTATAAGGAACTAGCAGCTTATGCTTAGTTGACAGAATACTTGTTGCACAACTGCTATGCATAAACTCATTACCGACGTTCTTGAACAACAAGATTCTAAATGTGCTAGGTTTATTTACCCTAGAAGCCCACTTAGGAATGTCCAACGATGATGCCTAGCATGAAAACCCAAGGCTCATCTATAATTTTGGAACTTCAGGGTAAGGCATTTCCATGAGATTGAGATTGAGGTTGATGCTAATCAGCTACTACCTGAGTTAACCCTAATGTCAGGACACGATACTTATCACCGATGAGAATAATCCACTAGACTACATGATAAGTGATCCCAAATTTTGAAGTCCAAAATGCTAGATTACACCAAAGTTCCCCAACTAGGAAAACTCATTGAAAACATGAACATGACTCCCAAAGCACAAACTAGCTAGATTTTACATTGTCCTCTCCTGTGAGAATAACTCACAAGAATATATAAAAAGAGTCTTCACATATAATACAAGGACTTCTTCCTCAGCGGTGCGCTTCAAAAACATATGATTTACGGACTTCTTCCTCTAAAGGCCCACTTCAGAATGTCTTCTTCATTTTGATGAGAGTATAATTTTTTGTGCAGATTTTTTTTGCAGCGAGCTGCACAAATATGTATATATCAATGTGATGTATTTTATGGTTTTTGCTTTTCCCATCAAAATCATTTATATAATATTAGCTTAAAACCCTATTATTATTATTATTTTTTTAATTGTATTTGTTAAAAAAATAAGCAGACATGTAAAAATAGCTAAACACTTTTAATTAATTAAAAACATTAAAACAGATTTTAAAATAAATAAGTAAGGGTTTCCTCGTTATATTTTTGGAAAAAGAGGGGTTTTAGTATGAAAAAAGAAAAAAGGTAACATATATTTAGTTTAAAAAGGTAAATTTAGTTTAAAAAGGTAAATGCTCGTGATATTTTTGGAAAATGAGGTTTTAAAATTTAATAATTTAAATTATTTAAATACTTTTTAAAATAAATAAGTAAAGGATTTGTCCGTGATATTTTTAGAAAAAAATGGATTTTAGTGAGAATAATATAAAAAATAAATTGAAAAAGGCAATTTACCGTGATATATTTAGAAAATGAGGGACTTTGTTAGAAAAAATCTATAATGTATTTTAGCTGAAAAGGTAATTGGTTATAAATAGGTATTTGATTATTTATATTTTAAAATTTTTAGTAATTGCATTTGTTAAGAAAAATAAGTAGGCATGTTAAAATAGGTAAACTTTTAAAAAATTAATTATAATATTAGGTTTAAAAATAAATAACTAAAGGTCCGTGATATTTTTGGAAAATGAGGGGTTTTAGTAAGGAAAAATAGAAAAACTAACATGTTTTAGTTAAAAAATGTAATTGCCCGTGATATATTTGAAAAAGTAGGGGAATTTGTTAGAAAAAATAAAAATAATAATGCATTTTAGGTGAAAAAGGTAATTGGTTATAAATAGGTAATATTACTATTTAATAATATATTTTTCTATAAATAAGTAAGGTTAATTAAGTAAAAACACGAATTTAAGAAATGACAATTAAGTAAAATCACAACGTGACCGATCAAACTTTTAATGTTTCGTCTATTATATTATAGTATTGATTTTCTGATATTTTCTTAAAAAAATATAACACCCACAAATATAATTACATAATTGTTTTTTTTTACAAAAATAATATAATTATTGTAATCTTATTGTAATTTTAATTCTTGTAATATAATTTTAGTGAATTGTACTATATAAAAATGATGTTTTATTGATTAAAATATTTGGAAAAATTCAGTTATTAATTACATAGAAAGAAATATAAGTAAAAAACAAGTCAAGCTTTAATATTAATATTAATATTATAATGTAAAATAATTTTAATCCTAATATTAATTAATTTTATAAAATTTATAAATGATCTCGGGGCCCTTATCTAGTAGGTCTATCATCTAGTATACTTAAAAGTCAAATTTAACCGTTTCAAATTTGTAACATATGCTGTAAAGAATATTTTAAAATATCTAAAAAAAAGATTTTGAAAAATTGGGAGATGATATTGTTGTTGTTATTATTGCATGTTTTGGCAATACTAGATTATTTCCAGCTTGCATTTAGAGCTTTGTTTCATCAACCTCCCGACTCACACCACCACGTGTTCATGTGATTATTAATACAGACAAACACATACACAGACACATAGCAAGAACTGCGAACTTGGTCACTTAGAAAACATTTTCGCTAATCAAATGGCTTTCAGTTCGAGCTCTAGCGCAGCATCAGACCAGAACAAATTGCAGAACGAAATGAAGCAGCAAACAACAAATCCAGGAAAACCTTGCCACCAGGTATTCTTATATATCAGCCTTCCAATGTTTTCTCTCATTTTTTTTAGGATTAATTTTTTGTCTGCAAATTTTTGTGACGCAATTTACTTATTTGAGGATAAATTTGAATAATTTGTTGAATCTAAGGTTTACCATAATGTTTTCTCTCATTTTTTTGAGGATTAAATTTTGTCCGTAAATTTTTGTGACGCAATTTACTTATTTGGTTTGTACCTTAACATTTTAGTAAAGTTGTGTACGATTTGATGTTTTGTTTGACGATAAATTTGAATCATTTGTTGAATCTAAGGTTTATCATAATTAAGATATAAGTATCTATGTTTGATTCTAAAGTTTATCTCTATTGTTAGTTCTTGATTGTTTTTATTTCAATGTTTGAAGTGTCGTCACAAACCAAGGACCTTTGCTGTTACCTGCAAAAATCAGAACAAACCCAAAAATCAGAGGACGAACAAGCCCGAAAATCAAGGGAAGAACAAGCCCGAAAATCAAGGGAAGAACAAGCCTTGCACATTGGTCTTTTGTCATGAATGTCTCGTTAAAAGGTTGGATATTGAGAAACTATTTTAAGTTATAAACACAGATTTTTAAGTCTAAGTTCTTACATGGCTTAGTGCATATCAATTACTTGGATTGAACAGATACGGAGAGAAGGCAGAAGAAGTTAAATTGTTGGAGGAATGGATTTGTCCAAAGTGCAGAGGCGACTGCAACTGCAGTTGCTGCATGTATGTTATTTAATTTTTAATTATTATGATCTGGTGTCATAAGTATTTCACAATACCTTTTTTAACCACAGGAAAAAACGAGGCCAAGAACCTACTGGTATACTTTGGTATAAAGCCAAGGCAGCCGGGTATTCCTCCGTTTCGGAACTTCTGCATGCCGATGGTCATGAAAATTTTGGGCATGTCAAGAATGCAAAAGATAACAGCACTTCTCTAAAAAAGCAGGGAGCCTCAGGAAAAGGAAAGGTATGATGGTGTATATATTATAATGGAAAGTGTAAAATTAATTATCTGAAAATTTTAATTTCGAAAATATTTGTTGTCGAAGTCATGTTATCCTATTTATATTTCTCGATAGGAAATTGTGGGGGTTGAAGGAATAGTTCTTGATGTTCAACCACTTACTGCCATTCCACATCATTCATACACAATGGAAGAGATGAATTACCCATCCGGAGAAGAGATTAAAGAAGTTGATGAAGAAGCTGAGGATGTTACTAAAGGAGACGCTGAAATTCCTCAGTCCCTAGACCCTGAAAATCCAAATTCATCAGCACATCAAACTACCGAGTCTCCTGTTTTGTTACTCAATGTACCTTTTGCAAGCATTTCTTGTGAGATTGCAATCCCTGACTCCGCACACAGTATTGAAAAAACTATTGAAGAGTTTGCTGATGACATTTCTGATTTTGAAGATCATCCACATGTTAAAGATCCAATGTTCCCTGCAACATTTGATGGACCTCAAGCGATAGGGATTACTGTTGAGGAAAATTCTAAGCTCGTAAGAAAGATTGGCCTAGCTGAAAACCATGCAGCAGGCAGGAAAAGGCTTACCTATCACACCCTTCCTGATTCTCCTGAGAAGAGAAAGGCTACAGAGGAGGAAATTGCAAGAGTCAATCAAAAAATTGACAAAGAGGCCAATAAGAAGAAAAGTGATGAATTGGTAGCTCTCAGGAATGACGTGGATCAGCTTACTGCCATGATCACAGGGATCGACAAAAATGTTGCTCTAATGAGCCGTGATGTAACAAACATTTCCAAAAATGTCAGGACTCAAGATACTACTACTTCTTTTGCAGATCATCAAGATCTTGTTGAAAGGGTGAATCTTCTGCAACAATCTCAGGATGCTAACAGGGAAACTCAACTTCACATATTGAGTCGAGTCATGGCAATCTCAAAATGGCTTGGCATTTCTGATGATGATGTCAAAAAGGAGGAGAAGAAATTAGTAGGCACGTCATGTGAGGTTGAAGCTGATCAGAAGAAGGATGATGGTGATGATACTCCTGGTCTTGAGGTGACACACACATACATATGATACTGCCAGTATTTACTGCATGCGTAGGACTAGATGTATATTATGGTTTATTTGTTTTGATAAGGGCTACTTCTGATAAAGTTTACTACTTTTAATTTTTGCAGGGTGGGATGTAAAATAATGTCTTCGATTTTGTGACAGCTTCAGAATGCTTGAGCGGGTTATATTATATTCCTCCGTCAATGATTAAAATGTCAAAGTGTAACCAAACTTATCTGCAGCTGTACTGTGCTTTATTTCATCATTTATTTTGAATAATGTAGGTTTTTGAGGAAAACATCCGCTGCTTTAAATTATATGTATGAAATCAGAAACTGCAACCTAGGAATATCAAAGAGTTGAGTGGTTAGGGTGTTCGATTTTAAACTCATTTATTTGGCATGCCTGATGTTTGATCCAATCTATTATATTACCAAAACTAACTAGCTAGGTAAAGCAAATATACTCTTCTTTTGCTTTCTCAGTATGTGTTTATATTCTCTTTCCTGTTTTGTTCTCCACATGAACCAACTCTTCATTGGCAAGCACCTATTGTTGCTCTTCTTCTTTTTCCTGTTTTATTTTCCACATTCATCGGCAAGTACCTATTGTTGCTCTTCTTCTATTTCTTCTCTATTATAATTCTATTAATATTGTATATTATCAATGGAAACATTTATGATTCTCAAAAAGAAAAAAAAACATGTCATCTATTATTATTGTATGTAAACCTCTAAAAAAATTCTCTCTATTTTGCTATTTAAGTTTTTGTCGGGAAAATTTGTTATATGGTTTGCCCTAATTGAATCATTCGGTTTGTGCCCTAACATTTTCATAAACATTTGTAAGATTTAATGAGATGTTTGATGATGCATTCAAATAATTTTTTTAAGGTTCTTGTGTGCCCATGGGCACACTCTAACAATTAGTTTTGTCAAATTTTAATTAGTTGAGATTTTTGTGCATACATTGCCCAATTATTAAGAATTGAGGGGGACAGAGGAGTATTAATCAAAGTCAAACCAATAAAAAAGTTAACAAAACTCTTATTGTGTGTTCATAAGCATACATTAAAAAATTCATTTTTTAAACTAAAATTTTCATTATTTTGTTCCTCTTAAGTTTGTCCTTTGTGCTCATGACCTTTTTATTTTTAAATTATTCCATTAATTTTTTCTCGCCGGAGTCATAAATTCTGGTTGGCTTTTGCAAGAAAACTAAGAAAAGCTTCCAACTTTCATGCATTACAATTGCTTAGAACAATCGTCTATCTCAATTGATAAATTAAGCAGTCGTTTCGAACACATTGATTACAAATTCAATCTCAATTCATAAATCCGATAAGGGTATATTTTTTTTTAAAATCCGGTCGGATTGTTAAAAAGTACAAATAGAAAGGGGACAAACATAAAGATTGTGAAATAATACGATTTTTTACTTAAAAGAATTAATGTGTCCAAATGACCAAAGTGTTAATAACTCATTATTTTATGCATTCTTTGTTGTAAATCTTAATAATTATCTACCGAGAAAGATATATGTATGAGAATAGAAAAGTAGAGAGGAAGTACAAGAGAATATGAGATGCAGAGAGAAAATTATGTTGATTTCATTAGTTGAATGCCTATTTATAGTAGTTGGATTACAAGTCTTCCTAAGGAAGATAAGCTAGTCTTCTTTAGTAAGTATTACAAATCTTCTTGACTAAGCTATGCAAGTCTTCCTTGATAAGCTGTGAGAATCTTCCTTAGTAAGTTTTGCGAGACTTCCTCAGTAAGCTTTGCGAGACTTCTTGAGTAAGGTTTGACAATCACCTTTATTTATTTATATTATAACACTCCCCCTTGATTGTCCAATGCGAGTTATTACAAGGATTAACTGCCTCGTTAAAACCTTGCAAGGAAAAACCCAGTGGGATAAAAACCTTGACGAAGGAAAAAGAGTACAGTCTCCCCCTGAATCAAATGTCTCAAACTTTGACATCTTGATGTAGCAAGGTTCTTAGTCTTCGCATGCCAATATTATTCCGTAGCTTTTCAAACGTTGATGTGGGGAGTGACTTTGTTAGTATATCAGCCAAATTATTACTTGAACGAACTTGTTGTACCTCAATGTCACCATTCTCTTATAGTTCATGAGTGTAGAAAAACTTCGGTAATATGTGCTTTGTTCGATCTCCTTTAATGTATCCTTCCTTCAACTGCTTAATACAAGCTAAATTATCTTCAAACATAACTGTAGGACCATCTGTGATATTTGGTAATCCACATGATCGTCGAATGTGTTGAATGACGGATCGCAGCCAGATGCATTCTCTACTTGCTTCATGGATTGCCAGTAATTCTGCATGATTTGATGAAGTTGCAGCCATAGTCTGTTTTGTAGACTTCCAAGAGATAGCAGTTCCACAATATATGAATAAATAACCTGTTTGTGACCTTCCAAAGTGAGGATCTGACATGTACCCAGCATCTGCATATCCAACCAGTTGTGATTTCGATTTGTTTGGAAAGAACAATCCAAGGTCAATCATCCCACGGAGATATCTCAAGATATGTTTAATTCCATCCCAATGTCTTTTAGTTGGATCATAACTGAATCTTGCAAGTAGGTTCACAGCAAATGCAATATCAGGTCGTGTGTTGTTTGCGAGCTACATAAGAGCACCAATTGCACTAAGATATGGAACTTCAGGTCCAAGAGCATCTTCACTTTCTTTTCTGGGATGGAATGGATCTTTTTCAACTTCAAGTGATCGAACAACCATTAGCGTAGTCAGTGGATGAGATTTGTCCATGTAAAATCGATCAAGAACCTTTTCTGTGTAGGTTGACTGATGAACAAATATGCCTGAAGATAAGTGTTCCACCTATATACCTAAACAAAACTTTGTCTTTCCAAGATCTTTCATCTTAAACTCATTTTTCAAATAATTAGCAGTGTTAGTAATATCTTCAGAAGTATCAACGATATTTAAATCATCCACATAAACAGCAATAACAACAAAACCAATTTGAGATTTTTTAATAAACACACAGGGACACACTTGATTATTAATATACCCATTATTCAATAGGTACTCACTAAGCCTGTTATACCACATACGACCAGACTGCTTTAAGCCATATATTGATCGTTGTAATTTAACTGAGTACAAATGACGAGGCTTAGTTTCCTCCAATTTTAATCCTTCAGGGATTTTCATATAAACATCACAATCAAGTGATCCATATAGATAGGATGTCACAACGTCCATGAGACGCATTTCCAATCTTTCCATACAAGCCATACCTATTAGAAAACGAAAAGTGACTCCATCCATTACAGGAGAGTAAGTTTCCTGGTAATCAAATCCAGGCCTTTGAGAGAATCCCTGGGCCACTAGCCGTGCCTTATATCTCACAATTTCATTTCTCTCGTTTCGTTTTCGTACAAATACCCATATATTCCCCAGAGGGATCACACCAGCTGGTGTTTGGACTGCAGGTCCAAATACATTTCTCTTGCGCAAGGACTGCAATTCCTCTTGGATTGCAATTTTCAATTTTGGCCAATCATCTCTTTGTCAACATTCTTCCACACTTTGTGGTTCAGGATCAGAGTTCATAGAGATATCACATGCGACAGAAAAAGCATATATCTCATCAATCTCAGTACTCCCACGATCCAATAATTTTCCGTTATGTACATAACTCAATGAGATCTCATAATTATCAGTTACCTTTGCTTCTATGGAGGCATGTGCCACTTCAGGAGCAATATCCTCTTCTGGAGGTAATCCCACTTCTGGGGGTTTCGTTATAGTCGCTTCAGGGGTTCGAACCTCTTCAGGAGGTAATGCCACTTCTGGGGTATTATCTGGAACACTTGCCATTTCTTGGGCAGGTCCAATCAGTTTCCGTTTTCGTGGTATAACATCCTTTGCACCAATAGGTCTGCCACGCTTCTGGTGTGGTTTTAAATCACTGTCCAATTTTTCAGGAATTGATTTACGAATAGGGATTTCAACCCTTGCCGGAACATTAACAGCAGGTATATGCGATTTTATAATATGTCTAGAATCACTAAAAGCATCAGGCATTTGATTAACAATATTTTGCATATGAATAATTCTTTGAACTTCAGATTCACATTGATTAGTACGAGGATCTAAAGCATTCAATCCTGATGTATTCCATGTCAATTCAGAATTTAAATTATGCACAACCATGTCTCCCCCTAATGAAGGGAAGACAAACTCATCAAAATGATAATCTGCATATCGAGCAGTAAACACATCACCAGTCAATGGTTCAAGATATCTTATGATAGATGGTGAATCAAAATCTATATATATTCCTACTCTTCTTTGAGGTCCCATTTTAGTTCTTTATGAAGGCGAAATAGGAACATATACGGCACAACCGAAAACCTTGAAGTGAGATATATCGGGAATGTGACCAAGGGCTAGTTGGTGGGGAGATTGTTTATGATAGGCAGATGGTCTGACCCTTATTAGGTTTGCAGCATGTAATATAGCATGACCCCAAACTGATGTGGGTAGTTTGGCTCTGAGAAGTAAAGGACGGGCAATAAGTTGAAGTCTCTTGATTAAAGATTCTGCCAAACCATTTTGTGTGTGCACGTAAGCTACTGGGTGTTCAACTGAGATTCCCACCGACATACAGTAATCGTTGAAAGTTGAAGATGTAAACTCAGCAGCATTATCTAGTCAAATTGATTTGATAGGGTGGTCAGGGAATTAAGCTCGTAATTTGATAATTTGAGCTAGCAGTTTGGCAAAGGCTGTATTTCGTGTAGAGAGTAGACAGACGTGAGACCACCTAGTTGATGCATCAATTAAAACCATGAAATACCTAAATGGACCTGAAGATGGATGAATGGGTCCACAAATGTCACCTTGGATCCGTTCTAAGAATTTAGGGGATTCGACTTGAAGTTTAACATGGGATGGTCGAACAATTAGTTTTCCTAGAGAACATGCTGAACAAGGAAGTTCATCTTGTTGTATGATCTTTTGGTTTCTAAGAGGATGTCCCGTAGAATTTTTTATAATACATCGCATCATGGAAACTCCAGGATGACCAAGTCTCTCATGCTATAGGGTAAGTGATTTTGGGTCTATAATTTTGGGAATAATGATACTGTGTGACTCAATGATCCTGATTTTTGTGGCATACAATCCAGAAGAGATTGAGTGCAGCTTTTCTAAAATTTTCTTGTAGCCTAAAGTGGTTGAAGTGATTAAAAGATATTCGTTTCCATCCTCACTAGTAGTTTCAATGTGAAAACCGTTAAAGCGAATATCTTTGAAACTTAAGAGGTTCCTAGTTGAATTGCTAGAGTACAGGGCATTTGGTATATGAATTTGTGTTCCATTTGGAAGAATAAAACTAGCCTTCCAAAGACCTTCGATCATATTAGATTTACCCGATATTGTCAATACTTGAGAGTTGGTTTTAGTTAACTGTGAAAAATATTGTCGACTTTGTAGAATCGTGTGAGTGGTGGCAGAGTCAGCAATACAAATATCTTCCATACTTACTCTAAATACACACATAAATAAATAAACGATATTTTCATTAAAACAAGTACACAAAACATAAATATATAGAACATTACATAGAAAGCAAAAGCGTGCATAAAAACTATTCATCTAGGTCATAATAAAGCTTAGTCCTATTATCTAGTTCATTTGAGGTCTTGTTGATTGGTTCATCATTAAAACTTGCCAAATTTGTTTCCACCCTTTGTCCATTCTGATTTTTAGATGACTCGTAAAGTTTTACAAGATGTTCAGGTGTGCGACATGTACGGGTCCAATGCCCATGAGCCCCACATCTAAAGCAGATATCTCTAGTGTCTCCTTCTTGCGGTGCCTTTCTTTTATTTGGTACATCATTTTGCCACTTCTGGTGGCCAGAGTTGTTGTAGCCATCACGCTGCCACTTCAGGTGGCCAGAGTTATAATGATTTCGAAACCGACCACGAAAATTTCCACGTCCACGGTTTCGTCCATAACCTCGTCCTCCTCTATACCCTTTCCCACGCTCATTCTTCCGGAATGACGTGTTATGTACTTCGGGTAACTGGGCAGAACCTGTGGGACGTATCTGATGATTTTTCAGCAACAACTCATTATTCTTTTCAGCTACAAGAAGGAGAGATATAAGCTCACTATATTTTTGAAAATTGCGTTCCCTGTATTGTTGCGCTAGGATCATGGTGTTGGGGTGAAAGGTTGAGAGGGTCTTTTCGATCATGTCAGCATCAGTAATATTCTCACCACACAAAATCAGTTTTGAACTTATTTTGAACAGGGCAGAATTATATTCAGCAACAGATTTAAAATCTTGCAACCTTATATTAATACACTCATAGCGGGCATGTGGCAAATGGACAAGTTTCTGGTGATCAAATCTATCTTTAAGATTGTTCCAAAGAGTGAGTGGGTTTTTGATAGTTAGGTATTCAGATTTTAAATTTTCATGAATGTGATTTCTGAGAAAAATGATAGCTTGGCATTTTGTTCAACAGTTGGGGTTTTTCCTGATTCTATGGTGTCTTTTAATCCGTTAGCACTAAGGTGTAATTCCGCATCTAGCACCCATGATAGATAATTGTCCCCAGATACATCCAAAGCAACAAACTCTAATTTTACAAGGTTTGCCATTCTGATAAAGGTTTGAACATGATAAAATATCGCACATCAAGATTTAAACAATTAATTAAATTTATATGTATATATTAATAATTTAATTCAAAAGTTACGACGGCATAGCCGACCACAAAACTTTTGAATATTACTTGACGGCATAGCCATCTTTATAGTAGTACTGACAGCATAGCCATCTTTAATATATTAGATAATAATAATTTAACAAATTAAAACAATTAGTAAAAAGAAGACGATAATAATTGAAATCAAATCATACCTCCTTTGTTGATTAAGCTTCAATTGGCAGAGTCTCGTGCTGTTAACGTGTTGTAAATCTTAATAATTATTTACCGAGAAAGATATAAGTATGAGAATAGAAAAGTAGAGAGGAAGTATAAGAGAATAGGAGATGCAGAGAGAAAGTTATGTTGATTTCATTAGTTGAATGCCTATTTATAGTAGTTGGATTACAAGTCTTCCTAAGGAAGATAAGCTAGTCTTCTTTAGTAAGTATTACAAATCTTCTTGACTAAGCTATGCAAGTCTTCCTTGATAAGCTGTGGGAATCTTCCTTAGTAAGTTTTGCGAGACTTCCTCAGTAAGCTTTGCGAGACTTCTTGAGTAAGGTTAGACAATCACCTTTATTTATTTATATTATAACACTCTTCATGTAATGCATTTTGATAGCATTTATTGGAAACTAGCCCATTCGTTAGATATGGGGATGCTATGATTGAACAAACATTTATTTTACATTTATATGCTTACATAAAATTAATAGTTGTAACAATCAGTTCTAGAAATTCATATGCTTACATAAAATTAGCTTCCGTTAACACCTTCAATCTTTTAAACTGAGGCTGCAATGTCTAGGATTGTGTTTTTCTCTTGATTAGCCAATTTTGTCTTGCATGTTACTGTAGCTTATGTTATACTGAATTTTCGGTAATGGGCCCTAGATAGGTCCCTAAGTGGTTTGGGTCTAGGGAATGAATTATTTTTTGGAAAGATTGGTGTGAACTGGGATCGGGCTCGCACCGTGAGTGGTGGGCTCGCTTCGTTAACATATGGTGAGCACCTTTCCTTATGAGTTCTCACCTTAACGAGGGCTCTCACGAAGATTTCATTATGATGAGTTGGGCTCTTATCATAATTGGGCTCGCTTCGCTAACATAAATGTTGGGCTCTCTTCCTTATGAGTTCACCTTGATGAGCTCGCATGAACTCTCACCATAAGCTTATGGGCTCTCACCATTATGAAGTAATGGACTCGTACCACTTGTCAGAAATAAGAATGATTGAACACAAGTGAGCTCGCACCACTTGAACTATGGAAAGAACATTTGATATATGGATTTGAGCGATGCGAGCCTGGCCAGCTCGCACCGTGGGTGAAGCCCAAAATATGGAAATTCTTATTTATGGAATGAATGTTTCTTGGTTGACACGGGACGAACCTGCAATCATGGAAAGAAATGCGGAGATGCCGCAAGATTGTAGGAAAACGTGTGAAGACCGGACTATTTATGGGAACATGAGGTGGATTGATGATCCTTGGACTATTTATGGGAACGTGAGGTGGATTGATAATCCTTGAGCTGTTTATAGGAACATAAATCTAGACTATTTTATGGGCTTGGACTGAATGGGTGTAACAGCCCCAAATCCGGGGTTAGGGATTTAGGGTTGTCACAATCCATGTACTCCTTGCCTTACCTGTATTACTCACACCATTCATAATTCACCTGCTCATGACCCCACAACATATGTCTCACACACACACACACACAAGTTAGAGTCTCAGAAACGACACAATACAACAACTGCGGAATAAATAACTTTTATTACAATACCCAAATGTCTTTTGAATCTGTTACTGATACAATTTCTAAGTATTGTTACATTACCAGCTTAGCCTTCTGATGCTCACAATCCTCTAATACCATTCATGTCTATACATAAGTTGAATACCAAAGCCGTAGCCTGATTCGATTGGTTCGTACTACTCCCGGGATCACTGCTAGAAACTGTTTATGGGAACGCCTTGCGAGGTATGTGCCGTCCCATAGGCATCCTACTTCGCTGCTATTTAATATATATAAAATAATAGCAAGAGTGAGCGATAGCTCAGCAAGGTAATGAAAGTATGGCATAATTCTGCCTTTTAATACAACCCAAAAATAAAGCGGGTATAAGACAGTAATTTGTCAAAATATCTCGATACTGAAATTATTTCCTTATCGGAATGTATTCCAAAAATAGTACCATTGTGGTATTTCAAATATCATTTCATAATACTCTGCAACTTTCAATATTTATACTATGAACAAAGTTCTAGTATAGTATAAAAGATGAAATAACGAGATAACTCAGTATATCCTTTCCGTAAAATATCTGCTATATAAAATATAAGCAGACTATCAACATATACTTGAAAAATGAAGTTATAAGAAAAATTCAATATCATCTTTCATATCAAACATTTACCTCATATCATAATTTGGAAATAAATACAATGTAAAATATTTCCAATCCATTTTCTAAACTCATCTGATTCCATATATCTTTTTGTAATTTCATATGCTTTCTGATAAACTCATATACTGGAATAAACTTGAATACTCTTGAGTAAACTTTATTTCTCTGAAAACTTGCTTTAAACATGTTCTTTCATGGATGATGAACTGTAGACGGAGATTCTGGGCGACAGGGATACCTCTACGATGATCAGTCGTAAGGCAAATCCCCACTGCTGTTTTTCTACGTAGAAGGGAAAATAGAACAGACGGTAACTGATCTACCTCCCCGCCTTCGGTTGTAGGGGGAAGAGCAGACCCGTTCATAGACTGTCGGCCTGATACTCTTCTCTGGGTGGGAAAAACAGACCCGTTCATAGACCGTCGGTCTACGCGTAATTCCCTCCTCTTACCCTACGGTCGGGCACATACTGATAATCTAAGGGAAAAACAGACCCGTTCATAGACTGTCGGTCTACGCATAATTCCCTTAGGGGACATGCGCCACTCAGTCCCTTACATATTCTCCGAGTTCAAGAAAATCCATAACACTGAAACATAAAGTTCCTTTCCCTTTTTCCCCAAGTATACAACTCCACAAAGTAGTCGTATCTGGTTGGAAAGGAAATTCACTCATATTTCCCAGGCTGATGTCTGTTAATGGATATCGACTTGTTCCATGAATTTACCTCTCGATTGTTGAGGTGGTAACACAATATTAGACTTGCAGCAATTACATTGCTCCGAAAAATATCTGTCCCTTGACAGTTTTTGAATTGAGAGTTTAAAAAGAGTAGTAGTCACTTAAATCAGGTTTCCCATATTTTTGATAGTTGAGCGAGCATTTAAATCCCTTTTAAAAGACAGATTTAAATGGAAAAACATTGTTTTGGGAACCTCTTTTTGAATTGAAAATAATTAATAATATTTATTAAATAAGTAACCTTAAACGAATATTTGAAATAATATTCATTAAGTAAGTATCCTCAAATGAATATTTGAAAATAATATTTATTAAATAATTGAGCCTCAAATGGATATTCAAAATAATATTCATTAATTAATAAATTTCAAATGAATATTCGAAAATAATATTCATTAAATAATTAAGTCTCAAATGAATTTTCAAAAGTAATATTCATTAAATAAATAATCAATCCTCGAATGAATATTCAAAGGTAATATTCATTAAACAATTAAATAACTTTCAAATGAATATTCAAACATACTATTCATTAGATAATCCCCAGATGAATATGTACTATAATATTCTTAAAGTCAATATCCTCAAATGAATATAAATGATATTCTGTAAGTCGATAATCCTCAAATGAATATTAATAAATAATATTCTTAAAATGAATATTAGTAAATAATATTCTTAAAGTCAATAATCCTCAAATGAATATTCATAAATAATATTCCTTAAATAAAATAATTAACCCTCGAATAACAGTTACCCGATATTTTTATCGGAAAATAACCTTTATCATATACAAAATATAATCACATCTGACCTTTCAAGAAAATCACCCGCCCTTACCCTAGGGCAAATATAAAATCCTGGCTTATAGCTGATATCCCATATCTAACTTATAAGCCCCAACTTCAAGTCATAACCTCAAGTATTGCTATACATAGCAAATCGAAAACAAGTATGCAATTTATATATATCGCAATCGCATATCATAATTGAAAACAGTTATTATCACAACAACAGTAATATAGGTTTTGAAAACTTGCATCTAGTATATGCATACTTCAAAATATGGTTTTAGAAACTTGTCTGATGCTCGAGAAGTGATAGGGGTTCGCGACGATGCCGGACAATCTAGACAAAGTCAAACGAAAATACACGGTTAATCCCCTCGATAAACCACTTATAACTCAATGCTTAAACACGTAAGCGAAATACAACCAAGGCATTACTCGCTCGCTCTAGCGTCACACTAAGTCCATGTTATTCGTCAAATACTTATATCATAAGTTTGGTTCGAAATCCATTCTCAAATCCAAGTTATACTTAACCATTTGGAACATTGGTTTCTAAGTCTCGTTTTCAGTGATTTTCACTTGCGCGACCTCGGCTAAAACATTTTTATAAAATCGTAAAATAATCTTTTTAATCCGAATCTTTTTCGTGAGCCTTCCTAGCTGTCTCTAGTATTATTACTCAAAGTTTCACATTTTAATATGGCTTCTAAGTTGTCCAAATATAGCCTCAAAGTGACTGACCAGAGAGGGGTTGTTCCTCCGAACGACGTTTACTAAAACTCACTTTTCTCTTAAACCGTAAATCGTATCGACATGATCTTTATATCAAAACAAACCTTAAAACAAGGCCTACATGTTCATGGTCAGTGTTGCCCAAAAATATTCCAAGACCAGTTCACAATTCTTGCTCAAAACAGCCTTAAATCAAATGGGCATTACGACGGCTTAAAACTTAACGTTTTCCATTTTCAAAACACAACCAAATCAATACCAAACAATCCCAAACTCACCATCCACCTTATACTCCCTCCACTCAGTCAAATCCTCCATAAATATTCAAAACAAATTCATAACCCATCCTCCAAATTCAACCAACAATTCATCTAATCACTTAATCATGATCTTAACTTTACATAAATATCAAAACCACTTCAAAACTCATATAACAAAAAGGGGCAGAGGTTTTTATACCTTCTCCAAGCTTGCTTGCTGCTATATTCCTTATGTAACCTTAGATCCTTGCTTAATACAACCTTTGGAAGCCACAAACTCAATATTCAAAAACAAAACAAAACACAAGTTACTATTCATCGTTACTTTGTAAAATCCATATAAAATCGACAAACAAGAGTTTGGTTCTCAACTTTTTACCACACCTTCTACTCTTCAAGGGCTTTCTTTTGAGTCCTACCTCATCACCAGGGGATTCTTGAAGCTCGACCTATTGGCTTCCCAAGGTGAGTGGTCGAAACTGGAAAAGCAGGGCAATTTCTGTTCTCCGACTTGGGGAAGCGATTTTACTAGGCTACTCTCCTTTGTTGGCCATGAAATTTTGAACTAATGTTGCCCATGGAGTGGAGAAGCTATGGTTAAAATTTGGTGATTTAAGGATGGATAGAAATGGAGTTATGGATTTTTCTTTCCTTGATGCTTTTGCTGGGCAGAATGGGGGAGAAGAGAGTTCTTTTCTTTCTTTTTCTTTTCTTGTTTAATGGATAATGATGCTGATATTTTGTGGTAAAAAGGGGGTGAGTCATCACCTTGGTTGCCTCATCTCTTGACACTTGTCAAGCATGCACTGGCTCAGATAAAGTAACTTTATTGGTTCGCTTTCCTTTCACATGTATGATCCAAATGTTGCATTCCTCGAATTAATCTTGTTACATGTTACTTCCATGTCTATATTTAATCCTGTAAATGTTGTCTTGTTCCTCTTGAAACGATTCGAAATATTTCCTAAAGAGAGCGAATAAAACTCTACGCGATTTTCGCAGTGAATAGTAACTATTCACTATTCACTCCAACAATCGAATCCTTAAATCGACTTTAATAAAATAATAAAGTTCCAAAATATTAAATCCTCAAATCCTCAATTTTCATATCTCATTTATTGAATATAATAATATATAATTCGCTGCCCGGTCGAATATTACACCAAAATAAAATTTGGAATTTCTGAATTCCGATCGTCTTTGCATTCACTTATTTACTCCGTAGATCACTAATATGAATTTGGAATATCCACACTACGTCTCGTACATAGGTGGCATGAAAATTTTTCTTAACCCTCAAAATCACTATTCACTGATGCACTTAATCATAATAAGAAAAGTTTTAAATTTTACCAAAAATCCGGGTTATTACAGTGGGCTTATCCAATGACTTGTTTTCCAAGAACTACGTGAGGCTTGATCCCTATATAAAGGGGTACGTAGACACCTTGTATGATACATCAATTGACACTCGACAAAGAGCAAAAGAAAGAACCCATTCTCTATTCAATTTTCTGAGGAGTCATCATACAAGTCCAGCCACAACTTTCCATAAACCTCCAACACACTGTTGTACGAAATTCTCCTTACAACGACTTAGAAGATTAATTTTTATGTCAAACATAAATCAAATACCGAATCAACAATTTTATGTACTACACTCTTGATGTCGATTATCTAATTTACTTTTCAATATCATATGGATATATAACTAGTGATTTTGATCTGCTACCCACTACAAGGAAAACAAGGTTTTACAACTTTTTTTGCCCATTGTCTGAAGCTTCGAAAAACCGTTGTCTATTGAGATGCCGTCTGTTACGTGTATCACACAACGGTACGTACCGTTGTATGACATTCCTGAAGACAACGGTTAGAGCTTCCAAAAGTGTTGTACAAAAGCCAGAAACAACAACGCTATTTCGGTAAAACTGTTGTTGAAAGCGCTTTGTATCAAGAGGATTGAATTACAAAAGTGTTGTTGTTTTAGCATTAACACAAAGGTCTAGTAAATCTGTTCGTATTGTCTGAATAAAATGAACACAACGGTTCCTATAGAAGAAAAGAGTTGTTCTCATTTCCTTTAGTCAACGGTTATAAGCAAATACATTGTCTAAAAACTTATTACCACAATGGTTTCCAATTACGAAACTGTTGGCTGCTATCTCTTATTACAATCGTCCTGTTTTCCCCATCTGTTGGCTGTAACCAATTGTTACAAGCTTTTTTCTTCAAAAAAGTGTTGTAAGAAATCTAAGTGACAATAGTTCGGTCTATCACTTCACACAATCGTTTAATTTAAACATATTCTTTTTTTATAAACAATGGCCAAACAAAATAAAAATACAAAATCAAAGCATTTATCAAAATTTAAAATACTAAATATACAAATATACAAATTTTTTACAAAACTAAAACAAAAATACATAACTTGTACACATTAAGGAAAAAATATACAACCTCTAGCAATATTTCAAGTTCTTTAACGTAGTTGTCTCAATGTATCGTTGCTGCACTCGCCCTACTTTTATTTGAGCTGAAAGTCAAAGAGGCATCTTTGAGTACACCCCTGGAGATAGTGTTGTAACCAAGCAATAGACGACCATCTTTCCAAATGAATAACATTTATTCTAACTTGTTGCTTACAACTTTTATAAAATACAATGGAAACTGCAAGGAGACAAGCAAGGAGCAACAAATGTATTCTTGTCACATTATACAACAGTTCTGTTGAGAGTCGAGCATCTCCGGAGATCTGCACGTACATAAAACAAACAATGCAGCTTATTACAGAGACGAAACTGCTTGATACGGACGAAAAAAGAAGTGTGCATACTAGACAAAAAAAGCATCAGAAGTGTTAAAAAGAAACTATTTGTATCATCGTATAAAGTGTGTACCTTAAACTTATGTATCAAGACCAACATATAATTAAAGTTTCTTAAAAAAATAAAACTATACAAAAAAACCCAAAAACATCATACAATGGTTTTTAATACAGACAAAAGAAGAACGTTGTATGAAAATAATACAGATAAAGATTTTTTTATCTAAAACCATTGTCTGACATATACTCAAGTGATTCAACAGTAAAAGGAGTGACACAGTAGTTTTACATGAGAAACCGTTGTCTGAAAGAATTTAAGACAATAATTTATTTTGTTACAAACCGTTGTATGATATTTTGGTAAAATAAACATTAATTGCCAAAATCTTTGTCGGGTTCGGTTTTTTTCTCCCCTATTTCGATTTCAACTTCCCCCCTCCCCAAAATTTCGATTTCAAATCCCCCCCACCCCCAAATTTCGATTTCAGCCCCCCCCCCCCCCCCCACCCCAAATTTCAATTTCAATTTCAACTCTTTTCCCCCAAAATTTGATTTCAGACAACAGTACAAAAACCAATGTGTGTTAGGTTCCATTCAGACAACAGTATACAAATACTGTTGTGTGAATGATTTTAAAACAGCTCGGATAGAAAACACTTGTCTGATTTTAACAACAGTTTTAGAAAACATTGTCTAAAGGACTTCAGACAATGTTTTATAAAACCGTTGTTAAAATCAGACAATAGTATCTAACTACCATTGTGTGAATTATATTAAATCGATTGAAAGAAAAAACACTTGTCTAAGTTTAACAACGGTTGAAGAACATCTTGTCTGCGTATTCTTCAGACAATGGTTGATAGAAACCGTTGTGTAAATGATATATGTTAGACAACACTACATTGAGAAAGCCTTGTCTAATTCGATCTAAATAGGCATAATAGACAATGGTTTTGAAACTATTGTAAAGTATGTGGGATAGACAATACAATATTTATGTTGAATTTTAAACCGTTGTCTAAAAATTTCGGGCAACACTTTTTTGTCTGAGCGTTGTACGATAAGTATTGTCTGATTCAGTTTTTCTTGTAGTGACCAATAATGTGAAGATTTTAATGTTTAGGCTTATTTGATTATTTTAAAATTTTGATATCTTAAAATTGGCATTTGTTTGGTAAGCTTTATAATGTGTGCATCATGTCTAAGTGTGGGTGTGGTTTTATTCTTGCATTATATAGTTGTTACTTGTTTCTTGATATGTTTTTTTAAGTTCACTGCGGGTGTAGTTTGATTCTTACGTTGTATAGTTGATTCTAGATATGTTTAGTTTAAGATTTTAAATGAGTTGGTTACTTAACATAGTTATAAAATTTAGTATTAAATTTGACTTTGTAATCCCTAATATTATTAAATATTTATTATAAAAAATTATTGCCCCAAAGATAAGCTTGGCCCCGTGTTTCACTCTTCCACCAACTTAAAATTCTGGTAAGACCTTCTTAGAATATTTTAAGGTTTTAAATGAGTTGTTATTTAACTGAAGTGTCCTGACAAACCTAGGAGCTTTGCTACTGCCTGCAAAAATTAGGGAAGTGAGGAACAACAAGCCTTGCACATTGATGTTTTATCATTAGTATGTCTTGAATACGTTGGAT
The DNA here is from genome assembly GCA_030848705.1 of Heracleum sosnowskyi. Lineage (NCBI taxonomy): Eukaryota > Viridiplantae > Streptophyta > Magnoliopsida > Apiales > Apiaceae > Heracleum > Heracleum sosnowskyi. Next base: position 103,775,214 of record CM061245.1, read on the forward strand.
GCTATGGAACTATCTTAAGTTACATATAAAGACTTTTTAGTCTACGTTCTTATCAAAATTTTGCAAATACTTAGTTTGACGCTCATCATATACCTGACCTGAATTGATACAGTGAGAAAAGCAGAAGAAGCTGAAGTATAAGAGTATGTAGTTGACCAAAGTGACGAGGCCTATGCAATTGCAGTTGATGCATGTCTGTTTTTGAACATTTATGATATGGTATTGCCTAAGAAGCAGGGACACTCCGGTAACCAGCCGTATCCCCGTGTCGGACTCTTGGACACACGTGTCCCCGAATTGGACACGTGGATTCTTGAACAAGCCTACTTTCGTATTTTGTTTTCACCATTGCAGTCACAATTTGTGTTAACCGACTATTTTTACAAAATAAAGTATCGAAACCTATAAGGAAATACAAAAATATTGATGATCATGTTCATTTTTGAATAAATGAAAAGATTATACCTATATTTTTATGTTTTGAATGAACAAATTATGCATTTCATTGAGTTTCCATTCAGTTTTCGGTTCTATCAATGGCTTCAATATGTGTGACATGAAATATATATATGAAAATTTATATTTATGTATGACGTTTCTCCCCACACCCGTGTCCCTATGGTTTCAAATTTTTCGAATTCGGGTGTCCCGTACTACGCACTTGCACCCGTGTCCTTGCTCCTTAGGGTATTGCAAGTATACCTTGTCGATTCTGACACTACCCTATCTTTTTTTTAATCCAGTATCCGGGCCAGATTTCGCGCATCTCGACTAATCCGGAGAACTACCCTCACTTTACTCCCTTAGGAAAAAGCCAGGTGAACTACCAGTATACTGTGCTATACTGCCATTGGGCCAAGGCAACTAACCTTTCCTCTATTTCTGAGCTTCTGCATGCAATGATCCTGAAAACCTTGGTCTTGTAAAAAATGTAGAACAACGGAACTTCTCCCCAAAAGAAGAGTGCTTTAAAAAAAGTACCATGGTGTAAATATCGTAAGGGACATAATGTATTTAATTATCTGAGCATAATTGTATTTTATGGAATATATGTTGCTTAAATTTTGTGCTTTATATATAAATATTTTGACAGGAGATTGCTTCACCAAGAAAGAAAGGAAAGGAAAATTCATATGATGAAAGGGGAAATATTAATTTGGAATCTCGGGCTCTTTCTGTGAGTGTTTCCGAGAATTTTAAGTCTAAGGAATTAGAAAGGATGCAAGATGGAACTGTGGAAAATGATAGTTTGTCTAAGTATAGTCTTAACCTTAAATATAAAAAGCCTAAGAAAAGAAACAAGGAACATCAAAGGCGTTGTATGCTGCTGTTCTGAAAGGGCATAATCTTAATGTAAATACAAATGTTTCCTGCAAAAAAATGTAAAATAAAAATGTGAACAGAAACATTAGTTTAGAAAAGTTACACAACCTGCATGATGGTGGCACTAGCTCTGGTGCCTTGCTGGAAAACATGCAGTGACAAGGAACCACAATTTTCAGATATAAGATATCATAATGACTGTTTAAATCAAATGAAAACTGAAATGGTTATTCTAATTAGAACAGTTAATTTCAATCACTCATATTGTGTATTCTAATTAGAACATGTTAATTTCTAATTAAAAGATATAATCTTTATAGATACATCTAAAATATCAATTATTCAATATTTTTCAAAATTTAATATACACCCAAAATGATCGAATACTATTATAGGAAAAAACGAGGAGAGGAACCTACTGGTATAAAGTCGAGGCTAGAGGTGGCCAGTCGTGCCGTCCGTGCGAGCCGGGCCGGGCCGGGCTTTACACGGGTCGAGCTCGGCTCCGGCGAGCACGGGACCGGCACTAAGTCTGTACGAGCCAAATTCGGCCGGGCATGAATCGGAAGAACTGAACCCGGAACCGGCGCGCTGAATCGAAATGGGTTGGATGGGTTGGGTGGGTTGACGGGTTGGGGTGAGCGGGTTGGCGGGTTGGGGGTGCGGGTTGGGCGGGCTTCTTCATGTTCGCAAAAGTTAACAAATAACAAGTAACAAGTTTCTTTACCAATTACCCATACTGCCATACATATATGCAAGTTACATTTAATTATAGATTACATATTATTTTTAATCTTATAATTTACTTATTAATTTTTAATTCGAGTTAATAAATCTAAAAAAATAGAAGAATATCTTGCTTTGTTTATTTGTGATAAAAGAGGACGGTACCTCATATAAATTTTATTAATTTCAAAAATATTTTATAAATTATTTGAGAGGACTCATCTCTAAAAAACGGAACAAACCGCATAAACATATAAAATCACAATACAAATTAAATAAATTTCTAAAGTGCAAAACAAAAAATAACTATCCATTATTTATTGTTGTTCGTGAGTAGTTGATGTGTTGGAATTCGAAGTATTCATTGTCATCCATGGATCTTCTTAGCCATCCGAGTTATCTTCTTTTTTTCCTTGTTGTCTTTTTGCAGCTTGATCCCAATCTGTTTTGCAAACACATTTTTTTACAACATCTGGCGAAAGACTTGATCTCTTCTCGTCTAACACTCTTCTACATACACTAAAAGCGGACTCAGACGCAATTGTAGAAGCGGAGACTACTAAAACATCCTTTACGATTTTTGCTAAAACTGGAAATTGTAACTCATGATTCTTCCACCATGTTAGTATTTCAAAATCATCATTTAACTCATAATTATAAGAAAAAAAATTCACGAACCATATTAAAAGCAGAAGAAGCTACGGAATATGATTCAGAAATTCTAACTTTTTGTTTTTTGCTTAATATAGATGAAATAGTACTATTAAACCTACTAACACTACTACTACTACTCTTAGATGGTATAGAACTTTGAATTTTTGGAGCATATATATCTACAAGACGATACAACAAATTTAAACAATTATTTACATACAATTCATGATTATATGAAACTCCTAACACTTCATAATAATGCTCTAACATGTTTTCTAAACCTTCTTTTCTAACACCAGGATCAAGAAGACATGCAACACCATAAATACCAGGAAAGTCGGTAAAATATTCGATCCACTTAACTTTCATATCAAAAATAACCGCACTAAAAAAATTCATTTTTTTCGTATTCTTTTAAAGTAGTAACAATACTAACACACTCAATAATAACATGATGTACATTTGGTTGATAAACATAAGAAAAAACCGTAGTAGCATGTGCAAAACAAGCAAGTATGTCACGTACCGTAGATGCCAACTCCCAATCATGTCCGGTAATAAGTCCATCATCGTATTGGTGGCTTGGGTCTTCATTATATAATTCGGTAATAATTGTCTTATATTGAATTACATCATTTAATAATTTATAAGTCGAACTCCATCTCGTAGAACAATCGATACCCCACTTCTTTGGCCTTAATCCATTATCTTTACACAATTTTTGTACTTAGACCTATATGTACCCGCAAAACGTAGATATTTAATTACTTTCCTAATAGGTTCTAATAAATGAATTAATTGTGAAATTTCTTTTTGGGCCGACAAGTTAATTATGTGAGCACAACATCTAACGTGTAAAAATACTCCATCTAAAGCTAAAGGAATATCAGGCCTAATATAATCAATACTTTTTTATTAGAAGCAGCATTATCTAAAGATATTGTAAATACCTTATTAAACAAATTAAATTCCTTTATTGTATCTAAAATTCTTTGTTTTATGTTATAACCAGAGTGTGACTCATCCATAACATCAAAAGCAATAATTCGTTTTTCTAATAAGTAGTCACCAATCCAATGAACCGTAACACAAATATAAGGCTCACCTTGACTCAAACTCCAACAATCACTAGTTAAAGAAACCATACCACCAAAATCATGAAAGTATTCAATTAATTGTACACGTTGAGCATAATATTGTTTTTGTGTGTGACATTTAAGTGTGTTCCTAGGAATTTTTCTAAATGCCGGATTTAGTGAATGTTTAAGCATGTATTCTAAATTCGGACTCTCACCGTGGGAAAAAGGTAACTCCTCTAAAGTAACATAAGTAGCAAAATCTTCAACCATTCTATCTCTATTATAAGAGAAAGGCATACCTCCACCGGGGACGAAGTCATGAAACCACCAATTTGTGTTTGTTGTGGACCTCCACGCGCTGCTCCACTTTCGTGACTCGCCTTCGAAATTCCATGAATATTTTCCAAGTGCCGATTAAGTGTACCCGTACCGGTTTCCCTTTGGTAACTAAATGGTGCTTGTTGTTGACCATTTTGTAAACAAACCAAACAATGAGCTTTAAATTTATTTGAACTATCCGATATTGTCACTTTATCAAAATATGTCCAAACATGTGATGTTTGTCTCAGACTCGTACCACCTACATAAAATTTATAAAATGATTAAATTAAAAGGCAAACAAAATTAAATTCGAAGGAAACAAAATTTACAAAAAAAAGGAAATAAAATTTCAAGCAAAAATATTTCGAACATTCCAAGCAAATAAAATCCGAAACAAAAATATAAGAAACAAAATAAGATTCCAAGCAAAATTTCATTTTCAAATTAGAAGCAAAAATAAAAAACGAAATTAAATTCGAAGAAAATAAATATCACGGAATAAATTCGAAGCAAATAAATTAAAAGGAAACGAAACAAGATTATAAAAAGGAATAAATTAAAAACAATAAAAATGAAATAAACAAAAGCAGTAATTCGAAGCAAATAATGAAAATTTTAAAACAAACAAAAATTTAAACAAACAAGATTTTAAACAAACAAGATTTTAAACAAACAAAATTTTAAAAATAAAACGTACCTTCTTCGGTGTTAGTTGTGGATCGAGATCGAGGTGGTAGCATGGTGACCGGGGTTAAATCTTGAGACGATTGGGTACCTCTTCCTTGTTCAATTTTTTTTTTTTGTAAAATGTTGTAAAAATAAATAAAATGCAAAATCTTGTAAAAATAAAATAAAATGTAGTATAGAGCACAATAGAGAATGAGAATGAGAGCAGTAGCAGTAGAGATTGAGATTTTGAGAGAAGTTGGTGAGTTGCAAAATTAGAAGACAATCAGTATTTATAGTGAGAGATCGCGCCGTTGAGAGATTGAGCTGTTGGGGACTCAGTAGTCAGTAGTGGCCTGGGTAGCCGTTGGCAACGGCTAGAAGTGCAGACTGCAGAGTACCGTTGCTGGCGTTGCTGGCGAGTGGGCGAGTCGACGAACTGGCGAGCGGGCCGTGCAGGCTGTGCGGGCGTGTGCGGTTCGTGCGGTTCGCTGCAGTGCCAGAAACGGGTTCTTGCGTGTCGGGCCGGGCCGGTTCACGGGTTCTAAAAATTGAAATCGTAACCGGCACTAACTCTGATACGAATCGGGTCGAATTATTCGCGGTTCAGTCGGGCCAAATAATATGCGAATATAATGACGAGCCGGGCTGTGTGGGTTGAATAAACCCGCACGACTGGCCACCTCTAGTCGAGGCAGCCGGGTATTCCTCCTTTTCGGAACTTCTGCATGCTGATGGTCATGAAAATTTTGGGCATGTCAAGAATGCAAAAGATGACGGTGGTTCTCTAAGAAAGCGGGGAGCTTCGGGAAAAGGAAAAGTATGTCAGTGTAAATATCATAATGAAAAGTTTGTAATTAAATTAGGGTCGTTCACGAACCGAGCTGTTCGCGAACAAGTTCGAGCTCGGCTCGTTAAGAGCTCGACTCGGCTCGGTTCGTTTAGAACTCGAGCTCGATCACAAAAAAATGTTCGTTAAGAAAACGACGAGTCGAGTTATTAGTGAGCTCGACTCGAGCTCGTTCGGCTCGACCTTGGCTCGATAAAGCTCGAAAAAAATAAGATAAATCGTGTATTTTTATAACAATTGCGGTACTTTCTAACATTTTAAATTAAATTTGCAATTTATATATTATATATCCAATCCATAAATCATGTTCCCATCCCAAATTTCAAATGCGGTACTTTGCAAAAATGTTTTAGTTTGTTGGGTCAAGAAAAAATAGGATTTTTTAAGCATAAAAATTTTAAGTCTTAATGAGCTCGGGTCGGGTCGACTCGGCTCGGCTCGGTTCATTTTTTCCATAAAAGCTCGTGTTCGGCTCGTTAGTTAACGAGTTCGAGCTCGAACATGTATTTTGTGCGATAAGAAATCTCGGCTCGGTTGGTCAGCAAAAAAAAAAACTCAAGTCGTTTTAGTCAAAACTCGGTTTGGCTCGGCTCGGTTCGTGAACAGCTCTAAGTGAAAATACATGAAAATATTAATTTTTTGAAATAAATGTTGTTCAAGTGTTTATGCCATGTATATTTCTTGATAGGAAATTATGGTGGCTGAAGGAACAGTTCTTGATGTTCAACCTGTTACTGCCATTCCACATCAACAATCTACAATGGAAGAGAAGAATTATCCATCTGAAGATAAGATTGAAGAAGTTGATGAAGTAGCTGAGGATGTTACTATAGACGATTCTGAAATTCCTCAGTCTCTAGTCCCTAAAAATCAACATTCAACGCCACATCAAACTACAGAATCTCCTGTTTTGTTATTTAATTGTACCTTCTGCAGGTATTTCTTCTGAGATTTCAGTCCCTGATTCTGCACACAATATTGATGAAAATATTGAAGAGTTTGTTGATGACATTTCTGATTATGTGGATCATTCTCATGTTAAAGATCCAAATGCTCCAACCTCTCCCCAATTTGATTATTGTAATGAAATGTTACCTGCAACATTTGATGGAGCTCAAGGGACAGGGATAACTCTTGAGGAAAATTTTGAGATTGTAAAAATGATTGGCCTAGCCGAAAACCACGCGGCAGGCAAGAAAAGGCTTCCCTATCACACCCTTCCCGATTCTCCTCAGAAGAGAAAAGCTACGGATGAGGAAATAGCAAGAGTCAATCAACAAATTCTTGAAGAGGCCAATGAGAAGAAAACTGATGAACTGGTAGCTGTCAGAAATGATGTGGATAAGCTTACTACCAAGATTACAGGGATTTACGAAAATGTTGCTATAATGAGTTATGATGTTAAAAACATTTCCAAAAATGTCACGACTCAAGCTAGCTATTACTTCTTCTGCAGATCATCAAGATCTTGTTAAAAAGGTGAATCTTCTACAACAATCTGAGGATGCTTACAGGGAAACTGAACTTAACATGTTCAGCCTTCTCATGGAAATCACAAACTGGCTTGGCAATTCCGTTGATGATATTACAAAGGGGAAAAAGGAAGTTGGAGGCACTTCATGTAGGGTTAAAGCTGTGAAGAAGGTTGATGGTGGTGATCATAGTGACGATAGTGATTCTCATGGTCTTGGTGGCACTGAAGGATCTAAAAGTCTTCAAGACAAATCACTTGTCAAAATGCCGGAGTCTAAATATAGCCAACCAGAGACCGAGGAAGAAAAGTCATCAGAGTCTAGAAAAAGAAAGAGAGATACTACTATACTCGGATGTCCTCAGAATGGAAATTATTCTTGATGAGGAGGCACCTCAAGAAATTGTGTTGGAGAAAAGTTCAAATCTTGTAACTTCCACTAGTGTTGAAGAACCTGCCCTTGTTAAAGAAACAAATTTAGAAAACCCTATGTATGATTCTTTATCTCAAAAGCATCTAGATGAGATCGAAACTGCATTTGTTGTACACAAACTATGGAATGATGAAGTTTCAGGAGAGAGGTTGATCTATTTCCTTAAAGGTGGAAGGACTATGAATATCGATCAACGTCAACTTCTTTCCTTGAAGCAACATCTAGAACTGGAATACTTGGTTCATATTATGCATAATAGATCAGTTGTTCACAGAAGATGGATTAGCATTATGAAGACTAGGATAAGGCAAATAACTGGATTGCCGACCGGAGCCATGGAGCATTTCAAGCCTAAATTTATTTGTGATAAGGATGGAAAAGAGAAAGAAATGCCACATCGGAGTGTGAAGATCCAGTGTGACCAACTTGGAAGATATTTTGAATACACAGAAAGTCAAGTTGGGATAAAATCTATAAATCTAGATGACATCGATGAATATGACTATACTCCATCACAACTCAAAGCAGCATATTGGCAGATCACAGGAGCCGATGATGAATCTGTAAAAGTGAAGAGAATATTGAAGAAGGCTCTTGAGAAGGCGGAATTAAAGCTCCTTGACAAATTTCTGGAAAAGCATCCATTACTGAGACAAATTCCAGATAGCTATGAATTGGATCATCAGAAGGTACAAAATGCTGTCTTAAATTTGTTTTGTAAATAATTTTTTGTTCTAGATTTTATGATTTATTTGTTTCGGTAAGGGCTATTTCTGATAATTTCACTGCTTTTAATTTTTGCAGAGTGAAGAGTAAAATATTGTTGTCGATTTTGTGACAGCTTCATAATGCTTGAGTGGATTTTATTGTCTTCTTCCTTCAGAGGCAAAATTATCAAAGTCTAATCAAACCGATCCGGAGTTCTGTGTTTTACTTCCCTTCTGCTGTTTTGAACAGGGTAGGTTTTTGAGGAAAACAGCTGCTGCTTTTTTTTTATATGCATAATGGAAACTGGAGGAACTGATAGTTAGTTAATCGAAATTCCAATCAAGACATTCTTAGTACAAGGCGATCGACAATTGTAATTAAGGTTCAGAAAGCGAGGAACACATGAAGGTGCATGATTGAAAGAAAAAGAGAGATGGCCTTACTGGTTTCAGACACTTTCAGTATAAGAAGTCCAAAACATAATCTAGGGAGAGTTGATTGATTAGGGTGTTGAAATTTAAACACATTGTCTAGCATGCCTGCTGCTATTTTTAGCAGTATCCGTTCCGTTATTATTACAGAAACTAACAAGGTAAAGGGAATATATTCTTCTTCTGCTTTCTCGGAATGTGTTTATACTCTTTCTCCTGTTTTCTTCTCCACAAACAACTCCTCATTGGCAAACACCCAATGCTGCTCTTCTTCTCCATAGTCTTTTCACCCTCCTCTGTTGTCTTTGTTTCTTCTTTCTCATCCACTGTTTCTTTCACTTTAACCTGTACTTGTGACATGCCTACACTAATTAGTTATTCTTACATAGTATGATATAATAGTGGAAATGAGTAAACAATGTGCATTGCAACTTGTTACATGTCTGGACACTGTATGAACTGACAGCCTACCAACAAACCCCATCAATCAAGTTTGATTCTTATAGTTTACCATAAAAAAAAAATCCAGAAATCGGTCCGAAAGATTATGGATACCCCTTTTCTTTAGAAAAACGTATTTAAATTTCTGCAACTAACCGTTACGGAAGAAAAGACTATATCTTTCAAAAATAGATAGGTAAGTAACTTGGAAAGCTAGCTATTTCATCAAAAATCATGTTTATCATTTGAGTTTGAATATAACCTAGAGACCATTATTACTTAAATTTATGTTTTATTAGATTTAGGTTTATTTCGGTATACATGTTAAAGATATTTTACCAAATTAATTTTGAGAAAATATATACACGCGTGAAATCAAATAAATACAGAACAGAAGCATGGACCAGAAGGACTTGTGCATTTGAATTTTCAAATTATTATTTTTTTAACCTTGAAGGTATGTCCACTAGAAAATAAATGACCCAAATTATATCCTGCAAAAACAAAATCCACATATATGTGGTTGGAGATAGATTTCTGGGGACCATTAACGAGTCAGATTTTGACAATATATGGATGGTTTTCGAATAAATGCTGTATTCCTTTTTTATTTTATACATTTACATTATTACTCTCAGACTTGCAAATCATATTTTCCACAGAGTTTACTTGTTCAATTAAATGCTTCATCCCTGATACACAATGAGTTAATTTGTTTTGTGCATGTTAACTACTCTCTTAATAATATGTATGAGTGTAGTAAAATGCAGAGTTATCGTACTAATTACGAATCGGATTTATAAGATTTTAAAATATTTAAAAAATGTTGTTGCGAAAATTACCTCTGGTTGTTCCAAATTTGATTTTGGACTAGAATTAGGTGAATTTGCCTCCCCTGCTGCATTTGATATGGAGGAGGTTTTCTCCATTTGAGAGCTTGAGGCAGGGGAAGTAGCACTATTAGAGGTCAACTCTGGTGATGTGCTTTGAACTCCTACATCCCTGGTAAACATGTTTCCTGCCTTCATTTCTGAAATGCAACAGGATTAACAAAGTAGTAATATACACAGAGTAAAGTGTTGGATAGCAGCCTGTGACGATGAATATAGTTTAGTATTATTTCGTACCATTGATGATATTGTGAATCTTTGCTTCTTGATCAAAACAAGGGTTTGTGGTTTGGTTAAATCTGGAGTGAGTAGGGTAAATAAGAGGAGCAGACATTGTGAATCTGTTGGTCAAGTTTCGAAAAGACCTTCCACTAAGTGTTTTTGCTGACAAACACTCCATTGGAACTTCTCCAGAGAGGGGATTGCATATGTATTTCTCAGCATCATTCCACTTGGAGTTTAAAGAAAAACCCTCCGGGGATAAGCACTCCCATGTGTTCACTGATCTTGCCTGCAATGCTGCATTTCATATCCTACAGTTAAATACATAAATCTACATACAACTTATTCTCAGATCAAAGTCATGCATCATGCATGTTATATTTGAGTTTACCTCTAAGAGCACTTGTAAATGAATACGTGGATGGGTCGATTTCATCTATGAAAAACAAAAAGGATATATACAGAGTAAGAATGGGAGTGCCTATAAATACAAGTACAAATATATGCTATTTTTGCACATATATAGGGTTCAGGTAGGCCTGTAAACTTAATCAAGTATGTAGGTAAAATCTAACCTTTTAAGTTGTATCCAGGGGAGGAAGCTGTGCTAGAAATGGTAAAATTTGATCTAAAAGATCTTGAATCTTCTCTCAAGCTTGCTATATAAGAAGCTGAAAACCTTCTTGATCTCGTGTTTTCCCGGCTAATCATCCGTGCCCTCAGACTCCATTCTCTTTGATTCGACTCCGTAATGTCACTTGGACGTCTCGAATTCAATGGAGATTGAGCCATTCAAGAAGAACAAAAACACCCAACAAAGAAAAAGGATTGACACTAGATTGTTATGCTCTCACACTCTTCTTCTCATCAAGTTGATGATGATGCACAACTGTTGTAGCCAAGTTTAAATACTTACAAAATCATCCTAATATGTAAGAACACACAAATATATGCAGACATACAGTTGTACAAGACACTGTTTCTATGTTTCAGCACAAAATCAAGAGTGAAAAATGTCTAAGTGCCACTGAATTTAAGGGCGCAGGCACATGGATGAGTGACAAGTCTTAATATAAGGGGTTGTTGTTGAGCATTTATAGTCCCAAACTTTTGCGAGTACCAAATTTTATATTCATTATTAAATTTACTATTCACGTAATAATACAATAATTTTCGATCTTTTTACTTTATGCTGTAATGGCAGTTTGTCGAAATCCATATTTGGAAGTTATACAGTAGTAAACTATATACTTTTGTGAATGTCATGTCAAGCTATGGTCCTATAATTTGTGCAGACAGTAATTATGGGGGTCACATTTTCGTTCAAATTTGAATGCTTAGCTGCTGCAGATGCTTCCACTTTTATTTTTACTTGCTCAGGCCTCAGTGACTTAGCCCCCATCATGCCCTTCATCTGTCCCTCTCCTTCACTTCTTTATTCACTCCCAGTAATTAAACTCAATTCAAATATTTCACCGCGATAAAATTATTGGAAGGTCTTGTGATTGATGTACGTCGAAATGATGTTCGTTGTTAATTTGAAGTAACGCCGCAACATGCATTGAAGCTCATTCAATTGATCAATTGGTTACTTTTTGATCTAGACGTTGGTTGTTATTTTGAAGTTATGCGCAATATGCATTGAAACTCATTCAACCGATCAATTGGTTACTGCTTGATCTAGCAACAAGGGCTCTACTCTCCGCTCCTTAAAAGATTGAGTATTTAATTAAGTGTTGGTGAAAACATGTGTCATTATCGGTTAATACTATGCATAAGATTGAGTATTTAGGTATTAACGGTATTTCATGCACTCCCTTTTCACGGAAAGTAGGGAGTTCAAATCCAGTCGTAGACAACATGAATGTCGAACGCTACTCATATATGAAGACAAAATTCTATACTTATTAGCTGCATAAGATTGAGTATTTAAGTCTTAGCGGTATTTCATGCACTCCCTTTACGAAAGGCAAGGAGTTGAAATTTAATCGAAAACAACGTGGGGTACATGAGTGTGTTAAATTATCGAAAATAAACGTAAAGAGATGAATGTACTCGTAAAATGAAGACGGAATTGAAATACTTATTATTAGCTAGGCAATTAAGGCACATGACAATCCCATCCGTATTCTTCACCGAATCTAGGGAGGGGTAAGGGAGGATGGGGACTCATCATTTTGTGATATAACCCACAGCTTGTGGAGTTCGCAAATTGGTGAAAAAAGACACAGATGCTATGTTATTTTCAGTGTGGGCTGGATTTACAAATAATATATCTAGATGGTGCATATGAATGATTGTTATTGCCTGGCTCGGCTAATTTACGAAGAACGTTAATTTTTCAATATTCTTGGGCTATCTCTCTAGCCATTTGATATGCATGTGAGTCTGTCGTTTTCATGTTTTAGCTAGTCACAGAGATGATGATGGATGCAGGCCTGCTTTCAGTTTTGTATTTTAACCTCTTCTTGTGTATTTTTTTTCCCTTTTCCTTTCATAATACATAAAATGAATTTTGATTACGTAAAATTTGTTGAACTCGTAAGGTAGTGTATTTTAATGGAGTTGAATATAAAAGTTGGTTATATCTTAAAAATAGATTATTATTATTATTTTAAGTTGTTAAAAATAGAATATATAATTTGAATATGATAATAGATTATATGGAATAATACGTTTCTAGTGGTTCGACAAAAATAGTCAATATGGAGGGATTGGCTAACAGTTTTGCCCCTGGAGAAAAATTTACATATTTTCTAAAAAATGTATTTATGACATTTTACCTGTACTTTTAGCTAAGAGTTGTAGATCATTGAAGATGCTCTAAGAGAGTAAATTAGCTAAACATTAACCGCACATTAACAACAAATTTTGACTTCCTTAATAAGTGTGCAAAACTCTAAAACGTCATTCTTTTAAAAGCATAGGGAGTATGTTATTTTAAAAAATATATTAATAATTGGATTAAAATCCCAAAAAAAAGTGTTAATTCTGCAACAAACAATACTAACAATATTTTTTTGTTAGTAATATTTTTCTTGTCGTTGTGACGTTATTCAATCGAGAATCCATACACGATATTAAAGTTTCTGTGTACTTGTATATTTATATAAATTCATAATTCATGTATCATAAATTTAAGCACCAAATTTATGGCATGTACAAAATTATAGGCTATTGGAGAAATAAACCGAACTACTCTGGCCTAATTGATTTATCTTGTTTTGATCCAACCAACAGGTTCAAAACCCCTATAAGACAAAATTGTGTGGGACTGTGATTTCAACTACAGAATTACAACCAGAACTTCTCAATATTCGCACAGTCAATAGGATAACAAAAATTAAATAACGAACACAAATATATAAATAAATCATCACAAAACCAACTAAAATTTGCCTGAAATAATTCGTTACCGATACATCAAATGTCTGAAAAGACAACAATGCCAACCGTTGGTTGTTCAAAGTCATGTCACTTTTTTTTCAGTTCTTTCTGCAAAAGTGGCCGGCAAAGATAGGAAACAGGGAGAGTACAAACCTTATCCAACACATCTAGTACATAATCTGATTTTTTTATTAATTTTAATTAAATAAAAATCTTATTATTTTATTTATCCTAGACATTGTATTTTGTGGTATAAGTAGGATTTGGAGTAGTACCTTACTTTAAATTGATTTATTGTGCTTAATTCTTTTGTTAATAAATTGTTAACTTCATGATCATGATCATGTGTCATTATTTCTAACCTATTATTCTTGATTGTATAGTTTCGTAGATAGGATGTTTTTTTGTTAGGATTGTATTAAATTCCGTTCAGAATTTTACGAGAGCCCTTGAGCGAGATTGAATTCGCGATAATATCAACATGTGCAGTTTTATGAGGACTACAGTCACTATTTGATATTGTGCATTATATTTTATTGATAGTACTATCTTCATGTTTTACACATATACACACTTTACACGTATACAAAGGCTTTCTGAAAACAGTCTCTTCATTTTTTGGATGAGGGCAAGGCTGCATAAATCATACCCTCCCCGGACTCTGTTTTATGCGAGATATACTGAATATGTTTGGTTTGGTTTGGTTTGGTTTTGTTTAATGTTCTCTAAGTCGGCGATTAATCAGGATTAATCGCTAGACGGCGGACCACCAAACTGATTAAGCGAAAATCGGCTGAAAATTTATTTTTCTCAAAAAACGGCTAAAACAGTCAAAATTTGGGTTGGACGGAAAAAATCGATTAGATACGCTCCTGTTTGATATGTTGTTAGATACGTTCATGTTTGATTAAGTAGCTATTTGGTATGTTCACCAACTAATTACTCCCGTTAACTTAGTGTAATCTTTTATTTACTCGAATTATAGTATCATTAAAATTTCTAGGTTGCTACTTTTGAATTCTTTTGTTATATTGTTTTAAACGTATCAATGTGTACAAGTGAACTTAATTATTTAATCTGTAATTTTCTTTTTTTCTGTTGCTTTAAATTTCTATAAATTTTATTAAATAGTTGGCTAAATCTAAAATATACATATAAATATTAATTATATTAAAAATTAATATTAAATTAATTTTGATTAATGATTCAATTAATCACTGATTAATTTTTAATCAATTAATCCCTAGATAATACATTTATCGACTAAATCCGATTCTCATTTTTTACGACACTGGTCCTAGAAAAGGATTGCACATGGCTGAACTCGTCCCGTTCATTTAATATCTAAAGTTTGGCTGTCTCTTGTAAAATTATATTCTTAGGGTTAGTATCAATGTCTGTCTTATTTCTTGTTATATGCAGCTTTTGAGTCTCTCTTTTGTTTATCTTTATTGACGCTACCAAAAAATAGAGAATCGTTGTGTCACTCCCTTGCGTAATAATCGTTATATTCGAATACACCCTATTCCGTCCAAATTTCGACTCTCAATCATAGGTTTTCGGCTTCAATAATTTAGCAAAACAGAAAAATTGTAAAAGTTTTGAGCTTCATTTCGAAACCGAATATGACAAGTTTAATCTCGGACGATTGCGTATTCGGCGATATCATAAAATTTGAGAGGGAGTAGAAAATTAATTATCAATATAGTTTTAATATCATGTGAATTTCAGGGGGGAATCATTCTAACCTTTGAGTACAGAATTGCGTATGTTTTTTTTTTATAGTTACACACATTCACACACCCATCTTATTTTTGACAAATTTCAAACTCTCTACATCCCGTAAAAGATACGGGGAGAAAGATACCACTACACCAAGAGGTGATGGATAGATTTGTGTATGTTGTTTCGGACGCATACATAGAAGTGTTCAATCAGCAAACAAAAAATTTAATCTAATATAGGCTGTTACCCTCTGGTTGCCGTACACAAGCATTGGTGACGTGCAGTGTGCAACGATATCAATGGGTGAAACGAGTTGAGCAACCTTACGTTGCATTATCCACTCTAAAATAGTCCCAAATTTTTTTAAGAAAAATTTGATTCAGCTATAAAGAATGTCATAGTATCATTGTATCAAGAGTAAAATGCTACTTGGTAAAAACAAATCAAGTTCAGGAATGTGCAGAAAGATAATTTCAAGTCTTCGTCAATTTTGCCTCATGTTTTTTTTCCTCTTAAAAAAACAAATTGTTCAAGAAAGTTTCTTTGACTTGTTTATTAGTGTTTTACCTCAATTATAGTTTAAAAAATTATGAAAACTAGTCCTTCCTATTTTCTACAATTCTAATTTATAAATCAACTTTATTAAGTCATATATTATGTAGTCACACAAATGCTAACTACAAGCAATTTTGGACTATAAGTTTGTTACTATATTAATAAGGGCCATTAATCTTCAGCTCTGACAATTGTAAAAAAAACAATCTTCAGCATTAGCATCTAGCTTCTTTCTTTTTTTACCTTTCACTCGGTCATCTTTAGCATCAAATCTGCTCTTCCTCTACTTATTAATTTCAGTTATATAATAAAAGTCCGATATTATAAAAACTCACAACGCCCTGGTGATGTGAAGTGAGTATTGGCACTGCTTTAGTCTGCTTAGTACAAAATACAATTGTATAGTGACATCAGACCAGAAATTCCCACCGGAAACTTATTTATCTTCAAAAAGATTAATTTCTTTTCAGTAAACAAAATTTCCTAATATTTTAAAGTTATATTCAGAAGTACCTTAAATTACAACATACATAATATAATTTTAATATTTAATGAAATTACTTTACCGATCAATACTCCTAGGAGACAGCCCCTGCTTACTACAGAAAGATCAAACAACCAAGCACTTCTACGAAATTGTATATGCAAAGATGCTTCCTGCAGAAAAGGGAGGAAAAAGGATATTTAAAAGACAACATATAGAGGAAAAGGTTTACATTTAAAGGAGAACATACAGAGGAAAAGGTTGGGAAAGGAAAAAAAAATACTGTTGTACAGTGGCATGGATCCTAACAGTGTTCTCCAGATCTCCCTACTAGAAGTTATTAAAGTCATCCCAAATTCCCAACCTGTCAACTTAGTATGTACCCTCCAAACTATTTTTATTTCAATACGATGAATTTGCATTTCTCAAAGCAAACTTAATAGATGGAAACAGCTAGATGGCTAAATATTTCAAGAAGTCCACCATTAAAATCTATCACTCGCAAGGATATGCCTTCTTTAGAGAAAATAGCAATCAGTATGGACCACAAAATACCTTGTCCAAGGATCAATATTGCATTTGCAGCCGTAGGAACAAGCTGTTGTATTGTTTCACTGGAAAATATCGCTGATGCAACTGGCAAATAAATTGCAAAAAGATTTAAATCGAAACACAAGTAAAAATTGCATACTGAGCAATATATCACAAAAGATTATATAACAGAAACCAGTATAAAGGAAAAACCAATAATGTCAGATTCAAGACGTAAAAATAGAACTAATATCTTATGTAAAAATTAAACTGATTGCAATTCAGATGATGCCATGATGGAATGAAGATAAGCAGAATATAGCAAAGTGCAAGGAGGGAAATTATGATACGGTTTTGAAACTGTATCAGAATCTAAGATATACATGACATGTATATGAAAGATGTGATTTTGGTTGCTACGACTTGAACAATGCGTTCATAATTCATACTACAATAAGACCCGGGGAAAACGCAGGAGCAAATGTAATGTAGTGTTGCTAAAGAGCAACCCTCTAACAATTTTGTCATATTGTATACCTGTGCATCAAACCCATACAGGACACTAAATGGGTTCGTGTACTTTCTGCATCGTGTTTCGTGTGAAACTAAATAAAATCATATTTTCGTGTTATTTTACGAACCCAAATACTAAATTTCTGTCATGCACAAAATCACCCAAACACTAATTTTAGAAACTTATATATTGGAATACCATTAAACTTTAATGTCATAACTGCATCATGTCACCACCCTCCAGAATAACCTTTTGTGAATTCTATATACATGCTGGGGAAGAAGATATATGCCTAACATGACTACATGAGAAACATCAAGGGAGTAAATAAACAATTGAACACAAATTGATTTGTAAATTAAAGCTGTAAATATAAAACCCACTATTTCTTTAAGTTAACAAGTGTAAAAGGTACACACGGACACACCCAAGCAGGGGAGGATCTAGTAAGCGGCACGGGGGGACACGTGTCCCGACTAAAAAGAGATTTGACGTTTTTTTACCATTAAAATTTTTGTAGAAACATGAAAGTGCCCCCATAAACATTGAAAAAAATAAGGGTGATCATTCAAAATTTACTTGGTGCCCCTAAAGATTATATCCTGGATCTGCCCCTGCACCCAAGTGCACAAACTGAGATACCATAATTTCATCAAAGTTCATTGTCATGATTGCATTCATGGCACCACCCCTCCAATAATCTACATGAACTCTACATGCAGTGAACAAAAGTATATGCTTAACATGGGTAACACCAAGGGAGTAATAACCAGTTGAAAACGAATTAATAACATAAGTATGGTTAAAAAGCTAAGATCAAAGACAATTGCTGCTGAAAGAGGCTTTCTGAGTGTAAAAATTCAATAGTGATATATTAGTATATCGTGGTCTAAAAATTCTGATCTGCTTCTACCCATACATTAAAAGGTGCATCAAGGGACTCTGTAACCACTAAAAAAAAGAAGCAATGGCATTCAAAACCAACTATAAATGTGATATACACTAGATAATAAGTGGGCAACTAGAGAAACCTGAAATCTGCATTAGCTTTCTGTCATCATCTTTTTTATCGCCTCCATTGATAGAACTATCTGGGTCGGATAACGAGATTGTATGTACAGTATGCTGTCCATCAGATATCCATAAGGTCTGCGCTCCTGCAAATGTATTGTGAACCCTTTAGTTTTAGTTGTAGAAGGTGAACAAGACCGTGCAAGTCCTAGTTGGAGCTATGACAGTAGAGCAAAAGCTTTTTAAGGTGAATAGTTTGCTATTTTCTGATGTGAATCTATTTTAGAAGTCAAAATTATCTAGGTCTAAACTAGCAAAAAGAAACACTAGATTGCCCAGGCACATATAAGAAAGCAGACAGACAATCAACTAAAAATTGTAAACATAGCATACTTGAAGAAATACCAGGAAGAACAGCAATTTTATGGACTTTAATGCTAAGAGATAACTGATCAATGCAACACGAAACTTCAGACCCAAGAACAGAATTAGAAAGGCGCAAGTGGTGGATACGTCCAGCTGAATCCATGACTAGAAATTCATTTGGGGATAAAGCCTCAATGTTAATAGCTTTTACAGTCTTCTTTTGTAGCTCATTTGAGTTAAAACTGTCACCATCCTCCTTAAATGATACAAAGCCAGCACATCCTTCTTTAGAGTCTTGTCTCAATCTTGCAGACCTCAGTTTTGCTGCAAGTACAATGCAGTAATGCACAGTCAGCTGCTGTAGACAATAGTAGAATTTTCTTTCATAAATCCTTAAAAGATATATACAAGTGGCAGTAGTATAATATTAACAGAAGAACCAGAAAAGCAAAAGAATGTAGAAATCACAAAGATATAGAAATGCTCACCATACAGAGAAACCAAATGTAATAGAACAGACTATAACACATGAAAGAAATGAAATTCCCAATTCATTAATACAGCCATAGGCTAAATAACCGACAAGACATAGATTGCCGAGGTAATTGGCTTTATAGTGATGAATCTTAGTATTATCACATAAACTTTCTCTCTCCTCTTTGTTCACTATCCATGTCTCTCAACGTGCAGGCACACATAGATGATCACACACATGCATTATGTATATACGAAGATGTTTGCTTTCTTTTCCTTTCTCGTTTATTCTTTTACCAGGGAGACAACAACTGAGTCTCATGCATATCCCTATGCATCTTTTGCTGACCCACAATCCCAATTCATCAGTTGTGCATCGCTTGATGTTGCAGATGCAGCTCTCCTACCTAGTGTGTAATGCATCTTGTGGGACGCTTGAGAACCTAGAAGTACGTGTTGCCTCAAGATCTTTCTCCTATTTTACATCGTAATATCTCTATTCCCAATGCTGGGGCAAAAGGATCCTGCCACACATTTTGTAACACTTTCATTTAATATCCCTCCTCTGCACTGTCTTAAACTAAGCCACCTGTCTCAATAGAACAAATCCTAACCTTTGATAATTTCGTTCTCATCTCTTAACTAAAATTTGACATCTTTTATTCATCCATTGAACATAAAACATAGTCCTAGAATCCAAGGTCCCGATATATGAATGGAATTATGATTCAAATTATAGTACCAAGCATGTCAAGGCAATGTCAGTTTTCTGATCATAGAAACCATACAAATTATATTTTATAACCAAATTAGTGAGATACTAGTATCTAAATAAGAAGTAAATACGCTCACCAAAATTTACAACATAAAACTGATTCATAATCACCCTGATTACAAATACACCGGAAACTTCACAAGCACATACAACAGCCAATATGAAACAAAACAAGTAACAATACATGAAACCGCAGAAGCAACTTATAACTTACTAGAAACAGAATTCTTATCACCTCCATTAACCTTCCCATCATTCAAATTCACCAATCTACCAGCACTACTCTTCTTAACCCTCCCTTTCACAAGACCCTGCATCGGGAAAACCCTAACCCCTTCAAACTCCCCCAAAACCAAAAACCTCGAAGAAACCCCAACACTAAAAACCGGCAAACAACACTCCACAACACCCGTCTTCATCAACTTAACACTCTCACTCTCCTCCCCTCCACTCACCCTCATAGCAAAAACATAAACCATCATACTCGAAACACAATACAAAACAAACACATTACTCATCGCAACCACCTTAACAGAAGCCCCATGACTAACACTAAACACAACACCTGATTTTACATTATCGTAATTAAGCAAACGATAGTTACACTCAACATGAGCTCTAACAAAGCGATTATTACAGGGTTTAAGGATCCAGAAGCGGAGGAGGAGAGAAGGGGGGGAGTGAGAGGGGGAGATAACGAGAAAGAGGAGGCGGCGATGAGTAGGGTTTAGGAGAGGGAGGAAAGTAGCGGAGGAAGTGGGGCTCGAGATGAAGGTTTGAGGGAAGGAGAGAGATGAAGAGGAGAGAGATGTGGGAGAGAAAGAGGGGTAGAGAGAGATGGAGGTGTCTGAGTGGAGTAAAGCGAGAGAGGAAGAAGGGGGGTCATATAGGAGAGATGTGGTTTGGGAGATTGAGGATTGGGGGAGGGGCACTAGCCCTGCTGAGAATGAGGGTGTCATTACAGGAACTGGAACTCAAGTACTGAGTTCTCGCCGGTAAGCCTATTCAACTCTTTAGTTTTGGATTTTGACTTTTTTATCATAATTTCTAAATGCATGTCTTTTTTATTGTGCGAGATGAAGATGATGTTCATAATTGATTTTTAATTTTTGGTTAGGGAATATTGAAAGAAAATGTTATGTTGGGAATTATAAAGAAAAAAACCTGTCCATGTAAAAAAAAAAACTTGTTGATTGTCTCATTTCTTGAAAATGTTAAGGAATTCGAAAAATTATTCCAGAAAATCTCTTAAATATTTATATGTCTTTTTAATTTATAACTTTTTAAATTATATAAGTTGTTATATCATTTTATTCAAATTTTGGGAGACATTTTTAAATTTTCTGACATTACTCTTTGGAAAAATATTAAATTTTGGGGAAGATCTTGTGAAAAAATTCTAGATGATTTTCCTGTTTTCTTTCTACATTGAACTAGAAATTACGCCTAGAAAGTACTCATAAAACTATACTCCTTCTGTCCTACTCAATTTTTTACATTGGGGTTGGGCGCTGAATTTAAGAAAAATAAATAAAGTAGCGGAAAAAATAAGAAAAATGAGTGAAAAACCGTAATCGAATCGAATCGATAAAAACTGAAATCGAAAAAAACCGTAATCGAATCGAATCGATGAAATGGTTCGGTAACGATTACGGTTTTATCCTAATAACCGAGCCAAAAAACCGAACCGTTTATATAATATTATATATATAATTAATATATTTTCATATATCTCTTCTATATATAATAGGAGAACAAGTGGATAATTTAAGGGCATTTTGAGCCAATAAACCCCCTGTGAAGTTACCATTTTACCCTTATATATTACGAAATTACATGTCATGGCACTACTCTCTTATCTGGAGGAAAAAATTAAGTAAATAATGTTTTAGTCAGGGATCGAACCCCTGACATTCGCTAAAAAAGTCATCCTTATAACCATTGAGCTCCATCTGCTACAAATTGATAACTTTGGTTGGCGACCCGATCAAAAACACCCGGCATGCCTCGCGTTTACGCAGGTACTACCAGTGAGCTCCATCCTGCTTAGAGAAATGTTCGCAACTACAAGGTGTCCACTTTCCAAGTTCTTATTCAACATTATATTTTAATTTCCCTAAAAAGCATGTATAGTTGGACTAAAGTATCAATGAAAATATATGTTTGTGATTGTTTTAACTCTTTATGCTAACCTTATTATGTAGTGTAATCATGTGAATTAGAATAAGTCAGGTATTTATCTAGGGGCGATCAAAAAAGATAAATGTTACAAACTTTTTTCGAATAAATAATTCGTAAATAAGGCGATCGATTAGACAAAGCCGCCCGATTCCCTAAATATTTGGGAGCCAAGATTTATGTTAAGACGAATTTTAAAGCCGAAGAGACATAAATCGATTAAAAAATGTATGTTAGGAAAATTTAAGCCGAAGACACATGCATTGGTCCAAATTTTGTTAAGGCGAATTTTAAAGCCGAAGAGACATGAATCGATTAAAGAAATTTATGTTAGGCAAATATACATGGATCATTTCAAACTATGTTAAGGCAAATATACAGTCGAAGAGACATAGACTATTTTAATTATGTTAGGGCGATGATTAAGCCGAGGATACATAAAAAAATAAAAAATAAAACGACAAGGCAAATTTTATGCCGAAGATACATACATAAATTGACATTATGTTAAGTGAAAAATAAACTGAAGATGCATAAAGTCAATAAATGAAAGCCCGAAGGCTACAAAGTTAATGTCTGAAGGCACAATACTTTACAAATTTGAAAAATACAAACTACTCAGACAACTCATCGTCCTCGCCGGAAGAGACCACGAGAGGTTCAAGCTCGTCGGGATGACCGACTGGGTCAGTGAAGCCTTCCTCAACAAGAGGAAGGTGGTTCAAGCCTAAAACGACGACCCTCTTCACAACTTCATCGTGCCCCATCTGATAGCACCTCTCTTCGGCGTTCAGCCTCAGCTTGGCCTCTTTCCGCGACAGCTTCCTGGCGGCCTTAAGGGTGAGGTTGCGCCTGGTGAGGCGAGACCGAAGAGTATCCACCTCCCTTTGCAAGGCCTCACTATCAACTTTGAGCACCTTGGCTTGTCCGTCGAGCACCTCCAGCTCGTCTTGTGCCGACCGAAGGCTGCCCTCATCTTTGACCGCCCGAGCCTCCATCTCCTTGGCCTGGGCGAAGCCGCTTTGCATGTCCTTCACCTTGTCGGTGATAGCGGCAGCCATAGGAGTTGCCTGAAAAGGACAAATCATGGTTAAGGGTCGAAGGAAGAAGCAAACAATAAAAAAGAGTGAATGAAGGCTGGACATATCATGAAAAGTAAGCCCATCAGCTCGGTGCAGTCGTCCACATGGCTCAACCCCCTCATACTTCGGACGATCAGCCGGAAGCATCAGGGTCCGGCACAAGTCGGGAGCTAAGTCCTTCGCCGCCATAGGAGCAGGAGTGGCGAAGGAAGCCGTCTCGAGTACCGCCCACTGAGGGACATATGTCTTGACAATATCCCCTCGCCTTGCTCTTTTCCTCGCAGCCGGAGACATGGGAGCTTGTTCCGTCTGTTCGGGCTGACGGCGAGGAGAAGGAGGAGCAGTCCGTTCGGGGGCGTTCTGAGCATCCCCTTCGTGAGCAGGATTCGGCGAGTCACCCGCTTGAGCAACCTAAGAAGCTTGGAACTTGGCTTTCTTTCGTTCCACGATCGCCTGGCGGGTCGACACTGCAACAAGTAAAAGACATGTTAAATATGGAATGTGGACTAGCAAATGGAAAATATAAAACGAAATATTAAAAGTTCAAGTCAGGGTCTGTTACCATTACCCCAAAGAACGAAGATCCATTGTTTGTCCCGAAGATCCCCGAGGGGAATTCGGTCCATGTCGAACTGGCAAAGTCGATTGTACTCGTGTTCTTCGGCACATATTAGCGTAGGCTTCACCACTTGGACAATGGGATCCACCACGCACCATTGGGACATAGAGGCTATCTTCGGTCCAGAAAGATAAAACCACTTGTCATGACTCCCCTTGTTGTTAGAGTTGGTTTCGACCCAATCGGTTCTATTGGTTCGTCGAGAAACTGAGTAAAAACATTTGCCCTTACCGTTCTTTCAGAAGTCATAGTGGTGCCAGAACAACCTCGTAGTCGGCTTGACTCCTGCCCCAAGGCATCGGCATTGGAAGCCATTCATATGGAAGAACCCGCTCGGGTTCATCTGGCCGAGGGCGATGCCCATCTTCGCAAATAGCTTTTTGATCAATGGGAGCACCGGGACTCTGAAACCACACTTGAAAGCAGCTTCGGAAACGCATGTGGCCACATGCCCGTACCCTTCAGGCATGGGCGGATTATGCCAAATCCGATCACTTTTCCTCGCCATATAGATATGCCAAGCCCTGGTTGGAATGTCGTACTCCTTGGCGAACTTTGACACGACATCTTCATCAAGCCGCGACCGGAAGTTCACCGCCGGATAATCGGATATAACGAAGAATGAAGATCTCTCCGGGGGTACAGACCCCGAAGTTTGTGTTGTGTCGGTTGGCGACCGATCCATAGTTCCTGCATTCGGAGAGGAACGATTAGCCGTGTACTCGGGAAAAAGCTTGAAGAAAAGGGAAATTAAAAAGTGAAACCGAGTACAGAGGGCCTGGATCGGTCGGACAAATCCTATTATGGTTGACGGTAAAGTATCCTAATGAATCTAAGGGAGACCGAAGCGTGTTCTAAAGATAGATTATTCCGAAGAATGTTCCTACAGTGGCACAGTCTTACTAAGGGGTATAAACTAGTGTCTTCTACACACTTATTGGTCATGTATTTGTTCGGACATTTCTGTTTTAGAAACAAGACAATATCTACAACATATTAGGAGTTTGCGAATCACGCGAGGGTTTATTACTAAAAATGGCGTCCTGAGGCATCTACGGTTATATTCCTAGAGGTCGACATACATGGCATCTATGAATCACAATAATCAAAGCAAATATTCTATATCCATATACATACATGTGTTTGCTAAACACAGGGAAAGATAGTTTTGAAGACTTACTGATGATTAAAGGAAGCAGTTGAGACTTGGATGCGATGGTTTGCCGATTTGCAGACGATTTCGATGCACTTGGAGATTGGTTCTTTTGAAGAGTGTAGAGAGTGTTTGGAAACAACGTGAGAAAATTTAGGAGGGAAATTGATGTTTATAAGGCAACTAAGTGACGTTTGGACAAAGGAATGGAGGAATTTCAGATTCAACGGTTCAAATTGAGTCGTTTGAGATTCTACGGTGGAGATGTCACGCGGATCTCGAGAAATGATAGTTGTCATCATTGAAACGACACGTCTTCCCATGAGGTGTGTCTTTTAGATAAATACAGATTTACCAACGGTTATCCCGGAGAAAAGATCTGAATTTGGGACTCTGATCGAACGGCCCGCCCGATCGAAACCCAGGGACATGTTGGAGGCCCAAGTCTAATTGGGTCGGTCGTGCAATAGGGTTGGTTGGATACGTAAGGCACGACCCAGTATTCTGCAAATAACCGTTGAGCCAATTTGACCGGGTCTATCCTACTTCTACGTGGGAGGTTAGCATGTTCCCCCACGATCGGAGTGCGTCGAACAAACCGGAAGTCAGTAATTGTTTGAGTCTATAAAAGCTCATATCAGGTTCCATTTCGAGACTAATACTTAATACATATACACAAGCATTTGTATGTTCAGTTTATACTCACCGGAACTATTTAACTTACTCTTACACCGGAGGTGAATCGGGGGCCAACCCCTCGCATTATTCTCATTTTGCAGGTGAATCCGAAGAATTATTCGGAGTCCGACCCGCCAGGTAAACTTTATCAGGACTTCCTGTTTTTGGGAATTTACCCTTGATATTGATTAACTTTAAGTTGGTTCTATATAGCTAATAGTTGTCGGTATGGTTCCAGATTTTTTAGTTGTAGTAAATGCTCGAGCATGTTTCTTAATAAGCCATAAGGTAGAGTGTTGTAACTTGTACGTTTAGTCTTTCTCCTGTTGGTTGCCTAATGTTCAGCACACATTTCTACTGTTTGTTCCTTTTTCTCCACTTTTAGTAGAAAGCTTTCTTAAGCAATCAATATGTAGATGATTTTTTTTTTAAAATTTAACATTTTTTAATTAGGTTAAAACCGAAACCAATGAACGGTTAATTAAACCAAAAAAATAGTATAAATAGTTAATTTTTATATTATAAAAATTTATTAGTTTATCATGGTTTTGGAACGTAAAGAATTAGAAGAAATATCCAAAAATAAATGTTAAAAAATAGATGTGACCGAAAGAGTAATTACCGATCACGTTGTCACTATACGACGAAGTTGTCCAATTCCGTCTCTAACACAAAGATTGTCAAGTAAAGAAGTATCATAAATTTCAAACAATTTTACATAAATTGAACCACCTAAACAAATTGTTCTGCATAGAACATAAAATGGAATTGGTTGATTTCATAATATAAATTACAAAACTTAGATTAGATAAAACTTACTTGCCACTTCTAACTTATGCCATACAAAATAGTTCTCATAAACCAAAAAA
Source organism: Heracleum sosnowskyi (assembly GCA_030848705.1). Lineage (NCBI taxonomy): Eukaryota > Viridiplantae > Streptophyta > Magnoliopsida > Apiales > Apiaceae > Heracleum > Heracleum sosnowskyi. The sequence goes on from CM061245.1 coordinate 103,801,830, forward strand.
TTAACCTAGGCCATAAAAGAAAACAATACTTTCATTGCCAATAGCTCAACATCATCCTTTTTTCATCAGAACTTATTAACACAATCATGACTTGATCTCATTGTGTATAATTCAGAATGGTGGCACCAGCCTCACATGCTTTGGCAGCCGCGGTAGGCTCCACTGCAGGCGACGGAGCAACAGCAGCACCTAGCAACTCCTCAGGCAAATCCGGTATACCCTTCAAATAGAAAGTATAGAACAACTTGAAGGGGAAAATCAACTGTTGTAGTTTCACTTGACCATACACTCCTTCAAAAATGCCAGAGCCACCGGTGACAGCAAGATACGTGTCCTCATAAGTTAAGTACTGTCCCTGCACACATATGTGACCATAGTCTCCAAAGTGGAAGCTGAATGTTGCTTCGTAACGGTCACCTTTCTTTTCCGGTACATTCTGGATCAAAATGCATAGTCCTGCTGTTATTCCCACTCGCTTCTGCAAATCTCCGGTGTAGATCTGAAATAATAATTTTTTAGAACTTGCCGCAGATTTTTAACAAAAATTTGTCAGTTCTTTGCGAAACCGAGAAGGTGGAGACATAAAGAATCAACTTTGTACAAGTGGGATTTGTTCACATACAAATTGTTATGTTCTATTACAACCTATTTTTAAAATCTATTAAACATCTACTAATCACCATTTAAACATAATACAAATCACAAAAAAGATCATCGCCAGTGATCACAGACGGGAAAATCACTAGATTTATTACTACGGATCGCCCGACCTTTTTATTAGTTTGTAGGCTAAATTAGTTTGTCTTTAAACGAACAGACATGTATGTGGACAGAGTAGTAAATGACAAGGATTAAAATTAATTACTTTGTTGCTGAAAGGAACGAGATCGCCCAATGAATTGACAGATTTCTGGCTTAGACGAAGATAAGCAGGGCTGCCACGGTCCCTCTCATTGATTTCATAGACACAAAGTTGTTGAACTTTAGCTGAAATAAAAAGCAAACATGAATAACTGATCTGAAATGAATAAAAAAAAAAAACAAGAAAGCGCACAAGTAATTGTTAAAAACCTTGAACATACACTTACCGGGTGTTTGAGAATCTGCAGAGCTTTTGCATGAGAATGATCTGGTAACCGCGGTGGTGGTGGAGGAGGTATTGATGATACTAAGGCCACGACGGAGGAGCGGGTTAGAGAGGCGGAAAGGTGAGATGTTGTGGGGCAAGGAAGTTAGCTTAGCTGAGGAAGAGATGGATACAGCTTTAAGAAGAGAAGCAGAGGTTGAGCTAAAAGCAGCCATTATTTGATAGATGGTGAGCTATGGTAGTAGAGAATATATAGATAGGAAGTAAAAAGGAATGGTGAGTGGTAGAAATGAATGAGTTCTCTCTACATATACTAACAAGCAATACAGTGACAGAATGGTGGAACAAGGGAGCTTCCCGGTGGGCGGTGAGGGCGCTTTGTTAGTCAATCAAGCATGTGTTTGTTAGCTCTTTTCTAGTTTTTAACTTGTAACTAACAGAGAATTGTCTGGCAAACCCTTGTAAACCTTCCAAGTCAACTTATTTATTTGTGATCCAATAATAATTATCCAAACCGATAATAACTTACGAGTTGCATAATAATTTTGCAAGAGTAATAAAACTAATAACGATGATCCACCGAATCAGAAAATAAGAGATGGACCAGTATGTTGTCCTAGCAACTTTTTCTTCCTCCTCCACCGTGTTTCTTAGTACAGATAACGCACAATAAAGTTGTGTGATTTGCTTTAAAGTGTGAAAAAGACTGAATACCAGATGGTCCTGTTTTCCTCTCTTAGAATCTTTTCAATAATCTCATGAGCCAAGCAACTAGTTTTACACATGCCAAATGGGGACTAATGCCTTCACTAAATACAAGTCTAGCCGGTTTCAGATACACAACTTTATGTACCGACTTGCCAATCATATTGTTCATGATCCATATTTGTCATAGAAATTCACAAATGCACAAATTAAAATGCGGAGTGCATTTACCACATTCTTTCTCCACAACCATTAACTAACCAATTTAGTATAGCACAAACCTCAACAGTTCTCTGAATTTCTCATGCCAAAAAAATGAGGCATTATTCTGATCATAACTTCTGCCTTCTGGAGATATTCAGCACATGTTGTTTTTACTTTTTTATATAAACGATGAAATCATATGTCTCAAGTAGATCATCACCACCAAATATTAGATGACTGACTGACAGAGCACAACTAAATTTTCAGTTTCCTTAGTTTGCTCAACTCTGAATACATTCATATTTAGATCCTTGCAACTTGCAACTATCTTCTTTATCCATTTTTTAAAGCCTTATGTTGGGTTTAGTTGGGGGGGAACAAAATGAGACGGAATGATGAAACAATAGAGATAGGAGACAAGATTTGAAAAAAAATTAGTGACTGTAAATTTTTTAATGACAAGATTTGCAACTAAATTGGGATCACAACAAAATGAGGATCACTTGCAAATCAAAGCCAACTAAGAGCAGTTTACACTTCATACAACGGAAGTTTGAAACTCAGCCGTGTGTAACCCCGCCTACATTATGCAAATAAATTGGGATTGATGAAGAACAGATCATTTCTTCTCAAACTGGGGGGGGGGGGGGGGTGTTGAACTCTAGTTTAGGTTGTTAGGAATGAAATGGAGCAAGAAATGAACATTTTTACCCATGATATATTTAAAATTTCTTTGTATTCCCTCCAATTACATTCATCCAAACCAAACATGACATTAGATTACACATATCATAGATGAACAATATCAAAAAGAAACCATTTTGAGGATCAACAGTCCAGGTTGTGAAGTTTCATCTTAGAGACGAGACCTTTTGTTACTGTTGTTTACAGAGTTCGTCGTCAAAAAGCTTCTTCTCTTTTCCCTAGAGCAAGGTAAAGTATAACATATGACTATTACAAAGATCTTGCTAAACAATAAAAACAACACGAAACCCAAAAATTGAATTAACTGTTCTTTCCGCATAAAACAACCAAGTTCAGTTTTTGTAGAACAATCGCAGCAAAATGAGGATCACTTGCAAATCCAAGCCAGCAGTTTAAACTTAATACAACGGAACATTGAAGTCAAAATGCTTTGGTAACAGAAGTTTGAAACTTACCCGTGCGTAACCCCGCCTACATTATGCACCCCTTGATCAAACCTACACATCAATTATCCCTATAAGCAATATAATTAGCCAAAGCAACCAATGGTGCAGCCTTATCCACATCAAATCCAACAAGCTGCTCTTGAGCCTCCATATTCAACTTCTTCGCAAACTCCCTAGACTTCTCAATCCCAATCAACTTCGGATACGTAGTCTTATCCGCCACCAAATCTTTCCCAGCCGTTTTCCCCAATTCTTCCGAAGACTTAGTAACATCAAGAATATCATCCACTACTTGAAACAACAAACCAATACACCTAGCAAATTTCCTCAACTTCTCAACATCCTCATCACAACCACCTCCCACAATAGCCCCTAAAACAACCGAACCTTCCAATAACACCGCGGTCTTATGCACATGAATATACTCCAATTGCTCTAACCCTACACTCGAATCCCCTTCCGAACAAATATCAACCACTTGACCTGCAACTAACCCTTCTGCCCCAATACACTTGGCTAATTCCACAATCGCCCTCACAACCCTATCCGACGAAACATTTTTCGTCTTGGTAGCTATATGTTCAAATGCTAATGCCAATAAAGCATCCCCGGCTAAAACAGCCACATTCTCCCCAAACACCTTATGATTAGTCGGTTTACCACGACGTAAATCATCATTATCCATACAAGGCAGATCATCGTGCACTAACGACATTGTATGAATCATTTCCACAGCACAAGCACAAGGCATTGCAACGGACTGATCACCGCCAACAAGCTCACAGGCGGCCAGGCAAAGCATGGGGCGCACACGCTTGCCTCCCGCGAGAAGCGAATAGCGCATTGAATCATGTATTGTTTTTGGAGATTGCAGAGAAATTACGGAGTCTAGAGCAGTGTTGACAGAACTGGCCTTTTCGAGAACGTAGGACTTGAAATCGAAAGTGGATGTGGAGGAAGAAGATTGTGATTCTTTGGTGAGGATTGCGGAGATTGAGAGATGGGGTTTGTGATTCGGAATGAGAGGGTGGAAATGAAGGAATGGAGTTCTGGGGGTTTTGTTTGTGTTGGACCTGGTGTAATGAGAGTGAGCAGCTAATGTTGTTGATGAGATTGATGTGTTGAGATTCAGGAGATTACTCATCTTGTTTTTTAGACCAAACTGAAACAACTGATTGGATTGATGTTCTGTCTGAATGTATAAAGATTGGTAGATACTAAACAGATAAGGGAAGGGAAGGGGATGATTAACAAAGGAATCTAAATACACTCTGGATGTAGATTCTCCTGTGTTTTATACTCAAATACTGGGAATTTTTGTGTACATAGGATAACGATTTTTATAACATATCCGATTTGATATGTCATATAATATTAACATACGTTTATCATGGATCGGTACATGTGATGTTAAGGTACATTCTATTGAAATTGGGACGGCATAGAATAGTCAAGATTTTAAATTTGAGATGGAGAAATGTTATGAGAATGGTATGGTTTGCTTGAAAACAAGTAGTGTATGAGGCTACGTGAATCATGAAATAATGCCTAATGGAAGTCTGAAGTTATGACAATATGGACAAGCAGTCTCTGTTACCAACCTGTGTAACATGTGTGGGTCACTGGTCAGTAGTCATCAGCAGACTATAAAACATAAATACACAAATATTTATTATAATATCCCAGATAAGTTTCTTCAATCCTCCGTTATTAAAGAAAATATTTGGATTTTCATAGATACAACACTTTAATATACATAATCTTTCTAGATATTATATTTTGGTATATATTAATTTTATTTATAAAATCAATCATTTTATTCAACATCTTAAAATCTTTTATCCGAGATTCCTTATTCTCTTTTTTAATACTAGCTTATAGCCCGTGAGATGCACGGTTACTTAAATTTTATTTATAATTATTCTGTATATAATTATATTTTTATTACCCATGCAACACACGATTGTTTTTTGAGAAATTACCACTTATACGGTCTTTTAACTGTGGTTTTGCAAATATACGGTCTTCTAAACTTATTTACATATTTACGGTTTATTTTTATTTTTTCCATTCATATTTTCAAAAATACGACCCTGCTTCTTTTATCATTCCTTCAGTACGATTATCTTCCTTTTTCTTATCTGGTTGTTTTCAATCTTGACACTAATCACTTCACTCCATTCTTAGCTTTTAATTTCACATTTTTCTCTCTTCATATATTCTCCAAATATATATATATATATATATTAATTATACACACATAATATATACATACACATCAATGAAGATGGTGTTGATACTCATTCGAGTAGTCCAAACTGATTCAATTTCAAAAATATAAGTGTTTTGAAACTCCTCAGTCCAAAAGATTGATAATCCCGATTGTAGTTGTTTTAATTTATTTGGGTTGCAAATCAAAACTGTAGAAAGCTCAAGTTGCGATTTGATTGGTAATGACTTGAATCGAAATTTGGAGTTGCAATCGGTGGATCTTAGGTGATTTTGATGAATTGTAATTTGAAGTTGCGATTAGTTGTAAGTTTGCAAATTGTTGATTGTGCTTCAGGTTGCTATGAGTTGTTATGGGTTGCTTCGGGTTACTATGGGTTCTACAGAAATCTTCTCTTCTTATAATACTGTAATTATCGAAGTTGATTCTGGTTGCTCTTAGTTGCTTCTGATTTTTAGTAAATTGGCTTCTAGTTGTTTGCAATAGTTGCTTCTAGTTGCTTTCAGTAAATTGGCCCCGTAGGGGCAGTTTGATGAATTGTAAAATTTTTAAAGTTGAATTTTTGGTTGTGCATCGGGTTGCTATGGGTTGCTTCGAAGTTGATTGTGGTTGCTCTTGGTTGCTTCTGATTTTTTTATGTGTCGATTGACATAGTTTGAAGGTAGGTTTGTAATAAATTGATGACAACCTAGTTGCATTGAGTTGATTTTTGTTGTTTTTTCTAATTAGATCTGGTTGATTTTGGTTGATTTGAATCTTAAATCTCCGATCTAAATTATTTGTGCTTCGAGTTGCTATGAGTTGTTATGGATTGATTCGAAGTTGATTGTGGTTGCTCTTGATGGTTGCAGAAGTTGCAATCACTATTTATATATTCAAATGTTAATGTTGCATATTTGGTTGATTTTGGTTGATTTCATGGCTTAATTGTGTTTTGGTTATCTTTTGTAATGGTTTTAGTTGATTTTGCTAAATACAAATTTGTTATGTAACATTATGCAACATGTTCTGCAACCTAAGATATTCTAATTATTAAATTTTTATAAGTTGCATATCTTGTTGCACCATATTTTTGCAAATATTTTTAGGTTGCAGCTGGTTGTATCTAGTTGGAGACCGTATTTTTGAAAATATTTTCAAAAAGTTGGTATTTTTGCAAAAAATTCTAAAAAAACATAGTATTTTTGAAAAAAAAAAAATTTAGGGGTGGGTATTATGAAAAAAGCTCTTGTTTTTTTAATATTTATAATTATATTTATTTATGAATATTTTAATATTTAAAAGTTATTAGTTTACATGATTAAATTATTGTTAAAAAAGATTTAGCCAAAAACATTATAGTTAAAAATTTGATATTTATTATATTTTACACGCTCAATTTAATATTTGTTTATATTGAGTTATAAAAATTAGATTTGGCCAATTTTATAGTCCACATGAAATTCACAAAATAATCTTTGATTTAGTTGTGGTTTAATAGTTCTTTTTCAATTAAAAACTATTCTAAAACTAAAAATAGAATAAAGTGACGGAATTTAATGTTAAGAATTCTATTCGATTTAGGAAATCTACTTATATGTAGTTTAGATTATTAGAATACCCTTTATTAACCAAATACAGTTTTTAATGTTAAATCTAACGGTTTTCACCTATTTATTTAACATTAAACGATTTTTATTATTTTGGTATTAAATGAGTTTCCTTATTTAATTACAACTATTTTTATGTTTTGACTTTTTAGAAAATCCAATCCTAATATAATATCTTTTAACTTATATCATTTTTAGATAATAACTTCTTTTTATATGATATAATCTTGATCATGTATTTTTAAAAGTATTGGATCTAACGGTTGAAAATGTTTTGGCGGTATTTATGACTAAACTACTATGATAACATCATTAATTTTTCTTAATATTTATAATTTTTTTAATTTATAATTTTTTTAAATATTTATTGCTAAAATATAATATACTCTTTTTTGTAATATGTTAAAGATGCGGGAACTTTGAACTTTTGAGAAAATAAATTATCAATTAAAATATAATTTTTTTGTATTAGTTCTTCTTTTAAAGTAGTACACCTTTTAAAGTAGTACACCGTGATCAAAATTCTGTATAAAATTCATTTTTTTATAGTATATCCTGTAAATATCTATGTTATTATATTAAAGACTAAATAATGAAAGTTTCCTTGTTGAAAAACGTTAGATATAACAATAAAATTATCATGTAGAATGATCTAAGGTTTGAATCTACCAACAACATATTAAAATTTATAGGTTTTTTTGAAAAATAAGAATTTTTTCATTTTTTCTTGCAGACATAGGTTATTTGATAATATTTTTTGTAAAGTATGATTTTTCAGAAAAGTACTATACTAATTGATTAACAAACTTTTAAAGTTTCGAATTTAATAATTTACAATGTATATAGGTTTAAAAAGTTTGGCATCTTCTGTAGCTGAGTCTAAAATTTCAAAATAAGGTTTTTTTTAATATGAATATATTTCTGCTAACAATGAAATTAGGTCTCTATAAGTTCTTATAAAACAAAATCGCCATTTACGTATAATTTATTATTTAATAATAAATAATATGTGATTAGTTATGATCTAAAACTTAATAAAATAGGATTAAAAATATGCACAATTTTATAAAATTTTATCCTCGTATTATTATATTCTTTGTTGACTTGAATTTTTCTTAGATTGATTTTAATTTTTGAACATAGATTTCTAAATTTAAAATAGTTAGAAAAAAGTAATTAAATTGGTGTTAAAATAATGATGACATAATAATTATTATTAGAATTTAAATATTCACTTTATTAATTTGGGCTTTATCTTGTGTTTTAAAAATCAGATTTTGACGATTTTACACCCCACATGAAGATAACTAAATTATCTTTAATTAAAAGATGGTTTAACAATTTTTATCTAGGTGGAATTGTCCATGGAAGAGAAAAGAAAGTGACGAATTTTTTACATGGAGAATTCTATTCAATATAGAAAACTTATTTATATTTGGTATATTTGGTTTAAATTATCAAAATACACCTTTTAGAATTTAAATATAATCCTATTATTAATAAAATAAACTTTTTTAATATTTGATCTAACGATTTTTATTTAGTTAAGATCTAATGGTCCTTATTAATTTGGTTGTCTACGACCAAATTTTTGGATAAGATCCCTATTATGATTATTATATATAAGGATTTAATATAATAAGGATATCAAGTATATACTGATATAAATATCTTACTAACTGCTTTTACTTTTAATGTTTTGGTTTTATTTACGGTGTAAATAAAATTTTAAAATACATTATTACTTAAAAATTATTAAACAGAATAAAAATTATGTTATGATTATATAAAATTTTATTCTCATATTATTATATTCTTTATCGATTTGAATTTGTTCTTAATTAATTTTGATACTTTATTGAAAGAAACATAAAATTTCTATATTTAAAAGAATTAGCGGAAAAATAAATAAATTGGTGCTACAATAATAAAAAAAATATTTATTAAAATTTAGATACTCACTTTAATATTTGGGTTCTATCCTGAGTTTTAGAAAATGAATTTTGACGATTTTACAGCCCATGCGAAACTAACGAAATTATCTTTAATTTAATGATGATTTAATAATTATTATCTAACTTGACCAGTTGACCTACCCATAAAATAAACTGAAAAGAAAAGATGGTTAAGAAGTTTTACACAAAGAATTCAATTCAATATAGAAAACCAATTTATAATTGGTTTAAATTATCAAAGCACAATTCTTAGTATTTAAATATAATCATACATTTAATCAAATACACATTTTAATATTATCAAAGCACACTTCTTAGTATTTAAATATAATCATACATTTAATCAAATACACATTTTAATATAAGTATTATATTCAAAATTATCGTTTATGAATATGAAACCCTCAATATTTTAATAATATTTTGATATTATCATTTTATGTTTGTTATATGTAAAATAATATAATTATAATTTGGATTAATCAAATTGTTATGTTCCTTCAAAAAAAAAATGTTTAAATTTATTCATGTACAGGGTTCTCCTAAGTCTCGTAGGGTATCATTGTAATCGATATGAATTGTTATCTTGATATTTTGTTTAAAAATTATTATCTAACTGGAACTATACATAAATTCAAGAGAAAAGATATTTAAGAATTTTTACATAGAAAAATTTTAAATTATCAAAATACACTTTTTAGTATTTAAATATAATTATATTACTAGCTTATATCCCGTGCGATGCACGGTCTTCTTTAATATTTTCTTATTTTTTATTTAGATTTTAGTTATTATATATAATTTGATAAAATTTTAATATATATATATATATATTGAATTTATAAATCTAACAATATAATATTTAAATTTAATATATTATTGACGTAATCAATAGTAGTATTTTAGATATTAAAATATAAAATATTTTAAAATAACATATCTAATGATTCGTATTTTTTTACTCTTAAAAATCTAAAAAGGGACTCAAGTGCAAATATCAAAATATGTGCTTGTTCAATATACCGAGTTTATTTGAATATACTGTTACTTTTATTTTCATTAATTATCTCGTTTAAATTGAATGTTAAAAAAATTATAATAAACATGAATTTCATAAGTTTAATATAACAATATTACCAATATATCTATCTTTTGCCCGTGTTATTTTTAATTTGAACATTAGTTGTTTCAGTTAAAAAATATAAACAGGTAATATCCTTAAAAATACAATTAGTTACTTATTAAAAATTATATAAAATTATATTAATTTTTTTTATATATACGCCTGCATTACTTTTAGAAAATTAGTTGTTTAAGTTAGAAAATATAAAAGAGGTAATTTGTTTTAGCTGAAAAGAATAACTTGTTATTTATTAATATTTATATAAAACAATATTACCATTGTATATTTATTTTGCATGTATTATATTTAGAAGATAAGTTGTTTTAGTTAGAAAATATAAAACACATAATGTGTTTTAGCTGTCGGTTATAAATATATAATAATATTACCATTTTATATATATACTGCCCGTCTTATTTTTAGAATATGATTTGTTTTAGTTAAATAGATATATGAAATAGGTAATATGTTTTAGCTGAAAAAGATAATTGGTTATCAATAACTTGGTTTCCATATATGTGTCCTATTTATAAGATGAGTTGTTTTAGGTAAAAAATATAAAAATAATGTGTTTTAGCTGAAAAAGGTAATCAGTTATAATATTACCATATTATATATATGTTGTCCGTTTTATTTTTAGAAGATGAGTTGTTTGGTTTTAAAAAAAATATAAAATAGGTAATGTAGTGAAAAGAGGTAATTGATTATTAATAAATTGATTATAGATAGGCCCGTGAATCGGCCCAAATACCGACCGACCGACCGAACCGACCGACCAAAACTTTTAATGTTTCGTCTTTAATAATATAGTATAGTATTAATCAGATACACTTTTTAATATTAGATCTAACAATTCTCATCGATCTATTTAAGATCTAACTATAATTATTAATTTGGTCGTATAGTGATCGTACACGGACCAGATCGATTTTAACTTTTTCTTAAATTGGTTTTAATATTTTATTGAAATAAACATAGAATTTATAAATTTAAAAGAATTAGGAAAAAAAATTAAATTGGTGCTACAATAATAAAAAAATATTTATTAAAATTTAGATAATAACTTTACTGTTTGAGCTCTATCTTGAGTTTTAGACAACATATTTTAACGATTTTACAGCCCACGCGAAGCTTACAAAATTATCTTTAATTTAATGATGGTTTAATAATTATTATCTAACTGGAACTATCCATAAACTAAAGAGAAAAGATAATTACGAATTTTTACATAAAGATTTCTATTCAATATAGAAAACCCATTTATAATAGGTTTAAATTATCAAAATACACCTTTTAGTATTTAAATACCATCCTATTATTAATCAAATACAATTTTTAATATTATATCTGACGATCCTCGTCGATTTGAATATTTATAGTTTTATAATCCAATGGATCGTATACTTTTGGTAGTACAGTGACCGACCAAAGTTTTGGATAAGATCTCCCTTATGCTTATTATATATAAGGAGTTAATTTATTCTTTATTTAATCATTCATATTCAATCTTTTGGACATAATCCCTTTTCTGGGTGTACTTTATACGGCACACAATGTGCCTTTTTCACAAATTTTTGAAAATGAATAAATGGTTTTTGTCAAAAAATTTGTTATTTAATAAATGTATTATTATGTATTTCATTAAAATAATACAATATTAAAATGCCTTATTATCTCTCTCTGTCTCCACTTTTTTTATACTTTCATGAATAAAACAATAAAAAATTGGTTAACAAGTGAATATAAAGAGCATTATTGAAAATGAGCACCTATTAAATCATTAAGAACTAATAATTTATAGAGTATAGTACACTTTGTGTACCTGTACTTTGACCAAAACACCATTTGCAATATTATTTTTCAAATCTTTTCACTAAACATGCACAATATTGCCTTTATATGAATTGTGTTTAATATTTTGTATGTAAATTGAGGATTTTATCAAACCTAATTCAATTTTTTTTGTTTTATTTCTCTTTTATCTCAATCTCTCACTTTTTTATTAACACAATTGTTCTCATTGAGTTTAAATTCGAAATTAATATGATGAACATGAAAAAGAAGATAAAATGTCATTGAATTTAAATAAAAAATATAAATGAATTAAATTTAGGAAAGAATATGAAACATGTATATGTATGTTTTGTGTGTGTGTGTATATATAACAAAGATTAAATCAATTTGGGGAAGAAGATAAAATAAATGTGTGTGTATATATATATATAATTATATTTTGATCAATTTTTGAAAAAAATGAAATTAAATGGGTGGTTTAATGGTTAATAGGTCCGTTTTTACTGTTCACATAAGGATTGGACAAAAATGTCTTAACGGAATTGACTAAAATAAACTAAAATAGATGACGATATACAAATTAGGACGATTTTGTAAATACAGTTGTTTAAAGTATAATATTACAAATAGTGTTTCGATCAAAATACAAGTATACAAATTGTACTTTACTCTAATTTATATTATGTGTAAAATGGGAACTAAGAGCCTGTTGTAGATGCTCCTGCAACAAGTATAGCATTGACTTTATATAGATGTCCTACCAAACAAATGTTGCAGAAAGACATCTTTGTTGTCTGGTTGTTTAGATTGGTCAGAATGATTTTAGGTCACCGCCTGCTTAGTTAAAAATTGACATACACAAGGCTAAACAAGGTACATCAAGTTTTAGGTACCTAGTCTACTATGGCCGTTGATAAATTTTACTAGAATTAGCTCTTTAGCTTGTGCAATGCATGAGTATATTTTAAATATGACTAAATTGTTTATTTGTTCAAAAAAAATTTGTACGTCTACATATTAGAGTAGCAATTGATGAATTATACGACATTAAAATTAGTACAAGTTTGTATTACACTTGTATACATGAAAATTCTTTTTTTTATTAATTTGTACTGATTTGGACGTATTTGTGTCGTAACAAATATAATACTTAAGGCATGTCAGAAATTATGTATAATTTGATTTAATAGAGATATAAATAATTACAATGCACATACATGCTTTAATATATAAATTTTCTCAAATAATATTTTTAACAATATTTAATTCATAAAACTTTACAATAAATCTAAATGATACTATAATAGTATGAGATATATGATATGTAAGCGTATATGATTGTTAGATATGAATATCACTAAAAAACTAGACCGGGGGGGGGGGGGGTTTAATGGATAGTTTAAATGTTTTTCATTTTCTTGAAACTAAAAAATTGTGTTAGATTGTGTTGTATGAAAATGCGGAATAAAATAAACAAGACACACACAATCACTTTAATCTACTTTGTATAAAGTAAATCAAATACTACAGCTTCTAAAATTTCACAAGTGAAATTCTGGCTTCTAAACAAGAACAGTGTTTTCTTGTTTTCTTACAGAGAAAATAGTGCTTGAATATTTCTGTGTATATCTCTCTTACAGCTAACAATAGGGTGTGCACAATATATATATCCTATACAAACTGGTGCACACTCATATTTACACAGTTACCCCTAACTGTAACTCCAACTTGTCCTGCCATAAGAAGTTAACTGTGTCAGGAAGGACCACTTGCTTTCTGTAGCCTTTCCCGTTTCTGTAGCTGCTTGTCTCAAATCTTTCTCTCCAAGTTTTGCTGTAGATTTGCCATCTGTCTTTGGACCACCTTACCGTAACAGATGCTTCAGTATTTGTCTCCTTTGAAATTTTGGTTATGTACCTTAATTTATTTTATTATAAATCGTCTAAGTGTTGACATCGTGAACTCCAGCATATTCCTGATTCTTTGATTTGTCTACATAGAGAATTCTTGACTTTGCTATATGAGGACTTTGCTATATGAGTATTTCAGGAGTATGCGATATAGGCTTTTTGAGGACTTCACGATATAGCCTTTTTGAGCACTTCACGATATCGCCTTTTTGAGGAATTCACGATCTAGTACATTCTGACTTTGCGATCTCAACACTTCACGACATGAGCCTTGAGGACTTCACGACATAGTTCATTTTGGACTATGCGATCTCAGTACTTCACGACATGGAAATTTGGGACTTTACGACATAGCTCATTCTGACTTCACGATACAGGGACTTAGACAAATTTCTGCAACTTATTTCTTCAAGGCCTTATTCACTTCCATCCTGCTGCATGAACATTTTGAACTTCTACCAGGACAATTATTTCATGGTCTATGTACATTCTAGGTCCAGGAAACTTACTAAGCTCATTATAACTTTGAGCATACAGAATGAAGCTAAGTACATGAAAACAAGACAAATACAATGGAGACCTATACTATATCCCAGTGATAAACTTCACTAGGTCATGTAGAGTGACATAGTCACAATGTGTAGGCTTGTTAACAGTGGTATTCAGACATGCCTTGAGCCTAACAATCTTCCCCAAATTGTGAGTAAGAAACTTAGGCACAATTTCATGTCTGATAACAAGCCTAACTTACATAAAAGGAATCATATTTCAGAGAGAATAACAGATGAACATTATGAACAGGATTTGATTACAAACTGAAAATGAAAGCTTACAGATTATCTTTTTATTGCTGAACAACTTCAGTTTCTATTTGCTTTTCTAGATAGTCATCATAAACTTTCTTCTTTCTCATTTCTTCCTTTCTGTTCATTTCTGAAATGGCTGCCAGAATTTCATCCCTTGCAATTAATTCTTCTATGATAGGAGAGTCTTCTAAATTTTCAACTGCAGCTTTTAGGGCACTTTCCACATAGAAGTCCACAAACTCCATCCTTATTTTGCTTTTCCCTCCATTTCTGTTTTTGTACTCCACTACATAAGGATCTAGCTTGACTTTACATAGCCCTTTCTTTCTCAACTCTTTAGCCCTCTCTTCCATTTCTGCCGTCTCCTTATCTTTCTGAATTTTCTTCTCTTCATTCAACTTCCTCAGATTTTCTTGATAATCAGAATGCATTTTTGTTGGGATTTATGGGTGATAGCATATAAACAACTTAACCTTGTATGTACTTAATTTTTAATTAAGTAGAACATACTGTCACAGCCAAAGTATGTTCTTGTAATCAGTATGCAATGTCATTTTAGTTGCATAATTTGGAAGAAGTTCACTTGCTGTGTTCAAGCCTCAAAGAATGCATATTAGATGACAGCATGAATAAAGGTTACTGCCATAAGCATTGACAGTAAGATTACAAGAAGACAGAATGTTGCAAGTCACGACAGCATATTCACTCTGACAGCAACATTGGCGGAAGACTACGCGACATCAACTTTAGCCCTCGACAGCAAGTTTGGAAACCTCGACAGCACTCTATGCGGGGAACTCATACTGTCACCAAAAGAACATTCCTGTGACAGCAAGCTTTACGGCAAAAGTAACTGTCTCGAGAAAGATCCTTGTTCTAGGTATCTTCTCAGTCAAATCCCGTGACAGTTTCAATGTTCAAGAAACAGGCGTGTTGCAGTATCCCTAAGCTGCACCAAGTCTGCAAGACTACGACAGAAGCTTCAAGTACTACAAAACAAAAGCGAATCAATTCAAGAGCAAGGTCAAGTCTCTATTTGCTGAATTGTTTTAGCTGGAAATAGAATGAATCTAGGTTGCTTTCTTTGTAATGTATATATGACATGTTAGCAATTTAGGAAAGTCACATGGGTAGACATTTTGTAAGAAGCTGCCACTTGATAATGATAGCAGCTTCACAAACCCGTGTTGACAGTGATAGGATTAGTTTTATACTTAGACTATCAACTCATTCTAGGTATGTAACGCAAGCTAGTAAGTGTCTTGAAGAAAACCGAAGCTCAAGAATTCTCTCTTGAGGTTGTAGCAACACTTTGCAAAATAAATAAAAACATTTATTTTGTGAAACTTGTCTTTAGACCATACTGTTTGTGAATGCATTCATATTACTGATAACATTAAATCTTAGTTTTGGTTGTTGAAATTGAGATTGAATTTTATCAGTATTGCATTCACCCCCCCCCCCTTTGCAATACACGAGGACCAACAACTGGTATCAGAGCTTACAGATTAACATACATATCTGAGATCACGACGACAATGCAGAAATCAAGCAGTATCAAGATCCCAGCTTTTGATAAAGAGAACTACAACATTTGGAAAAGAAAGATCTTGTTGTTTATCAAAGCTGCGAATCCACTATACCTAGGTATTCTCGAGAATGGTCCTTTCATTCCAAGGAAGGAAATTGAAGCCACAACATTAAATGGTGAAATCATTCATGCACATTGGGTTCCCAAAGATCCCTCGGAAATTTTGGAACCTGAGAAGGAGAAAATGGTGCTAGATGATCACTTGCAACTCATCTTGCTCGATTCTCTCACGTCGGATAAAGCCATGTGTGGAAGTGTGATAAGCTGCACATCTGCCAAGGAGATGTGGATCAGGTTAGCTTTACTATTTGAAGGAAGTGAAGAAGTTAAGGGCAACCAAAGGCAAATACTGATATCACAATATGAGGCATTCATGGCCAAGCCTGGTGAAGACTTAACTTCCATGTTTGAAAGGTTCAGTAAGCTCTTAACTGAACTACAGATACATGGCAAGTACTATGACAGAAAAGAATTGAATGTCAAGTTCCTGCTTACACTGCCTGATCACCTTGAACACAAGACAACAGCCATACGAGAAGGAAGAGATCTCAACAATATAACCTTTGAGACACTTTATGGCATTCTGAAATCCTATGAACTTGAACTCTTTCAAAAGAGAGCCATACAGAGTGGAACAAGGAACAAGATGGCTAATATGTCAAGTGCCCTAGTAGCAAATGTGCCAAGGATCACGCAGCCAAGTGAAGTACTACAAATCACACAACCAACCCCTGCACAATCCTTGAAGTAGAAGAGGTTGTTGAAGATGATGAGAAAGTAATACTGCAGCTCAAGGATGTGGAAGATGAAGACTTCTACACAATGGAGGAACTAGAAAGCATGGACAATCCTACTATGGCTTACATGGCCAAAAAGTTCAAGAACTTTAGGTTCAAGAAGGATAGGTCATACAAGCCCCAAGGCCAAGCATCCAAGTTCAACAAGGGAAGTTCATCAAAGGCTACTGTGGGAAGTTCAACCAAAGGAGGATACAAGACTGGATTTGTAGATAGGTCAAAATTCAAGTGTTACAACTATGGTGAACCTGGTCATTTTGCTACTGAATGCAAAAGACCCAAACAGGTTCAGAGGTTTGAGAAAGGAACTGGTGGATACTCTAAGAAGAATCAAGGTAGAGCCTATGTGGCTGAAGGAAAGTGTTGGGATGAGTCTGATGATGATGAAGAAGAAGAAGAATATGTCAACCTAGCTCTCATGGCTAGCACTGATGAAGTAGCATCAACATCTTCAAGTCAGGTACCTTCACTTGTCTTACTTGATATGTCCACTTATGAGTATAAGACAACCATTAAAGACTTAAGTGCTGAAATGTTCAATGTCTATACTAGCTTATCTGCTGCTAATGAGGAAATCACTAGGCTGAGTAAGCTAAATGAAACACTAAAGTCTGAAAATGAATCTCTTGTTCTCAAAACCAGTTCACTAGACTCTTTAGCTCAGGAGAATGCTAGACTTAAAAATGAATTAAAATGTGCTAAAGAGGTTGAGGAATTCCTGAGGAATGAGATTGATGAAAATGAATTCAAGATTAAGGCTTATAAAAACTCATCAAAGATAGTTCAGGATTACAATGATAAGCATACAGAAAATCAGACAGTTGGTATAGGTTTTTCATATGGTAGAAGACCTGGAAAGGAAACTGTGATTCAAGATTGTTCTGGAAATGCTGTTGTCAAACCCACCATTCTCAAGAAGGTTAAAACTCCTATTTTCAAAGCTGCAGAAATTGAGTTTGATGAAGAAGCCATGCTCATCAAACAAGAAATTCTTGATGAGGATGAAGGTGTTGACAGCACATCCAAGGATGGAAAGGATACTGTCACAATCCCCAAGACAGTAAACTTACCAAGCAATCAGACAGTAAGTTCAAAAGATGCTGTCACAGTTGGCAAGACAGAATCTTCCAAAGATGCTGTCAAGAATATTTCCAAGACAGTAACTTCCAAACCTTCTGTCAAGACAGTTGAAATAAAAGGTACTGTCAAGGAAAGTTCGACAGCAACTTCTGAACACACTGTCAATCCAGTAACTCCCAAGTCTAAAAATAGGAATGGTAAGGTAGGTGTCAATAAAGGAAATGGATACA
Source organism: Heracleum sosnowskyi (assembly GCA_030848705.1). Taxonomy (NCBI): domain Eukaryota; kingdom Viridiplantae; phylum Streptophyta; class Magnoliopsida; order Apiales; family Apiaceae; genus Heracleum; species Heracleum sosnowskyi. The sequence continues at coordinate 103,820,082 of CM061245.1, forward strand.
CTAATGTTGGAGGTGCTTCTAGGAAACTATGCAATAACTGTGGATCTTCACATCATTTAACACATGTTTGTAAGAAACCAATTGAGGATAAGATCTATGATACTGAACTCAATGGTAACTTACACAGAACCCCCCTTATGCATAGAACTATGAGTGTCTGTAATAACATTGAATGTATGCCATGCAAAATCACTGCCATGAGTACATGCTTTAACTTACCTATTCTCACTATTGAAAAATGTTCATACATGCACACTGTTGAGACTTCTGAGCCTGCTGGCAACAGCAAAAAGGCTTCATCCACTAAGAAAAGGATCAAGTCCAATTCTAAGCCTAAGTGGGTGAAAAGAGAAGTCAAACAGGAGGTTTTTGATGATGCTTGTGATTTTATGACTGGAAGAAACTCAGGAGACACTAAAACTGCAGGACCCAACATGGATTGGGTACCATATGCAACTTAAACACATTCTGTTTTGCAGGGCAAGAAGAAAGATCAAGTCATGTGGATCATTGACAGTGGTTGCTCAAGACACATGACAGGTGATAAAGCCCTGCTATCACACTATGTAGAGAAAGCTGGCCCAATCATAACCTTTGGAGACAACAGTAAGGGTTACACAGTGGGATATGGCTGTCTGGAAATTGGAAATGTTGTCATTGAAGACATTGCTCTTGTGGATGGATTGAAGCACAATCTACTCAGTGTCAGCCAATTCAGTGACAGGGGATTCAAGGTTGATTTTGATATGATGATGTGTAACATCTATCACAAGAAGGATGGGAGCCTCTCTTTAAAAGGGGTCAGAAAAGGAAGCTTGTTTGTTGCTGACTTAAACTCAACAAAGAAGGATAAAATTTACTGTTTTTACAGTAAAGCAACTGTTGGTGACAGTATGCTTTGGCACAGGAAGCTCTCACATCTCAACTTCAAGACAATGAATATTTTGATGAAGAAGGAGTTAGTGAGAGGTTTGCCCCAACAGGAATTCTGTCAAGAAGGACTGTGTGAAGATTGTCAAATGGCAAACTAAGGAGAGCTGTGCACAAGTCCAAGCAAATGAACACCAACATAGAAGCACTCAAGTTGATTCACATGGATCTCTTTGGACCAGTCAATGTACCATCTATGGCCAAAAAGAGATATGCCTTAGTAATGGTGGATGATTACTCAAGGTACACTTGGGTGAAATTTCTTGAATCCAAAGATGAAGCTGCTCAAGTGATTATTGATCAAGTCAGAGTTCTTGATAGAACTCCAAACTCAAAAGTCCAAATCTTGAGGAGTGACAATGGTACAGAATTCAGAAATGCCACACTTGGAAATTTCTGTAAAGATGAAGGAATTGTACAACAATTCTCTACTGCAAGGACTCCACAGCAGAATGGAGTTGTAGAAAGAAAGAACAGGACTCTCATTGAAGCAGCTAGAACTATGTTGCATGATGCCAAACTGCCAACATATTTCTGGGCTGAAGCTATCAACACAGCTTGTTATACTCAAAACAGAACCATGATTAACAAAACTCATGCAAGTACACCATACTGTCTGCTAACTGGGAAGAAACCTACTGTCAAATACTTTCATGTGTTTGGGAGCAAATGCTTTATGATGAAGGATAACCATGAGAATAAAGGAAAATTTGACACCAAGGCATTTGAAGGACTATTCATCGGTTACAGCACAGAAAGGACTGCCTACAGAGTTTATGTTATGGAACACAGGATTATTGAAGAAAGTGTTAATGTCATATTTGATGAAACCAATTTTCCAGGACTGCATGAAGAAGGAAAGATGCAGACATTCAGATTTGAGAATCAAGGATACTTGGAAGCTGAGGAAATTGTTGATGAAAAACCTAGCTTCACTCAAACTGTTGAAGTTGACAAAGATACTGTCAATACCATTATTGTCAACCAAACTCCAGCTCAGTCACAGACCATAACTTCTAACATTCATAATAGTGATGACTCTGGAGACAATGAAGAACATGGTGAAGACAATGGAATTGGTGAGCATTCAACTCAACAAACTGAAGCAACTGTTCCTGTACAATCAAGTAGCTTGCCCAGAATCACCAAGTGGAACAAGGATCACACAAATGACTTTATCATTGGTGACCCTACTTCTGGAGTGAGGACAAGGAACAAAGTCTCTGCTGACAGCATGTTTTCATGCTTCCTGTCTCAAATGGAACCCAAGACAACTGATGAAGCATTGTTGGATTCTGACTGGGTGATAGCCATGCAAGAAGAGCTAAATTAGTTTGAAAGAAACAATGTATGGAAGTTGGTTCCAAGACCTAAGGGAAAGTCAGTCATTGAGACCAAATGGGTTTTCAGAAACAAGCTTGATGAAAATGGATCAGTGACAAGAAACAAAGCAAGGCTAGTGGCTAAAGGTTACTGTCAACAGGAAGGAATAGATTATGATGAGACATTTGCACCTGTTGCAAGACTTGAAGCTATAAGAATCTTTCTAGCCTATGCTGCACACTGCAACTTCAAAGTATTTCAGATGGATGTCAAAAGTGCCTTCCTAAATGGAGAATTGGAAGAAGAAGTGTATGTTGAACAGCCACCAGGGTTTGAGGATGCTGAAATGTATGATTTTGTGTACAAACTCTTCAAGGCTTTGTATGGACTAAAGCAAGCACCCAGGGCTTGGTATGAGATACTTTCCACTTTTCTTTTGGAAAATCAGTTTACTAGAGGAGTTGTGGACAATACACTTTTATACAAACATCATGGCAAGGACATCATTCTGGTACAAATCTATGTGGATGACATCATTTTTGGTTCTACAAATGAGAAGCTGTGTGAGAAGTTTTCCTCTCTCATGAGTAACAAATATGAGATGAGTATGATGGGAGAATTGTCATTCTTTCTGGGATTACAAATTCTTCAACAACCTGATGGAATCTTCATTTGTCAAGCTAAATACATCAAGGAACTTCTCAAAAAGTTCAACTTGGAAGATTCATCACCTGCAAAGACACCAATGTCCACATCAACTAGTCTGGATCTTGACCCTAAAGGAAAGAAAGTTGTCTCAAGCACCTATAGAGGCATGGTAGGATCTCTCCTATACCTAACTGCTAGCAGACCTGACATCATGTTTGCTACATGTATTTGTGCAAGGTTTCAAAGTGATCCAAAGGAGTCACACTTAGTAGCCATCAAGAGAATATTTAGATACCTAAAAGGCACTCCTAACCTAGGTCTTTGGTATCCTAAGAACACTGGATTTGATCTAATTGGTTACTCAGACTCAGACTATGCTGGATGCAAGATTGACAGAAAGAGTACTATACAAATTCTATGGATGAAGAATCAACTTCTGGATTATGGTCTAGTGTTAAGAGACATTCCTATTTACTGTGACAACACTAGTGCTATAGCCATTTCAGACAATCCAGTTCAACACTCTAGGACAAAGCACATTGATATAAGACATCACTTTATCAGAGAGCATGTTGAACAAGGAACTGTGAAGCTGATCTATGTCCCAACTGACAAGCAACTAGCTGACATCTTCACTAAGCCATTGGATGAAGCAACCTTCAACAGGTTGGTAAGTGAATTGGGAATGCTTAATCTGGTATGTTGATTTACTAAGTTTTCTGAATTTCCATTTTTTTTGAAGCTCATGACAGCACCTTCAAACCTGCTGTCAAGAGAAGTTACTGTCTACTTGGTCTATGTCTGTTATGTGACAGCATGTGTTGCTTTGACTATACATGTCTGTATTCTGTGCCAGTCTCATACTTTTAGACTCTGTATGACATTAATGTGGTTATTTGCTTAGTTTGAGAGATAAATATCTGTTCCATTGGACTTTCACACTTTTTGCATTAATCTGTAGGATTAAAGGAGGACACGACCATTAATTACTTTTGTGGTAGTTGTATGGGTACTCTAACTGTTGACCATTAGACTTTAATCCTTAGACGGTTTTGCCTATAAATTAACCTTAGGTTTCACCAGTCTGCTCTCAGTTTTAAAGTAAATCATGGAAAACAAAGTAGGAATAGAGTACAGACCAAAAGTCTCGTGTGAATCTCCCCTTCGAGAAGAAATGGAAGCCCTGTTTGATGAACTTGATGACTTGCTTCATGAGGAAAATGAACAGTCTCAAGCCATTCAAGCACAGGAAGAAGAAAAATGGAAGATTCAAGAGGAAGAACTTCAGGCACTTCTCAAGGAAGAAGGTTGCACTGAAGAGGAGATTAAGAAAGAAGTTTTAGAATTAGTTAATAAAATTAAAGACTGATGTACTCAATGCTATGTTTAAATGATTTTATTAATAAAAATAAAGCTTCTTGCTGTTGTGTTTATTGAGTCTTTGTTTCGTCTGTGTTAACTGCATAGTATTTGTGTTCAAAAGATTAAATTGCTAAATCCATACTTTGTTAATTTTAGGTTAAATTTATGAATAAAGCATTCTGGTAAGTTCATGACAGAAACAATTCCCCAACTAAGTTACTGTCATTAAGAAGGATACTGTCTTGTGTCTCTTGACAGCAAACTTCTTGACAGCAGGGAAAGACTTTCTGTCAAGACTTTTAAAAGAATACTGTCATTCAAATACTTAACGGTGACAACATGTTTTTCCGCAATAGTTGTTGTCGCGCACAACCTACTGTCACCACCGCTTATCACTGACAGATTGTTTCTAGCGCACAGGTTACTGTCAACAATAGTGGACCGTTGAAATTGGATATTCATCCCATGTTTGACAGTGAATAACGGGCAGTAACTCACGTGCTATATGAGAGGGTTAAGACACGTTCTTTAAATCCACTTTTTGTGCACAAACGTTTGAGATACCCCTATTTATTCCCCAGTTACTCAGACATATCATTCTTATCAAACTCAAGGCAAAATACTTTTCTTCAAGCAAAAAGCTACTTTCTTACTTTCTTCTTTTCTTGAATCTCCATGGCCCCCAAACAGACTCTCTCTCAAACAAACTTTGTTGGCATCCTTTCCCCAAATGATGCTGGTGAAGGTTTCAAAGGACTAGTGTTTTTCTTGAACAAGTCCTATCTTGGTTCTGCCATTACCTCAACACCCATTCTCGACCTAGACAGAATTGAGGCATTTTGGCAAACTGCTGTTGCTCAAACAGAGGGTGAAAACCCATCTATTCGATTCACACTCAATGGGCAACACTACATTCTTACAACTGAGGTCATCAACACTGCTCTTGGAATTACACTTCAAGAAGGCCACAATTTTGCTGAACTTGCTAATGATGACACTCTTAAGAAGCTCTTCTTGAAGATTGGGTATGCATGCCCTATTCTCGAAGAGGGAACAACCAAATGGTATCCGTCTGGTGAAATGGATAGGAAGCATCTGAGAAAGGAGTGGAGTATGATCTTTGATGTGATGGTCAAGGTGTTCTCTACCAAGTCCACTGGCTGGAATGGAATACCCTCCTACATCAAGAAACTGACACATTCTCTTGTCCATGGATACAAGGTGAATGTTGGAGCTCTCCTCATGGCACACCTCAGGGCTTCCATAGGTAAGAATGTATCAATCTACCCTCGCTTTCTTATGTTGTGCATCAACTCATTCTGTGATTTTAATAATGATGCCCCTCGTTTAGAGGCTTGCTCTGTTTTGAAAAAGAACACACACACACACACACACTATTATCATCACAGAATCTCAATGCACATATTCCACTTTGTTTCACTCAACACATGGTTGATCAAGTGTCCAACCTTGATTTTCCATTACCCTCTGGTTATGGCTCTTTCACTCTTGTGAATGAAACTGAATTAGACCCAAATTCAGTTAACCCACATTCAACACCATACACTCAGCCTAGGATCTCTAGACTTCCCAAAGCCCAAAGAGAAGCCTTGCAATAATCCAGAAAACGACCCTTAGAAGCTGGTGTTGGTGGTAGCTCTGTTAGTCAAGAGGGAGACACTGCACCTAGTGTAGCAAATAAGGAAGGTAGTCAAACAGAACCCCCGGTGGTTTCCCCTGAGCCTAAGAAGAAGAGAGCTAGGAGGACCAAAACCACTGTTAGCCAAGCTGCAGTTTCTCAACAAACTGTGGTTACTGAAAGGGATTCAAACACCTCTCTAGATGTGCCTTCTCAACAAGGTGCATCTATTGAAATTGGCATGTCTCCCAAGTCACCCTGTACAGAGTCTGCACAAACTCATGGTTCACAACCTGAGGAACCCCCACTTGAAGAAACACACAGTGAGTTAGGGCACAGTGAGGATTTCTCTATTCCTATTGATGGTTCACATGTTTCTCCTGTGAATCAGCCCCCACTCTCTACTACACTTTCACCTTCTTCCTTCCCTATACATTCTTTTGTTTCTTCTCCACAACCTAGAGAAGGGTACAGTCCCAACCCTTCAGGTTTTGATCATCCATCTCCAATCATGGATGAGCCCCCATCTGGTGGTCCACAAGAACCCATTTCTCAAAGTGAAATGGATACCACTCCTCCAAACACTGAGCAAGGGCAAAGTGGTATTTTTTCAGAAAATGAAACAGCCAACACTTTGTCTGAACTCCAAGGAGCATCTTACCTTCAGGAAGATGCTGTCACAGCCTCTGTTGCTGTCAAAGACACTGGAAATGTTGCTGTCTTGGACACAGCTGCTGTCATGGGTGGAGAGAAAGCTACTGTCAACACAGAACCTACTGTCACTCCACATCCCAAAGATGCTGTCATGACAGAACCTGCTGTCCACGCTCCAGCTGACAGTAACATTCCTGCCAAAGATGCTGTCCAGTCCTCTCAGCCAGATTTTGATGCTGTAACCATTGAGGATGCCTCTGATGATGACCTACCTCTTGCCAAACTCTTGAAGGTACATTCTAAATCTTCTACTTCCATGCATGTTAGTACTGCTCATACCCATGCATTTAGGTTGAGTGAGGGTGTGCAAAAGAATAGAGAGAGGTGAGCATAAAAATGAGAGGCAGCCAAATGAGCTGGCAAAAGGAGAGGGACTTGAGCATGTCCAGAGAGATCTTGAGGGAGCCCACACTATTCAGGCATTAGGCCTTGAGAGTCAAACAGTGAGGAGTGATGAGATCACTCAAAAACACCCTGAGAGTGTGAGAACCCCCTTAGCCTCCAAGCCCCTTTCTTTTCCTTCCCCTCCAAGAAGGTTAAGGAATGGTGGCCCCTCTGCAAATTTTGGTAACAGGATTGAAGCTCTGGAAGGACAGTGTGCTACTTTGAACTCCAAACTGGACTCTCTCTCTCAACTGGTGGTTGATGGTTTTGCTGCTACTCAACTCTCTATCCAATTTCTTACTGACCTAGTAGCTGCCAACTCAACTAAGGGGGAGAAGGTAGCAAGATCAGAATCAATATCTATTCAGGAATCAGGTGGAACTCAGGGTGAGCCAGTAACTGTGAAGACCAAAGGGGGAGCAAAACAAGTTTCTGGAGTCAAGAGTAAAGCAATGACAAAGGGGGAGCAAGTCAAACCAAGCAGTGGACAACCAAAGGATAAAGCTGAAGATCTTGTTGAAGTTGACTTGGATGGTGAAAAGGTGTTAATGTCTAAGGCAACTCAAGATGCAATGCAAAGAAGACCTGCATCTAGACACCCAATTCTACCTCATGTGACAATTAGAGAACCAACTTCAGCAACTCAAGAAACTGCTCTACAGAAAAGATGGAGAGAAATGGAGGAACAAAACAAGCTTGGGAAAGGTAAAGGGAAACTGCATGAATCCATCCAGAAGGGAAATACTTGGTCCAATGGTGCTGAGTTTGATCAAGAAGAAGCCAATACTATAATGGTGGATTACAGGGAGAGTACATTACAAAATCATGACATTGAATTTAGCAGTCTGGTGGAAGAAGCAATGAATGCACCAAGCAACAGTCCAACCAACACCACAAAACTGTTAAAGGATCAAATCACCAGTGTCAGTGTAATGGTGAATGATGAGAAAAGATGGGCTGTAAGTATCTATATCACTTCTGGCATATCTTATTTCATCACAATGCAGTTATTGCAGAGTCTGCCAACAAAGGTGTTGTGTGCTATGAAGGGAAAGATCAAGGCAACTCAAACACCATTCAATGAAATATTGAATATGCAAATCCAGAACATGATCACACAGAAGCTACCTGAAGTCTACACAACTCCACCAAGTGTTTTCTACAGATCTACTACAAAGGATGGCACAAGAAGGAACAACTTCATGAATTTGATCAGTCCATCCGGGATGCAAACTGAGTCAATTCTGAAAGTGTTATATGGAATACTCAGCTCAAATGCCAATCCAGGAAGAGTCTATGCTGTTCAAGAGATCTACAAAATGCTGGTGTTGAGAGACAAGGCACTGGGAGCTAAAGTGAAGGAGCTAATCACTAGAGCCAATGCCAAAAGAGCTGATCAAGGTGGAAGATGCCTCTATGATATTCCTTTTCAAGATGATGATGATGATGATGAGATTGGAGGTGGTGAAGCTTCTGGAAATGCAGGTAATGCTGGTGGAAGTAATTCTGAGAATACTGGTATTCAATATCAGAATGAAGGCAATGAAGAAACTCCTAGTCAAGAAAAGAAAGATGCTGCTGCAACAGATGAAGAGGAGCCAAGAATACTGGAAGCTTTGGAGGCAAGCATTCTTAGATGTGCTATTGACTGCATAAATGCAGAAAAAGATGTTGTCACCAAAGATACTGTCGACAAGGAAACTGTCACAGAAGATGCTGTCATGGAAGATACTGTCGACAAAGGTACTGTCAAGGAAGGTTCTGTCAAGGATGAAGCCAAAGCTACTGTCAAGCCCAAAAGACTGAAAGCTAAAGCAAAAGCATGGTTTTCTAGACAGAAACCTAAAGGAAAGCACAAGTACCCAGGAAAGGAAAAGGCCACTGGATTGGGCAGAAATCTTAGGATGCCAATTCAATCAGAACCTCCTAACAGTCTTAAGATACAACAGATGCAATCTAAAGAAATCAAGAGTGTTGAGGTTAAGCTGGATGCAAATCAAGAGGTCACTGAGTACATTCTGTGGTGGGAAGAATCAAGATCTGCCAAGGTTAATAAGGACTTCTATCTGGAAGCCACAACAACCAGTGGTAGAGTGTCAACCATAGATAAAAGGAGAATTGACTTCTTCTACCTGGAAAGAATGGTAGAGTTGCTGGAGAGCTATGATAATATTCCAGAGTCTGTCATGGAACATATTCTGAAATATCAGGCTGATAGGGATGCTGAGTTCTATCAGAAATTTGGCTACAATTTTGCAGATTTTGATGATGCTGATATTTTAACTGATCTACCAGCTTCTCCTATACCATATCACTGGTACTATGAGTTTGATGATTTACCCACAGAAGAAGGGCAAACCCAACCAACTCAGGAAGGGCAACCCAAGCCAAGCAAAAGACCAGACTCTTCTCAATATTCTCAATATCAGTCAGAACTTGATAAGAAGGAAGCTGAACTCCTGGAAAGATGCAAGACTGCCAACAAGGCAGATAGTGAAGCTCCAAATTATCAAACATGTATGCTGGAAAATCCCTTAAGAATCAAGTACCTAAAAGAAGAAATCTACGTTTGCAGCTTGCACAAGCTAAAAACAACTATTCTGAAGGATTTACAGTATATGGTAGCTGGATCAATTCATCCCTTGGAGCAGATTTGTTCTGATGAGATAGAGGAAATATTGGAAAGGAGAAAAGGATAAGGTTCAAAGCTGGACAAGCAAAGGAGGATGTCTCTCAATGCTTATCCTGGAAGTAGATTCAAGCTCATTCTTGAAGAACTCCACTTCAGAAGCTATCCATATGATCAAGAGCTATGGATGAATCTCAGGGATGCTAATTCTCTTATCTCTCCTACTATCAAGAAGATCATTGAAGAAATAGAAGATGCTGCAGTCACTCCTGCTGAAATCTCTCTTGTAGAAGGTCTAAGAGGCTGCTTTGTAGAAGCTCTCAAAAGAGAGGATGTAGCAAGACAGAAGAGGAAATCTCAAGCTAAGTAAAAATTCTTAATCCATTCTGATCTTGTTAGTTAAGTTGTCAGCATATATTGTAAATTTGTTTGTATTATCCATAAAAACAAATTGGGGGAGATTGTTGGGATTTATGGGTGATAGCATAGAATCAACTTAACCTTGTATGTACTTAATTTTTAATTAAGTAGAACATACTGTCACAGCCAAAGTATGTTCTTGTAATCAGTATGCAATGTCATTTTAGTTGCATAATTTGGAAGAAGTTCACTTGCTGTGTTCAAACCTCAAAGAATGCATATTAGATGACAGCATGAATAAAGGTTACTGTCATAAGCATTGACAGTAAGATTACAAGAAGACAGAATGTTGCAAGTCACGACAGCATATTCACTCTGACAGCAACATTTGCGGAAGACTACGCGACAGCAACTTTAGCCCTCGACAGCAAGTTTGGAAACCTCGACAGCACTCTATGCGGGGAACTCATACTGTCACCAAAAGAACATTCCTGTGACAGCAAGCTTTGCGGCAAAAGTAACTGTCTCGAGAAAGATCCTTGTTCTAGGTATCTTCTCAGTCAAATCCCGTGACAGTTTCAATGTTCAAGAAACAGGCGTGTTGCAGTATCCCTAAGCTGCACCAAGTCTGCAAGACTACGACAGAAGCTTCAGGCACTACAAAACAAAAGCGAATCAATTCAAGAGCAAGGTCAAGTCTCTATTTTCTGAATTGTTTTAGCTGGAAATAGAATGAATCTAGGTTGCTTTCTTTGTAATGTATATCTGACATGTTAGCAATTTAGGAAAGTCACATGGGTAGACATTTTGTAAGAAGCTGCCACTTGATAATGACAGCAAGTGATAGGATTAGTTTTATACTTAGACTATCAACTCATTCTAGGTATGTAACGCAAGCTAATAAGTGTCTTGAAGAAAACCGAAGCTCAAGAATTCTCTCTTGAGGTTGTAGCAACACTTTGCAAAATAAATAAAAACATATATTTTGTGAAACTTGTCTTTAGACCATACTGTTTGTGAATGCATTCATATTACTGATAACATTAAATCTTAGTTTTGGTTGTTGAAATTGAGATTGAATTTTATCAGTATTGCATTCACCCCCCCCCCCCTTCTGCAATACACGAGGACCAACAATTTTCAAAAACCTGGAAATTTCAATCTTCCACAATCTTTCTTCCTTTTCTTCAAAGTTCAGCAAGGCATTTATTCTTTCAAGCTCATATGTTGGAAAATATTTTCAGCTCCCTGTCTTCATCTCTTTTTCTCTTCCATCAGTGTATTTGATCTCTAGATGATTTTGTTTCACTTTGACTTCAAAGATTCTTTGGGCTCTCAGGAATGCTAGGGTATCTTCATCATAGTCTTCATCTAGAGGAAGTACATTTATCCCTACAACATTTGTGATTACTCCATTCCTCTTTGTTATCCTTGTTCTTTTGGCAGCCCTTTTGATTTTCCAGTGTTTTACATGTGGTAGCTTTCTTGAACAAGGAGATTTGGTCTTCAGTGCCACATCATTTGGAAGTTGCTTCAATCCTTTCCCTTTGATCCACTGTAACACTCCACTAGCTGTGACTTTGTGGAAGTGGATTTTAGAGTTTGATGTTGTGGCTTTACTTTTCTTCAGTGGCAAATCAGTTTCAGAAGTCTTGGATTTTGATTTTGGAGGATCATTACTAACAGTACCCACCCTAGACTTAGAGTCTTATGTTGTGGTTAAGATACTGCTAGCAATGTCCTTGACTTGCTGATTTCCACTCCTCTTCTTTTCAGCTTCTTTCTTGTCTTGAGAGTTTTTCTTGTCTTTATCAGCATATTTGGATCTTCTAGAAGATTTGTTTCTGCTGCTCTCACTTTTGTCATCCTTATCACTCCTTTGTAGGCTTGGTTTCTTGCTCCTCTTATCCTCATCATCTTTATCATCTTTCTTTTCATTTCTTGGTTTGACTGATTTAGGTAACATGCCAAATGTGATGTATGATTGTAGAATTTGAATTATTTCCAGCTCTTCTGCAGTCCTAAATCCCTTATTTGCCCTTAGCATTTGCACCACTTGATTTATCTTGCCTTTGTTCTTCAATTCCAAATGAATAGGAATCACCAATTGATCAATGCAATTTGACTTGGTGAGACTTTGGAATATTATGGTTCTGGGATTTGAAACAACTTCAGTTAATCTTGAGAATTGATCTCTCTTTAGCTCATCATACAGTCTTCTGTTGTTGTCCCCTTTCTGTTCAATTAACTCCAGTAGTGTATCCAGTTCAGTGTACTTGAGAGAGTCTAGAGTATTGAAGGACAAATGCCAGATGCAGTTGCCTTTGGTGACCATGAGTATCTCTCTTAGATGCATATCCTTCACCTTTCTGACTGCTACTGTGAGATATTTGATTTCTTCCTTGATCTTGTTCCTGTAGTCCAGGGCTTTACCTTGTACACTGATTGACATGGCTTTCAGAAACTCCAGGAAGGCTTCATCATGATAGTGATTTGAATTTGCAACTTCCTGTAGCTTGGCCTCAGTAACAATATCAACTTTGACTGGTTGAGCACTTGAAGTGACTTGAGCAGCAGTGACATCCATGGGCATTGTGCCAGGATAGAAGGTTGTTGTGACAGAGCTCTTCTGGCCATCTTTGCTTGTGATAAACACAGTAGGAAGGGTGAGAGGTTTGAGATCTTTTTCTGTAATTTTGCCCTTTCCTTTCTGTTTGGCAGGTACTCCCCGTTTCTTTTTCCAGAATGACTTCCTTTCCTTTCTCCCCCTTAGGCTTGGGATCAGACAAGATGTCTTGAGCTTCACCAGGAACATGAAGGTTCATGCTTCTCATCATTGTTGTCATCATTTGCTGCTGGACTAGCAAGATATTGGAGGTTGTATTGCTTTGGTCATCCAGCTTAGAATTGAGGAGCTCCAAGGAATGAGAAATCCCTTGGTTTTCATATTTGAGCTCAGCCACCTCTTTTTCCAATCTATCAACTTTGGAGAAGAGTTGCTCAAATTTGAAAGAGTTGAGAGATTGGTCTTTGATCTTGGAGAAGTCAAACTTGGATATGTTATAGATGGGAACTTCATCTACCAGCTTGTCCTCATACTGATTCTTCCACATGACAGAAATCATGGAGTTGGTCTTGATGTTGGATTGAAACTGATTCACTAGCTTGGTAGACAGCTTCTTCACATTATCAGAGACCATAGCCAGGGTGCAATCCATTGTAGTGACATTCTGAGCAGTCTTCTTTACCTCCTTAAGGATGCCATCCACCTTGGGAAAATCAGAAAGGTAGGAGTTCTTGAGCGGAGCCAAGGATTGGTCTGTTTCTTCTTTAATAGTTGATATTTCTGATTGAAGACCTTTCCCAAGGAAATGCAGAGCCTTTAGTTGACTTTTATATACATCATTGACTGCCTCATAGATTTCTGCAGGAGAGAGACTTTTGGCATTTGACCCCAAGGCAGTTAGGTAGTCCTCCCTGAGAAAAGCTAGAGCATCCTTGAGATTTACAGATCTCTTGGCATCCAACCAGGCATCTACATTGCCATCATGTTGAGCCTCGTCAACTATCTTCTCCTTTTGTGCTTCAACATCCTCCCTGTGGCTGGTCTCCCCAACAAAGCTAGTCTCCCCAACATCTCCTGAAAGGGGCCCATACACAGAATCAAGATGTGTATGATCAAGTGCAAGATTGTCATGGGAATGACTTTCCTGTATTGAAGAAATATTTGATGTTGTAGATTCTGGAAGAATAGAGGAGTTTAGATTTGAATTTGGCAACTCCACCTGAGAAATAGGAGGAGTTTCAAAGTTGATGTGCTCTCCACTCAGTGTATGATCACCCTTATTTTTCACCTGAGTCAAGAGTGAGTTCTTGACCCTGTGCTGACTCTTTACAGGATGTAGTGGGGAGACTACTCTTTTCAATAACAACGTCCTGTTGAGAGGACATTGATAGTAATAGGTTTACCCCTTTTAACACATCTGAATCCTGTTGGGAGGATTCAGTGGTAGCTATAGTTTTGGATTTCTTCTTTTGTCTGGTAAGCTGTGACTTAAGTTCCTCACTACCTAAATCTACAGACTCATCAATTATAGCTAGGGTTCTCTTCTTAGTCTTCTTTTTAGTAACAACAACCTTTTGAGAGATTGGTGCACTTGACTCCCTAATTACTAAGGTACTGTTTGCAGGGGGTCACTGGATGGGATAGGGAGGCTTGGGATAGACTCAGAAGCTCTAACAGTCTTAGCCTTCCCTTTCCAGGAAAGTTCATGATATATGGGCTTATCAAGGGTGTAAGTTTCGAATGTGTCTTGCATATGCCGTGTCACACTCAAAACTACATCCACTTGATTCCTAGTGTCCAATGTTCCAAAAATGACTTTGGACATGGACTTAGGATAAGCCAATTTTGATGTATCTATTCCGTCTAGTTCATGCAATTGATTATCTAGATGATTTAAAATGCATTGAATAAAACGAGGATAGAAAATTTCAGTACCTCTGTTGCGTGGAGTCTTACCTAGCCTTTGAGCCAACTCCCTTACAATGATTGCTCCTACATTGATTTCCTGGTTGTAGGCCAAAGAATGAGCAAGCTTCACTGCAATGTGGCTGATTTGATCCCACCCTGTCTTCCTGCACAGGAACACCTTCTGAAGAGCATCAAACAAGAAAGACCATTCCCTTCTGACATGCTTCTTGTTTAGCTTTGCCATGTCAATCTCATCAGCATACTTTATCAGGTCCATGAATGCCACCATTTCTGTGTCATTTGCTTCAGCATCATGCTCTTCAGTCTTGAAGCCAAATGTCTCATTTACTTCCTTCTCCCCAAACACCAATTGTTTTTCTCCTATTGTACAGTGTATCTCTTGAAATGAAGTCCCATCCTCCCTCGCAATTACAGTACATGTTGCAGTCCTCCAGAATGCTTCCAGTATATCAACATACAATGGTGGGTTCATTGTTAAAGCTTGGCGAAGGTAGGAAGTGTTTAAAAAGCGTACAAAGCATTTGTACCTAGGGTTTGCCTCTGTTTCAGATGGGATGGTGAGAAAGTTGGTTTCTTTGGGTATGGTTAAAGGTTTTGATGAAGCAGCTGTTTGAGATTTGGGTGCCATTTCTGAGTTTGAGATTGAAAAGGGGGGAAAAGATTTGAAATTAGGTTTAAGAATTGAGAGTAATCGACGGGATGAAAAGATGTGAAAGTGTTTGCAAAAAGTATTTATATGACTGAGACAGTGCGATATAGAGATGTGAATGTGTACAGACTATTTTGATGTCGTGAAGTCTCAAAATAGACTGTATCGCGAAGTCTTGCAAAGTGGATCGCAAAGTCCAGAAATGAACTATGTCGCAAAGTCTGAAAGGTAGAAATTATGAGGAGACTTTGCGATATAGTATAAATACCCTGTCGAGAACTCTCTTTTTGGAATTTTAAACAATTTGTCAGACATATATCAAAATTTTGAAATAAAATCAATTTAAATCAAAATTCTGTTAATATGTAGAGACTTGTCGATATAGTTATTCTGTGTCGCGAAGTCCACTATGTAGATCGCAAACTCAAGAAATGAACTATATCGCGAAGTCTCACAATTTTAACAGTTTGCGATATAAGTCTGTTTATTTTGAGCTAAGTCGTGAACTCTCAAAAGCACCTATATAGAGATGTCTCAAAAGCTCACAACTCCACAACCAAATATGATTTTTAAAAATATGCAGTAAAATACTGAAATATTTATAGATCATATCTCAGCTAATTTTCACTCCAAATAAATAGTGCATTCAAATACAGTGAAAATTTACTGCTGTAACAATTAACTAGAAGAATTACTTAGAACTACTAAATGAAGGATTGAGCATTCCAATTTCACTCACTAGTCTGTTGAAGACAACTTCATTTAGGGGTTTAGTAAATATGTCAGCTAATTGTTTCTCAGTTGGAACATAAGAGACTGATATAGTACCATTTGCAGCATGTTCCCTAATGAAATGGTACCTTATCTCAATGTGCTTTGTAGTAGAGTGATTAACAGGATTGACAACAATGGATATTGCACTGGTATTGTCACACATCAGGGGTTACTAGTCCATAATCCATGAGTTGATTTCTAATCCAAAGCAATTGAGCACAGCAGCTTCCAGCAGCAATATATTCAGCCTCAGCTGTAGATGTTGTTGTGGATTGTTGTTTCTTACTGAACCAGGACACTAACTTTTGACCTAAGAATTGGCAGCTTCTTGAAGTGCTCTTCCTGTCAATTCTGCATCCAGCATAATCAGAATCTGTATAACCAACCAGGTTGAACCCAGTGCCCTTTGGATACCATAAGCCAAGATTAGGAGTCCCTTTCAGATACCTGAAGATTCTTTTGATAGCCATCATGTGAGATTCCTTGGGATCAGATTGAAACCTTGCACATAGACATGTGGCAAACATGATGTCTGGCCTGCTAGTAGTGAGATAGAGTAGTGAGCCAACCATTCCTCTGTAAACCTTTATGTCAACTCTTTTGCCTTTCTTATCTTCATCAAGCTTGATTGCAGTAGACATTGGAGTTTTTGCAGGGGATGAATCTTCTAAACCATATTTCTTCAAAAGATCTTTGACATACTTAGATTGATTTATGAAGATGCCATCCTCCCTTTGATGTACTTGCAGGCCTAGGAAGTAGGTTAACTCTCCCATCATACTCATCTCATATTTGCTTTGCATCAGCTTAGAGAACCTTTCACAGAGTTTTTCATTTGAAGAGCCAAAGATGATATCATCCACATAGATTTGAACTATAATGATATCATTTCCATGCTTCTTGAAGAATAGAGTTTTATCAATTGTACCTCTGGTGAATTGATGCTCAAGAAGAAATTGAGATAGAGTTTCATACCAGGCTCTTGGTGCCTGTTTGAGTCCATAGAGTGCCTTGAGCAATCTATACACAAAGTCTTGGAAGTCTTCATTTTCAAATCCAGGAGGTTGGGACACATAAACCTCTTCAGCAAGATCACCATTGAGAAAAGCACTTTTCACATCCATTTGATACACCTTGAAATCTGAGTGAGCTGCAAAGGCCAAGAATATCCTGATTGCCTCCAGTCTAGCTACAGGTGCAAATGTCTTATCATAGTCAATGCCTTCTTGTTGCCAGTATCCTTTGGCAACCAACCTTGCTTTGTTTCTTACCACCACACCATCTTCATCCATTTTGTTCCTGAATACCCATTTGGTGTCAATGACATTCTTACCTTCAGGAGGTGGTACTAATTCCCAAACTTTGTTTTTCTCAAATTGATTCAATTCTTCTTGCATGGCAACAATCCAATCAGAGTGCTTCAATGCTTCTTCAATTACCTTTGGTTCTACTTGTGACTAAAAGCAGCTGTACATGCAAGTATTCATTGTAGTTCTCCTTGTTCTAACACCCTCACTAGGATCACCAATGATTTGTTCCCTAGTGTGGGCTCTGTCCCATTTCCTTGTGTGACCATGTTCATCTCCTTGACTTGACTCAGGGTCATTTTGATCACCACCATTTGTATTCTCCTCTTCTCCCCCTGTGTTAGTGTTCCCTTGCACAGGTGTTTGAGGGTGATCATCAGCTTAATTTCCTTCATCTTGTGGAACAGTTAGATCAGGTGTCTCATCTTCACTCTCAGAGTCTTCAAGGTAACCTTGATTTTCAAATCTTAATGGCACACTGTCTTTTTCACTTGTTGCAAGTCCAGGAAATTTCTTGTCATCAAAAGTAACATTCATGCTTTCCATCACTTTGTATTGCTCAGGTACAAACACTCTCTATGTTGTCCTTTCCAGAGAGTATCCAATGAAGATACCTTCAAATGCCTTTGCATCAAATTTTCCAACATGCTCAGATGTATCTTTCATCACAAAACACTTGCTTCCAAAAACATGAAGATGCTTGAAGGATGCTCTTTTTCCAGTCATCAAGGAGTAAGAAGTTTTTCCAGACTTCTTATTGATTAATGTTCTATTTTGCACATAGCATTCTGTGTTAACAACATCAGCCCAAAATCTAGTAGGTAGCTTTGCATCCAACAACATTGTTCTTGCAGCTTCAATGAGAGTTCTATTCTTTCTTTCAACCACTCCATGTTGAAAATTGTTGAGAAATTCCTTTATCTTTGCAGAACTCATACAATGTTGAATTTCTGAATTCAGTTCCATGATCACTTCTCAAAGCAACCACAGATGAACCAGTGCTTTGTGCTTCTCTATCAACTCTCTTGATATGCTCTATAATTACTTGAGGAGCTTTATCCTTGGAAAACAGGAATTCCACCCAAGTGTATCTTGAATAATCATCAACCATGACTAGAGCATATTTCTTCTTGGAAAGGGACATTACATTCACAGGGCCAAATAGATCCATGTGAATTAACTGCATAGGTTTTGAATTTGAGTTAAGCAATTTGTTCTTGTGACTTGACCTTTTTATTTTCCCTCTTTGACATGCTTCACATGCTCCATCTTGAACAAACTCCAAAGCAGGCATGTCTCTGATGAGTTCTCTCTTTGCTAGAGAATTCATTGCTTTTACATTCAAGTGAGACAGTTTCTTGTGCCATAGCCAGAATTCTTCATTGGTGGCTTTAGTGTAGAAACAACAAATTTCTCCCTTGTCTATAGCCTTAAGATTGGCTACAAACAAGATTCATTTCTTCACACCAGTCAAAACAACTTCACCACTTCCTCTTTTAGAGATTAGACATTGATCTTCAACAAATTCCACTTTGAAACCCATGTTGATGAAGTGTCCAATGCTCAAGAGGTTGTGCTTTAGTCCTTCAACAAATGCTACATCTTCAATAATGACATTTCCAGATTTAACACTGCCATATCTCATTGTATAACCAATGTTGTCATTTCCAAAGGTTACTGATGGGCCAGCTTTCTCCTCAAAATGTGATAGCAGGGCTATATCACCAGTCATGTGACTTGAGCATCCACTGTCCAAAATCCATATGACCCTTTTATTCCTGTTGCCCTGCATTCACAAAATGACTAAGTTATTTTTGGTACCCACACTTGGTAGGGTCCAGTTGATTTAGGAACAGTTTTGTAATTGATTCTTTTATCATAAACAACATTCTTCACAGTAGGAGACTTCACTGTGTTTGAAGCTTTAGAGTTGACACTCTTAGGCTCACATGAAGTCTTTACCCTTTCAACCATGATTGGGGATCCTGTCCTGTGAGTGTGCATATATGTGTGTGATCCACATGATTGTGCAGAGTCAAGTTTTTGCTTTAAAGATAAGCAATTAGCAATCACAGTCACATAGCATGTCATGCAGTTAGATTTACCACAGAAAGAATCATGGATATTATTCATCCCATCAGAATGGTTACTCAGGTTATCAACTTCACTTCTGACAGGTTTATTACACTTATGAGTCAAATGATTAACAAACAAGCAATTTTGACATTGTTTCCTAGGTGCATTTGGCACATAAGCATAACTGTTACCCTTGTTGACACCTACCTTACCATTCCTGTTGTGTTTCCTTTTCTTAACAACTTCTTGATTAACTTTAGGACTCTTGACAAGGTTGTCTTTGGTTTCTTTCTGATTTACAGATTTGGGAGAGGAAGAAGTGTCTTTAGCAGCCTCATCTTCTTCAAGTAATTGTTGTTTGATGACCATTAAATCTTCATCAAACTCAACAACATTCTTTTTGAAGATGGGCTCTTTGACACCAGAAAAAATAGTTGGAGCATTTTTGTTTATAAAAGATTCTCTTCCTTTGCCCTTGGCCTTCTTCCTTCCCTTGTCATTCTCATAATCAAAACCAATTCCAACCTTACAGTCTTTAGTGTGTTCCTTGTGATAGGTTTGAATAAGCTCAGAGGAGTTTCTATAGCTTCTTATTTTTAATTCATTTTCAGCAATTTGTTCCCTAAGAGCTATTTCTATTTGTTCAGCACAAACTACTTTATTCTTAAGATACTCAACCTCCTTCTTCAAACCATCAAGGTTCACAACCATTAACTCAAGTTCCTCATTCTTTTCTGTAAGCTCAAGATTTTTAGCAGTTAGCCTATCAATTTCTTCATTTGCAACCAATATGCTAGTATGAATATTAAACATCTCAGTACTCATGTCTTCAACAGTTTGCTTGTATTGAGAGGGAGTCATATCAAGAGAAGTAAGAATAGGTACCTGATTTGAAGAATCACCATCATCAGAAAAGGCCATCAAGGCATAGTTTGAATACTCATGTTCTTCTTCTTCATCAGAATCATCCCAGCACTTTCCCTCTGCAATAAAAGCTTTACCCTGATGTTTCTTGAGTAGAGCTTCATACTTAGCTTCAAGCTCTAAGTATGCTTTGTCCTTTTTAACCTGTTTGGGCTTCTTGCACTCTGTAGCAAAGTGCCCAAGTTCATTGCAGTTATAGCACCTTATCTTGGACTTGTCCACACTCCCAGTCTTGTATCCTCCTTTTGCAGCACTAGCAATTCCTTTCCCTTTACTGAAGGTGTTTGAGCCACTTGATCCACCAACACCACTAGCATTAAACTTGGACTTAAATGGCTGCTTCCTTTTGAACCTTATGTTAGGATATCTCCTAGACATATATGCAAAAGATTTTTTTTCCATTTTGTCCAATTCATCTATGCTGTAGAAATCATCTTCCTCGGGCAGATCATAGATGACTTGAGACTCATCACCAATGTCTTCAACTTTCAGCTCTTCAATCTTGACTTGATTGACATTTATTGCTTCCATTCTTTGATCTAAATTGTCAACAATAAGGGCACATGATGTATTAGCCATCATACCTTGCTTTGCTTGAATGGACCTCTTTTGAAACAACTCCAGTTTACATGTTTTCAAAACACCATACAATACATCAAAGCCAATCTTGGTTAGATCTCTTTCTTTGAGGGAAGAGATCCTTGGCTCCAGGTGATTTGGTAGAGTTAACAAGAACTTCATGTTAAGCTCTTCAGTTTTATAATGCTTGTCATAGAGTTTAAGATCATTTATCAACCTGTTGAACCTTTCGAATACTTCTGTGATGCCCTCTTTTGGCTGAGCCATGAAGGCTTCATACTGTGAAACAAGAATCTGTTTCTTGTTCTTCCTTACTTCAGAAGTTCCTTCACATAGCACTTCTATAAGCTCCCACATCTTCTTTGCACTACTACAGTGAGCAATAGTGCCATACATGTTTAGATCCATGGATTCACAGATAATGAGTTGAAGATATCCATCTAGAGCCATTTTCTCCTTTTCAGGATCAGTGTATTTTGAAGGATCTTTAGGTTCATATCTCTTTGGTATTTTCTCAGTACCAACCGTTGTTTCATCAATTTCAATCATTGGAGTGAAGGGACCATGTTTTAGAATGTCTAAGTACATGGGATTTGAAGCTTTGATGAACAACATCTTCTTCTTCCATAGATTGTAGTGTTCCTTGTTAAAAGGAGGAATCTTGATACTGCTTAGTTTCTGTGAACTCATGCTTGATCTTTTACTGTTTGTATTCAACAGCCTCACTCTGATACCACTTGTTAGATATGAATATCACTAAGAAACTAGACAGAGGGGGGTGAATGGATAGTTTGAATGTTTTTCGTTTTCTTGAAACTAAAAAGCTGTGTTAGATTGTGTTGTATGAAAATGCGGAATAAAATAAACAAGACACACACAATCACTTTAATATACTTTGTATAAAGTAAACCAATACTACAGCTTCCAAAATTTCACAAGTGAAATTCTGGCTTATAAACAAGAATAGTGTTTTCTTGTTTTCTTACAGAGAAAAGAGTGTTTGAATATTTCTGTGTATATCTCTCTTACAGCTAACAATAGGGTGTGCACAATATATATATATATATATATATCCTATACAAACTGGTGCACACTCATATTTACACAGTTACCCCTAACTGTAACTCCAACTTGTCCTGTCATAAGAAGTTAAATGTGTCAGGAAGGACCACTTGCTTTCTATAGCCTTTCCCGTTTCTGTAGCTGCTTGTTTCAAATCTTTCTCTCCAAGTTTTGCTGTAGATTTGCCATCTGTCTTTGGACCACCTTACCGTAACAGATGCTTCAGTATTTGTCTCCTTTGAAATTTTGGTTCTGTACCTTAATTTGTCTTGTTATAAATCGTCTAAATGTTGACATCGTGAACTCCAGCATATTCCTGATTCTTTGACTTGTCTACATAGAGCATTCTTGACTTTGCTATATGAGGACTTTGCTATATTAGTATTTCAGGAGTATGCGATATAGGCTTTTTGAGGACTTCACGATATAGCCTTTTTGAGCACTTCACGATATCGCCTTTTTGAGGACTTCACGATCTAGTACATTCTGACTTTGCGATCTCAACACTTCACGACATGAGCCTTGAGGACTTCACGACATAGTTCATTTTGGACTATGCGATCTCAGTACTTCACGACATGGAAATTTGGGACTTCACGACATAGCTCATTCTGACTTCACGATATATGGACTTAGACAAATTTCTGCAACTTATTTCTTCAAGGCCTTATTCACTTCCATCCTGCTGCATGAACATTTTGAACTTCTACTAGGACAATTATTTCATGGCCTATGTACATTCTAGGTGCAGGAAACTTACTAAGCTCATTATAACTTTGAGCATACAGAATGAAGCTAAGTACATGAAAACAAGACAAGTACAATGGAGACCTATACTATATCCCAGTGATAAACTTCACTAGATCATGTAGAGTGACAATGTGTAGTCTTGTTAATAGTAGTATTCAGACATGCCTTGAGCCTAACAATGATCATATATTATCATATATTTACATAAATATAAGTATGGGTTTTGGTCCACAGCCCCCGTTGGTTATGAAATGTAGTACAACCAACCTATCACAGCCGTTTAAAAACGATCATACGGCTAAGGAAAATCACTGCAGCAATGATACATTGCACCCCCCACAATGTATCATTGCACCCCCCGCAATGATAGATTGTTGGAGCTCTTACATTTTTTTTACCAAAACTACCCTTTTGGGTTTAAAGTCATATCCAAGGATCGAACCCATGACCTCTCCTATGTATGCAATATTATCACTGCACCAACACAAGTAACTTGTTTAAAAATGATTCGTACCAAATATATCCAAAAACGAGAATTTATTTATTAGTTGTAAATTGAAAATTAATTGAATATCAACCTAAATAAAATGTAACTTTAGTCGTAAAAGTGTGTTGGATGTTTAAACTAAATGAGCTAATGGACCCGGAGTCACGGATTTCGAACTCGACAAGTTTAATTTAATAAATAATATTATTTTTAAGGTAAAATAAAAATAAGAATATAATAATATAAGGTAAAATAAAAATAAGAATAGTTAAAATATTATTTTTTTAAGTTTAAAATTGAAATATAACATTGCTAGTAATTGTAAACATAGTATTTTATTTTTTTTACAATCATAAATAACAACTAAGAAAGTGTATACATATTTAGGTCAATAGTCAATAAGAAAACGATTGTTTCACATATCTTTGAGTATATTTTGATTAAATAACTTAATTTAATACATATGATAGGAAAAAATATACACAAATTAGCATCTAAGATATTTTGAAATTTAAATGAATGTAATTTAATTTTTATATACCTTGCGGGGTACTTTACTGCCGCAATGAAACATTGCGGGGTACTTTACTGCCGCAATGTAACATTTCTGCTACCGCAATGTTACAGTCCCACAATTATTTATAATTTTTTTACTAACCAACATTAATTACGGTAGTTGGGGTAGTTGGTTAACATTAAATACACCACTGGAGCAATGATTCATTGCGGGGGTGCAATGTTTCATTGCGGCAATAGTTTACCCTACATCTTACTGCAGCAATGAAACATTGCGGGGGGTGCAATGTTTGACAGAAACTTCAGTAGTGTTCCTCTGTTTTTATCTTAATGCGACAATGAAACATTGCGGGGTTGCATTGTTTCAATGCGGCATCAAAAAGTTTGACAGAAACTTCAGTAGTGTTCCTCTGTTTTCCTCTGTTTTTCCGGATGCTACTACCTAATTTCTAAGGAAATTAACAACCAGCAATGTATCATTGCGGCATCCAGAAAAAAAATTGATATTAAAATAATATTAAAATAAAAAAACTGATATTAAAATAAATTAGAAAAATAATATTTTGCATTTTTAAAAAATGAAATAATATTTTTATCATTTTCTCCTTTTTTTTACTTCACTTCGAATTTTCCCTCTTTTTTCTACGATTTCTTTAATAAATTTAATACTAATATTTTTGCAATTAGAAAAATGAAAAATAATATTTTAACAATAATAAAAAAAACTGATACTAAAATAATAATAAAAAATTAAAATTATTTCGGTTGTCATGGTATTTTGCATTTTAAAAAAATGAAATAATATTTTTTATCATTTTCTCCTTTTTTTTACTTCACTTCGAATTTTTCCTCTTTTTTTTACGATTTCTTTAATCAATGTAATACTAATATTTTTGCAAATAAAAAAATAAAAAATAAAATTTTAACAATAATAAAAAAACTGATACTAAAATAATAATAAAAAATTAAATTATTCCGGTTGCCTTGGTATTTTGCATTTTTAAAAAATGAAAAAATATTTTTATCATTATCCCCTTTTTTTAATTCACTTCGATTTTTCCCTCTTTTTTCTACGATTTATTTAATAAATGTAATACTAATATTTTTGAAATTAAAAAAATGAAAAATAATATTTTAACAATAATAAAAAAACCGATATTAAAATAATAATAAAAAATTAAAATTATTTCGGTTGTCATGGTATTTTGCATTTTAAAAAAATGAAATAATATTTTTTATCATTTTCTCCTTTTTTTTACTTCACTTCGAATTTTTCCTCTTTTTTCTACGATTTCTTTAATAAATGTAATACTAATATTTTTGCAAATAAAAATATAAAAAATAATATTTTAACTATAATAAAAAAGCTGATACTAAAATAATAATAATAAATTAAAATTATTTCGGTTGCCTTGGTATTTTGTATTTTTAAAAAATGAAATAATATTTTTATCATTATCTCCTTTTTTTACTTCACTTCGATTTTTCCCTCTTTTTTCTACGATTTCTTTAATAAATGTAATACTAATATTTTTGCAATTAGAAAAATGAAAAATAATATTTTAACAATAATAAAAAAACTAATATTAAAATAATAATAAAAAATTAAAATTATTTCGGTTGTCATGGTATTTTTCATTTTAAAAAATGAAATAATATTTTTATCATTTTCTCCTGTTTTTTACTTCATTTCGAATTTTCCCTCTTTTTTTTATGTTTTCTTTAATAAATGTAATACTAATATTTTTGCAAATAAAAAAAATAAAAAATAATATTTTAACAATAATAAAAAAAACTGATACTAAAATAATAATAAAAAATTAAAATTATTTCGGTTGTCATAGTATTTTTCATTTTTAAAAATGAAATAATATTTTTATCATTTTCTCTTTTTTTTTACTTTACTTCGAATTTTCCCTCTTTTTTCTACGATTTCTTTGGTAAATGTAATACTAATATTTTTGCAATTAGAAAAATGAAAAATAATATTTTAACAATAATAAAGAAATTGATATTAAAATAATATTAAAAAATTAAAATTATTTCGGTTGTCATGGTATTTTGCATTTTTAAAAAATGAAAAATATTTTTATCATTTTCTCCTTTTTTTTAATTCACTTCGAATTTTTCCACTTTTTTCTACGATTTTTTTAATAAATTTAATACTAATATTTTTGCAAGTAGAAAAATGAAAAATAATATTTTAACAATAATAAAAAAACTGATATTAAAATAATAATAATAAATTAAAATTATTTCAGTTGTCATGATATTTTTCATTTTTAAAAAATGAAAAATATTTTTATCATTTTCCCCTTTTTTACTTCACTTCGAATTTTCCCTCTTTTTTCTACGATTTCTTTAATAAATTTAATACTAATATTTTTGCAATTAGAAAAATGAAAAATAATATTTTAATAATAATAAAAAAAACTGATATTAAAATAATAAAAAAAATTAAAATTATTTCAGTTGTCATGGTATTTTTGCATTGTTAAAAAATAAAATAAAATATTTATCATTATTAATTAGTGGTGTAGTGATTTGGCTGCATGTCACTCTCATAAAACACTCACGTTCGAACTGCAGCGGCTACATGCAAGCAATATTATTATTTTTATAACCTGCAAAGCTTCTTTTCTGCCCCGCTGAAACATTGCACCCCGCAATGAAACATTGCACCCCCGTAGTTTTGTGTGTATTTCGAAGTAGTTTTGGGGCTAATTGTAAGGGCAAAAAGGTAAATTAGTTACCCGCAATGTATCATTACAGCCCCGCAATGTATCATTGCGGTATCCAGGAGCCCCGCATTATTTCATTGCGGTAGCTATTGATCATAACCGTACAAATTTGAATTTAACGGATACGATTTGTTGGTTGCATTTCCTTTCCCAACCAACCAAGGTTGTGGAAGGACACCCAAGTATTTATATGTATGTATACATATGTATGTATGCAGGAGTATATATATATACATAAATATTGCATGTATGTATAAGTATGCATATTAATTTGCAGCATTTAACAATATGTAATAAATATATATGTATAAGTATGCATATTAATTTTGTAACATTTAATAATATGTAATAAATTTATCGATGTTAAAAGACCAAAATAATCCTAAAAAAGTATAGTATAAGAAAGGATAAAATGATCTACTGAATTTAAATTGCTTAACCAAACCCCTTGTATTATAGATATAATAAATAGATGTTTGATTCTCAAACCAGCCAGCTTGTCGATTCATTTACATTCATGGCTTTAACCAACCCTAATAATGGTTCTACAGTAGGAATGGTACAAGTCAATTCTACGAATTACTATTCAGTGCATCCTTCGTATCTTAAATTTGTAGGAAAATCAATTATATTTTCACTGGACGTGTTTTAATTTCTTCTTTCATTACCTGATCTTTTCAAGCGTGTACGGGGACCTCTTCCACCAGTTTCATTTCTGCCTTCTGTTAAAGATGATATACCAACTTTTCACGTACATCACATACACTCTGTTTTTATTCAGCCTAAACTTTGAAAGTCACAGACATTGAATGCAAGAAAACATTGTTCCAAGCACAACCATAGAATTTTACGACTATTGTATTGGGCAAATTTGAATGTCACAACATAGTAATGTTTTGTCAGTATAAATTAGTTGTTACAAACGCCCAAACTACAAAATTTATCTCTATTGTCTAAATAACCTCAATCACATGCACTGAGTTATGTTTTTGCTTAGAATCCAAATTTGTTGGGAAACAGAATCCAGAATCCTTCAAACATCTATATGCAACCACTTCCCTTTGGCATCTACTTGTTGTAAAGGTATACAATGCTGAAGATAAAGAATCCTGCCATCTGCAATCATAAAAAACAGATATGACCGAAGCTCCCACAAACCTTTTTAACACAGTAACAAAGAATATATGGGCATATATCGGGGTGGGTTGGTTAGGGGGAAGTGACTACCGTAGAGAATGAAGCTCCATAATAAGGAAAGGCTGTTGTTATGAATCTTTCATATTCATTGTGTCTGAAGGGCCGAACTGGAATCTGCAAAAACCAACAATCTTGATGCTTAGCATACATAAACAAACATCCCATCCACTTGGCAACTTAGAAGATTTTGTACTTGACCAGCCAGAAAAGTATAATACGATTCTATGTAAAAGAAAACAACAAAAATCTTGTGTTTTAAACTTATGGTATACCTACATCTACAAATATTCTGACTTCAATTATTGGTGTTAATAACATGTGGTTTGAATGCATATAATGTTAGCAAACTCAAATCAAGCTACCCTTGTACAGCAATAAAGACGGGCTTGGTAAGGGCTTACCTGTTTCGAAAGTGATAAGCTAGTGTATCCTAGCCTCTGGTACTCAATCTTGAACTGAAATACCCCATAAACATCTGGCACCTTGATAGAAACATGATACAGACCCTGCAACACCCAGTGAGAAAAACACATTTTGATCATTAAGAATGTTGAATTTTCAGGTTGCAAACACAAATTTTTTGGATACTACCTTCAGATCAGTTGACATTGTTTTTAGTACATATGGGCTCATCATGTAAAATTGTAGTTGAACATCGTTGGCAACATAAGGTTCCCAACTTGTTCCAGACCACTCATAAATTTCTACAGAGTATTCCTGTAGAAACACAGATTTGTTACTCAATGTCAACAAATATTATACACCCCCACCTTCAGAAAAAGGAATTACCAGCTCGTCATTGATCCTGTACATTGCAGGTTCCTCTGATTGACCAACTTTGTTGTGTTTAACATTAACAGCCTACAATGACCAGGAAGATGATTAAATACCACACCCACTTTCAATGCATTTAAGAGTAACCAAGTAAAGCATCACAAAAACTGCTCTCAAGAATCATACTAGTTGCATACATTATCAAATCAGATTAATGTTTCATTTTAGTTACATAATAGGTACAAATGTAAATATCTAATAAGCTAAGGGGAAAAAAAATAAAAAAAAAATTGATTTACATGCAGAAGTATACACCTCACCTTTAAGTGTCCCCTTTCGTGAAAGACCCATTTGCTAAGTTCAGTCACAAATTGTTCATTGCCAGATTTTCCATATCTGCTCATATAAGTAGAATTCTTTTTGAGTTATGAACATTTTGACAAAACACGTCAGAAAGACATCAATTTAATTAGCATTCCCCAGTTTACTTTCTTATAGAGGATATCATGCAATTCATATACAAACAACACATAATTACTATGCAAGGTTCCATACATGAAAAAGGTACTCCTATCTTTGCATCGCGTAAGTTGCAACAGAGGCCAAATAGTGAGTAATTCTAGATGATTGCAACTTTATAGGTGCAGATAAAATTCTTTTGAACTGTAAATAATGGGTAGAATATATACAAAAATGGCAAAGAGCAGCATCACTCACCTGGTAGAGCTCCCAGCCTTCTGCACACTTGATCTAAACAATCTGAATGACAAACAAAACAAAGTTACTAAAGGGACAACATCTAGTAAAGATTTTAAGAGCATGATCAAGGTGCACATACTTATCACTGAACAGATCTAAAGAACCAGAAATCAGAATCCTTGCATTGTTTCTTGCCTGCATTATCAGGTAGACATGAGAATATTAAGACAATGATTTATCAAGCTGAAAGAGTCATCCAAAACACTACTTTCCATGACGGACTGAAAAACAATAATGTGATGTGGGAAGAGAATGCCACTTGCCTAGAAATTTAGGATAGCATATAGAAGGTCCAAGTCAGATTTCAATCATCCATATAATTAAAATATTCTAATAGTAATTAGTTTTATGTACTCCAAATCTGATTAAGTTAGATTTATCTACACCAGAGTTTGTGTGGGTTAATTAGCTCAGTCACCATGTAATTGAAGACTTGTAATATTTCTTGAATGGACTGACTTCATAACTTAATCCTATCGAACTAATTGTAAAGCGATTTTTAGGTTATTTTTCTAATTTCTGTCCCTCGGTCACCCTCATAAATATTCAATAGGCAGTAACTACAAACTAGAATAGAAAGGTAATACTTAGGCTCCGTTTGTTTGCCTGAATATAACTTGATTTTGGAAAATACTCTCTCGGAAAATATTTAAATAAGCAGAAAAAACAAATACAAGTAACATAAAATAACCTGCACAATAGAAACTAATGAGATATAAGATCCAGTAAGGGCGGGAGGATTGGACAGCTTAAGCTTGGGATTAGCAGAGTATGCTGATGAAGAACCTGATAGAACCTTCAGAACCTACAAATAAAGAACCACTGAAACTTAGTCATCACAAACTTAGCAGCCAATTAGACATCTTAACTTTTATTACCACTTATATGTAACATTATAGCAAGTACACAAAGATGGAAAGAAACTTTGTAACCTTACCAAACTATTGGCCGGATTTAGTGAATGTCCAATACCTTTGAAAAGTACAGGGGCCTGCTCATGCAATGGAAGCTAATAAGAATTGCTACAGTAAAAACATAAATAATAAAGGGGGTGAAACTGTCTTATTTGATCGCTTCTTTCAACTTAATACGTGGGCTACACATATTTATAGAAGTAAAACACTACAGCTTGATGAACTTGTAAATTCAGAGGAATGTTCTATATTACAATTTCAGCTCAGCAAGAGTCCGCAAACCATTCCACCAGAGCCAAAAGAAATATATTTCCTACTACAACCAAGGTTAGATAGAACACATATTTCCTACCATAACCAGTCAAAGTGTGTACATACTAGTTAGTTGGCTGCAGAACTTACCTCAATTTTTGCGCTTCCCAAAATAACATCAGATTTGATGAAATCATCGGAGGCAATTAACGTATGATCTCCCTCAGTTTCTGAAACGGCATAACTAATGTGATCGATCACCACAGCAGAAGAATCCTGTCATGTAAAGCATAAAAATAAGATGTTTGATAATACTTATAGAAACAAAGACTAACAGATACTTGTAGGACAGCGATGACACCAACTAAGATTCATGATCCAGAGTGTTTGTGAATTTTGCTATGAGACTCAAATTTAAAGTCGGCTAAATGGACAATAATTATGCCACAACACATAAAAATAGGTGAAATTAATGGGCCTAGTGATATGGCCCTAATAAGAGGAATAGAGTCAAATGATCTAGGTGACTGATCTAGCATCCCAATTACTCTTGGAATAGGGCCTAGTTGAGTTGATTTGTACTGCTGAACGGAAATCATAAGAAATTCAAAAGGCCTTGTCTGAAAAAACCTAGAAGGATACGTTCGTATACTTAGACAATGACCTACTAGTAAACGATAAAGGTAATGGTAAGATAATATCTTCTCATATTTACAAGCACAATACATTATAAAACCCATTGCAGTTCTAAATTAAACAAGGGTATAAAGTAATACATTAATCAAATAAACTCGAAATCAAAGTCTAAGTACGAATAGTGCAATCTAAGATCTGGCGTTAATGAGGATCATAAGATCACTGTATCGTCAATTTTTACAACATTGTTAAAGTGTTTTCCCTAGTTACCTTCTATGATGAATGCTTAAGTTGTCAGATACTTCCTAAATACAAAACCTAGTAGTCCTAACAAAAGTTCCGGTACTTTGACAAGCAAAAACTAGTTCAATTATCACAATGCACAATTGCGTGAGACAATATGGCAATATAAAACCGTAAATTCGGCATCTCATTTCTCAAAATTCAGTTTAACACAAGTATTAAAGAGCCATTTAAAATTTTCTAACAACAATGCACTTGTGTGTTTTAATATTCTCGAGCATAAATAAAAACAGCATACTACACATCTAAATTCAATAACTAGACCTCATCAAAATCGACACCGCATTCCGCAGCAATGTTCCGAATCAAATCAGAAGCATTCTCATCAGCAGCAACAATCACATCATGACCTGAATCCGCAAAATCGAGTATCGCCGCCAAATCTAACGATCCTCCAAATCCTATCAAACAAATCACAAATCTCATCAATCAACACAACAAATCACCGATACATCTAAATCACTACAAATACACACATTTCATAAATCTAAACTTACTTTCAGCACTAGGAGAGAACAAAATGAGAGCGTCATAAGAGTACTGTCCATAACGCTGAAGCGAAAGAGTCGGATCATCAGCAAGCTTGAAATCGAGGTGAAAGCCACGAGATTGAAGCGAATTGAAGAAGATAGAGTGAGAAGATCTGAGAGAGAGATCGTCGAGTAAGACTAAAATGCGGCGATCTGTTGGATTTTCCGGCGAGAAAGAGGCGATGAGGATCGGAAAAAGTAGTAGTGTTACGATGTAGATGGAGAGATTCGCCATTTTCGCCTCTCAATTAGGGTTTAATTTCAGAAGCCAACACTCAAATGGAGTTTTGAGTCCACGGTTGAAGACGACTTATAAGTTCTCTGTTTTTTTCCTTTTTTTCCAGGAGAAGTTCATGTTTTAATACAACATATAAATATCAATTTATCTTCTTTTTATAAAGCTGAAATTATACAATTAAAGTTGTGGTTAAATTTAATCGAATTATTTTCATTTTCAATACTCAATTATGTATGTATGTATTTAGTCAATTTATTTCATCAATTTTTTTGTAAAAAAATAATGAAAACATATTGTTAGTTAAAAAAATTCATTGATTATTATTAATTAGCGTAAAAACCCGTGCAAGGCACGAGCCTCTTAATATAATAAAAAAATAAATTCGTACCAATATGTACATTTATCAAATTTTTTTATATAAATATGATAAATGATAGTATTTTGAATTTATATTATACATGCATAATATTTTTATATATATATTTTTTAGTTAAATAAAATTTCATAAAATTTGGATAAATTTCTATAAGATAAAGATCAAATGATTGTTATTAGTCTTCAAAATATTAGTTTAGTTTTGAATGTCGTGAAGTTAATTTTATCAAATTTAAAAGTTCAAGATAATATAAATGATTATTTTATCAGAGTTCTCTGTAGGGCTGAGCAGAACCGAACCAGAACCGAAAAACCGAACCGAATAGTATAATTTCGGTTCGGTTCGGTTCCAATTTTCTGAAAATTCGGTCTTTT
This sequence comes from Heracleum sosnowskyi, assembly GCA_030848705.1. Classification (NCBI taxonomy): domain Eukaryota; kingdom Viridiplantae; phylum Streptophyta; class Magnoliopsida; order Apiales; family Apiaceae; genus Heracleum; species Heracleum sosnowskyi. The sequence goes on from CM061245.1 coordinate 103,852,784, forward strand.
CGGTCCGGACCGAATAGACCGAAATAAATATCGGTTCGGTTCGGTTCTTTCAAAAAAAATTCGGTCCGAACCGAATAGACCGAAATTTTTTTATTTTATATTTATATAATTTTTATAGATATAATATATTAATTTTATATGTATGTATATATTCAAAATTTTGCGTGGCTTATTTTTGGTTCGAGATTTGAAGTTTGAACTATTAAATTTACATTTCATACTTGTATTTCATTAGCTAATATTTTTATTTTTAGAAAAATCATATTGTTTTGGCTTTTTTTAAAATATAAATTTTTTATTTGAAAAAATTCGGTTCTTTTATGAAAGAACCGAACCGAATAGCATTATTTCGGTTCGGTTCGGTTCCGGTCCAAAATATAATTTCGGTTCGGTCCAGAAAAAATGACAATTCGGTTCTCGGTCTATTCGGTTCGGTCCGGTTCTGGACCGAACCGACCGAATGCTCAGCCCTAGTTCTCTGTATATAAAAGGAATGTATGTAAACTCATGTGTTGTTAACGAAATAACAGTATATTTGTAATATAAAATTAGTCACAAATGTACGAATATAATTTAAATACATCATAAACTTTCTTACGTTTAATTTCGTGTATAAGACATATGTAAAGTTATATAATTTTAATGAAATAATAATATATTTATAAAATATAAAATTGGTCATTCATGTAAGACTGTACAGTGAATACATTATAAAATCTCTTCATTTTTTTGTAAAAGTCAATCTTAAAGTTGTCTTACTCTTTCCTTCATGTGTACATATTTGTACACTTTTAAACTCAATTGTCTATTTTTAGTCTAGTATTAATTATAAAAAATCTATGATTGTGTTGGGTATAATTCACTAACTACACAGCAACAATATGGCAGTTATATATATTTTGTATTAACAAGAACATGCAAAAATACCAAATAACGAAACAAACACGAAGGTCGAAATAAAAGTATAATCAGAGACTGAAAATAACAAGACAAGAAAGAACACTTATCTCTCAGGAGCTTTAACAAATACTGAAAGATAATTAACAGCTGAGTCGCCAAGCCTTAGAGAAGTCTTGACTGTTCTTGAAGAGATTATTGCCCCACTTACGCTGTGTTGGGTTGTAGCAATATCACTCTCAGGATAAAACAGCACAGATCAATCCACTCACAGTAGTAGGAATGATCAACAACGACCAGCACCTCAGTTCGCCCAAGAACTATGTATTCTATATGTGTTGAGAGAAAAACCAGAGAAGATAATTGTTGCCTAGGGTTTTCAGAGTTACGTATATTCTCCCTACTTGTCTCAACGTTCTCCTTTGTATATATATAAATATAATACAAAATAAAACGTAATAGACCAAATATTGTAACTGAAGATATGACATTTAATACTAAATATTCTGATTTAATTATCATAACAGTTTTCATCAGGATTTAATAACAGTTACAGCTCAGTCAGGATTTCCTGGTCCATCGGGATTTGATCATCATCAGTACTCCAAGCCATCAGGACTTGCTGTCCGTCAGGAGTGGCATCAGTACTTGACCGACCATCAGGATTTCGTCAGGACTGGACCATCATCAGGATTTAACTCCATCAGGATCCAAATACTGACACAGGCCCTCAGGATCAGTAGTCATCAGGATTTCACTCCAAGTACTGACCAGGCCATCAGGATTTGATCCAAGAACTGGTCCATCAGGATTTAATATAAATCCTGACCCAGTTCGTATAGCTGTTACAAATAAATACTGATACTGTTAAATTAAATCAATAAATAATATTAAATAAACAGGTAATAAAATTCCTCGCCCAGGTCGCCTCGCGTACGCGAGACGTCGAGACATTCGCCCAAATCGCCCTTCGACCCGACCCGAGTCGTGTCGTGGCGAGGCGAGCGGTGGCGCGCGCGCGCGTGTGTGTGTGCGCGTGAGGCACATACTAACACCATGCACACCCACATGCCTTAGTAGTTGTACACTACTCTTGCACATGTTTCTATATAAACCCACCAAACTCTCATTACCATTTATATGTGGGATACAAGTTATTCCAATATAACCAACCCACATAACTCATTTCAAGAAATCTATTTCAACTCAATTTATTTATGGATTACACTAAGAAAATGTCTTAGATCCAAACATGAAAGTTTAAGTCCTCATTACAAGGAACAACCTCCAATTGTTAGTTTCCGGAAATTCCATCAAGAACATATATAAAATATGCCTCAAACTTTCCATTTTCTAACAATCCCCCACAAATCCATACAGAAATGCTTACATATCGGTCCTTATCATGACTTGCTTTTCAGAGTCGGTACCCTTCCGGGTTTGAACCCTCCTAAGTCCTCTACTTCGATGGCTACCGGATCTAGATGGAATGTTTCACCTTGAATCTTTATCCGTTTGGTGTAACCACACTCCATAGACGACGACAAATCAAAGGCTATGGTGCTGATCTACGGCTTTGAGACGTTAATGGTCATGTCTCGATCCTGTTCGTCGAATGCTTCAAGGAATAACCATTTCCTCTAATTGCGACCACAAAATTACATTCGCTTAGCTGGGCATCTCCAGAGATGTACTGCGATCATCTCGTCAAATGACTTGACCCCATTCAGAGTTCAAAATAACTCTTGCTATACTGGCAGTAACAGTACCTTTTAGGTTTACAGGGGATAGACTTAGATACGTGCGTATCAAGGTATATAGTAAAGGTACTACCAACTCACCCTCACAGCTTGTTATTACCACATTGAATACACTTCAAGGGATCTCATCTCAGGTGTATTGGGTTCCCGCTGCTGATGAATCATTATGGGCTATCAGTCTCATCCCCAACCTAGACTTAAGGACTACTGCATGCTCAAGTCCTTTAGTCAAAGGATCAGCTATATTATCCTGAGTTCCAATGAACTCTACAGCAATAATCCTTTCAGACACTGGACCCCTTATAGACTTAAGTCTAACTTGGATGTGTCTATTTGTTTTAGCATTATACTTTTCACAACTGATCTTGTCGATAGTTGTACGGCTATCACAATGAACAGCAATGGCTGGAAGCGGTCTGCTTACTACAGGTAATACTGACATAAGTCCATGCAACCATTCAGCCTCCGTCCCCGTGGCATCTAGTGCACACAACTCAGCCTCAAAAGTAGACCGAGTTATCAAAGTCTGTCTAGTAGACTTCCAGGATATTGCTCCACCTGCTAAGGTAAACAAATATCCAGTCACTCCATTGGTACCGGATTTCTTAGTTATCCAACTTGCATCACTATATCCCTCGAGTATTCCAGGGAATCTCCGATAATGCAAACCAAAGGAAATAGTTCCCTTAAGATATCTAAGAACTCTATCTAGTGCCTCCCAATGAGTCTTGTTCGGACAGCTTGTATATCTAGCTAACTTAGACACAGAATAAGAAATGTCTGGTCTAGTCACATTAGCAAGATATTGCAAACTCCCAATAATCTGAGAATACCTTAACTGAGACACAGGAATTCCTGAACTATTCTTGACTAGGGCAACTTTAGGATCGTACGGTGTACTAGCGATTCTACAATTTGAATAACCATACTTCTCAAGTATAGATTTCTCTATATAATGAGATTGTGACAATGTTATTCCATCAGTTGACTGTTTCAACTTGACCCCAAGAATCACACTAGCCTCACCCATATCCTTCATTTCAAAGTGCCTTTTCAATAAACTTTTTGTCTCATTAATAATCTCAATATTGGTTCCAAACAATAAAATATCATCCACATATAGGCACACGATAATACATTCATTTCCTTTAACCATATAGTAGACACACTTGTCACTTTCATTAACTACAAATTCTGTTTCTAAAACAGTATCATCAAACTTCTTATGCCAGTCTCTAGGATCTTGTTTTAAGCCATATATAGACTTGATTAACTTACATACTTTCCTCTCGTTACCAGAAGCAACAAATCCCTCAGGCTGATCCATATAAATCTCTTCTTCAAGATCACCATGAAGAAAAGCTGTCTTTACATCCATTTGATGGATGATAAGACCATGTACAGAAGCCAATGTTATAAGCATTCGGATTGTAGTCATCCTTGCAACAGGAGAGTATGTGTCAAAGTAATCAATGCCTTCCTTTTGCCTAAAACCCTTAGCTACCAGCCTAGCCTTATACTTATCTATTGAGCCATCAGGATTCATCTTCCTTTTGAAGATCCATTTGCATCCTATAGTAGTACACCCAGGAGGTAGGTCAACCAACTCCCATGTTCCGTTAGAAACAATAGAGTCAATATCACTCTTTACAGCACCTTTCCAGTGCCTTGACTCCGAAGAATCCATGGCCTGTCGGAAAGTTAAAGGTTCATCCTCGACATTGTAAGTGACAAAATCACTTCCAAAGTCCTTGACTACCTTTGCACGCTTACTCCTTCTAGGTTCATCTACTTCGTCAGGAGTAGAACTGCTGTCAGGATCTGCCCCCACATTTGTCATCTTTTCCACATGATCAGGAATAGAACTAGATGTGTGAGTAGGATCATCATTAGAAATGCCTTGAGGTATACCAGTCTTCATAGGGAACACATCCTCAAAGAATGTTGCATCACGAAATTCAACTATAGTGTTAGCCACTATACCATCTATGTCAGATTTTAATACTAAAAATCTCATATCTGTAGTGGTTTCAATATAGCCCAAAAAGATGCAATCAACAGCTTTCGGACCTAGTTTCTTTCTCTTGTGTTCCGGGACAAGCACCTTTGCAAGGCACCCCCACACACGAAGATACTTTAAACTTGTCTTTCTACTTTTCCATAATTCATAAGGTGTTTTGTCCATATGTTTCAGAGGAACTCTATTCAGAATATGGCAAGCCGTATTCAAAGCTTCTCCCCACATGTACTTAGGTAACCCAGAATTAATAAGCATGTTGTTAATCATATCTTTAAAAGTTCTGTTCTTTCGTTCAACCACCCCATTAGACTCAGGTGTGTATGGTGGAGTCACCTCATGAACTATACCATTGCTTGCGCAAAATTCTTTAAACAAGGTACTAGTATACTCACCACCTCTATCAGATCTCAAACGTTTAAGTACTTTACCAGTTTGTGTTTCAGCTTCAGTTTTGAACATAATGAATTTTTCTAGTGCTTCATCTTTACGTCTAAGTAAATAAACATAACAGTATCTACTACAATCATCTATAAAGGTAATAAAATATCGTTTATTATCCTTAGTCAACATGCCACCAAATTCACATATGTCCGTGTGTACTAAATCTAAAACTCCTGAATCCCTAACCACATTATGAAAGGGTTTCCTAGTTTGTTTAGCAGTCACACATACTTGACATTTAGATTTCTTATCAATAGCATACTTTGGAATCAACTCTAAATTCATCATATTCTTTATAGCACCAAAATTTAAATGACCAAGTCTAGCATGCCATAAATCAGATGATTCAACACAATTAACAGAAGGTGCAACACTATCATTAATAAAACTGCCCAAAACAGGCTCATCATTTATTAAAAATAAACCATAAGACAAATAACCTTTGCCAAAGAATGTACCAGTATGAGTAATAACTACTTTATTACATTTCAAAGAAAGTTCAAAACCATTTTTAACTAAACAACTTCCACTTATAATATTTCTACGAATATCAGGAACATGGTGCACTCTAGTGAGGGATAGAACACGCCCAGAAGCAAACTTCAGGTCCACGTTTCCTATTCCAAGAACTTGAGCAGCACTAGCATTCCCCATCGTCACTGTCATTCCATGACTCTGTTGATAAGATACAAATAAACTAATATTAGTACAAATATGTACATTAGCTCCAGTATCAATCAACCATTCATGTGACAGATAAGTGGAAAGAAGTACAGGGTTGTAGGTAACATACCCGTCATTGGTTCCAGAGGCAACAACCTCACCAACAACCATGTTAACCTTAGGCCCATCAGTGGTTGCAAGCACTGTTAGATCAGAATTCAATGATCGTCAGGATCTAGACTCAACTGATCAGGATTGATGACGTCATCAGTAATGCATATCTATCAGGATTGCATGGTCGTCAGGATCTGGATGAATATCAGGACTGGGATCAGGATTGATCATCAGTACTGTAAACTGATCAGGATTCCTACTTCGAGTTATATTTGGAGTCTAGTTAAACATGGAAGTTTATTCTGTCGGTTCCTGGTTTGTAGGATGTAGCTATCAATTTTAGGATATGTTTCAATCTTTGTAATTGATTAGGACTTATCTTGTTATTGATAGAGAAGCTGTGTGAAGTATATAAACACAGTTTAGGTTTCGATTTATGTACGAGATCATACAATCGATCACATACACAAGTATTGTGTAATCTTGCAGCTCTCAAGAACACATAATTTCTTGAGAGAGTTTGTAACAGTTTTATATCAGATTTAATAAAGTTGTTATCTTTCTTTCATATTTGTGATATATACTTTACTAAGTCGAGAATCTTATACAATTGTATTCAACCCCCCTTCTACAATTGTTATTTACTGGGCAACAATTGGTATCAGAGCAAACTGATTTAAATTTGAATCAGATACGATCTAAAGATGTCGACAACAAAGTATGAAAGCATGAAAATTCTCATCCTGAAGATATCAGAATATCCAACATGGAGAGTAAAGATGCTGATGTACCTGGAGGCTATGGATCCTGATTATTTGGACAGGATTCGCGATGGACCATATATACCTACGAGGATCATAGAACGGACAGAAACTGTACCTGAACATTATGTGGTCAAGGCGAAAAATGAATGGACTCCAGAAGAAAAAGCTCATGTACTCAGGGAACCAAAGATAAAGAATATCTTGCACAATAGTCTTGATGTTGTCATGTCAAACAGAGTGATTGCATGCAAGTCTTCAAAAGAAATCTGGGATACTTTGGAAACTCAGTGCTAGGGATCTGCATCTGTCAAGAAGAACAGAAGGGCTCTTTTGATTCAAGAATATGAACAATTCGATGCAAGACCTGATGAGAGCCTGACTGATTTATATGATAGATTTCTGACACTATTGAACAGTCTATCTTTAGTTGACAAGTAATATGAAACTGAAGATTCAAACACTAAGTTTCTAAGAGCTTTACCTGAAGAATGGGACACTCAGACCTCGATCATTAGACATCAGTATGATCTCAACACTGTGTCTCTTGATGAAGTCTATGGAATGCTAAGAACTCATGATCTTGAGGTTCAACAGAGAAAGAACAAGAAAAGCAGCAAGGCAAAATCTATTGCTTTGAAAGTAGAAGCTAAATCAAAAGGAAAGGCTATGGAGGTCTCTAAAAGGAAACCAGTTGAAGCTGAGTCAGATCCTGATAACTCTTCATCAGATACTGATGGCAATCCTGATGCCAATACTGATGATGACTCTTCTGACTCAGACATGGAAGAGATGGTTGCTATGATTGTTAGAAGCTTCAAAAGGATGAAGTTCAGGAAGGCTAGAAGACAAGGCAACTTCCAGAAAAGGACCTTCAATGCAAACAAAGACAAGTATATCAAAAAGGACAGCAAGGGTAGCAAATTTGACAAGTCAAAGGTTAGATGCTACAAGTGTAATGGTATGGGTCACTTTGCTTCTGAGTGTAAGAAGACAAAGGCACTTATCACATCAAGCAAGGATTGGATGGACTCTTCCTCAGAATCTGATACTGAGGTGGTCAACTATGCTCTAATGGCCAATGCTGATGTAACTGCTGCTCCTGATGATAAGGTACTAACTACTGTCTTTGATTTTGATACTGATAATGCTTCTGAGTTAAGACGTTTTCTAAAGTCATTGCATTTTAGCTTTAGAAGTCAAACTGCTGAAAATACTAGAATCTTATCTGAGATGTCTGAACTTAGAAAAAGGAATGAGATATTAGAAGCTGAATTTTCTCGTATGCAAGAAGTACAAAAAGAATGTGATAATACTAAACACATGCACTTAGAGATAAAATCTAAATGTACTTCTCTTGAAAAGGAACTTGAATATGCTAATGAGAAAATCAGGACCTGGACAGACTCTGGTAGGAAATTTTATGAGATTAATACCTCTAAGAATTGGAAAGAGTGTTTAGGATATAAGTCGGATGAAGATAAGAAATTGAAAGAGAAAATTATCATTGATGAGACAGTCAGTCCAAAGACCTATAGACATGTTTTAGACGAAACCAAAACTAAGATTACTCCTGTTAATTTTGTTTTTGGAAAGGATTCCAATTCTACTTTTGAAAAGGGATCCACTTCTGCTCAAGGAATTAAGTTATAAAGTCTAAACCTGTCATGAATAAAGTCTCTAAGAATGTAGGTCTATTGTCTCAGAAACAGCTTAAGGATAAAATCTGTGAGGTCACAGATAAGAAAAAGGAAGCTACTGTTAAGAGAAACAGGAATGGTAAAGTTGGGATCAATAAAGAGAATGGTTATAAATATATCCCAAATGCACCTAGAAAGTGTTGTTTTAACTGTGGTAACTCTAATCATCTTGCTATTGATTGTAAGAAGAGTAATAAGAAGGTTACTGAAATTCCTAAGTCTGATGTGAGGAATAGATCAGTATTTTATAAACCACAGAAATCCTGTTTTCATTGTGGTAGTATATGGCATTCTATTTATACTTATAAAGATTATCATGATTTGTACTATAACTTTTATGATCCATTGCCTAAATTTGATAGGAGTACAAAGTCTGATAGAATTAAGAATGTCATAGTGAAGCATGCTTTTGTTAATACTGATACTGACAAAGCAAATCCTGATGGAGTAAATCCTGTTAGGACTGCTAAGGTCAGAAAGTCTTCTGCTGTGAATGTTAATAAATTGCATGAAAAAGGGACCCAACAAGTGTGGGTTCCTAAACATTCTAATTAGTGTTTTGGAATTCTGATGCAGGGTAAAAAGAAAAATGTGTTAGTCATGGATAGTGGATGTTCTGTGCACATGACTGGAAACAAGACCCTGTTATCAGAATATGAAGAGAAAGCTGGCCCAACTGTGTCTTATGGAGATGGCAACATTGGACAAACCTTGGGATATGGCAATATAATCATTGGAAATGTCATCATTGAAAGAGTAGCTCTAGTGAAGGGACTGAAACACAATCTGTTGAGTATTAGTTAAATCACTGACAGAGGTTATCATGTCAATTTCTATTCCACACATTGTGAGGTAGTCAGCAAAGAAACAGGAAAGATTGCATTGACTGGCTACAGGCATGGTAACATATATGAAGCCAACATTCTCTCAAATACTGATGGCTCTCCTACATGTCTGATCAGTAAAGCATCAGTAGATGAAAGCTGGAATTGGCACAAGAAGCTTTCTCATCTCAACTTCAGCAATATCAATGAGTTGGTTAAGAAAGATTTAGTGAGAGGATTACCTAACGTTTTGTATACTCCTGATGGACTCTGTGATGCATGTCAGAAAGCAAAACAAAGAAGGACATCATTCCAGAGTAAATCAGAATTCTCTATTGAAGAACCATATCACATGCTACATCTTGATCTATTTGGTCCAGTCAACATCATGTTCATCAGTAAGAAAAGGTACACTCTTGTAATTGTTGATGAATATTCTAGATTCACCTGGGTGTATTTTCTGCACAGAAAAGATGAAACTCCTGAAGTTCTGTTGGATCATGTGAGAATGATTGAGACAACCACAAAGCACAAAGTCAAGATATTGAGAAGTGATAATGGTACTGAATTCAAGAATTCAAAGATGAAGAGTTCTGCAAATACAAAGGAATTATTCAACAATTCTCTGCTCCTGGCACACCCCAGCAAAATGGAGTAGTTGAAAGGAAAAATAAAACTCTTATTGAAGCTGGCAGAACTATGTTGGAAGAAGCTAAGTTACCTACATATTTCTGGGCAGAAGCAGTCAACACAGCATGCTATACACAAAATCTCACATTGATAAACAGGCATGGTGTTACTCCTTATCAGTCACTCAAGGAGAAGAAACCAAGTCTGAAGCATCTGCATGTGTTTGGCTGTAAATGTTTTGTTCTCAAAACTCATCCTGAACAGCTAGGGAAATTTGAAACAAAGGCTGATGAGGGAATTTTCATTGGGTATCCTACATCAAGAGCTTTTAGAGTTTTCAATTTGAGAACAAGAACTGTCATGGAGTCAATACATGTATCTTTTGATGATAAGAAGATAACTGGAATCATTGAAGACTCACATGATAGATTGATTTTTGAAAATGAAGCTACCAAGGAACCTGAAGAAAGTGAATCAGAAGCTGTCAATACATCAGATCCTGATGGGTCACCAAATCCTGATGACACACCATATACTGATGGTGCTAATACTGATGATGCAAACAATGGTAATACATCTAGTAGTGCTAATGTTGAGGGGGAGCAACAACATTCTACTACAAGTTCAGAGTCAACTCAATCATCAGGACAGAATTCTTCAGATATTGATTCAAGTGATGATCCTGATAACTCATCAGGAGGAAATAGCAATATTTCAGGGGGAGCTTCAAGTCAAGCAAATTCTTCTAATCAAGATAACACCAATCCAGGGGGAGCATCTACCTCAAGAAACAATTTAACACCAGCAAGGAAATGGACAAAAGACCATACTCCTGTTTTGATAATTGGAGATCCTGATGCAGGTGTTCAAACAAGAAGTGCAACTCAGAATGAATGTCTCTATCATAAGTTTCTATCCAAGGAGGAGCCTAAGAAAGTTGAAGATGCACTTAAAGATGCTGATTGGGTCACTGTAATGCAAGAAGAATTGAATGAATTTGAAAGAAATGAAGTCTGGAAACTGGTACCAAGACCAAAGAATAGATCAATTGTTGGTACAAAGTGGATTTTTAAGAACAAGACTGATTCTGATGGAGTGATAATCAGAAATAAAGCAAGGCTAGTTGCAAAGGGGTATTCTCAACAAGAGGGAATTGACTATGATGAAACTTTTGCTCCTGTTGCAAGATTAGAAGCCATCAGGATATTTCTTGCTTATGCAACTCATAAGAAATTCAAGGTTTTCCAGATGGATGTTAAAAGTGCTTTCTTAAATGGTGAATTGGAGGAAGAAGTATATGTTGAACAACCTCCTGGTTTCATTGATCCTAAATATCCAAATCATGTTTACAGATTGGATAAGGCACTTTATGGACTAAAGCAAGCTCCAAGAGCATGGTATGAAACCTTAGCTCTATTCTTACTGGAAAGTGGATTCAAAAGAGGTGATATTGATAAAACTCTATTCTATTTGAATCATGGTAAGGACTTGCTGTTAGCTCAGATTTATGTTGATGATATCATTTTTGGGTCAACAAACAATAAGCTGTGTGAAAAGTTTTCTAAGCTTATGCAGTCAAGATATCAAATGAGCATGATGGGAGAAATGAGTTACTTTCTTGGTCTTCAAGTTAAACAGACTGATGAAGGGATTTTTATCAATCAGTCAAAGTACACAAGGAATTTACTGACAAGGTTTAACATGCAAGATAGTTCTCCTGCTACAACTCCCATAGCTACAGCTACCAAACTTGATCCTGATCAAGGTGCTGAGGTAGATGTAACTCACTACAGAGGAATGATTGGCTCTTTATTGTATCTCACTGCAAGTAGACCAGATATCATGTTTGCAACCTGTCTGTGTGCAAGATTTCAAGCAAAACCTAGAGAACCCCATCTGATTGCAGTCAAAAGAATTTTCAGATATCTCAAATGCACTTCTTCACTTGGCCTTTGGTATGCAAGAGAATCAGATTTTGGGTTGTGTGGTTATTCAGATGCTGATTTTGCAGGGTGCAAAATAGACAGGAAAAGTACTTCAGGAAGCTGTCAGTTTTTGGGTGGAAGACTAGTTTCATGGTTCAGTAAAAAGCAGAAATCCATTTCCACTTCAACTACAGAAGCTGAGTACATTGCTGCAGGAAGTTGTTGTGCTCAGATAATGTGGATGAGAAATCAGTTGTTAGATTATGGCCTGTCATACTCCAAAATTCTTATTTACTGTGATAACCAAAGTTCTATTGCAATGACAGGAAATCCAGTTCAGCATTCTCTTACTAAACACATCAGTATTCGATATCACTTTATAAGAGAACAGGTTCTGGAAGGAACAATTGAACTTCACTTTGTTCCTACTGATCAACAACTAGCTGATATATTCACCAAGCCACTACCTGAAGCTACTTTCAATAAATTGGTGAATGAACTTGGAATGATGAACTTTGAGAATTTCTGAGGAAAGCTACAAAGAGGGAATCCCGATAACTGTCAAATCCTGATGGTTATTCAGAAAGGTATGTATTTTTGATCAAATCCTGATAGGATTTAATCTTGACAGGAAGTCAACTGGTCAATCCTGATGCTTAGTTATTGAAGCTGGTATGAAAACCAGAGGTTCTATGTCAATTTGTCATCAACACTCCTGGTAAACTCTGGAAAATAAGATTATTACTTAGTCTTTGATTAGGTTTTCAGTCTTAATTCTCAATTTCAATTGTATTTCTGTCAGAGTTTACTATTCATCATTTTATGTATCAATAGCAGTGTTACTAACAAATTGTGCAGGCAAGCAAAGAAAGAACACAGTTGAGAAAATAGACAAATTTCATTAATACTTGAAGATTCATTACAATTGAAAAAGAAATTACATGTTTTTTTCCTAGTCTATTTTCCTACTTAGGAACACGTGCCCTGCAGATAAGCATGAACACTCCTGAGCAGCTTCACAGTCCATCAGGACTGGAAGGTCTCTTGTTCCATCCTTAAAGGACAAGGAGGGGAGCTGATGCACTTGAAGGCGGATCGTCACCGTGTCCACCGGGACTCTTCCGTGCCTCCAACTTGCATGACATACAAGCATCACTGATCCTCTTCCTTCTTTCCAGCTCTCGCTCGAGCTCCTCATCCTCTTCATGATCCTCATCGTCTTCATCCTCTTCATCATTGACAAATATGAGATTGTCAAGAGGATTCCAGTCAGGATTGGCCTGCTGGAAGTTGTGCCAAAGCACATCAGCCATTGCGTTAACAAAGGCTTCGTGTTCCTGAGGGTCAGGAACTGGTTGAGGCTCTTCATCTTCTGTAATTTCTGCAAGCACCTGATCCAACTCCTGCCAGATTATTTCTAATTCATCGAGTTCTTGATCAGGTAACATATTTTGTTGTTGGTTAGCAGCCATGGATAAACGAAGAAGGTGAAAGGTTTTCGTAAGTTTTTTCTGTGGAGAGGGGTTGTGTTTTGCTAAATAGATGATGTTATGTTTAACAGTGCTCTTTTATAGAGAATATGTATTAAGGTTGCAGGTCATTTTCTCGATATCGAGGCGACTGTTCAGCTTCTCATAATTACATTGCCTCGTTCATTGGTAAGTATGGTTACATGGGTATTATGCTATTTATTTCGTAATCATTTTTTTTTTAAAAATAGCATTTATCAGGATTGTCAAAATAAATTTTGTTTTCATAAATAAAATTTTATTTAATATTAAAAAATTATTTTTTTCAAATCCTGATAAGGCAAATGGTTTCATAGGAAATGCTTTTATTCCTGATGAGGTTAGGTTTTTCTTACATCAGAAAATGCCTACTTGTTATGGATTACTTTCTCATGCTATGGGACAAGGCCAATCACACCTTGTTCCTAACCCAAGCATTCATCCTAAACAGTCTAAACAGTTAACAGCCACCTCTACTGTCTCTCAAAAGACTTTAGTTGTAAAATCAAAGAAATCAGCTAGAACTGATGTGTCAGGAAGGCAATCAGGTTCAAAGGATTTTTCCTCTACACCACTCACTAAACAAAAGTTACAAGGGGGTGTACAAGGGGTCCTGGTGAAGAAAGCTGCAAAAGGTGTTGAGGCTATTTCTGTTAAAAGAAAATTAGTTCTCAGGGATGAGACTGATTCAGAGGATGACTTACCTATATCCTCTATAATGAATGTGAATAAGGGAGTTGCTGATACTGCTACTGAAGCTGTGGTTCCATTGTCTACACCACAGAAGAAAAGGAAATTATCTAAGGGCAGGTATCAAATTCCTTTAGAAAAGAAGCAGGATACTGATGTACAGGACACTTCTACACTGAATGAGCAATCAGTTTCAACTGCTCAAGCAAATCCTGATGTTAATATTCCTGATGCTGCACCAAGTCAAGTGGTTACTATTTCAGACTCTCCAGCATAGGACTCTCCAACAAAAAGACATGTTGATATTTCATGGGAGAAATTTAGTGCTGCTGCTTCCAATCTTGGGATAAAACATCCAATGGAAAAGTTAAGGAAAGCAGAAGAGTTAGTCTATCAGAGACAGAAGAAACTGAAGGGATCAAGCCCACAAGAACCTGGACCTCAAAGTGGTTCAGCAGCTCTTACTGATGATCCAGCCACACAAGAACCACTCAATCAAAGTTTGGGTGAAGGCTTAGCTAGTGGAATGGTCACACAAGAACCATTTTCTCAAAGGGAGAATGAAGACATCAACATTCTAGCTACACAAGAACCATCTTCTCAAAGTGAAGATGCAGGCCAAGCTACAGTTTCTGAGAAATTTCCTGACAATGCTCAAGGGATTTCTGGTGCAGATGAAGTTCAAAGATTGGTCGAGGACACTGTCAATGAGGGAAGCACACAAGAACCTTTAACTCAAAGTGTTGAAGCAGCTTCTGAACCTCAAGCTCCACAAGAACCATTGGTAGAAAATACTGATGCAAGCATATCTAATCCTGACGGTGTTCATCCTGACGCTAGTGGTGCTCCTGATGCTGAGCCTATCCTGATACAGCCACTTCGTTCAAGACCAATGGATCATCCTATCTCAGATTCTCAGGATAAACTGAAAGGTATAGCTATTCCTGATCCTGATGTTACTCATAGTACTGATGATGATGACTTTGATGATAGTGATGATGATGAGAATCGAAAAGAGAAGGATCAGCTTGCTACAGCACTCAAAGTTAGTCTTGGAACTAATTTTGGTTCGTCAAGTACATTCATGGCTGGCAATGCTTATACTGGGAAAGATCAAAGACAATATTTTTCTATTCCTTCCTTTAATCCTGCTGAGGCATTTAGACAGAATGAATGGAACAATTCATGGCACAGTTCTGCTGATTCTATAAGTTATTCTTCTGCCTTGGAACATGCCTATGATGCAGTGAAATCTATAGAGAATCAAGACTTGAAGAATCATCTGAAGGCTACAACTCTGTTATCCAAAAGCCTGAAGAGTGAGATTGATTCTATCAAGAGTTCAACTGATAAAGTGAGGACTGATATATTTCAGAATTTTACAAAGGTGCCTACTGCTTTTCAACTAAGGGTAGTAGAATCCCAAGTGAAATATGTTGTTACTGAACAAACCTCCATCAACCAAAGGATTGATTCTCTGGATACTAAGGTAACTGACATTCAAGCCTCTCTTTCCTTAATTTTGAATTTATTGTCAAATCCTGGTCAAAAAGGGGGAGAAGGTTAGTCAGACAAAATGTACACCTGATCTAGTATTAAGGAATAATGATGATGATACTGGAGATGATGGTAGTGACAAAGTGATACAAGGAGAAACCTCTGATGCTGCTGTTTTGAAGTCTACAATTCAAACTTCTCAAAGTCAAACAACGTAGTCAACTCATGTTTCTGATTCTGGAGTTAAGACAGTAAGACCATTGGTGCAATCTCAGATCCTGACGGAAGAACAAATCCTGACACCTGGTCATGGACATATACTTGCTACAATTCCTGAAGGTGATGAAGATGTAATTATTGATAATCCTGAATATGCATCAAATCTATTCCAGAAGTTCACTACACAAGATGGCATAATTGTTACTCTATATCACACTGATAAAAGAGTTCAACAATTGTTTGCAAGAAAAGCACTCTCTACAGCAAGTGAAGAATATCCAGATCTCTCACATGAAGATTTCTTAAGACAACAAAGAGAGATAATGGAAAGCTATTCTGCTTCTACTAGAGGTAGAGGAGGCAGAGGTAGGAGAGGTGTTAGAAGAAGTAGAAGAGGTTCTTCAACTCAAACAGTACCTAGACAGACAAGGTCTAGAGGGTTAAGAATTGAAGAAATTCCTGAACCTATTCAAACTCTAGTAGTTCCTAACAGATCTACTTTTGGTGATGATGGAAATGTTGAAGAAGAACCTGAATTGAGAAGAAAATCAAGAAAATCAACTCTCTGCAATACAAATCAAATTTAAGAATCTAATCTTGATGTTGTTCCTGATAATATTCAAGATCCTGATGATTCTGAAATTCTGCAAGAGATTGAATTGTTAATCTTATCTACTGTGGTTGATTCTCACAACAAAGAAGTAGATGAAGAAGAAGAAGCCAGAAGAAGAGATATTTCAAGAAGAACAAATACAGATTTCAATCTTTATGTACAAAGGCTTAAACGTTCAAATGAAAGAAAGTGGAGAAACTTAAGCAGACAAGAATCTTTACTTGAAAGAATCTATGCTCATGAAAAGGAGAAAGACAAGAAGTGGAAACACATTAGTACACTGAGGTGTGATACACCTATCAATTTTCAGTCTGGTGGAATTATTACAAGTGCTTCAAGTGTTGTTGATTTATCTGATATGGTTAGATCAAAAGCACTCTGGTTAAAGATGTTTTCAAATCTGAAGCAACTAACAAGTAATTCAAGAGGAGGTATTGGACACAGGGATGCTGAATATCTGAATATGTCTTATGTTGATCCTTACTCCTTAACTGAAATTGGAGGTACTTTAACTTCTGAAAACTTGAACAGTTTATTAGCTGTTGATATAGTTATAGATTGTCATGATGGTTTTGACAAGAAAGAAAAGCTTCTGTACTTCATGAAAGATGGTAGTGTGAAGATTCTATCTATTCAAGATCTGCTGATGAAAACTACACAGAAACTGAAATATGTTTATTATCTGTTAAGATGGAAGAATCAAATGTGCAAAGTGTGGAGTGACATGATTTTGTCAACAATAAGAAGAAGACTAAATGGAAACAGTAATTTCAATGGTAATTATACTCCCATGTACTTAAATCAAAGAGATCAGGATGTGGAAATGCAAAGGGATACTGCTGTTAAAGAAGTAACTTTTGGCATGACTCAACTCACTCTCAATCCTGATGGGAAGGAAATTGCTTATCTTTTGCTAGAAGAGCATAGTCTTCAGAGAAGCTCCATACAGAATCTCAGAGCAGCTATCTACCAGATTAATGAGGAAGATGAAGAACTCAGAAATCTTAAGGAAAGACTGATTCAAATTCTTGAAGAAAAAGAAGAAAATTTGCTATCCAACTTCTTGAAGATGAATCTGTTCTATCAAATAATTTAAACAGGTAAGTTGTTACTGAAAATACTTGTACATTTTGTATATATGTTTTTGATATCATTGAATCTTAGGAATCTATACTTTATTTCACAAAGTATGAGATTAAAGGAGATTGTTAGATCAGAATTCAATGATCGTCAGGATCTAGACTCAACTGATCAGGATTGCTGACGTCATCAGTAATGCATATCTATCAGGATTGCATGGTCGTCAGGATCTGGATGAATATCAGGACTAGGATCAGGATTGATCATCAGTACTGGAAACTGATCAGGATTCCTAATTCGAGTTATATTTGGAGTCTAGTTAAACATGGAAGTTTATTCTGTCGGTTCCTGGTTTGTAGGATGTAGCTATCAATTTTAGGATATGTTTCAATCTTTGTTATTGATTAGGACTTATCTTCTTATTGATAGAGAAGCTGTGTGAATGATAAGTGGATTTTTAATCCACTTGGAACGCTTCATATCGGCTTAAATTGATGACTTGAACTCAAGTATGTGGTGTGTTTAATGTGTTTTCATTAAGTTTTGCAGAACCAAGAGTTGGAGGTTAATTTGATTAAAATTCGGATTTTCCGGGTAGGTTGCGCAGTCTTCACTGTTTTGGCCATATCTGGAGTTCTACAAGTCCGATTTTGACGATCTTACAGCTCACGCGAAGAGGACAACATTTTCTATAATTCTAGGCAGAAGGTTCTGCGCGGGCGCCCAGGAATTGTACTGGAATTCTGCGCGGGCGCCCAGGAAGTCAGAATCGCCAGAAATTGCCAGAATTCGATTTTAATAAGGAAATTTTCACAAATTCGACTTCTAATCATTATGGTAATTGCTTGGGGCGGCCAGAAACTTCCAGAATCAGTTGTAAACATGGAATATGCAATTCTTATTGCATTCAAAGATGGAAATTGCCGTAATTCTATTCTAACTCAAAAACGGCAATTGCTTGGAAGAGGGACAACTTGGAGCTATAAATACACACCTTGGGGGGACATAATCAACACATCACAATACATCACAACACACCAGAGATCAGATTCAATATTGGAGCACAAGATCGAGGAGCCAAGAACGAAGAACGTGACTACGAGGAGATCTAGACATAGTTTTTTCTTGTATTCTTCAATTTTGGTGTAACTTTTGGATGCTTCCAGATTTGTCCTCTAAACCTTTAACTCTTATTCATATTTACATCATTGATTTCTTGTTTTTCATCATGCTTTCATCAAACCCCGTGACGATGAGAAGTTCGATCATGAACTAATCGTTGTCATGGGGTCCTAGCGGATTTATTTATGGAATTTAGTAGTTGATTGCCTTATTGATATGTGTGTGATGAATTATCGATATCCTTGTATGGTTGTGCTTATTCTTCTTTGATGCGTCGCGAACATCTAAGTTGTTTTGTTAATCTTCTGTGAAGTGAGAGCGGATCTTAAGATTTAGAACTTGCCATGCTAGCATAGGATTATGTATGTTTTGACATCATGATTTGTAGCGTAAATTGAGAAATATTATGCTGCCCTATGTGATCTTAATAGATAACTTGTGCTTAAACCGTTATGTTTTCAAATCTTATAGAGATATAGGGTCTAAACATAATTGGTGTCTACCCATCTTCTATCTTTTTTGTGGATGTATGAGTAGTTTGGTATTCGTATACTGAGAGGTAACCTATACTTGTTTCGTGTTGTCTGATCAGATATCAAAACCATCACATATATTGATTAAAGGCATGATCTCTAAAGGAAGTATTTAATGAAGTTAGGATCCCATGTTTTATTCTCATATACATAAATCGATTTTAATCCTCTTAGTTAGTTAATTCTTAGTTTAATAATTTGTTCTCTAGTTAATTTTAGATAATCAAACCCAAATTGTTAATTGTCTTAGCAGTGGATAAAAATCATACATTGTTGCATAGGTACATTAATTGAATTGAACACCTCATTAGATCTCTGTGGGAACGAACTTGACTTATTCGTATATTACTTGTGACCACGTGCGCTTGCGTGATTTTGTGCTAACAAGTTTTTGGCGCCGCTGCCGGGGATCATCGGTGTTTTATTTTAGTTTATGTGCTTGTCATCAGTGGTCGTTAGAGTTCACTGACTCGGATTGTAGTTGTTTGTTCTGTGTGTTTCAGGTACTTGAACGTGTATGCAAACACGTTCTCAGACTCGTAAATTGGAAGAAGAAAGATTAAAGTTAGTAAAGATGGGAGACGTACCAGAAGGAGTAGCACCTGCATCTAAGGCTTTGAAGGACTATTCTCAGCCAAAGATCAATGATATTCAGTCGAGTATTGTCAGGCCGGCTATTGCAGCTAATACCTTTGAAATCAAGCCTAGCACGATTCAGATGGTGCAGAATTCCAGTACAATTCCTGGGCGCCCGCGCAGAACCTTCTGCCTAGAATTATAGAAAATGTTGTCCTCTTCGCGTGAGCTGTAAGATCGTCAGAATCGGACTTGTAGAACTCCAGATATGGCCAAAACAGTGAAGACTGCGCAACCTACCCGGAAAATCCGAATTTTAATCAAATTAACCTCCAACTCTTGGTTCTGCAAAACTTAATGAAAACACCTTAAACACACCACATACTTGAGTTCAAGTCATCAATTTAAGCTGATATGAAGCGTTCCAAATGGATTAAAAATCCACTTATCACACCCCCAAACTTAAACTGATGTTTGTCTTCAAGCATAAATAATATAACTATATACAACTAACTAGTACCACTTCCGTAGGTGATCACGGTTGCATTTGGCATATGCAACAAGCCCTTTAAACCCCTAGGCAGCCCTAGTGGACGAGTAAGGTCTCGTGAGGGCCTATAGCGAATGTACCCACAAAATCCATCTAACAATGCAACTAACAATGCAAACTATATGAATGCAACTACATGAAAAAAATGCAAAGATCCCCTTTAAACTAACCATAACCATTCAATAAGCAAACATCTCAAATCATGCAATAACTTCCAAACAGAGCTCGACTAAATCCCCGTATACTAACAATACATGAACGGAAACGTGGTGTGTGCGATACTCATCAGATATACTCCTAACACTAGACCAAAGATCATACCCATTCTTCGTCAAGGCAATCACTAGTTTATAAAAAGAATGAACGCTAGACACTTCATAACTCAGAGACACCTCCATCATCATTTAAGTTAGACAGGAATTCATGCTTTATTACTAACAACTACAACACATAACAAAACAACATAACACACGTGTTTATTTGACCGTGCAATGGATGAGACCCCAAAAGGCTTATACAATAATACCCATGTAGCGAGTGTTAGGTCGGCAATCCCAAACCACAAAGGGCTTTAGGTTACCAGGTACAAGTACCCCTCAGACTTTATTACTCGAGTATTGTCAGACCGGCTATTGCAGCTAATACCTTTGAAATCAAGCCTGGCACGATTCAGATGGTGCAGAATTCAGTGCAGTTTGGGGGTGCTCCAACGGAAGATCCTAATATGCATATTAGGGATTTCATCGAGATTTGCGACACCTTCAAGACCAACGGAGTGTCGGAAGATGCCGTGAAGCTGAGACTTTTCCCATTTTCTCTGAGGGATAAGGCTAAGGGCTGGTTGCACTCTCTACCAGCAGGTTCTATTACTACATGGGAGGATCTTGCTCAGAAATTTCTTACTAAATTCTTCCCCATGGCTAAAACTGCTGCGATCAGGAATGCTCTTACTCAGTTTTCTCAGCATTCTGGAGAAACTTTATGTGAAGCTTGGGAGCGTTACAAGGAGATGCTTAGGAAGTGTCCTCATCATGGAATGCCTGATTGGATGGTGATCAATTGCTTTTATAATGGTTTGGGAGGTCAATCTCGACCAATGTTTGATGCAGCATCAGGTGGAGCTCTGTGGGCTAAGAGCTACGATGAAGCTTATGAACTAATTGAGATGATGGCTGCTAATGAATACCAGAATCCAACTCAGAGGTTATCACAAGGCAAGGTAGCAGGGGTTTTGGAGGTGGATGCAGCTACGGCAATAGCAGCCCAGTTAAAGGCTTTGTCCATGAAGGTTGATTCTTTGTCTAACTATGGAGTTCACAGGTGGCTAGTGTTTGTGAGCTATGTGCAGGTGCACATGACACGACTCAATGTGCCATATCTAGTGAATCGGCGCAGTTCGTGAGCAATTTTCAGAGATCACAGCAGCCAGTGCCTAATGCTTATCATCCCAACAACAAGAATCATCCTAATTTCAGCTGGAGTAACAATCAGAGTGGCCAGCAACAATCTCAACAGCCATATCAACAGTATGGAGCAAGGCCATTCAACCCTTCTGGTTTTCAGCAGCAGTATGCTCCAAGGCAACCGTATCAACCACCAGGTTTTCAACAACCATCTCAAGGCAATGTTGGTCAACCGTCTAATGAAAAGTCTGAATTGGAGGAATTGAGGCTAATGTGCAAGAGCCAAGCTGTTTCCATCAAGACTCTGGAGAATCAAATCGGTCAGATTGCCAATGCATTGTTGAATAGACCACAGGGAACTCTCCCTAGTGATACGGAAGCTAATCCAGGCAAACGGGAGACCAAGGAACATGTCAAAGCAGTTACCTTGCGATCTGGAAAGGTTACGAATGATCAGAATGCAGAAACGGATGAAAAAGAAGAAATTTTGAAAAATGGCCAGAAGGTGGAGCGCGCCCTCCCCCTATCAAGCGCGCCCTCCCCTGCCCTTCTGCCAGAAAGTGAAGAAAAAGTTGAAAAAGCTAGTTTGGGGGTGAACGAAGCGGAAAATGTTGATCATTCTTCTGAGAAACCTATTCCGAAGCAAGCTACTGAGACCAAGGAGGTCTATCCTCCTCCGCCATTCCCCAAACGTCTTCAGAAGCAAAAGTTGGATAAGCAGTTTGCCAAGTTTCTCGAAGTTTTCAAGAAGTTGCATATCAACATACCTTTTGCGAAAGCTCTAGAACAAATGCCGAGCTATGCAAAGTTCATGAAGGGTATTCTATCTCGGAAGTTGAAACTCGAGGAGTTGGAGACCGTCGCTCTTACAGAAGAGTGCAGTGCGATTCTACAGCAGAAGTTACCTCCAAAACTCAAGGATCCAGGGAGTTTCACCATACCGTGCACAATCGGCAATCTATCTTTCAACAAGTGCTTGTGTGACTTGGGAGCTAGTATTAATCTGATGCCGTTGTCTGTCTTCATGCAACTTGGGCTGCCGGAGCCTAAACCTACCAACATGTCTTTGCAGCTGGCTGATCGGTCGATCACATATCCAAGAGGTATAGTGGAGGATGTTTTGGGTAGAGTGGATAAACTCATTTTCCCTGCTGATTTTGTGATCTTGGACTTTGAGGAAGATAAGAGGATTCCTATTATCTTGGGAAGGCCGTTCTTAGCTACAGGCCGAACTTTAATCGATGTGCAGAAAGGAGAACTTACCATGAGGGTGCATGACCAGAATGTCACCTTCAGTGTGTTCAATGCAATGAAGTTCCCTACAGAGGAAGAAGAATGTTTTTCAGTAGACTTGGTCGAGTCTGCAGTGTACACGGAGATGGAGCAATTTTTTAAGTCAGATACATTGGAGAAGGTACTGATAGAAGATTCTGAGACGGAAGACAAAGACAGAGAAGAGCAACTGCAGTACTTGAATGCTTCTCCGTGGAAAAGAAAGATTGATATGCCATTTGATTCTCTTGGCATAGCTGAGCTGAAAAATTCTCAGGAGCGTCTCAAGCCGTCTATTGAAGAAGCTCCTAAACTCGAACTCAAACCATTACCGGAGCACTTGAGGTATGCATTTTTAGGTGATGCATCTACTTTACCTGTGATTATTGCATCTAACTTGTCAGGTAGTGATGAAGAGAAACTTTTGCGAATTCTGAGAGAGTTCAAGTCAGCCATTGGTTGGACCATAGCGGATATTAAGGGAATCAGCCCTTCGTATTGCATGCATAAGATTCCGCTTGAACCAGGGAGTAATCCAACAGTGGACCCTCAGAGAAGGCTTAATCCTATCATGAAAGAGGTGGTGAAGAAAGAAATTCTTAAGTGGCTGGATGCAGGCATTATCTATCCTATTTCAGACAGTTCATGGGTTAGTCTGGTGCAATGTGTGCCGAAGAAAGGAGGCATGACAGTAGTTGCTAATGAGAAGAATGAGCTCATCCCTACTCGTACAGTTACAGGGTGGAGAATTTGCATGGACTACCGAAAGCTGAATAAAGCCACCAGAAAAGATCACTTCCCTCTACCATTCATTGATCAGATGCTAGACAGGTTGGCTGGTCATGAGTTTTATTGCCTTCTGGATGGGTACTCAGGCTATAATCAGATTTGTATCGCTCCAGAGGATCAGGAGAAGACCACATTCACATGTCCTTTTGGCACTTTTGCATTCCGTCGCGTTTCTTTCGGACTCTGTGGTGCACCGACAACTTTTCAGAGGTGCATGATGGCCATATTTTCAGATATGATTGGTATTAATGTGGAGGTGTTCATGGATGACTTCTCAGTGTTTGGAACTTCTTATGATCAGTGCCTACAAAATCTTGGCAAGGTGCTGAAAAGGTGCGTTGAGACCAATCTGGTGCTCAACTGGGAAAAATGTCACTTCATGGTGCAAGAGGGAATCATTCTTGGGCATAAGGTATCTAGCAAGGGACTTGAAGTGGATAAGGCCAAAGTGGAGACGATTGAAAATCTTCCTCCACCAATTTCAGTTAAGGGAATTCGCAGTTTTCTTGGTCATGCGGGTTTCTATCGGCGATTCATTCAAGACTTCTCCAAAATCTCTAAACCCTTATGTATTTTGTTGGAAAAGGATGTTCCTTTCAAGTTTGATGAAGATTGCTTAGCTGCTTTCGAGCTCTTGAAGAAGAAGTTGACTACTACACCTATTATCACTGCACCTGACTGGGATGAACCTTTTGAGTTGATGTGTGATGCTAGTGACTATGCCGTGGGAGCTGTTCTTGGGCAAAGGAAGAACAAGGTGTTTCATGTGATTTACTATGCTAGCAAAACTCTCAATGATGCTCAGCTGAACTACACTACTACAGAAAAGGAACTTTGGCAATTGTGTACAGTTTCGAGAAATTCAGGTCTTATTTGCTTGGAACTAAGGTAGTAGTCTATACTGATCATGTTGCTATTCGTTATCTGATTTCTAAGAAAGATTCAAAGCCTCGGTTGATTCGGTGGGTTCTTTTGCTCCAAGAGTTTGATTTGGAGATTAAAGACAGAAAGGGTACAGAAAACCAGGTGGCGGATCATTTGTCACGTTTGGAAGACCACGGTACAGATTCAAGGAATAAAACTCTAATCAATGAATCTTTTCCTGATGAGTAACTTTTTGGGGTGCAAGATGAAGAACCATGGTTTGCAGACATTGTGAACTATCTTGTGAGTAATGTTATCCCTTCTGAATTCTCTTATGCTCAAAAGAAGAAGTTTCTACATGATGTCAAGTGGTACCGTTGGGACGAGCCATTCTTATTCAGGCAGGGAGCTGATCAGATATTAAGAAGATGTATTCCCTATAGTGAAACTGAGGGTGTCTTGCGAGATTACCATTCCACTACTTATGGAGGCCATTATGGTGGAGAGAAGACAGCTACTCGAGTACTTCAGGCAGGATTCTATTGGCCAACTCTGTTTAAAGACGCTCATCAGTTTGTGTTGAGATGTGATCGATGCCAAAGGGTTGGTAATATTTCTAGGAGGAATGAGATGCCTCTTAACATGCTGCTTGAAGTGGAGATTTTTGATGTATGGGGAATCGATTTCATGGGACCGTTTGTTTCATCTTGCAACAATCAGTACATACTGTTAGCTGTGGATTACGTGTCTAAATGGGTTGAGGTGAAGGCTTTACCGACCAATGATGCTAAAGTGGTGCTGAATTTTCTGCATAAGCAAATTTTCACGCGTTTCGGAACTCCGAGGGTGATTATCAGTGATGAGGGTACGCATTTTTGCAATCGAAAGTTTTCTGCTTTAATGGCTAGGTATAATATCAATCATCGTGTTGCTACTGCTTATCATCCTCAGACAAACGGTCAAGCTGAAGTTTCTAATAGGGAGATCAAGCGGATTCTTGAGAAAGTGGTAAATCCTTCGAGGAAGGATTGGTTGTTGAAGCTTGATGAAGCTGTTTGGGCTTACAGGACAGCTTATAAGACTCCGTTGGGTACATCTCCGTTTCAGTTGGTGTATGGTAAGGCTTGTCATTTGCCTGCCGAGCTAGAGCACAAGGCATATTGGGCATTGAAGAAGTTGAATTTCGATTTGAAAGCTGCTGGTGAGAAAAGAATGCTTCAAATTAATGAGTTGGATGAGTTCCGTCTACAGGTCTATGAAAATCACAAGTTATACAAGGAGAAGGTTAAGAGATGGCATGATAAGAAGTTGGTGCACAAGTCCTTTGTTCCTGGCCAACTTGTTTTGCTTTTCAACTCTCGTCTCAAACTTTTTCCTGGTAAACTCAAGTCAAGGTGGTCGGGACCATTTACGGTCAAAACTGTGTTTCCACATGGTGCAGTGGAAGTCTATGATAAGTCACCGGATGAAGCTTTCAAGGTCAATGGTCAGAGGTTAAAACCGTATTTTGGTGAACGGGTGAATCGCGAGGTGGAAATCGCGGTTCTTGTTTCGACTGATTAAGGAGTCAGGAATCACGTCAAGCTATTGACGTAAAACGAGCGCTTCGTGGGAGGCAACCCATGTGTTAGGTATGTTTCTACTATCTTTCTTATTACCTTCAATGAGGGCATTGAATATTCTAAGTTTGGGGGTGATTTGGGGATAAGTAGTGTTGTGGTGTTATGTGTTCATGTAGGAAATCATATTTTGCATGTTTGTGGTTATTCATTCATGTTTTGTTCGTATTTTGCATGTTTGTTTCATGTAGGACATTTTGTTTATGTTTTTATTATATGTTGCATGGCATGCATATTTCATGATCCCTTAGGACGAGCTATTTCTGTTTAGTAGGTAGATGTTGATTTGATTGTGGTAATCATAAATAGAGGGATGATTTAAGTTCTTATGAAATTGACATGCATGTTATGAAAACAAAATCTTTACACAATTCATCGTTTGCTTTTGGGCTAGATTAGGGCCATGCCTGTTTGGATGTTTTGAGGCTTAATCATTTGTTTATAGTTAAAATGTTCTTTATTCCCTTGATGGCGTAGGAGCACCAAAGTATAAGTTTGGGGGAAAACAGGGATTTCATGCTAAGTGTTTTTAGTTGTGTTTAGTTGTTAATAAAGGCTAGGCGTCAAATGGCTAGTAGCCAGCTCATATTTTATGAGTAGTCTAGGATGAATGAGATGGAGCGAAACGCACTCATTCTTGTGTGGAAAAAAAAAAGAGAGAGAAAAAAAAATGAGTGTTTGTGAGAGTGTGAGTGTGTATAATTGACTAGGGTGAGCTCTTTAATACTCGAGTAATTAAGTCTGAGGGGTACTTGTACCTGGTAACCTAAAGCCCTTTGTGGTTTGGGATTGCCGACCTAACACTCGCTACATGGGTATTATTGTATAAGCCTTTTGGGGTCTCATCCATTGCACGGTCAAATAAACACGTGTGTTATGTTGTTTTGTTATGTGTTGTAGTTGTTAGTAATAAAGCATGAATTCCTGTCTAACTTAAATGATGATGGAGGTGTCTCTGAGTTATGAAGTGTCTAGCGTTCATTCTTTTTATAAACTAGTGATTGCCTTGATGAAGAATGGGTATGATTTTTGGTCTAGTGTTAGGAGTATATCTGATGAGTATCGCACACACCACGTTTCCGTTCATGTATTGTTAGTATACGGGGATTTAGTCGAGCTCTGTTTGGAAGTTATTGCATGATTTGAGATGTTTGCTTATTGAATGGTTATGGTTAGTTTAAAGGGGATCTTTGCATTTTTTTCATGTAGTTGCATTCATATAGTTTGCATTGTTAGTTGCATTGTTAGATGGATTTTGTGGGTACATTCGCTATAGGCCCTCACGAGACCTTACTCGTCCACTAGGGCTGCCTAGGGGTTTAAAGGGCTTGTTGCATATGCCAAATGCAACCGTGATCACCTACGGAAGTGGTACTAGTTAGTTGTATATAGTTACATTATTTATGCTTGAGGACAAACATCAGTTTAAGTTTGGGGGTGTGATAAGTGGATTTTTAATCCACTTGGAACGCTTCATATCGGCTTAAATTGATGACTTGAACTCAAGTATTTGGTGTGTTTAATGTGTTTTCATTAAGTTTTGCAGAACCAAGAGTTGGAGGTTAATTTGATTAAAATTTGGATTTTCCGGGTAGGTTGCGCAGTCTTCACTGTTTTGGCCATATCTGGAGTTCTACAAGTCCGATTTTGACGATCTTACAGCTCACGCGAAGATGACAACATTTTCTATAATTCTAGGCAGAAGGTTCTGCGCGGGCGCCCAGGAATTGTACTGGAATTCTGCGCGGCCGCCCAGGAAGTCAGAATCGCCAGAAATTGCCAGAATTCGATTTTAATAAGGAAATTTTCACAAATTCGACTTCTAATCATTATGGTAATTGCTTGGGGCGGCCAGAAACTTCCAGAATCAGTTGTAAACATGGAATATGCAATTCTTATTGCATTCAAAGATGGAAATTGCCGTAATTCTATTCTAACTCAAAAACGGCAATTGCTTGGAAGAGGGACAACTTGGAGCTATAAATACACACCTTGGGGGGACATAATCAACACATCACAATACATCACAACACACCAGAGATCAGATTCAATATTGGAGCACAAGATCGAGGAGCCAAGAACGAAGAACGTGACTACGAGGAGATCTAGACATAGTTTTTTCTTGTATTCTTCAATTTTGGTGTAACTTTTGGATGCTTCCAGATTTGTCCTCTAAACCTTTAACTCTTATTCATATTTACATCATTGATTTCTTGTTTTTCATCATGCTTTCATCAAACCCCGTGACGATGAGAAGTTCGATCATGAACTAATCGTTGTCATGGGGTCCTAGCGGATTTATTTATGGAATTTAGTAGTTGATTGCCTTATTGATATGTGTGTGATGAATTATCGATATCCTTGTATGGTTGTGCTTATTCTTCTTTGATGCGTCGCGAACATCTAAGTTGTTTTGTTAATCTTCTATGAAGCGAGAGCGGATCTTAAGATTTAGAACTTGCCATGCTAGCATAGGATTATGTATGTTTTGACATCATGATTTGTAGCGTAAATTGAGAAATATTATGCTGCCCTAAGTGATCTTAATAGATAACTTGTGCTTAAACCGTTAAGTTTTCAAATCTTATAGAGATATAGGGTCTAAACATAATTGGTGTCTACCCATCTTCTATCTTTTTTGTGGATGTATGAGTAGTTTGGTATTCGTATACTGAGAGGTAACCTATACTTGTTTCGTGTTGTCTGATCAGATATCAAAACCATCACATATATTGATTAAAGGCATGATCTCTAAAGGAAGTATTTAATGAAGTTAGGATCCCATGTTTTATTCTCATATACATAAATCGATTTTAATCCTCTTAGTTAGTTAATTCTTAGTTTAATAATTTGTTCTCTAGTTAATTTTAGATAATCAAACCCAAATTGTTAATTGTCTTAGCAATGGATAAAAATCATACATTGTTGCATAGGTACATTAATTGAATTGAACACCTCATTAGATCTCTGTGGGAACGAACTTGACTTATTCGTATATTACTTGTGACCACGTGCGCTTGCGTGATTTTGTGCTAACAGTGAAGTATATAAACACAGTTTAGGTTTCGATTTATGTACGAGATCATACAATCGATCACATACACAAGTATTGTGTAATCTAACAGCTCTCAAGAACACAGAATTTCTTGAGAGAGTTTGTAACAGTTTTATATCAGATTTAATAAAGCTGTTATCTTTCTTTCATATTTGTGATATATACTTTACTAAGTCGAGAATCTTATACAATTGTATTCAACCCCCCTTCTACAATTGTTATTTACTGGGCAACAAGCACAGTATTAGCTTGTGCTCCCACAGGTTTCTTAGCTTTCTTTGCAGGACAGTCCTTGCTCCAATGACCAACATGTCCACAAGACCAACATGGTTTGTTTGTCTTTGGTTTCTTAGCTTTGTTCTTGTCATTTTTTGGTTTAGTATTATCCTTCTTAGTGACAGCCTTTCTTTTCTGTCCAACAGTCACTACATTCACCTTCGAACTCCCATGTTCAGCAGGCATCACATGTCCCTGTTTGGACTTGTGTTGTTCCTGCACAGAGATGTCCAACATCAGGTTTGTCCAAGTGATCTCTCCTTTCTGTCTTTTCAGGGACAAAGCAAACTCTTCCCAAGACTTAGGGAGCTTTTCAATCACTACCATAACCTGAAACTTTTCAGGAAGGTCCATTCCGGACTCCTTCAAAGCATGCACCAACATCTCAAACTCATGTGCCTGCTCGGTCATGGATTTTGTATCCACCAGCTTAAAATCAAGAAACCTAGCCACAGAATACTTTTCCAACCCTTGCGAGTCAGTATTGTGTGTCTGGTCCAGTTTATCCCATAAGAGCTTAGCAGTGAGAGTCAGATGAATAAACATCAAATAGAGTGTTCGCTAAAGCTGCCAGTATAGCAGCCCTAGCCACCCCATCTTTTTCCTCCCACATGGCATAAGCCTTAAGAGTTTCAGCCTTTTCCTGATCAATAACCAGTTTCTCATACTGCACCACCGGCCATAGACCCTTTACCGTAAGCCACAGTTTCATCTTTTTCTGCTAACAAGAAAAACCAACACCCCCACCGAATTTATCAGGCATTCCTGACAAATCAATAGGCTGTGCGAAACGGTACGTGGTCCAATCTATGGTGGGTACAGTAACACCAGAACCCGAAGCAATAGCACCATCAGGAGTTACAGTTTCGTTAACCATCTTGCTAATTAACAATATATAACACAGATAATAATCTCTTCAAGATTGTTGGGTATAATTCACTAACTACACAGCAACAATAGGGCAGTTATATAGATTTTGTATTAACAAGAACAGGCAAAAATACCAAATAACGAAACAAACACGAAGGTCGAAATAAAAGTATAATCAGAGACTGAAAATAACAAAACAAGAAAGAACACTTATCTCTCAGGAGCTTTAACAAATACTGAAAGATAATTAACAGTTGAGTCGCCAAACCTTAGAGAAGTCTTGACTGTTCTTGAAGAGATTATTGCCCCACTTACGCTGTGTTGGGTTGCAGCAATATCACTCCCAGGATAAAACAACACAGATCAATCCACTCACAGTAGTAGGAATGATCAACAGCGACCAGCACCTCAGTTGCCCAAGAACTATGTATTTTGTATGTGTTGAGAGAAAAACCAGAGAAGATAATTGTTGCCTAGGGTTTTCAGAGTTACGTATATTCTCCCTACTTGTCTCAACGTTCTCCTTTGTATATATATAAATATAATACAAAATAAAACGTAATAGACCAAATATTGTAACTGAAGATATGACATTTAATACTAAATATTCTGATTTAATTATCATAACAGTTTTCATCAAGATTTAATAACAGTTACAGCTCAGTCAGGATTTCCTGGTCCATCAGGATTTGATCATCATCAGTACTCCAAGCCATCAGGACTTGCTGTCTTTCAGGAGTGGCATCAGTACTTGACCGACCATCAGGATTTCGTCAGGACTGGACCATCCATCAGAATCCAAATACTGACACAGGCCCTCAGGATTTCACTCCAAGTACTGACCAGGCCATCAGGATTTGATCCAAGAACTGGTCCATCAGGATTTAATATAAATCCTGACCCAGTTCGTATAGCTGTTACAAATAAATACTGATACTGTTAAATTAAATCAATAAATAAAATTAAATAAACAGGTAATAAAATTCCTCGCCCAGGTCGCCTCGCGTTCGCGAGACGCCGAGACATTCGCCCTTCGACCCGAGTCGTGTCGTGACGTGGCGAGGCGAGCGGCGGCGGCGCGCGCGTGTGTTTGTGCGCGCGCATGAGGCACATACTAACACCATGCACACCCACATGCCTTAGTAGTTGTACACTACTCTTGCACATGTTTCTATATAAACCCACCAACCTCTCATTACCATTTCTATGTGGGATACAAGTTATTCCAATATAACCAACCCACATAACTCATTTCATGCAATCTATTTCAACTCAATTTATTTATGGATTACACTAAGAAAATATCTTAGATCCAAACATGAAAGTTTAAGTCCTCATTACAAGGTACAACCTCCAATTGTTAGTTTCCGGAAATTCCATCAAGAACATATATAAAATATGCCTCAAACTTTCCATTTTCTAACAGATTGTACTGTTGTTTAAAAATTATACAAATTGAAAAAAAATTATATGTGCAATTTAGAATCATTTTTTTAACACAATCATAAAATTCTATCCCATGCGATTTTAATATTTGAATTATAATTGATCTTATATGAATCATAACATACCTAAATAATTTAACATATGTGTAGAGTAATTATTAAGTAATTTAATATTATTTTTGCACAGACTTAGTTGTATTTATACGTATAATATATGTTCTAAACGCTGGTGACTAATCAATCTGAATATGTTAAAATCGGATCAGAAAATCAATTTTTATAAAAATCGATCTAGAAATCATATAATTTGGTTTAACTGGGCAAAAATTGTTATAATCGATCGAAAATTGGCTTACGCACCCGATTAAACCGAACAAAATCAACTCGGCCTCTTTTTCGACTAACCAAGCCGAAAAAGAAAACCCGATACTTAATTGGATCTAAAAAAAATTCAAACCGATTTAAATGGGTTGCATATCAATTTTATATATTTCGGTCAAGCCAACCCAACCCTATTTAAATTACAAATTTTGTTTGATAATTTATATATATATATATATATATATATAAATTATTATATGTAACTATACAATATATAATACAGTATATCATCTTATTTATAGATGTGTGCTTACATTTTGTGTTTATACACTTACGATATAACGTACATAACTAAAATTATAATATTAATCAAATTAAAATATTAGCACTAAAATCGTAATTTATACGTATTTTATCTTTACTTGAATTTTTAGAATGAAGATATTGCATAATATTTATTTTTTTATAAAAATTATTTAACATATTCAAACCGACCCAACCCGGCACAAAGTGATAAGTAAGGTTGGGTCATGAATTAATATTTTGTGAGTTGGATTAAAAAATTTCAAACTTACTTAATTGGATTGAGTTGCAGTACTACAGCCCCCGACAACCTCACCTATGAACACCCCTAACTACGATTCCCATTTTTTTTTATAATCCATTGTATAATTCTAAAATATATAAGTTACGTATAATATGTTACTTATTTTAGATCAAATTTTAATATTATATGTATATATCAATACTTGAATAATTCATATAAAGCTAATAAGTGACATAGTATTGTATAAAAATATAAATCGTATAACAATTAACATTTAATCAAAAAATTTAAAGGTGGAATAATAAAATTTGTAAAGAAAATCGAATACATAATTATATATTAAAACTACGAAAATTTTAAAAAAAAGAGCTATATAAATAATATAAACTAACAATTTTTTATTAGAAAGTTTAAAATTAAAAAAACTGGATAAACATGTTATATAAATAATATAAATAAACATATTATTTACTCAAAATTTGAAAATAACAAAAGATAATATGATGAGCGAATATGCTTTATCTAATAATAATTTTAAAATAAACTCAAAACTCAATGTAGCACTCTCGAGTCTCGATTATGAATGAAACTGTTATGAGGAGACCAACGTTTCAATTCTCGATGTTTACACACAAATTTGAATAAAGGGGATGACATGTTTGTAATTTTAAAAATACAAGGGTAAAATTATAATTTCATGAACACTTTTTGGGTTGTTTTTGCCTTTGATCCGCTTTTAATATATAGAAGTAGATTTCTAAAAAAATTGATTATGTATGTAAAATTATACATTGAGATTGTCTTGCTTTTTTTTCCCATGAATATATATATTTTCATATTTATATAATTTTAATTTCAGCTATCTATTTTAAGTCTATTATCATTACACACATTATTTAACGGCCTAATTCAGAAATTAAGTAAATTGAAACATAATTTATATTATAATGTAGAATTATTTTTTAACTCAACTTTAAATTTTATATATCTAAAAATTATATGACGCAATTATATCCACACGTAAATGAAATATAATTCTTTTTTAAAATATTATTCTATTATTAGGGGGTGAGCAGAAAAAACTGAAATAAAAAAATTAACCGAAAAAAACGATAAACCACACCGAAAAAAATTAAACCGACAGAAAAACAGAAAAAAACCAAATCAAAAAACCGAAACTAATGGTTCGATTTCGGTTCCGATTTTTAGTTAAAATCGAATCGAAATTAACTGAATCGTTATGTTATATTTATATATGTAATATTAATAAATATTAATAAATATTATTATGATAACTTCGAACAAATTGGTATTGTTATTCATTGCATAAATATATACTTTATATTGTTACAAATAAATTTTATGATATATCCCATAAACTCTATAAGATCACTGTTGTATTAGCTTTCAATCATAATTTTTAAATTTTTGTATAAATAAATTTGTATCTACGCACATGCTATAATTTTAATTTTCATTGTTATGAACATATATATTTGTCATATTTGTTATTTTTATTTATGATAATATGAATACATATACAAATTATTTTTATGAAATGAATTTAGTTTGCTTCGCAAATTTGAAAGTCACTATTATTTAATTTATAATGTAATATAATTATTGATCGTTGACCATGTATTTTACCCAATATATTATCAATGAAAAATTTGTACAGATAAAAGAAAAAATCATATTAAAAATCGAAACTGATAAACAGGTAACCGAAACTGAAAAAACCGTTTAATACGGTTTGGTAACGATTAATAGCAATTAACCGAACCGAACGAATGTATTGGTTTGGTAACAATTAATCCTAAAAATCGCACTAAACCGCACCATGCACACCCTTACCTATTATTATCCAATAAGCTAATATATACATAGAGATGAATGTTAACAAATTTATATTTTTTTAATTTGAATTTGGTTACATTTATGAATAATTTAGAATTTTTTTATAAGAAATATAAACCAACAATATCTTTACTCAAAAAGTAAAGTGAAAAAGAGAAAACAAGATTATAAAAGAACATGTAGTTTATCTAATGAGATTTTTAAATTTAACTCAAAAATTGACGTAGAGTGGAAGGTTTGTGTTTAAATCTTGAAACCAACATAATTTCATATTATTTTTACATTATATGATAAATGTAGTATATTTTGCTCTTGGTTGATTTTTAATATATAGAAGTAGATTTTTGTTTTTTATAATCAACGGAATTAACGCTTGAAACAGTGTGGAACTAAAATATTTGATTGTAATTTCTATATTATTATTTATTCAAGATCAACTAGAACTAGAAAAAAAAGGGTAACCCTTCTGAAAAATATTCTCATCCCTGTTAACGAGTCACATTAACGGAAAAAGTAATCTGATCATAAAATGCAGTGGGAATTATAGAACACTTCAAAGTCTGGAATCATTTCTTTGAAAAATAGTGTTGTTTTCCTCTACTTACAAAAAAAGATTAAGTGTGTTAAATCATCTCCACCTCTTTCATATTGGCTAATCTAGCAGACTCTCGGTCCTTTCTGAAGAACCAATACAAGGGTGTGTAGAACAGGCAGCACAAGCCGAAGGGAACTGCCATCATAGAAAACAGGCCTTTTGATAATGCAATGGCCTCTGGTATAGACCCTTTTTTCGGGTCAACAGATTTTGGATTGTAACCATATATCTGCTCTGCAAGAATTCCGACAATAGGAGCAGCAAATGACGAGAAAGATCCCTCAAAAGCCCGATCGAATGCATATATCATAGTCCGATGCTTGGCAGGGACCACCTCAGCAAACATAGGGCCATTGGCTGCTGTAGCATTCCAGCTTATAATAAGGCCCATTAGGAGAAGTGTCACAGCAAATGTGTAGTAGCTGCTAACCGACTGGGGAATTACTCGAAGAAGGAACCAGGTGAATGGGATGCCCATGCCTGCACTAAATTGCGCGCACATTATGCGTCCTGAATGAGGGTAGATTTGAGTCATTCGGTCTGCTATTATACCACCCACGAAAGATCCTATAGCACATCCAGCTGCAAAAAGACTGAGGAGAGTTGCCGCACTGTTGTGGTCAAAACCTACACAGTTAGCCATCATGTGAGCTGGTCGACATAAATTGAGAGTCACAGATACGTAACAATTATCAAGAAACTTATAACCCCAGCAGCAGCGGGTTAGATCTGAATGTATAATATTATGTTGTGTACAAGCTTGGGATTGTTGTAGCATTGCTTATATGATTTATTATCGAAATCCACTCATCAGATATCAATATATTGTAATATGTATGAATGCGCACCAATTAGTTGAAACCACAATGTGAAAAACACCATTGCTGTCCAAGGCAGTGAACCAACTAGACCTTGCAACACAATGATCTGAAATGTTTGCACTTTAAGAACAGCTTTTGTTGCTATCCAGGATTCCATCCATACTGATGTTGGGGTGGTCGTTCCCCTTTCTACCAAAGCATCCCTAAAAAATGCAAGAGGTCAAGCAAGTACTAGGATTAGCTCAATTAGTCCAAGTTCTGGATAATGCTTTTGTGAGTACAAGTAAACAATTATACATAAAAATAATACAAAATTATGAGCACGGATGCTATTGAGTACCAACATCATATTTCTTAAGAAATCATTACTCACCTATCAGAACTTTCCCCAGTAGTATTGTTACTAGTTCTTCTTGGATCAACAACAAGTAAAAAAACAAGTACTCCAATTAAGGCGCTCAAAGAAGCCATCATAATGAAGGCGCAACGCCATCCTGGAACCCCCAAGAATTCATGTCCGGCCATTACAGTGGCAAGAACTCCGCCTCCTATACCACCTACTGTGCCAACAAGGTTTAGAAAACCAAATCCTGCCCCTCTCACCCCATCCAGATAACTATCAGCTATGAAAGACTGGAGTGCAGGTATCACAATTGCGAGTCCAAAGCCATTTACAGCACGCCAGAAAGCGATCTGTCGAAAATATTGGCTTGTCCCCACTGCAGCTGTTGACAATGCCCAGCAAAGAGTCCCACTGGCAAGGACTACTGGACGATCATAGTTTATGACTAATATACCGGCCAATGGTGATGCAAGGCCTTGAACGAAGTTCCGTATGAATGTTAAGTAACCTAGATCAGATGGCCCAGCAGCAAAAGTCTCACTAACTTCCTTGTAAACGGCTGGAAGGAGATTCTCATCAGAACGCTCCATTATAGCCGCTAGGTTGATTATTATTAATGAAAGAGAAATCCCAAAAAACTTTCTTGCCCTGTAACAAATTTAAATATCAATAAATAAAAAATACAAACTCCTGTAAATCTCCTTCAACATGCATACAGTTTTTAATTAAGACGAGGCATATTACATATATTTGCAGCATAAGACATTGGTAATAATACTAACCTGCAAAAGAAAACAGGGAGTGCATGTAACAATACACACACTTGAACCAATCTAAACAGATGAAAGAAAAAATTTAAAATAACTAAATAAGCACGGGACTTAAAACACTCAAATTTCTGATACAAAAGGTTGGGAACATGGGAGAACTTTATTAACACATGTAAACCAGCAAAATAACACATGTAAAGACAGATGCTATTACACTGATATTTCTAAGTCTGAGTTCTATTATTATCATGGTAAATAATATTCGGACGGGTACCATCTGAAACAGTAATTTAAAGAAATTTACAGTTTATCATAATTTTGTATTTGAAAAGGCCACTAGACCTACAGTACTGTAGTACTAGACAGATCAATCAAATCGGAAGTAAAACAAAGTTCTCATTAGCAATCGCATTTAGAATTCATGGACTGTTGGCAAATGTTGTAATCTGCAACATAATTGTTATCAATCAATTCTTTTTGGCGGGGAAATTAGAAATAGTGATATGTTTGAAAGTCTTTATTGAGGGACTGCTTTCCATTTTATACTCGGAGAACTGGAATGTAAAAGTTTGCTTCCCAAGGTTATGCTACCATGCAAAAACCTACTGATATCCAAGACAACAATCGTATTCCCACGAAAGGCCTAAAAAAGAAAAAAGTGCTATTGTGCATCAGTATCTCACCTGTTACACATTTATGAAAGCATAAACTCTAGTTTCTCGTGAATTTAGTTCATTGTATAGTATAAAGTATTTACTACGACACTCCAAATAAGTACAAATTAGTTATCTTGAAATTATAGCAATCAACTAGCTTGAAATTTAGGACATCACAAACATAGCATAAACAAACTCAAATGCGACATGTTTTCAGGGTACAAGGGAGTAGTAACTATTACCTAAGACTTCTAGAAGTACTATAACATATGTATGACCTGGTAAGTTTTAACATCGTACAAGTCTTTTCACAGTTCACACACATTGAAGCTTAACGTTCCAATATTACAAAGAAAGCAAGTGAAATGGCAAAATCTTGACTATGAATCCTCACTCCCCCTCCCCTTATACAGTTATAGACTTAAAAAACTCAAGTATACAACAAAAAACAAAAGTTCAGTTTGGGGTCCTCATAGTCCTGGCTCCTCATGTATCATTCAATTATTCAACCAGACTTAGTTCAGTTATCAGGGAATGTTCCGAATTCTACGAACGAAACATCAAGCTTCCATGTACACAAATTTATAAAAAATAATACTAGTAACATCTACAATCATAACATGCTAACAAACAAAAAAGAAGCAAACCAAATAATTAAACATGAACACAATAATTATTAGAATAAGTTGCAGAAACATAAAAAGGACACACCAACAACCACAACTCAACAATCTTAAAATCAAACATCTGAAACAACAAAAAATTATTAAGAGAGAGAGAGAGAGAGAGAGAGAGAGAGAGAGAGAGAGAGAGAGAGAGTTACTTGATGTAAGCCATTTGATGATGAGTTGGAAGAAGAGGCTTGAATTTCAACAATAATCTTGAGCTTCTATATCTAATACCCACCATTAAACAACCTTAATATGGGTTGGATTGGATCTAATACACAACCCAGTTGCCATAATCACCATCTTCTACAACATATACATACATATATATTACACGTACTATAATAACTTAAACACTATAAAGATTCAGACATGATCACTTTTTATCAATTTATACGTGTGCATCTAAGCAAGATTCAAAGTTCTTTAGAATATGATTTGTGAATGGGATATAAATGGTAACATAAGTTATGCAAAGTGGAAAGTGGATCTTCGTCCAACTTGAACATAAAATAAAATTTAATTATGGATTATGTTTTTAAAATTTTTAAGTACGGTTAGAGATTCTACTTAACCATGCTTTAGACTACCATGGTTAAGAACATTGATCATAACGATGTTCAATGTAATAATCTAATCCTTAAACTATAAAATACTCTGTCCTTAATTAAATTTTGACTTCTTGTCGAAGGTGTGGTCACATGATACTCACATACTTTAATCCTAATTAAATGTTTAATAAGATTACCGTAAGTAATTTTGTAAGAATAATTACATTTAGTTCCCATCAACAACATTACCATAAATAATTTTGTAGCTGTACCAAAAGAAAAAATCAATTTCACCAATTTTTTTTCAAAATCACGTCATTTAATGCAAAAATAACATGTATATTAAAATTTTACGGCAAAGACTAAAACAGGGTTAAACAAACAAATTTAATAATTAATTCTCTAAAATAAAATAAAAAAAATTTATTTCATGTACATTTAATAAGAGTCGAATCAAACCTGTTTGAGTATAATTTCAAATCATATCGGGAGTATCACAAACAGGATCCATCGTCAAGTGAATCGTATATACAATCGATCGAAACTGAAATCTATCTATTATATATATATATACAAGTATTTTTGCCCGCTCCGCAAAGGCCGGGGGAAATTTTTTTTTTTTGTTTTTAATTTATAGTTTTGTCCCTTTTGTTATAATGTCTGTTATTATTTGTTATGTAAATTGGAAAGAGTGAAAAGTTTTAAGTAAGGTAATTCTGAAGGAAAATAGGAAGAAAAAATTAATTGTTTATTTAGTTGATTTGTTTGATTTTAAATTTTGAAAAGAAGTATGAAGTATGTAAATTTTTAAGGAAAATATGAAGGGAAAAATAAATGTTTGGAAAGTATTTGTATTAAGCTAACCGGGTTAGGTCATTGGGTGCTCCTCTTTCAGCTGCTGGTCGCCGTTCTATTGCTCCTCAGGTTAGTCATTATTTATTTGCTTAATTAACGTTTGATTTGAGCTGGTGTTGGCCGACTAATTGCTCCTAATGTTAGTTTATGTTTGATGGAATAATTATGTTCGATTTTTTTTAATTTTTTGCAATTGTCAAGCACTGATTTAGTACGTGTGTGTTAATCGTTTAGAAATGGATTCCTCCGGCTTGGTATGTGAAAGATTTGTGAGATTCCTTACTCGCAGTGATACTTGGAGGAATGAAATGGTTAGGGGTTGTCTGTTACCATATAATTAATTGTGTTTGTGTAATCACCCGAAGTATGAAATGGTTTAATGTTTTGCAGGGAATTCCCTATGATTTTTGTTCGAAGTATGGTAATCGGTTATCCGGCAGTTTGCACGTTATTGTGCGCAATGGTTATCGTCTTCCTGTTGAGTTTGATTGTAGTAAAGGGAATTTGAAGGGTTTTTTAAAATTTTTTAAGGATTTTAATCTAAAAGGGGGAGAAATGCTTTTGTTTGAGTATTATGGGCGTTATGATTTGAATGTGTACATTATAGGTAGTCATTGTTCCGAGATTGAGTACCCTCACATTGTTCACCATTTGCAGACATGTCACCCTCGAATAGGTAAAGTTTTAATATTTTCGTTTGAACCTGTGATTTTAATCTTTGGTAGAAGGTACATAAGTTTTTTATTGTACTTTCAATCAGTTACCTTGGGTAATGGTGGTTGGCGATTCATATGGTTTGTTGATCCAAGTTCATCGCTTGTTGATGAGATTGTAAGTAAAGATTGTTTATTAAAAAATGTTTAATTTAAAATTATTGTGTCCTTTTTGAATTTAAATATTTATAAGAAAGTTTGTCGGAGTGATTTTGTTTAATAAATGGTAATTATAGGAACCACCTACCCCATTCATTGAACGATGTGGTTCTACATTTCCGAGGTGGCCAGAAATTGCTCTAAAAAATGGGAAGGTATTTTGTGGTTCCTACAGTCGGGAGACGGGTAAAATAAGTTGTCTGCGCAGTATGTGCGATGTTTTAGGAGTGGCTGATTTGAAACCCTTTTATATGTTGTTGTTCACATATAACGGTGTTGGAGTGGTAAGTGTATCTGTCTTTGATGAAAACCTGTGTGAGGTTTTGTATCCTGGATCAGCTACCTGTACTGGTAAGATTTTTATATATAAATATTTATCTTTAATTTTGGTATGTGCGGTTGTTTGGTGAACTGTGTGTTGTCTGCATGTAGATGAGAGTGTTGATGGTTTGGACAGAGCTTCTAGTTTTCAGATTACAAACCAACCCTGGCATATGCTGAGCTACTGTTATGGTGTGGTAGGTAGTAAGTTTAGAACGAAACCTTAGAACTCATGTTATATAGTAACCATTTGGCCATACTAATGTTGTACCTAATATGTGACAGGATATCTCTACTCAGTATAAAGACTTATGTAACAGGTTGGATGGAATTGATTATATAAAAGTCAAGTATGGCGATATTTTCTGGAGGCTTCAGGTTAAGAAGAGAAGTGACAGGAAGCGTACAACAATTAATGGTGGTTGGGTTCAATTTAGAGATGGTTTGGGACTCTCTGTTGGGGATATATGTTCCTTTGCTTGCTGTAGTGAATCGTACTCCATTTTCACAGTTAGTGTGATACGAAAACCGCGGATTGATGAATAGAAAAACTGTCTGTGGTGAAGGCTGTTTATTTTCTGAATTTGTGTAGGTGGTACTTTTGTTTCATTTTGCAGTACGACTGAATGATGGTTTGTTTTGAGCAATGTTTGTTTGTCAGATTACAATCCGAATTGTTTTTTGATTTTCTAATAATTTTCTTTCTCAGTCAATTTTAATTTTAATTGGAAGGAATAATTTGGAACTAAATAAAACAATTTGGCTGTAGTGTATAGTTTTATAGTGTTGTAAATTGTGTGTGGCTTCAGTTTGTTAACTGCAAATAGATAATGGACAGTTTACAAAAAGATAATGGCAGTTTGTGAGTGGTACCACACTTCTGTAACTGCAACCATTTAACTGCCACCACGTAACTGCTACTACATGTCTATATAAATGGTAGGGTTCTTAATCCCCTTGTATTATCAAATATATTGTTTAGTAGCAGTAGGAAGTTATTAATTATGGAGTCAAGATCATCCAAAAGGAAGCGGTGTGGAGCCATGAAGAACACGTTGGTTGAAGAACTGCATAATCTGACAATGACTTCCTTCCAATTCAATGAAGATCTTCAATCAGCAAATGATGATTTTCTTCTGATGTTCAAGAGCATGGGAGAAAGGCAATCTGAAATGTATGCCCGTTGTCTTGGTCTGGATGAAAAATATGGGTAATATGTTATTGCATTATTTTCTTCTGGTTTTTTAAAGTGTTAATTCTTTCTGCAAAGTAAGTTTTGTGAATTGATTTGATTACTGTAGAGAGTTGATTGCACTGTTAAAAGGTGAAGAGGTGATGCATGTTGGGCAGACCTCAAGGCAAAGGGTAGATCTCTCTGCTTCGTATGCATCTGATACATCTAAATTTCTGGATGATACTGCTGCATCCCTGGATGGTCATAGCAAGGATTTTGTAGATAAAGTGGAAGGCATGATTAAAGAAATCGATGAACAGAGTGCTATATGGAAGGGTAAAGTTACTGAAATGAAAAAACAGGCTGAACACATTACGGATCAGAGAAGGACCCTTGTCGGGCAACTGTTAGATTTCAAGAACAACATTTAAGTTGATGGAAATGTGTTCCTCTGATTCCCTTGGATTTGTTATATTTCCCTGTGTTGATGAGGACTTAGTTTATAAATTTGTAATGTGTTATTTAGGATTTGCAGTGTTTTTCAGGATTTCGTTTAGATTTAAATGGTTGTTGCAGTAGTACTTTGTGTTGACGTTTAAGTATCAATGAAAAATGTGTTTGTGTTTGTAATATAATTGTGCACAGTTACTTTGGTCAGTAAGCAGTGTGGCCCATTGAAGTATTTTGTTTTGGAAAAAACGATTACACTGAGAATGGGTAAATATATAATTAGGAATTGAAAAGTGAAAATGTTAATATTCTTGTAAGTGTAGTGGGTTGACTTAAGTGTGCAAAAATGTTTATGCTATTTAAAGTTTCCCAACTGTTTTTCATTGAATGCTTGCATATGAAAACGTAAACATCATTTACTTCCACTGCATCCCAGGTGTGGGAAGTGGAAATAGGGCTTTCTTCTGTCTAGCCATTTGAAGTAAGAAAAACTGTTTTTTTTCATTTATTTTGTCAATTGGATGTACTAATAATAATTCTCAATGTAACTATCATTCGTGAAGCTTCAACTGTCTGTGTATGTTATGGAGATGCCAGAGAATGGAGCACTTTTTCCTCGTTTCTGCCGGATTACGACAGTTACCACAGAAGAATCGAATAAGATGGTAGTGCGGGCAGTTTACAGTTTATCAATTTGGCAATTGTCATGAAAATAAGTCATACTATTTTTGTGCAGGTATTACCTCCACCTTTTCTCTACTATTTTGCGGACGAACTCCCGACCAATGTCAAGTTCCACATGATGGATGGATCTGAAAAATCCATAATTTATAAGAAGCAGAAAAAGAAGTTGTATGGTGTTCGTGGTGTTTTTGGTAGTCCACGGTTTGATCGTTATGTGTGCACTGTGTTTAACTACATGGGTAACGGGACATTTCAGTTGTATGTCTTCAATCAGAAATATGATGATGGTAACACTGCATGTATGGGTTTCACTTCACTGAGAAATGGGGCAGGTACCTTTCATGTCTCTTATCCTCTGTTGCCAAATGTTGCATTGTATTGGAATTTGTGTTTTGGTTATTGTTTAAAGATTGTCGGATATTGTTTTTAGATAACCACAGTTTTGGATGGAAATTTGTGTCCTGTTGTTTAACTGCCGGTACCTGTGATGCTGGTTTTGTTGTAAGTTTTAATAAATCTAATAGTATTGTTTTCCATGGTTGAAGTTATTATTGTTTTCCATGGTTGAAGTTTAATATTTCTGGTGATAAT
Organism: Heracleum sosnowskyi; assembly: GCA_030848705.1. NCBI lineage: Eukaryota > Viridiplantae > Streptophyta > Magnoliopsida > Apiales > Apiaceae > Heracleum > Heracleum sosnowskyi. Next base: position 103,896,576 of record CM061245.1, read on the forward strand.
GTAGAAGGTCCCCCCTGGTCATGTCATCCCACCTGAAGTTAACATAACTCTACCGAATGGTCAAAGGTTTGCCGCAGCTTATTGTAGCAGGCGTCGGATGATACATGGTTTACGGATATTTCATATTCGTGATATGTTCATGCTTACATACCGAGCTGAGGGTGAATTTGATGGTGTGTTATTTGATAAGGGTGGAGGGGAGAAAAGTTATTCTGCATATGCATTTCGTTTTGGTAATATGATAATTTTTTTACGTTTTAATTGTTGAATTTTGTGAGTTTAGTGTTTGAAACAAAAAATACCTTTTGTAGGTGCAATGGTTGGTATTTCATGGGATCAGTTTAAGATTGAAGTTCAGCCGTTCCATTTGTACCAATACTGTCATGGAATTGTAAGTTTCGGTCCTTAATTTTATAGAAGAATTATATTTGTAGGACATATGTGTTTTTTTAATCTGATAAAGAATTCATTAACTATAAGGACATCCCCGCGGACTACAAATGTTGTACTGATCGTTGGTCTCCATCTCAATACCTGACTGTTTGGCATGAAGGAAATTTTTGGTTCCTTCAACTTCGGAAGTTTGGTCGACGTTGGAAAATTGGTGGTGGTTGGGTACGTTTTTCACAGGTGCTACGGTTGTCTGTTGGTGATGTGTTGGTGTTTGATATGAATGCACCCCCTCTTGGCTTTTCTCTTTCTGTGTATCGTATTGCAGAGAGGTATTAGATGAGGGCATGTGTTATTTATGTTTTGAGTTAATGTGAAATCCCGTATGTGGATGCTTGTGAAACATTAGAATCGAGTTGCCGTATGTTGGATATTTATAAGTGAAGTTTTGTTGAGCTGGTTGATGTTTAATTAAGTGTTTTTAGTGTGTAAACAATTAGTGTTTGTTTTTGTTACTGTGAAGTTGTGTGGAGTTATATGAAGTAGTACGAAAAATGAACGTTGAAATTAGATGATATATCTTAATTGAAAGCATAGTCCCTAGAATAACATGAACACCATGATAAGTGGAAATTGACCTAGGCGGTTGGTAGTTGTACTCCAGAAAGATCCTATCTGCCTAACTCTCTGACATATTGTCCAGATGGTAAGATGGTCGTGAAGGCTGCAACGAACATAAAAGTTTTGAATTGTGAAGAAACAAACTATTATAAGTAGGTTTCTGCTATTATATTTGAGGAAAGTAGAATGTATACCTCTCCTGCTGAGATTTCTGTTGCCTTTACATTTGTTTCTTCATTGAGACAATTTCCATCAAAACTGAAACCTTTGAACATGTCGGTTGCTAGATACATTTCACTTTGTTTTTGGATGTTAACTTCAGAATTCATTAACTATAAGGACATCCCCGCGGACTACAAATGTTGTACTGATCGTTGGTCTCCATCTCAATACCTGACTGTTTGGCATGAAGGAAATTTTTGGTTCCTTCAACTTCGGAAGTTTGGTCGACGTTGGAAAATTGGTGGTGGTTGGGTACGTTTTTCACAGGTGCTACGGTTGTCTGTTGGTGATGTGTTGGTGTTTGATATGAATGCACCCCCTCTTGGCTTTTCTCTTTCTGTGTATCGTATTGCAGAGAGGTATTAGATGAGGGCATGTGTTATTTATGTTTTGAGTTAATGTGAAATCCCGTATGTGGATGCTTGTGAAACATTAGAATCGAGTTGCCGTATGTTGGATATTTATAAGTGAAGTTTTGTTGAGCTGGTTGATGTTTAATTAAGTGTTTTTAGTGTGTAAACAATTAGTGTTTGTTTTTGTTACTGTGAAGTTGTGTGGAGTTATATGAAGTAGTACGAAAAATGAACGTTGAAATTAGATGATATATCTTAATTGAAAGCATAGTCCCTAGAATAACATGAACACCATGATAAGTGGAAATTGACCTAGGCGGTTGGTAGTTGTACTCCAGAAAGATCCTATCTGCCTAACTCTCTGACATATTGTCCAGATGGTAAGATGGTCCTGAAGGCTGCAACGAACATAAAAGTTTTGAATTGTGAAGAAACAAACTATTATAAGTAGGTTTCTGCTATTATATTTGAGGAAAGTAGAATGTATACCTCTCCTGCTGAGATTTCTGTTGCCTTTACATTTGTTTCTTCATTGAGACAATTTCCATCAAAACTGAAACCTTTGAACATGTCGGTTGCTAGATACATTTCACTTTGTTTTTGGATGTTAACTTCCAAGATTTGTAATTTAATAGTGTAGTCTTGGTTTTCTAAGCTTTTCAACATAGTAGGAAATTTCCCCTTGTACTGAATAAAAGTTGATATGATTAAGTATGCATACCTTAGTATGGATAAAAGGTAAAATTAACATTCAGAGGGTAACCTGTTGGAGAACATCAAACACATTTTTTCCAAAAGCATAACGCACTGGTCGATCCATTAATATAATTTCAATATCACCAGTGTTGTCTGAAGCCATAACGCATATTGCAAATCTGTTTGCCATTTTGTAAATCGTGTTGCCAACATGTTGAAATAGGAAAAAAATTGAAATGAGCAACGTAAGTTAACAACTTTTTATCTGGGTGGGCTACTCGTCGCTTGCATCTGATGCATATGTGATATCCCTCAACGAATTGTATTTGCTTGTAACAGGTTGTGCATCGAGGATAAAACCATGTTTCATTATCTTCCACAAATTTAATGTGCACTTGACAGACTACCTCTTGCTGCCAATAATACTTAATTAATATTAGTACTTCCTTTGGAACTGAACCGTGGTTACTCTTAAAAGTAAAAATATTACCAATATGTAGTCCTGATTGAAGTTCTTGATTTCTTCAACTGTACAGAGCCTTAAAGGTTTTCTGGGTTGGGAGGTGGAGTAGGTTATATCGAGAGAGAAGTTTCCTTCTGATATCCTGATGAAGGACATCCAGACGAAAGAACTTAGATCGCTGTGACAGTGTGTAAAATAGACATTTATAAAATTTGGAGGTACTAACAATTTGCGTAGTTGTTGCACACTATGATGTTTGTAATTGATGAAGTACGCAGTAGGAAAGAAATTGCAAATATCTGTTTCTTCTGTTTCCAGAACAGAGATTGTTAGTTAACAGAATGCCGAAAAGAGTGGTTTCCTATAAGGACATACCTTTCCAGACACCGACTTTGCCGCTTGCGATAATGAGTATTAGAGGTTCTTCGTATTGATTGCTATCAATATCCTGTTGGAAATCCTCCGCAAACTTGTCCCAAAAAATGACATTGATTTTTTTCCTAATAACGAAACAGCAGGAGTTAGTCATGCAATGCATCAGATATTAAATTTCTCATGCAATGTCTTACTTTCCATCAGTCATCTTCATCCTAACTTGCATCTGGTCTGTTCCAAGTTTTGTGTTCCTTACAGGTCTTAGATTATCTCTTTTAATAACCACTCCCACTGCATCTACATAATAAGGAAAAAACAGTCTGTGTGTTATCTGATTATCCTTACCTAAGAAAGGATAAGTTTTTTGGAACGGGAAATTACCTGCCAAGTACACATTCTGTTTTGCTAGGTTGCTGAGTTCTTCCATTTCAAAGAAATCAAAATGGTTATTTGGAATGAAATATTCACTTTCATTAATTTGTTTGGCTGTGGTGTTATTCGTGAAGAGGATCTGTCTGTCGTTGTTTACACATCTCCACTTGTCATTCGCAGTGTATTGTTTTACTTGAAAGTTTGTCACAGTGTACATGTTCCCAACTGTAAACAGTCTCTGCATTTTTTCAGTGAGCCATTCTGGAACATATGCTACCATTCTAACATTCTGTTTGTGTGGATGAATCATTAGTTAGACTGGAAATGTATTTGAAGTAGAAGTCAATTTTCTGATAGAGTAAAAAAACCTGTATGTATAGCGTACCTTTGCATCAAGTAGAAGTAAATTGTAACCTTTGAACCTTTCACCAGTGAGTGATACGCCTCTCCATTCTCTAATTATTCTGATCTTTATTTTCCAATCTGTTCTTCCTGTTTCCACATTTCTTAAGTGAACATAGTTGTTACTTGACATAACTACTTGCTTCTTCTTTTTTCCGTGGATAGATTGCTGAACTACTTTGTGTAGTGAGCTTTAAGATGGTCATATATATAAGATTTCTTTTTTAAATGTTATTAGTTGGCTGCTCTTGATTTGAAAGGTGTATTAAAATTGTTGGTGGTTTGGTGAACAACTGAATAACTATGACGGTTGTTATTTAGTATTGGAAGGTATATTTACTGTGAAAGAAGGCAATAGTGTGTACATGGAAAATGAAGTACGAAATATAGTACATACAAATTGTCCAAAAGTTAAACCATTTACCATAGAATGTCATTACAGTTTTGAACTTTACTTGTTTACAAAATGTTACAAAGCGTTGAAACATTGTACTACAACCAACCATCCGTATCTGCTATCGTAATTTTAAGAACTGCAAACCTTGATGAATGTATATCTTCATTTCTGAAAAAGTATATTCAAAGGAGGGGGTTAAAATTGTTGACACAGTTTTACAAATTTTGAAAATATCAAACAAAGTAACTTACGGATTCTGTCTTAAGACATTTGAGCTTCCCAACATTTGTTACAGTTGTCTCTTGTAATGTACATTGAATCACATCTGGCCTTTTCCTCACCCGAACTTTCTCAGTAGTAGAATTGCCAGTGGGGGGGCTGCTCATGGTCAACTGGCTTGCATGTATAAATTGAAGCATAAGTATATGTTGGTTGATAAATAATTTTATACAGTTATATATTGACAAACATACATTTGATATTTCTGTTGCTTTAACTTCAGTGTTTTTTTTCTGGGTCGGTGAATGGTTTCCAGACATTTCATTTGGAGCTGCGATTTTTGTTGCCGTATACACCTTGGACCCTTCTTTCACATTTTCTTTTGTTACAATGAGAGTGATGTTGTACTCTTTTTTTTCAAATTCTTGAAGTGTTGTTGGGAATTTGTCACCATCTTCTACCTAATGTACCATAAGTTAAATATTGTTTTTAAGTATTGTACTTGAAAATATTGTTGTTAGGAGATGTCACAAACCTCTTCATCATCTGCTATGATATCATAAACGGTCTTTCCACATAAACGGATGACTTCCTCATCAGTCCAAATAATAGGAACAGTCCCAGTATTGTCCGAGCATAAAGAAGTTAACTGATACCTACACATTAGAATGGTCTAGATGAGTTTACTGAGACTTGAATATGGAAAGAGTTTTGTAGAGAGGAAATTCAGTGTGTACCTCTTATCGGGATAAGGATATATTTTGCGACATTCTTGACATTGGTATTTTTTCTCAATCAATTCAATGTCGATGTCACACTTGGCACAGAAATTTGTATACCACTTCACTTTTTTGTCAAATTTTTTCACTATCACTTTGCATTGAACTATTTTCTGTATGATCAAAGATTTTGAGGAGTATGAGCTATATTATCATATTATAGGATGTTTAAAATATTAAACCATACCTCAATGTAATCCTCTGTCAAATTGAATAATTCTTTAACAGTAAACGCAGGAATCTCTTTATCATCTTGGTCTTCCAACTTTGTGACATAGAATGAATTGTCTGCAATCCTATATCAGAAATCGTAAATTATTTAAATTGACTTGGATGGTTTTAGATTATTGTTATATTATTTCTGTTACTTCTATTACCTGCTTCTGATTTCTTTTACACTATGGTGCGAACTGTTAATGTAAAATCTTGTGGCTGGATAGTTTGTTAAGGACACTTCATCTGTAAAACAATGTAAGCAAAATAAATTGGGAAAATAGTGGAAGTGTTGAAAATGACATGAATCGCAATGTACCATTCCATTCGTTAATCTTTGCACTTGCTATTATAATTATGACCGGATGTTCCACATTCTCTTTCATTGCTTTGAGAAATGAATCTCCAAATTCGTTGAAGAATGTGACATTTGCATAAGACCTAGCACACATGTTTCAAAGAACATTAAATGAAATGGCATAACACTGAGGACATATATACTTTATTCAATATTTACAATACCTTCCATCGTGAAGCATAAACTTCACATTTGATTTTTCAACACCATCCTTTTTATACTCGATCTTTGTAGGAGTACCATCAAGGACACCCACAACATCTAGTAACATGTGGTATGAAATTAACATAATGTGAAACAGTGTACTATAAGGGAAAAAATAGGATTTCAAATTGAAGTTAAGAAATTTACCAATTAGATATCGATTGTCGTTTTTGGTATTTTGGACATCCTCCAAACAAAATAAATCAAAAGATTGCTGTTCAATTTTCATACCGTCGTCTTCATCTTTCATGAATTTTGTCTCATTTGTAAAGTATATATGTTTATCTGTCCGGACAGAACGACTTGTTTCATCTCCATTATAATACTTTACCGAGAAATCATTCAATTTATATATTTGTCCTTCTATGAGGTAACCTTCATATTTCACACACAGCGCAGCAGCAATAAAACCATGGATCCTACCATTCTAAGGAAAACATAAATTTAATATGTATAAACTGCCAGTGAAAATAATTGTAGAGTGTTTATGTAAACAGATTTCAGGGACTGATTCTTACACAATCATCGACGAAGATAACATTATAACCGCGAAACTCTTTTGTTTCCTTTGTTATTCCTTTCCATATGGCCTGGGCCCTTACACGGAGGAGCCAATCATGTTTGGAGTCATTTAAATCTTCAACTGTATCGTATTTGTTGAATGACATTATGATGAACACCTACGAAATCAACATTTGTAATTAAAACAATAGATTGTAATGAAAAAAAGACAGCAGTTTACTTCTTCATTAAATGACTACTAATCATACCTTGTTGGTTGGAAGCTTTAGTATTTAGGCTGTTGTGTGTAGTTGGGCGGCTGTGGAGTTAATAGGTTAAACAACGGTGGTTTGTAAATGCTTGTACTGTACATCTTAAATATAATAATACTTATATCCCTATAAAGTTATAATCATTTTAAAAATGAGTATAAATTCAGCCTAATTTTATTCGCAACGAAAATTTTTAAATCTTGTTGGTAAATAGTATTCATTTCGGCAACTTATGTCGTCGTTAATAATTTTCATGTCATCAACATAAATTTTCATCTGTTTAGATTATAAAGGCTTTTTCATTGATCAACACATAACTGCTGGATTCATTAATACTGCTATTACAAAACAGTAACAGGTTATACATACCAATGCCTACACATTTGAATGGTATACAACCTAATTTGAAGGTAAGTTCTGAAAAACTTCTTTATATACAACATTTTGGGTCATATTTGTAGGCAACCCCATTTCTGATTCTATGAAAAATTTTAACCCTTCTGGAGATGTCACACGACTAACTGCAACATACAATTGCCCATGGCTGAAAACTGGTTTTGGTAAGAACAAACCAACATTTTCTAATGATTGTCCTTGAGATTTATTGATCGTCATTACATAACAGATCTGCAAAGGCATTTGTTTTCTCAAAAGCTTGAAGGGTAACTTCGTTTCTGTTGGAGACAGCTCCATTCGAGGGATAAAATGTCTAGTGCCAACAAAGGTGCCAGATATGACTTCACATTCAACACACTGTGAAAGGCACCTTATAACCATCATTCTAGTACCATTACATAAACCCAATGTCTGATTCAGATTTCGAGTTAACATCACTACAACTCCTTCTTTCAATTTCAATTCATGGCTTGGCAGACCTGGAATGTTCAGTGAGTTCAAATATTCAGTTGGGAAACTGTTATTTAAGTCACTTGTAGTGCCAGGAAATTCTTCGGCACTATCAACACTAAAATATGAAACACTATCACCAGGAATTTTTTCAACAATCAAACCATTGACATGAAAAACAGTATTGTTTCTAGGAGTCAAGATTGCTCTTTCACTTAGGTATTTCGGGTCCTTGTAATTCTCTATTAAATCAGGGAATGTACTCTCAATCATATCATCAACAGAATTAACACTACCCACATTGCAGAATTCCGATGGAATTATTATGTCCTCTTCTGCATCTCCATTAAGTGCTCTGTCAATTTTGCCATCCCCAATATCCAGAACCCACTGAGCAAAAGCTTTCATCCTCTTTACCTCAAATTCATTCTTTCCTTTACTGATGCGCATATTATGAATGAGTTGGTGTAATTTTACTGTCTTCCACAACTTCGATCGAGTAATAGCTGCAGAAACGATTTCACCTCTCGATGCCTGAGCAATGACAGGAAGGATTTGTCTAAAATCACCACCTAAAACGACAGTAATACCACCAAAAGGCATATCAAATCTGGATGAATCAACAGGTCTCATTATATCTCTCAATGACCGATCAAGACACTCAAAAGCGTATCTGTGTTGCATTGGAGCTTCATCCCAAATTATTAGACTGGTACGTCTAATGAGTTGTGCTATATCAGATTGATAAGATATACTACACATTGAATGATCATCCAAAAGAATAGGTATTTTAAATCTGGAATGACCCGTACGTCCTCCAGGTAGTAGTGTTGCTGCAATGCCAGAGCTGGCCACTGGAAGCACTATCTTACTTTCGGACCTTAACTTGGAAATCAAAGTCTTCCATAAGTAGGTTTTGCCGCATCCACCGCTGCCATAAACAAAAAATAACCCACCTTCATTCTTCTCTACTGCATTTATGATAGAATTATAAACTGTAAGTTGTTCTTCATTACAGTTCACAATGAGATCATTATGCAGAGTTTCCATTTCTGAGGTGTCATAACTCGTCTCCTCTATTATCAAATTATTCGCATCAGAATCCAAATAATTTGTCAGAGGTTGAGGCATCTCAGCAAAATGTTTCAATGATTTGCCAATAGATCTCAGCAACTTATTAATTTCTACATAAAAAATTTGAGCTTCAGTACTAAATACTAAATTGTTTGCAGAAGAAGAACATTTAATTTTGAAGGAGTGAAATAGGAGGAAGTTACCTGCAAGAGCGTAAAATTCTAATTGTTTATCATTCAGCAACAAACGTTCATTTCCACTCATTCTCCGTCGCATTATCAAAATGTCATCAATCATGTGTATACAATGAGTGTTCCACAATTTCCTCAAATTTGTTACCCGACAGTTCACCATGATGTGTACAAACAGATGTCGGATTTGTGGAGCAAAACCACAACTTCCACATTGTTCAAGTACCTGATTCCATTCATTATCGTCATCGAGAAGACCATATTCTCTGCATGCCTCTTGAAATGTTTTATACACAACTCCATTAACTATTCTAAGAGACTTATATGAAGTTGGACCACGCACCTTAGTTAGCAAAAGACGCAGATACCACAATTCTCCTGTGCTATGATGTGTATAAAACAACCTTCCAATTTGGTTGCCTCTCTTTCTTACGTTCCATACCCTATCAACATCGTTCCAGACATAGTATTGAGGAATCTCATCATACGTGTACTGCCTAGCTGTAGAATCAGCTGCATTCAAACTGAAAAATGCTTCCAACTGACTATGCTTATATTTCTCTCTGGCAACAACCTTTTCAAGTGCCTCATTAGATCGAAATGTGCAAGTTTTGTTTCCAGGCAAGTGAAAAGATAAACGTTGAACTGATGTTGTCCTGTAATGAATATTAAATCCAAATATTCGGTGAGCAGCTTCAGCTGCACAAACATATCTACCATCAAAATATTGGTTGATCTCATCTACAGGTGCATCATTATCCCCGGCATATTTTCGTTTTCTTCCACTGATCTCCACAGTTGCTCGATCATGACCCTTGAGGCAGTACTTGAAGAGGTACTTAATACTACGCGCATGACAACAAATCTCAATATTCATGTGGCATTGATATTTAACCAATAAGTCTCGATTATATGGAACCACCCATTGATTGTCCAAATCAAATTTTTTTATGTTAACAGTGATACCATTATTGCGGCGCTTGTAAAGTGGAAACCCAGATTCATCAAAGGTGGTGCTTGGAGAATACCTATAAAGGAAACACCAAAATATGTGAATTACGTAATATTACTACATATTTTTTTATAGACATTAGGTTCCGATTCTCACTTCTTTGGAAAATGCCTGAAACATTTGAAGTCCTTCATACAGGGGGATTTTGGAAAATCACCACCACAGGGACCATGAATCATAAACTTCTTAACAGCTTCATACCCAACCGGGTCGATTTCTGGATCAGGAATTTCAGCTGAGACATATCTATCAACATTTTTCTTTAAATCAGTCTTCGCAGTTGAGTCTAACCAAATTAACATGTGTACATGTGGCAATCCCCGCTTCTGAAATTCCACCACGTACATCACTACATAGAAGTTAGAAAAAATAAAATTTACATTTGATGAAAAACTTACTATATGAGACTTATGTCACTATAGTATGTACGAAATCATACCTCCCAAACATTTCCCAAAAAAAGCTTTTTTCTTTATATCATCCATCAGTTGATCAAGTTTTAGTTTAAAAACCCTTGCTATGATATCCGGGGAATTCACAGGTAAACAATGGGGAAGAAGCTTCATCATTTCTAAGATTTCATCCCAAACAGGATTCGTGGTCATTGTCAGAAATATATCTGGATGCCCAATATAACGACAAACAGCAAGCGCATCTTGGAAATTTTGTTGCATATATCTTCTAGATCCAATAAAACCTGCTGGAAGTATGAAACCTTTACCAACATTTGATGAGTTGTCATTTCCAGATTGTAGAGAATCAGAAATCTGGCTATAAAGTTCATTACGCAATGTGGTCTGATGTGTACGAAACCACCACAAACGTGCTTGCTCTATGGTTGAAAATGCATCAACCATGTATTGTTGAAACAGCCGACCGCCTAAACGGGGAGTCATACCTGATACAATGTTACATTGAGAAGGTTGTAACACTAAAAATATTTCAGCCAAACTTGATTAAACAATTTTTTTTATGTATTATAAACATATACCTTGATTACAACGAACTTGAAACTTATATGAATAATACTCTTTCTGTGAAATCAACGCCCTTTTCCTGGATGACTTCTTTCCTGCACTTCCATATGAGAGATGAACATGAAATCCATCATCACCATGAGGAAAAAGAAGGGGATATTGCAACGACATTAATTTCGGATGAATATCAGATATGCGCTGCAGACCGTCTTCGTAAGAATGAATAACAATATCACGAAAACCACAATTGTCATCCAGATCACCTACCATTATACCGGCAATTTCGTCTGAAGGCCCAACATGATTCTCACGGCCATCTGCGGCCCTCGAAACCTTAAGAGTTATTTCCAAATCAGTAACTTCCCTATCTTTGAAACGATCTCGTTGTGTTCTGAATTCTTTCACTAATTCATTTTTCTCATCCAACATTTTCATTAAACCCTCCACTATTTCAGCATGAACAGTCTGACCATCACGTACATTTATCCATTTCATCCGATTTCTAACTTCATTCTCAGTATCATAAATGTAAAGCTGACAGAATTTAGGATCTTCACCACTGTCCGGAATGAGAGAACCAAAAAGATGATGATTTTGCCCATTTAATCGATAAATATAAGGTGCACCACCACAATTGATAGAATGATCAACTCTACCGCCAGTTGAAGTAAAGGCAAAAAGGCTATTGTATAGTCGAATACCTTCCTTGAATCTAGGTCCCTTCTTGGAGTCATTATATAACTGCCACATGTACGACGGTATTGGCTTTTCCTTCGGAAGTTGTATTTCACCTTTAGCACAACATAAAGAAAACTCGGGACGTCCACGTCTCACATTTTTGTTTGTGCGTTCCTCTTTCCACATACATGCTTCACATTTCTCACACTGTACATTAGGAGCTCCAAGACTTGCGTATTCAATGGGTACAATACCTACCCATATAAGACACATATTATAAGATACACGCAGAAGATTGTTTAATTCATGCACAACAGAGTTTTATCTATTTGGTTGTTACCGACATTTTCCAGAATGGCGGTCATTATCATATGACGCATTGTTGAAATCCTCCACATCCTCTGCATAATTATAAGTATTTTTAAATCATAATAGAATGTAATAAGTAATAACCAATTATAAAAGGGCATGTCAACAAACCTTCATCAGAATAGAAGTCAGGTTCTTGAACGTGAAAACCAACAATCCGAGAATAATCTAAACATATTTTAAACAGTTAAACATAATAGTTTTCAAATAACAGATTCACGTACACGAATCAAAATATTATATGTAATGTGGAAAAACTAACCCATCTCATCAATGGTACGATCACTTTGCGCACACGCTGTAACATTATCAAAATCTAATGTTTGGGCGGTATTCAACAAACTTCTGTTCTGTCCCCAAGAACAATCTTTAATATTCGAATCAACTATAAAAATCAGAATGAAACAAAACTAATTAGCATAGAATACTAAATAAATAACTCATATTCTAATTAAAATAAAACAACTTACAAATAGAAGTCAGAGCGGACACTGCCGGGCCAGGTATTTTCGTATCAATTCTCTTTTGTGGCCTGTTCAATCCCCAATTCTCGTTTGGTAAACGTGAGGAAGAATCGGCTGCATACAATTATTATGAATCAAAGTTTATTACATAGTTGATGAAACTACATAAAACTGGACTTTGCATATTCAAACTTACAAATACTTGACATATCAGAAAGTGGAGTTCGCGGAGGAAAACCTGAGACCCATGATTTCAAATGTTAGAAGAAAGTAGAATAATAGGAAACCAAATATGAAAGTGCAAAGTTTGAGGAAATAATTACGTGTTCTACTTTCAGTTGAGACATTAGAAAATGGAGTATGAGGTGAAAAACCTAAGACACATAAAGTGCAAAATTAGAGAAAATAAATAATGTAGGAAAACAAATCAGAAAAACCAAACTCTGCGAGAAGAAATACATTTTCCTGTTTGTGGCGTGTTTTTATGGCGCGAAATTTGTTGTTCTGGGTCTACATTTTCCTTATTTCTCCGTGGCTTATATTTTTCTTTCATCAGTCCTTCTTTCTCTTTCATCATGCTAACATCATATTGAACTATATGAAACATAATACAAACACATTAATCAAAACTTTGTATTGGATACAAATGGACAACATCTTAGGAAGAATTACTCACAAACATTAAACAGCAAGGGAGGTGTTGAATGCAGGAAACCTTCATGGCCTGTTTCTTTGCCACATGAAATGTTTTCATTGAAAACTACATGATAAAATTTATTAATGTAAATTCATTAATAAAGCAGTAAATTCACTTGAAGCACTATATTAACTTAAGGACTTCAAATGTTGGGTGTCTTTTTCTTACAAATCTCTTCAGGAAGGGGAGGAATCGTTTTTGAAGGGGCAACATCTTCTTCCATCATTTCACCGTCACCATTTACTAACCATTTAAAATACAACCTCTCAATTTAACAATCTTGCAATCATTACAACATTTGCGTGACTAAAATTTACTTACAAAGTCGTTCCGACAGAGGACTAATCTCTGACTCGGAATTCAATTTCCCTTCCATCATGCTCAAATCATAATTGACTACAACATGGAATGAAAGGTAGGTAAAAACAACGACATATTCAAAATTGGGAACAAAAACTATTAACAAATTAGAACCACAATTACATACAGCAAACAATAAGTAATCCAAATCAATAGTTCATAGCTCATTCTTAACTTACAGACATTGAATAATAAAGATCCATTTCCCAAAATCGACGATGAAAACACCGATGACGGGTCTTCATGAAATCCACTTAGATGCTTCACCAAAAAACAAACAAAACAGAAGCTTAATCCATGAAACGAATAGCTTAAGGACCAAATTACATTTAAAATTGAATACTACCTTCTCCATTACAACATAGAACAACAGACATAAACTTGAAGGAAAGAACAGAAGCGGGAGAAGAGGGAGAGAGGTACGAAGCGCCAGATTCAAATTGTCATCTGAATTGAATCCATTTCAACTTTTAATTGAATGGAACGTGTAAGACAGATTTGGGAAAGTAATAAAAGGAAAGGCTGAGATGAAATGAACGTATAAAGTGAGGAGGTCAAATGGCATCTGATGTAAATACGGAGAAAAGGAAAGGGTAACTTAGTAAATTAGAGGGGAAAATGGCAACAGGCTTTATAATAGTAATAGATATATATATATATATAATAGCACAACATGTCTCATTTTATTCAAAGTATTTTTACAATTAATTTCAAGTCACTAATTTAACCATTGAGCTACTTGGACTTTTTTGTTGTTCTATAAAACCCATTAGTGTGGTTATGCATTTCACATATATTATTTTACACTTTAGTTTTTATTCAAGATTCTTTCATGATAATTTCATTCGTCTAATTATTAATAAAAGTGGTTATTGTTATAAAGTATATCCAATTGACACGTATCCCTTTAAGTAAATTCAATTATGTTTTTTCCGTTGTATTCCCAATTTTAAGACAAAATACAAATGCATTTTTAGTCACATAATATCACTTTTTAGTCTGAGCATCCAATACTTATCAGGATGTTAATTCTACTGCAAAAATATTTATATGGGGTAGGGAATTAAAACTACGGGCTTTCATATTAACGACTAGCTCAAATAATACAAAGGGATATTCCATTTGGTACCATTGTACAATTGGCTTTTCCATTTGGTACCACACAAAATTTTTGACTTCCAAGTGGCACCATCAAACTTTTGGCTTCGTCCACATGATACCACTCCGTTAACCAAACGTTAATCGACCGTTACAAAATTATGAGATTGTCCATTTGGTACCACTCAAAGTTTTTGACTTCCAAGTGGCACCATTCTACTTTCGACTTTAATTCCAAAATACCACTTCATCGAATTTATTAACATAGTGGTATTTTGGAGTTGAAACACAAAGTAGGAGGGTACTACTTGGAAGTCGAAAACTTTGAGTGGTACCAAATGGACAATCTCATAATTTTGTAACGGCCGACTAACGTTTGGTTAACGGAGTGGTATCATGTGGATGAAGCCAAAAGTATGATGACTCCACTTGGAAGACAAAAACTTCGAGTGGTACCAAATGGAAAAGCCAATTGTACAATGGTACCAAATGGAATATCCCTAATACAAAATAGTAATCATTTTGTCTCAACTAGGTTCATACATATCAGATAATATAAGTAATAATCTAAGCACCTCTATAGTTGTTACCCTGACTAGAGATGAACGTAATCCGGATTCAGGTCGGATTTTTCGATATCCGATAGGGTCGGGCTTTTTTAAACCGAGACAAATTTCCTCTAAAATATTTATACCCGTAGATAGGGTCGGATCAGGAGGGGGCAAATCGGATTTTTACAAATTCTTCTAGATATTGATAACTTTAACTTTTTTTATTTTTATTTTTTCGGATTTAATTGAAAATTTTAAGCTTTAATCTGAGATTTAATTGAAAATTCTAACTTTTTGGATTGGACTTTTATACCGATCAAGACTACATCCAAATCAAAATTAAATTTGGGTTTATTCGGCTCGAACTGGACCGGGATTTTGTGAAAAATATGTGATTCGTTTAAGCCTGCGGGCTGGATCCAATTGAGCTGGACTATTTTTTAATCAGATTTTTTCCGATTTTTTTAACCAAATCTAACAATTTTTTCGAATACGAATTTATGTGCATCTCAATCCCGTCACCTCATGCATTAAGGACAAGTATACTAATCCGACCGCATATAGAGAATTATGGAGAGTATTGATACATTCGAAATGAAACCTTTATTTGACACCTTCAAGTAATTCTTATCTGATTATTAATTAGCTTATAAAACTAATCATCAAATACATTCAACTAATAACAAAATTTTCTTCGGACTAATACTAAACCGATCTTCCTTGCAAATCTTCTGAATCATGGCACATAGTGCCACCAACAAGTTCAAACTGGTGGCGGGATCACCACAGCAAACTGAAAAATACTTATCATCGCAAAATTAAACTGACGCGAATTAGAAAATATTGTTACAAAATAACATCAAGTTATGTCGGTTAAAGTGATCCCGTGCCTTGCACGGGTATTGAAGCTAGTTAAATATGAATTCACCAAATTAGCATATGTCGATTAAGGAATAGGGTTCTCAGTGGGGCGGGTTCGGGGCGGGGATCACTATTCTCATACCCACCTCACATAAAAAAAGTTTGCCCCATCCCCGCGGGGATTTATTGTTTATCCACATCCCCGTCCCACGGGGCAACATTAAAGCCCCGCCCCGCCCCGCCCCGCCCCGCCCCGCCCCGCCCCGCCCCATTTTCACATTCTCCATATAATAATTAACTTTTTAAAAATATATATATAGATAACAAATATTTATTATTAAGTATTTTAATATATAAAATTAAAAATAAAACAAATGCATATGTAATTTAAAACACAATCTACCTTATATTAGGTACGTATTATATAAAACTACTATAAATAAGTTATAATTTATTATATATTACAAACATATGATATTATATGATAAAGAATAGATTATATATATATATATATATATATATATATATATATATATATATATATATTATATTATATTTAATTCGAGGCGAGACATGTTTTTCCCGCGGGGATTGTACAAATACCAAACCCACCCCGTATTTAAACCGGGTAAATATTTATTATCCGTCACTGCCCCATTCCCCATTTAAGCGGGGCGAGGTAATCCCATTTAGGGCGGGTTAGGGACGGGTTCCCCATTTTCCCCGCCCCATTGAGAAGAAGCCTATTAAGGAACTACATACTTAATTTTCAAATTATATTTGTTGTTGATCTAGAAGTACCGGAAATGATTAATGATTTCTTATCTGAAACTAACAGATAACGATGTAGAAACTTAATCGGATATATCAAGTGAATTGAGATAATCAGCGACAATTGAAACAAATAAATCAGAAGTTACCGGTTTGTGTTCAATTTTCGACCACTCTGTAAGCTGCGGTTATTTCGATGAGCGTGAACTGGATATGCATTAAATGAATGAAAATAATAAATATTTTTTGAAAAAAATGTACTTGGTATACATAGATTTTTTGAGAATTTATACACAATAAGAAATTATATATTTAAAACTATACAAAATTATTAATAAACAAATGTATACTAAATATGTATACTAAATTCTTATTTAAAAATCATTTTTCATATATATCCATCTATCTATACTATTATGTCTTTTATATTAAAGACGAAATATTAAAAGTTTTTGTAGTCGGTTTGTAGTCTGATTCTCCTTTGGTCATCCAATCTCTAACAGTTAGATTTTTTAAATTAAATTAATTAGAGTCATTGGATATAATACTAAATATTTTTTGGTATGTTGTGATTTTACTTAATTGTTCTTACTTAATTGTACTTCGTGTTTTTACTTAATTACCATTACTCATTTATAAAAAATATTATTAAATAATAATATTATCTATTTATAATCAATTACCTTTTACACCTAAAATATATTATTTTTTTATTTTTTCTGAAAAATTTCCTAACTTTTTCAAAAATATCACGGGCAATTATATTTTTTAACAAAAACATATAAGCTTTTTATTTTTGCTTACTAAAACCTCTAATTTTCCAAAAATATCACAGACAATTTCATTTATTAAAATAAAATAATAAATATTAATAACTAACCAATTGCCTATTTTAGCCAAAGTGTATATTCTTTTTTATATTTTCTAACTAAAAATTTTACTTTTCTATTTTTTCTAACTAAAACCTCTCATTTTTCAAAAATATCACGAGCAGTTCTTTTTAATGAAATAAAATAATAATATTTATAATTATTAATAGCTAACCGATTGGCTTTTTTTTCCAAAGCGTATATTCTTTTTTATATTTTTTAACTAAAAATTTTCCTAAGTAAAATCTCACAATTTTCAAAAATATCACATGCAATTTTATTTAGTAACATAAAATATTAATATTATAAATACTAATATTTAACTGATTACCTTTATTAGCCAATTTTAAATTAAATTAATGAGAGTCATTGGATATAATACTAAATATTTTTTGGTATGTTGTGATTTTACTTAATTGTCCTGACTTAATTGTACTTCGTGTTTTTACGTAATTACCATGACGTATTTATAAAAAATATTATTAAATAATAATATTACCTATTTATAACCAATTACTTTTTACATCTAAAATATATTACTTTTTTTTCTAAAAAATTCCTTATTTTTTCAAAAATATCACGGGAGTTTCATTTATTAAAATAAAATAATAAAATAATAACTAACTAATTACTTATTTTAGCCAAAGTGTATATTTGTTTTATATTTTCTAACTAAAATTTTTACTTTTCTATTTTTTCTAACTAAAACATCTCATTTTCCAAAAATATCACGGGCGGTTCTTTTTAATGAAATAAAATAATATTTATAATTACTAATAACTAACCGATTAACTTTTTTTTCCAAAGCGTATATTCTTTTTTATATTTTCTAACTAAAATTTTTCCTAAGTAAAATATCACATTTTTCAAAAATATCACATGCAATTTCATTTAGTAAAATAAAATAGTAATATATTATAAATACTAATAATTAATCGATTACGTTTGTTAGCCAAAATGTATATTCTTCTTTATATTTTTTAATTAAAATTTCTCCTTTTCTAAAATTATCGCAGACGATATCTATCTATACTATAATATTATATAATAGCCGAAATATTGAAAGTTTTGATTTCAATTTTTGGTAATTTATTATATTTAATCTATCTATACTATTATATAATAGCCGAAACATTAAAAAATTTGATTTTCGATTTTCTCACATATATAACATAACTATAAACTCTTTTAATTATACTTTACTTAGAATTAAAAAACACGACCTTCTTTTAGAAATCAATTATATTTATATTTATATATATTACAACAAAATATATTGATAATTTTGACGGTTATCTTGACTGACATGCTTACTAAACTAATAAACTATTATAAAATCTATAAAAAAAAATTAGATTTAAAGTATTAAAGTAGTACTTTTTTTTTTTTTTAAGTGTAGCATTTTCAAAATTATTAAAATCTCAAAAAATTTAAAAGTAAATTTCAAAATTAATATTCAACTCGTCCGTGCATTGCACGGGTTATGGAGGCTTGTATATATGTGTATGTATATATATATACATATTTTTAACGAAGGTCTCTGATATTAGCAATTTTTTCGGTACTAGCAATTTTTTCGGTACGTTTATCATTTTATTTTTACTAGCTTATAGCCCGTGCGATGCACGATTTTTAAATTTATTTATTATATTTTTATTAATAATTATATTTTTATTATCCATGCAACACATGACTCTTTCTTAATATCTATAATTATATTTATTTATGAATATTTTAATATTTAAAAGTTAGTAGTTTACATGATCAAATTTGTTAAAAAAGATTTAGCCAAAAAAAATACAGTTAAAATTTTGATATTTATTAGATTTTACGCACTCAATTTAATATTTGTTTATATTGAGTTATAAAAGTTAGTTTGAACAATTTTACGGGTGATAAATAAATTTTGAAGAGAAGTCGCCTAAAATACCAATATTCGGTGCTAGCGGCCCTATTTATACACGGCGCATAACAAACTTGATAAACATATTGCATACAGAGATTGCATAAAAGATACAGAGATTGCATAAAAGATTGCATGCTCATTTGACAGCAACGTCACCACCAACAACTTACTTGTGGGATCCGTATGGAATCTTTATACACGCATTGCTGCAATTCGGGTTCAGAGTCACACATTCAACACATGCGCATTCTCCTGCTACATCACACCCTACAACACAATCAAGTAGGTGTACCTAAAATAATCAAAAAAATGATGATGTCCTTGAATCGGAGGTGACTCACCTTCGTCATGCTAAACCATCACTAAACTAAAATTGCCTATTCCAATGTTAACGACTACGTATATATAAAATGTGAATCCGGTGGGTATTCAGGACAACTTTCCCGAGTGTAGCTATTTTGGGCATCCTAATATCATAAATGAGGTATTTTGAGAATTTGTTTTTCTAATTTTACGGCCCACGTGAATTCACAAAATAATCTTTCATTTAGTAATGGTTTAACAGTTCTTTTTCAATTAAAAACTACTCTGAAACAAAAAAGAGAAGAAGGTGACATAATTTAATGTTGAGAATTGTATTCGAGTTAGGAAATCTATTTAAATCTAGTTTAGATTAAAATACATTTTATTAACCAAATACAATTTTTAATTTTTAATCCAATTATTTTTATCTATCTATTTAATATCAAACGATCTTTATTATTTTGGTATTAAATGAGTTTCATTATTTAGTTACAATTATTTTTATATTTTAACTTTTGGAAAAATCCAATCATAATATAATAGATTTTTAACTTATATCATTTTTAGATAATAACTTCTTCTTTTTATATGATATAATCTTGATCATCTATTTTTAAAAGTATTGGATCTAACAGTTGAAAATGTTTTGACGATATTTAGGACCAAACTACCGGGATAAGATCATGTGCAATGCACGGATCGTTTTTTAAAATTTATGAATATATTAAATCATTAATTTTTCTTATTATTATTATTATTTTTAAAAATTTATTGTTAAAATATAATATATTTTTTGTAATATGTTGATGATGCGAGAACTTTAAACTTTTGAATTATCAATTAAATTATACAATATTTTTTCCGTATTAGTTCTTTAGTTTAAAATAGTACACCATGACGATCAAAATTCTATATAAAGTCCATTTTATTTATATTATATCTCGTAAATATATATGTTATTTTATTAAAGACTAAATAATGAAAGCTTTCTTGTAAGTCTGGTCGCTTTGTTTGATCACTCAATCCATAATCATTGGATCTTTCAAATTAAATTGTTGAGATCGTTACATATAATAGTAAAATTATTATGCAGAATGATCTATGGTTTTAATCTACCAACAACATATTAAAAATTGCAGGGTTTTTTTTTTTTGCAAAACAAGACTTCTTTTTTTTTTTTTTTTTTTTTTGTAAACATGGGTTATTATATATTTTTATATATATATATATATATATATATATATATACATATATTTGTAAATATATATAACATAGGTTATTTATATATATATATAAATTTATTTTTCGCTGCTTGACACGCATTTTAAGGCTCGTATAAAGTATACTTTCACAACTTATTTTTAAAATTGTCTTTTTTTGAATAAAAAATCAAACATTAAATTTTTATTCAAAAGATTTTTTTTAAAATAATATATAAAACTATACTTTATAGGAGTTTTTAAATGCGTGTCGAGCCCCTGTCCCCCAATGTAAATAAATGAGGGGGACAGAGGGATTATTTAAAAATTAGGTAAAAATGTAACGAATCACAAATATTATATGTGATATATCGCCTGAACTATATACGTATTTTACGTCTGAATTTATCAAACCTATTCCTTCGGGCAGAATTTATACAATTAATCCTTTTTTATGCACTTACTGGGATAATACATAATTGTCATCTCATATAGCAGCTACAAGATAATTGTAGGCGTTAAAGATGCTTTAGAAAAAATCACTTTCACTTTTTTTAACAAGGAAGTTGAGCGACTTATAACTATCCCAATTAAAAGTTTCATATTTGAAGTTGGTCAGGTGTTTTTACTATTCCACAGTTGACGTCGGCTCTTAAGAAAATAATATACTACACTCACTAATAATTTGAATGTGTTGATTAAACCAATAAACACCGCTCAACAACGCATCAAAAAATCTCCAAGGTTATTCCTTCAATGATTAACAAATCGTAGGCAAGAAATGTGCATTCAAAGTAAAAATTACCTTATACAATCAAGATGGACATGACACATACACTACAAGTCTGCAACACGTATATGTGAAATTTCAAATTCAACACCGATAGCGACAATTCCTGCTCTCAGTGACGAGGCAGATTTGAACAAGAAACAAGATATTGTTTGAAACAGCAAGTATCACACTATCACGTAACCAGTATTGTCGATGGAATGTAATAACAAAAAAATATCTCACTAATTACAAAAAACGCAATATATAAGACTGAAAATATAATTTGAAGGCACTTTTTAAATTGAAAACTCATGTTTACTATATTTACAACGATGATTACACTGATTAAGTGGCGTTCTCGTGTTCATACCAACATAATATTAGAGTTACTTTGATCATTCAGTACATCATACTTACTTCAAAATCAACAAATCTCTGTTCTTAATAGTTCATGCATCTAACTCACACACATTTGATGAAATTAATGAAAGAGACAACTTCTAATATGTATATTACATACTCAATATCAAAAATTAAAGCAACGACTTAGCAAAATAAAAAATTAAAGCAACTGATGCGAATTAACTAATACTCAAGTTTATAACACGCACGAGTCTTGCACGAGTTATAAAACTAGTTAAATGAGGGAAACTGTGGAAGGAATGTGACGATGAGATGATCCATCTTGAATTTTGGGTCCATCACATTAAAAAAATTCTTTTCAAATGGTGCACACTTTAATATTTTAGCACTTTTCTATTGAAAGATTTAGGAACTCCTCCCGTATAAAATTATTTGTCTCAATATTACAATCGATTAATTTGAATATTTTGTTAGATCATTGGATGTTCTATTGTTCTAATTGTAAGTGCTTTTAGATATATCTCTCCCTTGTTTATAATTTCTAGGGTGTAAATTTTCTCTTGATATTGAAATTTTTTACATTATTGTGTTTGTACCTCTAAGTGAAAAGTGTTTCTAATGAATTGAGCTATGTCTCCTTCTGTAAAAAAAAGCATATTTTGATTTAACTTTTTTCTAATATTTGAATATAACTTTTCATGCTCTCATAATAATTATAAACATGTTACTAAACTAGTAATATAAATAAATAAAATATTAGTAAGTTAGTCAAATTTGAATTTAAAATATTTGAATTTTAAATCAAACTCGTACAATTTGAATTATCAAGTTCGAATTTCAAATTACTCGATTCGTGAGTCTCGCGAACCTAGTTAGTTTTAATTTGATACTAATTATAGAATAAGCAACTAAATGCTTGGGATATATAGCAAAGGAAAAAACTTCAGAGATTGGTCATCAGCTAACGGGATTGTCCATATTCCAGTATATAGCCTATATAGAGTGTCAAAATGTTGCATACTGGTGCACGAGATCTAAGGTGAAAAAGAAAACAAGATATATTTTTATTTATTTCGTTTGCTTGGTCATAATTTTTGTAATATCTACAAAGTTTTAAGCTTAAGATATATGATATTATTAACATATATTATTAATGTTTATCTCCCATTTCTTTGTATTCTCCACTATATCAGTACCCGATTCCTATTGCACATATTACACTTATCAATTTTTGATAAGTGCTTATACTTCTTTAGTTGATAGCTTGTCTTGTTTTTCATAACCATTTTTGTCACATTATAAATATCTGGATGTAGAGTCTCTTGACTCACTTTTTTTTCATTTACTCTGTAAATATGGTTTTCTCAGAATAGTAAAATGCATTCGTTTTTCCCTCCATAGTTGTAACAAACTTTCTGTTACTTACATTCAGAAATCTATAATTACACATACATTTTATATACAAGATTGTGATTTTCGTTGAAGTATTAGCAAATAATCTTGAATCTTAAGATGGTATCAGAGCTCTTAGCTCTTGGTTTTGTCCAAACAGTTGCTGACTACTCCCTTTTCACCTATACACATGGTACATCTTTTGTCATTGCCTTGGTTTATGTGGACGATATCTTGTTTACTGGCATTGATTCCGTTTTTATCACACATGTCAAGAGTGTCATGCATTCTTCTTTCACCATTAAAGACCTTGGTTTGGCTCAGTATTACCTGGGTCTTGAGATTCATCGCACTGTTGAGGGGCTTTATTTGCATCAACGAAAATTTGTTCATTATATGCTTGTTGAAGCCGGCCTCGAGGACTGTAAACCTCTCTCATTTCCTGTAGACACAAACGTTAAGCTCTCTCCTCATGATGGTGTACTCTTGGACGATCCTTCTGTTTATCAAAAGTTTGTGGGCAAACTTCTGTATCTTACTGTTTCACGACCAGATATTGTTTTCATTGTACATCATTTGAGTCAATTTTTGCAACAACCTCGTGTGCCACATATGGTTGTTGTCCAACGGGTTCTTCGCTATTTGAAGGGCAATCCCTTCCAGGGCCTTTTTTATTCTGTTGATTATGACCTCAAGCTTGAGGCTTTCTGTGACAGTGATTGGGGGTCTTGTTTAGATTCCACTGGTATGCTCAAAAGCATTACGGGTATGTGTTTGATGTTGGGTTCATCTCTGGTCATATGGCATTCTAACAAGCATAAAGTAATCTCTCGTTCCACGACTGAGGCCGAACTTCGTGCTCTTGCAGACACGACCTGTGAACTGCATTGGCTTACATTGCTTCTATCTGAGTTGCAGTTTTCTCAGTCTTTACCCATTTTGATTCATACTGATAATCAAGCCGCCTTAGACATTGCAGCTGATCCCGTGTTTCATCCTAAGACTAAGCACTTCGCTCTCGATTTTCACTTTGTTCGTGAACAAGTTGCAATCTCATTTGATTCAACCCGTCTACACACCTAGTTCTCTCTAGTTGGCCGATATCTTCACCAAGGGTCCAGGTCGCCAAGCTCATTGGAATCTTCTTTCCAGATTGAATGTTCGTCATCCCCATCCAATCTAAGGGGGAATATTGCACATATTACACTTATCAATTTTTTATAAGTGCTTGTACTTCTTTAGTTGATAACTTGTCTTGCTTTTCATAACCGTTTTTGTCACTTTATAGATATCTGGATGTAGAGTCTCTTGACTCACTTTTTTTCATGTACTCTGTAAATATGGTTCTCTCAGAATAATAAAATGCTTTCCTTTTTCCCTCCATAGCTGTAACAAACTTTCTGTTACTTACATTCAGAAATCTATACTTACACATACATTTTATATACAAGATTGTGATTTTTGTTGAAGTATTAACAAATAATCTTGAATCTTAGGATGGTATACGAGCTCTTAGCTCTTGGTTTTGTCCAAACAATTGCTGACTACTCCCTTTTCATCTATACACATGGTACATCTTTTGTCGTTGCCTTGGTTTACGTGGGCGATATCTTATTTACTGGCATTGATTCCGTTTTTATCACACATGTCAAGAGTGTCATGCATTCTTCTTTCACCATTAAAGACCTTGGTTTGGCTTAGTATTACCTGGGTCTTGAGATTCATCGCACTGTTGAGGAGGGGCTTTATTTGCATCAACGAAAATTTGTTCATGATATGCTTGTTGAAGCCGGCCTTGAGGACTGTAAACCTCTCTCACTTCCTGTAGACACAAACGTTAAGCTCTCTCTTCATGATGGTGTACTCTTGGACGATCCTTCTGTTTATCGAAAGTCTGTGGGCAAACTTCTGTATCTTACTGTTTCACGACCAGATATTGTTTTCATTGTACATCATTTGAGTCAATTTTTGCAACAACCTCGTGTGCCACATATGGTTGTTGTCCAACAGGTTCTTCGCTATTTGAAGGGCAATCCCTTCCAGGGCCTTTTTTATTCTGTTGATTATGACCTCAAGCTTGAGGCTTTCTGTGACAGTGATTGGGGGTCTTGTTTAGATTCCACTGGTATGCTCAAAAGCATTACGGGTATGTGTTTGATGTTGGGTTCATCTCTGGTCATATAGCATTCTAGCAAGCAGAAAGTAATCTCTCGTTCCACGGTTGAGGCCGAACTTCGCGCTGTTGTAGACACGGCCTGTAAACTGCTTGGCTTACATTGCTTCTATCTGAGTTGCAGCTTTCTAAGTCTTTACCCATTTTGATTCATTCTGATAATCAAGCCGCCTTAGACATTGCAGCTGATCCCGTGTTTCATCCTAAAACTAAGCACTTCGCTCTCGATTTTCACTTTGTTCGTGAACAAGTTGCAATCTCATTTGATTCAACCCGTCTACACACCTAGTTCTCTCCAGTTGGCCAATATCTTCACCAAGGGTCTTGGTCGCCAAGCTCATTAGAATCTTCTTTCCAGATTGAATGTTAGTCATCCCCGTCCAATCTGAGGGGGGAATATTGCACATATTACACTTATCAATTTTTTATAAGTGCTTGTACTTCTTTAGTTGATAGCTTGTCTTGCTTTTCATAACCGTTTTTGTCACATTATAGATATCTGGATGTAAAGTCTCTTGACTCACTTTTTTTCATTTACTCTGTAAATATGGTTCTCTCACAATAGTAAAATGCTTTCCTTTTTCCCTCCATAGCTGTAACAAACTTTCTGTTACTTACATTCAGAAATCTATACTTACACATACATTTTATATACAAGATTGTGATTTTCGTTGAAGTATTAGCACATAATCTTGAATCTTAAGAATTCCATTTCAATCGAACATACATTTTACTAAAACAATTATTATGGTCATGAAATGTACTGACAAATATCTCAAGGTTAGTTAATACTTATGGTCTCGTGGGCACTGAATTAAAATTTACTTTAGACAGTGGAATAATCTCTGTACCTGCTGTGGAAAGGAAGCTGGTTAGATCATCTCTGCCTCTTTCAGAGTGGCTAACCTAGCAGTCTCTCGGTCTCTCCTAAAGAACCAATACAAGGGCGTGTAGAACATGCAGCATAAGCCGAAGGGAACTGCCATCATTGAAAAAAGGCCTTTTGACAATGCAATGGCCTCTGGTATAGACCCTGTTTCGGGGTTAACAGACTTTGGATTGTAACCATATACCTGCTCTGCAAGAATTCCGACAATAGGAGCAGCAAATGAAGAGAAAGATCCCTCAAAAGCACGATCAAATGCATATATCATAGTCCGATGCTTGGCAGGGACTACCTCAGCAAACATAGGGCCATTGGCTGCAGTAGCATTCCAGCTTATGGTAAGGCCCATCATGAGTAGTGTCACAGCAAATGTGTAGTAGCTAGTAACTGACTGGGGAATTACTCGAAGAAGGAACCAGGTAAATGGGATACCCATAAATGCACTAAACTGTGCACACATTATGCGTCCTGAATGAGGGTAGATTCGAGTCATCCGGTCTGCTATTACACCGCCCAAGAAAGATCCGATGGCACATCCACCTGCAAAAAGACTGAGGAGGGTTGCCGCGCTGTTGTGGTCAAAACCTGCATTGCCAGCTATGTTAGCTGGTTGACATAAAATGAGCTATATATACGTAACAAGAATCCAGAAACTTGTACCCATTCCGCAGCTTCTTTGAACATGAACGTATATGTATTATGTTCAACAGTACTAGCCTGTGATTTCATTTCATGTTTGAATTAATATTGCCTAGTTTATTCACTCGTGACATATAAAACTATAGTTATGAATAAATACCCACCAATTAGTTGAAACCACAATGTAAAAAACACCATTGATGTCCAAGGCAGTGATCCAACTAAACCTTGCAAAACGATAATTTGAAAAGTGTGCACTTTAAGGACAGCTTTCGTTGCTCTCCAGGATTCTATCCATACTGATGTTGAGGTAGCAATCCCCTTTTCTACCAAAGCTTCCCTAAAAAATGGAAGAGGCCAAGTAAGCAAGTATTAGTAAAAGCTCAATTAGTCCTATTTCTAGGTTATGCTTTTAAAGGCACGAGTAAACAAATATTATAATTACAATACATGGACAATAAAGTTATTGAGTATCAATCAACATTACTTTTCCAAATACAATTTCCTCACCTATCAGAACTTGCTCCAGAGGTATTGTCAATGCTCATTATTCTTCTTGGATCAACAACAAATGAAAATACAAGAAATCCAATTAAAGCGCTCAAAGTTGACATCATAATGAAGGCACAACGCCATCCTGGAACTCCCCAGAATTCATGTCCGGCCATTACAGTGGCAAGAACACCACCTCCTATGCCACCTACTGTGCCAACAAATTGCAGAAGACCAAATCCGGTCCCTCTCACACCATCTGCATAACTGTCGGCTATGAAAGATTGGAGTGAGGGTATCACAATTGCGAGTCCAAAGCCATTTACAGCACGCCAGAAGACAATTTGCCCAAAATAATTACTTACTCCCACTGCAGCTGTTGCTGATGCCCAGCAAAGAGTTCCAACTGCAAGGACTACTGGGCGATCATAGTTTATAGCCAATATACCGGCAATTGGTGAAGCAAGGCCTCGAGCAAAATTTCGTATGAATGTCAAATATCCTAAATCAGATGGGCCAGCACCGAAAGTTTCACTAACTTCCTTGTAAACAGATGGAAGGAGATTCTCATCGGAACGCTCCATTATGGCCGCAAGGTTGATGATAATTAGAGAAAGGGAAATCCCGAAAAATCTTCTTGTTCTGTAACAAGTCGATATCTATCAGTGTCTCAAAATATAATCTTGTGTAAATCTCTTTAAACATGCATTAAAATTTGAAGGAGTCATGACATGTTCCATATTTGCAACATAGTACTCTGCTAATAACATGTAACCTGCCAACAAAAACCGACACCCGTAGCAATTCACATACTTAACTAATCTTAAGGATGAAAAAAGAAGCCACGTTACCAACATGGCCACTGCCTGAAGCATTTACCCTAAAATAGCACTGAGATCATAACAGATAGCCTTTCGTCTTTCTTGAACACTACTCACAAAATGATCCCAACAAATTCTCTCTCAATTTCCTGTAAGTAGCGAGCTCATGATAGTCTAATATTTAAGTTTGTTCTACCTTGGGAATCAAGAGGTCATGAAAACCTATAAAAGAACATGTACAATTGTGTATCTCACCTTTAATAACTGTAACAACAAAATCTTGTTTGTTGTAAATTCAGTTCATCTCATCTTAATATTGTTAAAAATTCGTATTATACACACTATGACACTCCAAATTTGTTCAAACTTGTTTTTCTTGGAATAATACCAATCTTAATCATCTAACTTTTCTATAAGTTATGATACATATTTTAGGCCTCAAAAGTTTTGATGTTGGTTATATTACTGCCTTTAAGCTCCACTGCTTGCAATGATCAGTGCAATTATCTGTGAAAAGGGGTTCTCATGTATCATACAACGATTATTAGTTAGTTGAATTCTCGGGTCAGGATTCAATTTCTGTCAGTGAAATATTAAGGGTTCGTAAGGTCTATAGTCAGAAATGTAGTTATACAGCAAGTAAGAAAGACATTAGTTACATAAGAATCTAATAATACATAAGTTGCAGGATAACAACAGTGAATGAAGTAGAATAGGAAAATTTGAAGGACAAAAAAGAAGAAACTGTAATTTAAAAGAAAGAACTTAACTTGAAACTGGCCATTTCGAACAAGAGGGTTTGCAAACTGGAGCTTTCTTCTACTCCTTATGACCATCCATTGATGAAAGACCCTTAATATGGGTCGGACTTGGGATCTAAGGCACTGCTAGTACTTTAGTCTACTACCCACTTGCCACCATTTATCGTCTTTTACAAGTTTTGCCTCGATATCGTCGCTTGTCCATACATTTTCTTATTTACTCTACTTTGGAGTTCCGACATATTTTAACTCTTTAGAAGAATAATAAAAACAGTAACGTTCTTGTAGATTTGCGGAAGTGTTGTGCTATATATATCATGGCATTAGAGAAACAGTTGGTACTCTTTCCGTTTTAAAGATCCTACAGCCCACTACATGCAAATGGGCTTTTGCAAATACTTGGTTACCCAAGTACCCATCTTATTTATGGCAAAATAAATTCCTTGTCTCCATTTTAAGGTAAACTTCTTCTTCTTTTTTTGGTTAAGATCAGAATTCGAACTTGTGATTGGATCAACATAATTAAGTACTGAATTAGGTATCAAAATAATTTATAAAATGATAGGTGTTTTTATTTGATTGATTTAAATATAATGAATTCCATGCATTCACAACATTTTCAATAATTACAATATTTTAAATTAACATATTATCAATGTCACATCAATTCGTTATTTTAAGCATAACTTTACAACAAGGATGTAAATATTGTAGTATAAATGAAAATCGAATCTAAAAAATAAAACGATAAAGAAATAGTCTTAACATTATTTTATTGCTGAATTAAACAGCTTTACCTGCATTTACTTTTACTGAATAAGTGATAATCGAAATCTCGATTTTTAATAACTGAAAACGAGGAACACCTCATAGGTCAAATGTGGCTGGTATATTTTCTAAATTCGTGTTCGTTGAATTTGTACCGAAAATAGAATTGTACAGTATATGGTGGAGAGGATCACACGGAGTTCTTGGGGACTTTTTGTCTAATTTGCACTATAAAATGAATTAAAAACGTGCGGTGTGGGCCGTGTGGCGTAGGTCCATAAGTCCATTCTTATTAAATTCAAACAATTAGATAACCTGTCACGTATCGATATATTTTTTTATATAGAAAAGAAAACCCAGAACGAAAAATCTCAGGAGTTCTATAATCGTTTGATTCGTATTTTTTTAATTTTTTAGAGCTCCACAATTTTAAATACTTAAAATTAAACTTCCTTCTTTAAGTCCTATTTTTTAGAAAAGAAAATTAAAACCTTTCTTAAGTTTTATAAAATAAATCATTGTATAAAAGGTAAGTATAACCTTTAATTTATAAAATTTCGTTATTTAAGTCCTATTTTTTAGAAAAAAAAGTCAAAACTTTTTTTTAAGTTGTATAAAATAAATCATTATATAAAAGGTAAGTATAAACTCTAATTTATATTGGATCATATTTTTCTATTTTTCTACATTAGAATTTTGAATTTCCTTTTATAACATCTAGAAATTTACTCTAGAATCGCTCGATTAATATTTATCTATTTTTCTATAGCTCCTCTATTTTAAATAATTAAAATCAAAACTTCCTTACTTAGCTCCTATCTTTTATCTTTATCTTTATATATATTACGGAAAACCCACAAGAGCTCTAGAATCGCTCGATTCATATTTATCTATTTTTTAGAGCTTCTCAATTTTAATTCAATAAAATTAAATTTGTTTATTTACATTCAAAATTTTAGGGAATACATTCTTTATTTACACTCAAATTTTCAGAAAAGACAATAAATATATAAAAGTCAATCGTATTTAAAATTTATTTGAAAAAATATTATTTGTTTTCTCAACTAACTTAAATCATATTTAAGTTTTAATCTATTTTTCTAGAATTTTACTATTTTAATTCAATTCAATTTTTTAGGGAAGACAATAAATATATAAAAGTCAATCCTGTTTAAAATTCAATTAAACAAAAATAACTTTTTTTCTAAACTAAATCAAAAATAAAATTATCTATTTTTCTAGAGCTCCTCAATTTTAATTTAATAAAATTAAATTTTCGTATATACATTTGAATTTTTAGGAAAGACACTACTTATTTACAATCAAATTTTTAGGTAAGACAATAAATATATAAAAATCTATCCTATTTAAAATTTAATTAAATATATATTACCTATTTTCCCAACTAACTTAAATCATATTTAAATTTTAATCTATTTTTCTTCAGTTTCATTATTTTAATTCAATTCGAATTTTTAGGGAAATCAATAAATATATAAAAGTCAATCCTATTTAAAATTTAATTAAACAAAATTAATTTATTTTCTCAACTAAATTAAATCCTATTTAAGTTTTAATCTATTTTTCTAGAGTTTCTCTATTTTAATTCAATCAAATTAAATTATCTTACTTATATACGAATTTATAGGGAAGACAATAAATATATAAAAACCAATCTTTTTTAGAATTTAATATTTATTATAACATTATATTAGAATCATATTTAGGATTTAATCTTTATATTATAATCTTATTTAGAATTTATTCTTTATTATATTTTTATATTATATCTTAAATTGGCTATAAAAGCATGGATTATTTTTTCTCACGTCACAAATTTGTGATTTTATGATAATTCGTGTGCATTAATTACATTGCATATTGATTATTATTGTTTGTATATTTTAATTTATTTTCTTCTATCGGGCATCTTTAACTTGAGCTTTTGCAGTTAGCACAGAACATACACAAACTATTGTTAATTAGTGTTGTGGATTAAAAAATGTACTTGTGAATTTAATGCTATGATTAATGAGTTTTCGAGCTTTAATGGTTGCACTCGTGTTTCCGGACTAAATCGGTCCTCACAAGATGCCTACGTATCTCAATTCGTTATTGAGAATCAAGCCAAAGACGTAGTTCTGATTGTAGGATCAGGGACCTTATATAGGCGTCTGGAGCCTAGTATTTATGGTATGTTTAGGAGTCTTAGCGAATAAGTCTCCTTTTTGATATTGGATAAGCATTGTATTGCTTGCAGGATAAGTCTTTTCCTTGTCAATAAAGGCTATGACTCATTAATTGCCTTTAATTGGGATTCCGGATCCTTCTTTGACCAATTTGCCATAATTCGGACCCTTTTTATGAGCTGTATATTTTCCCTATTCATTAATTACGAAATTAATGAATAATTAGGGTGTCGGGCCTTAAATATCGGCCTTTTGTTTGACTAGTCAATTATATTTCTATAATTACTTTTCTGACCATATCATTTGCCCCCCAACTTCTGGGAAAATCTCCTTGGGGTTTTTGTAGAAGTTATAGCGTGTTTTTCCCCAAAATTTTCCATTTTTAGGGCATGTTTGACCTCAAATTAGGTCATTTTCGACCAGGATTTCGACCAGGAATGGTCCCAGGTCGAAGGATTCGACCTCAGATTCTCGGTCATTTTCGACCAGGATCGTTCGACCTCAAGCATCCTTTTTTCGACCTCGATTCTGGTCCCAAGTCGAGGGGCTCGACCTCATCTTCCCAGCCATTTTCGAGTAGGATCATTCGACCTCGATTTTGACTTCAAACAGTTGTGAGGTCGAAGTTATCGACCAGGATTTCCAAGTCTTTTTCGACCTCAACTGTTCGACCTCGTTTGCCATATATCTTCGACCTTGATTTTAGTTCCAGGTCTTTTGTTTCGACCTCGAATCATAGGTCAATTTCGACCTCGATTATAGTATATCTTCGATCTCGATTGATTGTGAGGTCGATGTTGACGACTTCACTTCGTAGGCTATTTTCGATCTCAGTCAATCGACTTCGATCTAGGGTCTTTTCGACCTCATTTTTTCAATTTTTTGACTTGCTTTTGGTGCAAAGTCGATGGATACGACCTCAGTTTCGTGTGTCTTTTCGACTTGGGTCGTTCGACCTCGTTTTAGGGTCTTTTCGACCTTAAATCTTTAATTTTTCCACTTAGTTTGGGGGTGAGGTCGATGAATACGACCTCGATTTCCCTTGTATATTCAACCTTGGACGAACGACTTTGTCTTAGGGTCATTTCGACCTCGGTCTTTTGTTTTTTGCCTTGGTTTTATCCCAGGCTTTATTATTTTTGGGCTTTAAATAGTCCAATTTTAATTTGGACTTAAATCTTTCCAGCCTTGGGTCTTGGGCCTTATTTGATTTGGGCTTCGATTTTGCCTGAGATTTAATTTATTTGGGCTTTTGCCTTTGTAATCCATAAATGGATTTTATGGGCCTTACTGGCTATAGACGGTTGCCCTTCCTTAACCGGTAGGGTTTCCAGTCATCTCTATTATAAAAGAGTGAGATTTCTATTCATTCCTCACTTTTTACTTCCAACTTTCTAAAATTTCTCTCTAGTATCTTTAGTTTTTCTCTCTTCTTACTCCGTGGTAAGGCGATTCCCGGCGAGCTTTTGTAAGGTGGTGCTCTTGTTTTTCTGGGATCAATCTTCATCCCTTGAAGATTTCCGGGTTTTCACCTTCATCCCTTGAAGATTTCTGGGTTTCTTTGAAGATTTCCTGGGAATTTCTTTGAAGATTTGAAGATTCTTTCTGGAGATTTTTCTGGGATTTCTCTTGAACGTTTGAAGATTTTGAAGATGTCTGACAAAGCTGCTCAACGCCTTCAAAGAATGAACAAAGCTTCTAAGAGAGGTATCATCATTTGTTCTTCTCATATGTCACTTCAAGATATGATTTTAGAACGTAGTGATGAATACCCTTCTGTTTCGCATTTACAGTAAAACCTCTATAAATTAATACTCGATAAATTAATAATCTCGATAAAATTAATAATTTGTCCAGTCCCAACTTGGGACCATTATAAAATTGGACCCCAATCGATAAAATAATAAGATAATAACTTTTTTGAAATCCCAAAGTATATATATTGGTCCCAACGAAACTATAAATTAATAATCATTAAAAGATTCCATACATATTCTAAGATTGTCTAGTAAAAAATGAATCTATAGTCACTTGTTTTTTGTTGAACTTCAAATCTATATTGACTTCATCTTTAAATCTCCTCACTGCACTTAAGAGTTGGGGCATTGTATTCTCGTATTGCAACAAAAAGTTGTGAAGAGTTGTTGCCGCTTGCAATGCTTCTTTCCGAGTGACCGGTTCCAAAGCTATTGAATCATCCTCAACTTCGTCATCGATCGGATTTTGAATGGTATCCGCCACAATTTCTTCAATGCTTTGAACCTCGTAACATTCATTATTTTCACCAGGATACAAAAGCTTCAGCGCCTCAACTGCCTTCTCTATGATTAGCTCTCCTGTTATATTCACACGCTCTTGATGTTGGAGAAACCATTCATAAACAACTTTCTCCATGTCCGGGTACTTGGCTGGTTTGTGACGCTTGGAAGATCCACTTTTGTCAAAGTCATCTGATAGGAACTCTGATGATCGCTTGAGAGTGTTTGATATTGTTCCTTGACTAACTTTCAAATTGAAAGTTTTGTCAACCCACTGCACCAAATCTTGTTGAGTGCATCCTTGGTGATCTCTCTTATACTCACATAACAGTTTTCGTTGTTGATTGGTCATGGTTGATTTTTGAACACCTTTTAGTTTAGGAGCCATAGTTGATGTGATTTTAAAAAATTTCAGTGGACATTTTATAGTGATCAAATTCTAACCATGTTTAATGTACTGCGTTGGTACCATGGACCAACTTTTTGGTACTATGAACTAACTTTTTACTTATTCAAAAACAATGAACTTGATAAATTCAATTAACTTGTGAATGTACATTCATAGAATGTGCCTTGGAACTTATTTTTGTAATTTATTTTTCATCTCTAACTAATATATATTGTAACTAGTACATTAGACTTGGAAATTTAAAGGTCTTATGTAAATCCTCTTTAAATTAATAAATTATTAATTTATCGATATAATAATATCTCTCTAAATTAATAAAATATCCCGGTCCCAACATTATTAATTTATAGAGGTTTTACTGTAGATTCATTCGACTATAGTAATAAATTCCATGAAATCGATTTAATTAGGGACTATAACAAAATGTATAGGATTAAGTCTCCCTATAGATTAGTCCCTGCTGGCCCAGGGGACCGTTCTTGCCATTGACGTCATAATGCACTATGCATTTACAAGGATGCCATTGTTGCGGGACTCAGGTTCCCTTTCCATGAGTTTATTCCCATGCTTTTGGCTGATGTTGGGATTCACCCTTGCCAACTTCCTCCAAACGCCTGGAGAATTATTATGTGTTTTCTTGTTCTTTGCTTGAAGAACAAATTTCCATTGTCAGTAGCTTTGTTTAGAAGA
Source organism: Heracleum sosnowskyi (assembly GCA_030848705.1). Taxonomy (NCBI): domain Eukaryota; kingdom Viridiplantae; phylum Streptophyta; class Magnoliopsida; order Apiales; family Apiaceae; genus Heracleum; species Heracleum sosnowskyi. The sequence continues at coordinate 103,932,252 of CM061245.1, forward strand.
ATCTTTCAGTTTAAGAATAGCTCAGCCCTTTATTTGGGTTGGGTTTATATCAACCATCGACCTTCCACTCCTCCAATTTTTCACCCCAAATCCATTCCTGACAATAACCTCAAATGGAAGGAAGAGTTTATGTACTTGATTTGGGAAGGAGGGGATTGGGGCTCCCTTTTCCGTAGCTCGTTTAGTAGGGTTTCAGATGGTAGCCCTAGTGACATCATCATGAATGATGAAGAGGCCCATGCATATGCTGATCTTACAAAGGACAACTACGCCACAATGGCTTGGGTGCTCCTGGATGAGTTCCAGCTTAAGTCCTTGGGACTCTCAAATGTTTCTGATAAGGGTAATTCTCACCTCATATTTTCCTTTGTTTATTTGAGATTGTCTTATACCAATTGTTTCTTTCCTTGTGTTTCTTTACAGCTGCGGTCTTTATTAATAAGACCAACGAGCCCGAAGATGGGGAGACAGCAAGGATGAAGATGGCACGCTTGGCAGGGAAGGACCCTCGTGCCTCCAGTGCTACTGCTTTTTTAAGGCCCCATGTGGACCTTACTGAGGATGTTGAGGGTCCTGCCTCGGCTAAAAGCTCAGTTTGGCGCCCCAACTGGGGTCTCAGGAAGAAGGACACTGTGGTGGGAGTGTCCAAGCACGCTGTGGAGTGGTCTTATCACTCTCTGACTCCTTGTGATTACAAGGATTTCGTCTCCAACTCCACCATTGAGGGGGTGGAGCATGCTGGATCCCAAGCTATGGTTGTTGTAAGTATTTCTCCTCTTCTTTTTTCTTTGCAGTTAATAATGTATTTCAAGTTTAAGTATTTGACTTGTAACTTGCTTGTAGGTTAATGCCAACTACCAAGGGGCTCTCTTTCAAGCCAAGGCTTGGCGCTCATCTTCTGAGGCCAACCAAGGCAAGTTTGAGAAAGCCCTAGGGGAGGTGGGCACACTGAAGGCCACCTTGGCCAGGAAGGAGAAGGAGTTGGCTGACTCCCAGGCTGAGCTGGTGTCTTTGAGGAAAGGCAAGGATGACTTTATCAACGAGTACCTTGACTCCACGGAGTACGAGGACTTGATTGATAAGCATGACGAGCTCCTCTTCCCAGTTCAGTATACTAATGGATGGGATGACGCTCTTTCTGCTGTTTTGGAGAAGATGTCTGGATCTCTCCTTATTTCTGATTTTCCAAGCCCTCACCTTACTACTCCTTTGGAGATGGCTTTGGCTGGAGAGGACGAGATGGAGGAGGATGACAGGATCTTAGACCTGGATCACACTTCTCCACCTGGTCAGACTGCCGGGGCTGATGATGCCGCCATTCACTATAGAGAGGAAGAGGAGGAGGAGGAGGAGGAGGAGGAGGAGGAGAACGTGGACAAGGCAGATTAGATGTAGTTTCTTTTGTAGTTCTTGTTTATGGCCTTTCTTGGCTTGTACCAGTATTGATGTACTTTTGGCCTACAGGCTTAACTTAACTCTTATTTAAGTTTTTATTTATATCTTGTGGCCATTCATGGTTTGTGTTATTTTCTTGCTTCTTGAATGTTTGTCAACACTCATAGTATATAAGCTTTAAAACATGAAAATGCTGAATTTATTCATAACTTGAAAATGGGATCAACCCTTACATAGTATCCAAGTTTAAGAACTTGGGTTGGTTTTATCAAACCTTATTCATAGTAGTGAGTCCATTCAGGAAACACTTTAAACATAATAAACTTTCAAATTGGAGGCATGCCAAGTCCTTGGCACCTCATGCCCTTCAAGGGTTTCTAGCTTGTATGAGCCTCGACCAAATACGTTTTTGACGCGATATGGTCCTTCCCAATTTGGGGCCAACTTCCCTTTTTGTCCAACTCCGGATGCTTCAATCTTTCTGAGAACCAAGTCTCCTTGACGAAAGAACCTTTCTTTAACCCTTAGGTTGTAGTAGAAAGATGCCTTCTTTTGATGTTCAACTATCTTGGCATTTGCCTCATCTCTAACTTCATCAATTAGATCTAGAGACAGCCTCAAGCCTTCTTCATTCGTTTCTGGTTCATAAGCCTCAACTCTTGGAGACGCGTGAGTAATCTCCACTGGAACCACTGCCTCTGCCCCATATGCCAACAGAAAGGGGGTAGCTCAAGTGGTGACTTTACAGGTAGTACGATATGCCCAAAGTATGGGGAGTAATTCGTCTACCCAAGTGTTTCTGGAGCGTTCAACTCTTTTCTTTAGTCCATCAAGGATAATTCGATTTGCAACCTCAGCTTGCCCATTTGCTTGAGGATGGGCAACAGAAGTGAAGCGCAACTTGATATCGTTCTCATCACAATACTTCTTGAACTCATCGTTGTTAAACTGAGTTCCATTGTCCGTGACCAGGACTCGTGGAATTCCATATCTGCATATCACATTTTCCCAGAAGAATTTCATTACTTGCTTGGTGGTTATCTTGGCTAATGGCTTAGCCTCAATCCACTTGGTGAAGTAGTCAATTGCTACTATCAAGAATTTTCTTTGAGCACTTGCCATAGGAAATGGCCCGAGTATATCCATTCCCCACATAGCAAAGGGGATAGGTGAGTTAATGGATGTCATCATCTCTGGTGGTTGCCTAACCACTGGTGCATGTTTCTGACACCGTTCACATTTCTTTAGATAGCTTTTAGCATCAGCAAGTATGCTTGGCCAATAGAAACCTAGACGAGTGATTTTATGGGCAAGGGCTCTGCCCCCCAAGTGTTGTCCACAAATTCCTTCGTGTACTTCCTTCAGGGCCAATTCTGCCTCTTGAGGTCTTAAACATTTCAGATATGGAATGATGAAAGACTCCTTGTATAGGATTCCCTCAATCAGGGTATACCTTAGTGCTCTGACGTACAACTTTCGTGCTTCTGAAGTGTCGTTGGGTAACCACCCAGTTTCTAGATGAGATTTGATGGGAGCAATCCAACAACCGCCAACATCAATGGGTGCTACCAACTTTCCGTTGATGCTTGGGGTCCTCAGGACTTGGAAGTAGACACTTCCTGCATAATTTTCAATTTCGGAAGAATCAAATTTAGACAAGGCATCAGCCTTCACGTTTTCTTCCCTTGGAATGTGCTCTACATAGCATTCGTCGAACTGTGTCATGATGGCCTTGACAAGTTTCAAGTACTTGGCCATGACTTCATCTCTGGCCTCAAATTCCCCATTTACTTGGGAAACCACTAGCCTCGAGTCTCCACATACTTTCAGAGTTTTGACCCTCAAGGCTCCAGCCAGCCCTAAGCCAGCTATCAGAGCTTCATACTCGGCCTCATTGTTTGTCGTTGGGAAGTCAAGTTTTAGTGCATACTCAATGAGGAATCCATCAGGAGTTTGTAGCACTAAACTGGCTCCACTTGATTTTGTTTTTGATGCTCCATCAAAATAGAGCACCAAACATTCTTTGGAGATTATGTCTTCAATTTCCTTGTCTTCCACTATTGCTTCCTGCCCCCGACTTCTTGGTTTTCAATGGTACATTCAACCATGAAGTCAGCAAGTGCTTGAGCTTTTATGGCCGTTCGAGGCTTATACTTGATGTCGAATTCACCCAATTCAATGGCCCATTTGATCAATCTTCCACTAACTTGAGGGCTATGCAAGATGTTTCGTAGAGGTTGATCAGTCAAGACCTCTATCTTGTGAGCCTGGAAGTACGGGCGTAGATTTCTTAAGGCCATTATCAAGGCTAAGGCAAACTTCTCTATGGTAGAGTAGTTTATTTCTGCCCCGTGTAGGATCTTTCTCACGTAGTAGATGGGTTTCTGAACCTTTAACTCTTCTTTTACCAAAACAGCTCCCAGGGCAGTGTTGGATACTGCCAAGTATAGATAAAGAACCTCTCCTGGTTTTGGTTTGGCCAATAGTGGTGGCTCAGCCATGTATTTCTATAGGGCCTCAAAGGCCTCTTGGCTTTCAGTTGTCCATTCAAAAAATTTCACTTTCTTGAGTGCTTTAAAGAAGGGTAAAAACTTCTCTCCTGACTTGGAGATGAATCTTCCCAATGCTGCCACTCTTCCCGTTAATTTCTGGACATCTTTGACAGTCCGTGGTGGCTCCATGTCTAGAATTGCTTTGATTTTGTCGGGATTGGCCTCGATTCCTCTCTTGGAAACCATTAGGCCTAAAAACTTTCCCGAGCCTACACCAAAGGCACACTTAGTTGGATTCAACATCATCTTGTGGTGCCTCAGCACTTCGAATGCCTCTCGGAGGTGCTTAATGTGATCGGCCTTATCGAGGCTTTTGACTAACATGTCATCTACGTATACCTCCATGTTTTTTCCAATTAGGTGCTCAAAGAATTTGTTTACCAACCTTTGATAGGTCGCTCCTACATTCTTAAGCCCAAAAGCCATGACTAAGAAACAGAAGACACCAAAGTCAGTGATGAATGATACCTTGGCGATGTCATCTTTGTGCATCTTGATTTGATTATATCCCCTGAAGCCATCCATGAAACTTAACATCTCATGCCCAGCAGTGGCATCTATTAGAGCATCAATCCTTGGTAAGGGAAAACAATCCTTAGGACATGCATCATTCAAGTCGGTGAAGTCGACGCACATCCTCCACTTCCCGTTAGCTTTTTTGACCATCACGGGGTTAGCTAACCATTCTGGGAATTGGATTTCCTCAATGAACCCAGCTTCCAAAAGCTTATTCATTTCTTGCTTAATGGCTTCAAGCCTCTCTGGAGCAAAATTTCTTTTCTTTTGTTTCACTGTCTTCCTTTCTGGATCCACATTCAATTTGTGAGATATCAATTGGGGATCAATCCCTGGCATGTCGGCCGCTGTCCAAGCAAAAACGTCATTGTTTTCTTGAAGAAAAGACGTGAGTTTGCTCTTCAATGGTTCGGGCAGTAGTGCCCCAATATAAGTCACCTTCTCTGGTTCTCCTGGGACTAGGGGAATTGGGACCAAGTCCTCAGCCGGTTTCCCCATTCTGTCCTCGTTGTCGCTGATATTCATGTCTTCAATTGGGAGAACTTGCCCCCCGGTTCCATCAGGCCTTAACGCGACTACATAACAACTTCTAGCCATCTTTTGGTCTCCTCGTTCTTCACCAATCCCATTCCTCGTTGGGAACTTGATTTTTAGATGATAAGATGAGGCAACAGCCTTGAACGCATGAAGACCAGTCCTTCCCAGGATTGCATTGTAGGTTGAAGTCGCTTTTATAACTATGAAGTTCAACATCTGAGTAGACGTATTCATCCCTTGCCCCATAGTCATTGGGAGTTGGATAGTGCCTTCCACTTTTGATTCCACCCCGTTGAATCCGTATATAGGCATATTTGAGGGTGTTAACTGAGAGTCTGTGTAACCCATCTTGATAAAGGCATCGTAGAACAAGATATCCACTGAAGCTCCATTATCAACCAAGACTCTTTTTGTTTCAGAGTTGCCTATCACAGGTATTATGACAAGAGGATCATCATGGGGGAACTTCACCCCTTCCAAGTCTGAATCGTCAAAACCTATTGACACTTCTGTTCTGGCACGCTTCGGTGCTTCTCCAACCACAGTCATTACCTCTCGGGCATAAGCCTTTCTTGAGTTTCGGGAGGACCCAGCAGCAGTTGGTCCTCCGAATATCATGTTGATAACTGGCCCTCGGGGTTTAGGGTTACGATCTTGGTCGTTGTCCCTTCTGTCGTAATCCTTCCTTTCATAATTTCCTCTTTGACTCCCTTGATTTCCATCCTTGGTGAATTTGCTGAGTTTTCCTCTTCGTGTCAGAAACTCAATCTCATCTTTCAATTGCCTACAATCGTCGGTGTCATGACCGACTTCTTTGTGGAACCGACAAAACTGATTTTGGTTCCGTTTGGACAAATCACCCCTCATTGGCTTTGGCCATTTGATATCTTCTTCTTTGGCTATCTCCATCAGAATTTGACTCCTGGGAGTATTCAATCTTGCATATTATGTGAATTTTGGCCCAAAATTGCTTCTCTTGGGGGGAGAATCGGAGTTCTTTGATGTTCGGGGGAACTTTTCCTTAACGTCGTACTCTTGAGTTTCTTTCCTTTTCTTTGAGTTTCCACTGTCGCCAGCGGTGGGTTCATACTTTCTCATGCTTTCCTCAGCCTTGATGTACTTTCCGGCCCTATCTTGGAGCTTCAGCATGCTCTCGGGTAGATGTTTAGCCAACGACCTTTTGAAGTGGTCATCGGTAGTTCCTTGTTGTAGGGCTATCATAGCCACTCTATCCTCTAAGTCCGGGACTTTCAAAGCCTCCCGAGTAAATTGATTGATGTAGTCCCTTAGGGCTTCATTCTTTCCTTGGCTTATTGCCATGAGCGATGCAGAACTTTTCTCATGCACCCTTCCACTAATGAACTGATTGATGAAATCCTTGCATAGTTCCTTGAATGACCCAATAGAGTTGGGAGGTAGACGGCTATACCAACGTTGGGCCATGCCTGCCAAGGTTTGTGGAAACGCCCTACACTTGACCACATCGTTGGTTGGCTGCAACAGCAGTGCATTGGAGAAGGTTCTTACGTGATTTGCGGGATCTCCCGTTCCATCATAGGCTTTGATCGAAGGCATCTTAAATTTTCTGGATATAGCCGTTTTCATGATGTCTTGAGTAAACGGTGGTGTAGGATCATCAGGATCTCTTAGGGGCAACAGAATACTAGGATCACCCCTTGGGGCTTCGGCCCTCTTGGTTCTCCGTGCCGGTGGATCCAAGTTGATTATCGGGATCCCTTCAGTCGTTCGGCCCCGAGATTGAGCGGCCTCTTCCTCAGCAAGGAGTTTTTTGAGCCTTGCAGTCTCTGCCTCATGGGCTGCAAGTTTCTCCCTGGTAGTTTGGGGTTGCTCCCGATTTGTCTGGGAAGAACGTCTCCTTCTTGGGGCGACATCCTCCCCAGTTGTATAACCCTCATCTTCGGTGTATGGGCCAGAGTAATCTTGAACGAAAGGGGTCTGGCGAGTTTGGGGTCCCAGACCTTGAATATAAGGGGGCACATATGCCTCATGGTAGATTGGATTAGTTCCACTACCGCCCGCCATGGGTCGAGGGGGCATGCCATAGCTTGGCATCCCCAAGGTCTGATTCGCGTATTGAGGGAGATCAGTAGTATGGAGTTGAAGGCTCCTTGGTGCACTCATGAGCAGCGGGGAGGTCGTGATTGGTTGCTGGTGAACGGTCTCTTGTGGATTAGATCCATGAATGACCATCTGCAGGGGATTCGTTCCTTCAACCGAAGTTGGGATTTCCGGTCCTTGAGTGTTGGTGGGGATATTCGCCCCTTGAGTGCCAGTAGTCGGCGGTGGCTGATTTCCGTGAGTATCAGCCTCAGAGGTGATAGAGCGATCCTCAGGAGTTTGAGTATCCTGAGCTGTTCTTCGTGTGTTTGCCATGGTTGATGTTGTCTTCCCACAGACGGCGCCAAATGTTGTGGATTAAAAAACGTACTTGTGAATTTAATGCTAGGATTAATGAGCTTTCGAGCTTTAATGGCTGCACTCGTGTTTCCGGACTAAATCGGTCCTCACAAGATGCCTACGTATCTCAATTCGTTATTGAGAATCAAGCCAAAGACGTAGTTCTGATTGTAGGATCAGGGACCTTATATAGGCGTCTGGAGCCTAGTATTTATGGTATGTTTAGGAGTCTTAGCGAATAAGTCTCCTTTTTGATATTGGATAAGCATTGTATTGCTTGCAGGATAAGTCTTTTCCTTGTCGATAAAGGCTATGACTCATTAATTGCCTTTAATTGGGATTCCGGATCCTTCTTTGACCAATTTGCCATAATTCGGACCCTTTTTATGAGCTGTATATTTTCCCTATTCATTAATTACGAAATTAATGAATAATTAGGGTGTCGGGTCTTAAATATCGGCCTTTTGTTTGACTAGTCAATTATATTTCTATAATTACTTTTCTGACCATATCAATTAGTTTTTTGGATTTATGAATATGTTAGGTATATATGTGTTGATAGGTTTTAGCACGACGACTAAACCTATTGTAATAGGACGATTAAAATTATTATATTTATTTTTTTCGATAAGCCAAATATATTAATAAAACAGGACTGAGCCTAGAGAAAGTGCAGACGGCCACTACGGATTAGACTCAAATAAAAGTCTTGACGGACAAACCCCCTTCAAGGATAAAGCTTTCATGTGTATACAATTTTTAATTTTTTCTAATTATTTTAGTTGATTTCTATATCTAATAATAATTATATTCAATTTTATCTTTATATATAGTTTTTGATATTTTTTTTGTGATTTTGAGAATTAATTAGAGTTATTCAATACCATTAATCTCATAATTTTTTTAAATAATCATGTTTAGAGAATTGAATTTCTTTATTTACATTCAAATTCATAGTAAAAACAATAAATATATAAAAATCAATACTGTTCAAAATTCAATTTAACAAATGTTAATTTTTTTTTCTTAACTAAACTAAATTGAATCCCTTAATTACATTCAAATTCACAGGAAAAACAATGATTGTATAAAAATCGATTATGTTTCGATGATGAACATTTTATATAATAATGATGCACATGTATGCACTAAAAAGTTTTATTATAACATCTAAGAATATTTAAGAAATTTGTAATTTTTATAAATAATTGAATTTTGAAGTGATGGTTAATAGTTAAATTTTTATTATTGTTTAATTTTAGTATTTTTAATTTATATGTATTTAGTGCAATGGGCGTCGGCTCAAGAAAGTATAACACAAAAATCAGCATATAAAGTTTAGGGATATTTAAGAAATTTGTAATTTTTGTTATGATACTAATAGTTGTAATTCGAAGCGGTGGTTAATACTTAAATTCTATTATTGCATGTTTTTAGTATTTTTTTATTTATATGTATTTATGCAATGGGTGTCGGCACAAGAAACACAACACAAAATCGGCATATAAAATCCATGGATATTTTAAAGATTTGTAATTTTTGTGATATTAGGAATGGTTAGAATTTTGAAGTGGTGGTTAATACTTAAATTTATATTATAGCATATTTTTAGTATTTTTTTTTATATGTATTTAGTGTAACGGGTGTTGGCTCAAGAAAATGTGATACAAAATTGTCATAAAATTATGTCAATATTTTATTGTTTATGTATGTTACTTTGTAAAATATTGTGTTCACTATTTATATATTATATTTTTTTCTTGATTTTTTTCTTAAATAGTTAATATTTAAAATTTTACAAAAATATTATAGGACCGCTGCGAATCACGGCTTAGTCGACTAGTATACTTATATGAATGAGAAGACGAGGACGGTGAGGTGACGACTCTCAAATCGTTTCGATTTACTTTTCTAATTTTCTCAAATTTTTGAATAATTGATATTAAATATTCGAAAATATCTCAATTGACTTGAATTTTTTTACTAATGGAGGACACTAAATATACTATTATAATATTCTTGTCCTCAAAATGTTTATTAATGAAGGAAACTAAATATACAATTCTAATATTCTTGTCATTAAAATCTTTATTAATGAAAGAAACTAAATTTACAATTTTAATAGTCTCCTAAATTTATTTTATTAGAAAATATCTTAATTGCCTTTTAAATTTTTACTAATAGAAAAAATTAAATATACAATTTTAATATTCTTGCCTTTATAATATTAGATAAATTCTCAATTTTCTTCTTATTATTTTCTAACGAGGAAACTAAATATAGTATGTTAATATTCTTCTAAACACCCTCTGGTCCAATTTAATATTCTCCATTTCTTTAATCCTATCTTTCCCTAAACTTTCAAGTCCATTTTATTTACTAATTCCTTCCTATTATCTTCAAATGGAGAAAACTAAGTATACTATATTAATATTCTCCTAAACATACTTCAGAGTCCAATTTATTTACTAATTTTTATTTTAATATTGTCCTGAAATTTATCTTCAAGTCAAATTACCATGTTGATATTTTTTTAAACTTTCTTTTGAACTTAAAGTTACCATTTTAATATTCTTATTTATTTTTTCTTGAATTTCTAAAATTTATCTTCCAATCAGATTATCATATTTATATTCTCCTAAAACAATTATTAGAAATTATGTTCTCATAATGTTTTTTGTAAAAAAACTCACATTTAATTTATCTATATGTTTTACATATAGATTAAAAAACACTTACCACTTTAGTAGAAAATATTAATAAAACATTTAATGGAATCTTGGTTGAAAATACATAACACCTACATATATTAAATCTTATTCTAAAAGAATTAATGAAGTGTTTAATGGAATCTAAGATGAACATATAACAATAATCATGTAGAAGATAATACTTACAGAAAATGCAAGTTTCTATAAAATAAAATAAAATATAGAAGCCTTATTTTCTTTTTCATTTATTTTCTTGAGTACCTGTATTTTAAACAATAAAAAATTGATTAATAGATGATGTAATTGATTAATTAATTAGTTTGTTTTCTGTTCAATTTGATACAACGAGAAAATGAGTCATTGGAAGGAAACATGTTTAACGAGAGAGCGATTCACTAGGAGGAACATATTATATGATAGAATTTAATATTTATGTTAATTATGTATTTTAAAATAGAAGTTGCAATATAAAGTTTTAGAAAAATAAAGTGATAAATATACTAATATTTGATATATTATTAAAATAACTAGCTTTATAACCCGTGCGAGGCACGGGTATGTTCTACACTCTTCTGTTATAAAATGATAAGCCGATTTATTAAATATAATATATGTTTTGTTGCAAGTGGGATCAGTTTTTGATAGAAAAAGGTCATATATATTTAATCATGTAAATATATGCAGACATCTGAAATGTATTATAGGTTCTGTTGCGAATAAAATCTTTTTTCATTGAAAAAGATCATATCTAATAACGACGTACAATATAAGTAAGACCTGTAATTTTAAAGTGCTTGCAGTATTTTAGTTACGGGAGATTTCAAATATTTTAAATGAGTGTGACTTATTTTGCAACCGTCGTGTAATTTTATAAAAACAAAATAGTATTTAACCTGTTTGAAGTAGTCAGTAAAACTATTCCGTACAATATTTGTATAACACTTGTTTGCTATATAGCTTATTGTTTAAGATATTACTAAATTTGTAAAAAAAAAAATATTTGATATGGTACAAAATATTCTCTCTGGCTATTGTAAAGTGACGCAAATCAAATCATATTTTGCTAATTTCGAAAAACAAACCTATTGACCTTATTATTACATTTTCTGTATCCAAATTCCTTTTTTGGTTGATATTCATTGTCCACTCACCATATCCATTATTTTTTTATCATCATTTGTTTGGTCTATAATTACTTTTGATCTCCCTGAACCGTCTACTATATAAGCAAATAAATGTAATTAACCAAATAGCGAACCTGAATACGAAATATGCAATACAGCCAATAGTTTGTTTTTTCTATTTATCAAAATAAGATTTGATATGCATATCAAATAATACTTTGCTAACTTCTAAAAACAAACCTATTGGTCTTATTATTACATCTTCCGTATCCAAATTCCTTATTTGATTGATATTCATTGTCCACTCGCCATATCTATTATTTTTTATCATCATTTATTTGGTCTATGATTAATTTTGATCTCCCTAAATCGTATACTATATAAGCAAATAAATGTAATAAACCAAATAGCGAACCTGGATACGAAATATTTGCAATAAGGCCAATAGTTTGTTTTTTCAATCCTAATATTAGAATTTTCCTAATATTTGATACGGTACAAAATATTCTCTTTGGCTATTGCAAAGTGACGCAAATCAAATCATATTTTGCTAACTTCGAAAAACAAACCTATTGACCTTAGTATTACATCTTCTGTATCCAAATTCTTTTTTTGGTTGATATTCATTGTACACTCACCATATCCATTATTTTTTATCATCATTTATTTGGTTTATAATTACTTTTGATCTCCCTGAACCGTCTACTATATAAGCAAATAAATGTAATGAACCAAATAGCGAACCTGGATACGAAATATGCAATACGACCAATAGTTTGTTTTTTCAATTTATCAAAATAAGATTTGATATGCAGATCAAATCATATTTTGCTAACTTCAAAAAACAAACCTATTGGTCTTATTATTACATCTTCCGTATCCAAATTCCTTATTTGATTGATATTCATTGTCCACTCGTCGTATCTATTATTTTTTATCATCATTTATTTGGTCTATTATTAATTTTGATCTCCCTAAATCGTCTACTATATAAGCAAATAAATGTAATAAACCAAATAGTGAACCTGAATACGAAATATGCAATAAGGCCAATAGTTTGTTTTTTCAATTTAGCAAAATAAGATTTGATATGCATCACTTTACAATAGTGAATGAAGTTCTAAATTAGTTGGTAATCTCCTTCAATTAACAATTATCAATCATCATTGTCACAAATTATTTAATGTTTAAAAGTTTTAATATTATATTTCATAAAAAAATAATTTCTAGTCATAAATTGTTAATATTAAATATTGAAGTAATAATAAATATCAATGAAATGCAATAATGAGTTGGACATAATTAATGTACGCATATTAAAGTAGATGAATATTAATAGTAATTAATACATGTATAATTAAAATATAATTTGGAAGGGTATTTTGGTAATTTAACTTGAATTAATTAATACATGTATAATTAAAATATAATTTGGAAGGATATTTTGGTAATTTAACTTGAATTAATTGGCTCATTGAACCCCCTGGTTGCTCTATTATATATATAAATAATAGATGAAATATATTAAACAATCACCATTTTCTATAATTATTTAAAATATCGGTAATGAACAACACTAAATGGAGAATTTAAAAGAAACCTTAATTTCATGTTATTAATATAATTTTGTTTAAAAACATTTTTTGTAGAATAGTTTTTAGAAAAATTTGGAGAAATTATTATAAAGTCGCTGCGAAGCGTGACTTAGTGGTGAGGTGTCGGCTCTCAAATCGCTTCAATCTATTTTTCTAATTTTCTCAATTTTTTGAATTAATAATATCAAAAATTAGAAAAAATCTCATTTGCCTTTAAAATGTTTACTAATGGAGGAAACTAATGATTATAAAAAATCTCAATTGCCTTTAAAATCTGTACTAATTGAGAAAACTAAAAAAACTCAAATGTCTTTAAAATCTTTACTAATGTAGGAAGTCTTTCAGAAGTCTGAGTTTCTCGAGTCATTCTTCGTGTGTTTGCCATGGTTGATGTTGTCTTCCCATAGACGGTGCCAAATGTTGTGGAATAAAAATTGTGCTTGCGAATTTAATGCTAGGGTTAGAGAGCTTCGAGCTTTAATGGCTATTCTCGTGTTTCGTGACTAAATCGGTCCTCACAAGATGCCTACGTCTCAATTCGTAATTGAGAATCAAGCCAAAAACGTAGTTCTGATTGAAGGATCAGGTCCTTTATATAGGCGTCAGGAGCCTTGTATTTAGGGTATGTTTGGGAGACTTAGCGAATAAGTCTCCTTCTTGATGGTGGATAAAGATTGTATTCCTTGGTGGGCAAGTCTTTTCCTTATCATAGGATAAGGACTGTGACTAGTTATTTCCTTTGATTGAGATTCTAGATCCTTCTCAGACTTTTTGAAGAATTTATCACACTTTGGACTCTTTTCATGAGCTGTATATTTTCCCTATTTATTAATTACAAAATTAATAAATAATTAGGGTTTCAGGCTTTGTTTATCGGGTCGTATTCTTGGACCAATCTAGGTCTAATTAATACATCATTAATTATATTTCTAGGGTTATTTTTAGCCCATATCATTTGCCCACCAATTTCTAGGAAAACTTTTCAAGTTTTCGTAGAAATTATATTGACCTTTTTCGAGATTCAGGGTCTTTTTTATCCTTTACCTAGGACTTTATTTACACTAGTGTTTCACAAGTATCGCCTTTTTGCAAAGTGTGGAGCGACCTACACATTTACGACGATCGTTGCCTTATTCGAGGCTAATTTGACATTTATATGAACCTTTCACGGTTTATATTGTCTAAATTTCATGGTCATTCTAAAAAAGAATGTCTTAATTTCAAAAAATTTGGGGAAAACGATCCTTTATTTGCGTCTTTCTTAGACAACTACGGGGCTTTTTACGTATTATCTACATAAATTATTGCCCTTCTTACCAAGGAAATATTTAAATAATTTCTCTTATATTTTTCCATATTTTTCCTAATATTTTAGGAATTGTTTTGTGCACACAGGTACTTTGAATAATTATTCCTAATATTTAAGGAATTTTCATGTACCCGCATGTATTTTTAATAATTATTCCTAATATTTAAGGAGTTTTCATGTACCCACATGTATTTTTAATAATTATTCCTACTATTTAAGGAATTTTCATGTACCCACAAGTATTTTTAATAATTATTCCTAATATTTAAGGAATTTTCATGTACCCACTGGTATTTTTAATAATTATTCATAATATTTAAGGAATTTTCATGTACCCACAAGTATTTTTAATAATTATTCCTACTATTTAAGGAATTTTCATGTACCCACGGGTATTTTTAATAATTATTCCTAATATTTAAGAAATTTTCATGTACCCACATGTATTTTTAATAATTATTCCTAATATTTAAGGAATTTTCATGTACCAACATGTATTTTTAATAATTATCCCTAATATTTTAGGAATTTTCAAAATTATAGACACCTTTTCATAATTTTTTAAGGGTCTAATTCGTAATTTTCCAAAGCTCAAGGGTGAATCTGTCAGATTTGAAACTTCAGTGGAAAATTTGTTAGTTTATAAAGTTCAGTGGAGAATCTGTAAGTTTTTAAACTTCAGGGAAGAGTTTGTGAACTATCCAGAACCTGGGGTACAAAACTGCACTTTGGCAGTTTAGTCCCATTTTGGGGGTTCAGGTCGAAGGTGTCGACCTCATTTGAGGCCCCTCATTTTGACCTCATTTTAGGTCGATTTCGAAATAATTTATTTTTTTCAAATATTATTATTGAATAATAATATTTATTTTACCCAATTTTTTTAAGGGTATTTTCGACCTCATTTTGAGGTATTTTAGACATCATTTTGAGGTATTTTCGACCTCATTTTGAGGTATTTTCGATCTCAAATTTTGAGGTATTTTCGACCTCGATTTTCGACCTCGATTTGGTCCTAGGTCGAACACAACGACCTCAGCTTTTCATGTATTTTCGACCTCATTTTGAGGTATTTTCGACCTCATTTTTGAGGTATTTTCGACCTCAGTTGGTTCCAACAACTCCAAACGTGGCTTACAGATACAAAAACTAACTTGAGTTCTAACACCTTAGACCTCATTTGAGGTTTCAACAATGTCAAACGTGGCTTACAGATACAAGAACTAACTTGAGTTCTAACACCTTAGACCTTATTTGAGGTTTCAATAACGCCAAACGTGGTATTTTTAATAATTATTCATAATATTTAAGGAATTTTCATGTACCCACAAGTATTTTTAATAATTATTCCTACTATTTAAGGAATTTTCATGTACCCACATGTATTTTTAATAATTATTCCTAATATTTAAGAAATTTTCATGTACCCACAGGTATTTTTAATAATTATTCCTAATATTTAAGGAATTTTCATGTACCAACATGTATTTTTAATAATTATCCCTAATATTTTAGGATTTTTCAAAATTATAGACACCTTTTCATAATTTTTTAGGGTCTAATTCGTAATTTTCCAAAGCTCAAGGGTGAATCTGTCAGATTTGAAACTTCAGTGGAAAATTTGTTAGTTTATAAAGTTCAGTGGAGAATCTGTAAGTTTTTAAACTTCAGGGAAGAGTTTGTGAACTATCCAGAACCTGGGGTACAAAACTACACTTTGGCAGTTTAGTCCCATTTTGGGGTTCAGGTCGAAGGTGTCGACCTCATTTGAGGCCCCTCATTTTCGACCTCATTTTAGGTCGATTTCGAAATAATTTATTTTTTTCAAATATTATTATTGAATAATAATATTTATTTTACCCAATTTTTTAAGGGTATTTTCGACCTCATTTTGAGGTATTTTAGACCTCATTTTGGGGTATTTTCGACCTCATTTTGAGGTATTTTCGATCTCAATTTTTGAGGTATTTTCGACCTCAATTTGGTCCTAGGTCGAACAAAACGACCTCAGCTTTTCATGTATTTCGACCTCATTTTGAGGTATTTTCGACCTCATTTTTGAGGTATTTTCGACCTCAGTTGGTTCCAACAACGCCAACCGTGGCTTACAGATACAAAAACTAACTTGAGTTCTAACACCTTAGACCTCATTTGAGGTTTCGGCAATGCCAAACGTGGCTTACAGATACAAGAACTAACTTGAGTTCTAACACCTTAGACCTTATTTGAGGTTTCAATAACGCCAAACGTGGATTACAGATACAAGAACTAACTTGAGTTCTAACACCTTGGACCTCATTTGAGGTTTCAACAACGCCGAATGTGGCATACAGATACAAGAACTAACTTGAGTTCTAACACCTTAGACCTCATTTGAGGTTTCAACAACGCCAAACGTGGCTTGAATTTTTGTTTTCGGGTCAAATAGTAACGACCTGGATTGAGATTGAAGCCATTCGACCTCGTTTGAGGTTTTAGCAATGCCAAACGTGGCTTATAGGTAGAGGACCTGATTTGAGGTCTAACATCTTAATTTTCACATCGAGAGGTCTTCGTGAACGAATACAGACATAACGTTTCACTCGTTTCTTTAATTTGAGCTTCGAGTATATCGAATCGAAGCTCGTTCTGAGCTCTACTTCCTCAAATTTTCAGGGGTTTCAACCCGTATATTAACCTTCTTCCAATAGGCCTCTTTAGGGTTTTAGTTGAGCTTGAGGTTTTTAGGACTACAATTGATCTTCCGATTTTAAGAATCGTGGTCTTCATGACTTTTTAATCTAAATTAGGGATCTAGATAGGACAAACTCAAACATTCAATTAAGTTGAGGTCTTCAAGACTAGGATCCAAAATTTTCAAAACTAAGATTCGAGTCTTCCTTTCATGTTATATAGGATCACATATTTCGAGGCAGCTTGCCTTTTTGGCATACTTCTTCTTGCCAATGGAGGAGTCCGAGCCTACTGATGACTTCATAGAGGACTTAGATGCCCCTCGTAGGGATGCCCTTGTCCTTGACAAGGACCCGTCTGATGACTTAGAGTAGATTTTATTGGCCATGTGTGGCTCTCTATATCTTGCTTTTATTTAGGGTCCTTTCATGGACTTTAGGACTTTATTTGATGTTTGTAACATAACTCTTTGATCCTTCGGGATCTTCTATCCATGCATTCTATTTATGTTATATCTTATAGTCTTATTTTTTCGATAATTCTTCTTCGGTGTTTATGCAATTTATTTATGCATATTCTGTTTTGTCATTCTTGCTCACTTATATTTATTTAGCTTATCTTTTGTAAGGCAATTCCTAGTACTTGGCCTCTTGAATGGGCTGGCACTTTGATCAAGTGCTATTGGTACAACTTGCTCTTTAGTAAAACATCAAGGAAATGCTCAAACAAAGATAAGTAATAAAATCATGAAAAAGAAGTTGAAATATTTTCTTTTTAAAAAGAGGGTTCGACCTTTACATAGTACTCTACTTCCTACTAAGAGCTTAAGAGCTCAGAATGGTTTCGTCGACCTTATTGTTACTTGTACTATTAGTTGATCCCTTAGGGAAGCACTTAAACATAATAAACTTTCAAATTTGAGGCATGCCAAGTTCTTGGCACCTCAGTCCTTCAAGGGTTCATGCAATAATGCTCCAACGAAAGTGACTTTGTCTGGTTCTCCCGGGATTAGGGGAATATGAATTAGATCATCGGCTGGCTTTCCCCTTATTTCTTCATCGTCTTTTGAATCCATAACCTCGATTTGGAGAACCTTCCCCCCGACTCCATCAAGCCTTAACGCGGCTAAATAGCAACTCCTAGCCATCTTTTGATCTCCTTGTTCTTCACCAACCCCGTTCCTTGTTGGGAACTTTATTTTTGAATGGTAAGTTGAGGGGACAGCCTTGAATGCATGAAGGCATGTCCTCCCAAGGATTGCATTATAAGTCGAGTTTGCCTTTATCACCAAGAAGTTCAGCATTTGAGTTGTCGTTTGTGAACCTTGCCCTATTATCATAGGAAGCTGAATAGTTCCCTCTACTTTAGATTCAACCCCATTGAACCCGTATAGGGGCATGTTTGAAGGAGTCAGTTGTGAATCGGTATATCCCATCTTGATGAAGGCGTCATGAAACAAGATGTCCACGGAAGCTCCATTATCTACCAGAACCCTCTTGGTTTTAGAGTTGCCTGTTACAGGTATAATGACCAACGAGTCATCATGGGGGAAATTCATCCCTTCAAGGTCAGAATCACCAAAGCTAATAGCTACTTCTATCTTGGCACGTTTCGGTGTTTCTCCTACAACAGTCATTACCTCTCGAGCAGAAGCTTTCCTTGAGTTTCAGGAGGACCCCGCAGGAGTCGGTCCTCCAAATATCATGTTGATGACAGGCCCTCGAGGGTTAGGATTACGATCTTGATCGTTGTCCCTCCTATCATAGTCTTTCCTTTCATAGTTTCCTTGTTGATTTCCTCGATTCCACTCCTTAGTGAACTTATCGAGTTTTCCTCTTCGGATTAAGAACTCGATCTCATCTCTCAGTTGTCTACAATCGTCGGTGTCATGACCAACTTCTTTATGAAAACGGCAGAATTGATTCTTGTTTCATTTCTCCAAGTCGGATCTTAGTGGCTTTGGCCATCGAAGATCTTCTTCCTTCTCAATATCCATCAGAATTTGACTTCTTGAGGTGTTCAAACTTGCATACTCATTGAACCTAGGTCCAAAGTTGTTCTTTTTAGGTGGAGAGTCAGAATCCTTTGTTGTCCTGGGATATTTGTCCCCAGCGTTATACTCTTGAGTCTCCTTTCTCTTTTTTCCGTTTTCACTTCCCTCAACAGTGGGTTCATATTTCTTCATGCTTTCCTCGGCCTTGATATACTTTCCGGCTCTATCTTGAAGCTTCAACATGCTTTCGGGTGGATGCTTTTCCAAGGATCTCTTGAAGTGATCATCAGCGGTTCTTTGTTGTCGGGCTATCATAGCTACTTTGTCCTCCAAGTCCGGGACTTTCAGAGCCTCCCTAGTGAATCGATTTATGTATTCCCTCAAGGATTCATTATTTCCTTGCTGGATTCCCATAAGAGATGCAGAATTTTTTTCATGCACCCTTCCACTAACAAACTGATTGATAAACGCCTTGCTTAGTTCCTTAAAAGATCCAATAGAATTGGGAGGTAGACGGCTGTACCAACGCTGAGCCATGCCCGCTAGGGTTTGTGGAAACGCTCGGCACTTGTCTGCATCATTGGTAGGCTGCAACAACAGTGCATTAGAGAAAGTTCTCACATTATTCGCGGGATCTCCCGTTCCATCATAAGCTTTAATGGTTGGCATCTTGAATTTTCTGGATATATTAGCTTTCATGATATCTTGAGTGAAAGGTGGTGTAGAATCATCAGGATCTCCTAGGGGTAACAACACAGTAGGATCACCCTTTGGGGCTTCAGCCCTCTTGGTTCTTCTTGGTGCCGGATCTAAATTGATCACCAGAACTCTTTGCGCTTTTGCAGCCTCCTCTTCCGCCAGTACTTTCTTGAGTCTTGCTGTCTCTGCCTCATGGGCCGTAATCATTTCCTTAGTTGTTTGGGGTTGTTCCCAATTCATTTGGGAAGAACGCCTTCTTCTTGGGGCAAGATCCCTCTCTTCTCCAGTTGAGTCATTCTCATCCTCAGTGTAAGGACCTGAGTAGTCTTGAATCAAGGGGGTTTGCCGGGTTTGAGTTTGTTGATTTTGGGGTCCCAGACCTTGAATGTAAGGGGAAACATATGCCTCATGGTAGTTAGGATTGATACCACTGTTTCCCATCGTGGGTCGAGGGGGCATGCCATAATTTGGCATCCCAAGAATTTTAGTTGCGTATTGGGGGAGATCCGTGGTGTGAAGTTGAAGGCCACGTGGTGCATTCACGAGCAGTGGGGAGGTTGTGATTGGTTGCTGGAGAGTGGTCTCTTGTGGATCAGGTCTATGAACGACCATTTGTAGGAGATTCGTCCCTTCAACCGAAATTGGGATTTCTGGTCCTTGGGTAGTGGTGAGGGGATACTCGCCCCTTGAGTGCCAGTAGTTTGCAGCGGTTGGTCTCCGTTTCAGGAGTAATAGGAAGTCCTTCTGAAGTCTGAGTTTCTTGAGTCGTTCTTCGTGTGTTTGTCATGGTTGATGTTGTCTTCCCACAGACGGCGCCAAATGTTGTGGAATAAAAACTGTGCTTGCGAATTTAATTCCAGGGTTAGAGAGCTTCGAGCTTTAATGGCTATTCTCGTGTTTCGTGACTAAATCGGTCCTCACAAGATGCCTACGTATCTCAATTCGTAATTGAGAATCAAGCCAAAAACGTAGTTCTGATTGAAGGATCAGGTCCTTTATATAGGCGTCAGGAGCCTTGTATTTAGGGTATGTTAGATATAATTGATGATGTTTGTTTATCAGTGTTTAAAGTATCAGGATACTATCAGAATTTAGCTGGAAGACTGGTCAGAGTTTGTTAAACTTTGACAGTCAGAGTTTGCTTAGCAGTCGGTGTCATTCAATGAAGATTCTAGAAGCGATATTCTTTGAATATGGAAAGAAGCAAAGAGATATCGAGATGGCTAAGGAAACGGAACAGAAGATAGAAGCAATTCTAGATTGATATTAATTGTATAGCTGATTTATAGGAATATCAATTAAAAGATTGTATGTAGCTGTGTACTATATAAACACAGATAGGTTAACCCTAAAAGGGATGCGAATACGTGAATTATCATTCTTGTAAACTAGCAGTTCTCTGTGATATTTTACATCACTGAGAGAGGAGTTATTAATTCCATACAGTTTATTGTTCATAAACAGTGTTCTTATTGTTATTCTTATACGTATACTTGATTATATATTGTGTATTCGGCCTAATAATTGGTATCAGAGCCTAGGATGTTTAATATATACAGTTTTTGATCTAAACACAAGTATAATCATGGCTGTAAACAGTCAAGCAGGTTCTAAACCTGAGAAGGTTCAACCAACTTCTGTGAGTCGATATGAGACGATTATGGTTCCAATTCTCAGACCAGTGGAATATCCAATATGGAAGGTAAAGATGACCATGTTTCTGGAAGCCACAGATCCAGAATACCTTGATAGAATCAATGATGGTCCTCATATGCCAACTAAACTGTCTCCTGTTGTTTCTGGTCAAGAACAAAAGACTGTTCCAAAGGAAAAGAAAGATTTGACTCCTGAAGATATCTCATCAATTGCAAAGGATGCAAAAGTTAGACATCTTCTCCATAGTGCTTTAGATAATGTCATGTCTAACAGAGTTATTGGCTGCAAAACTGCCAAAGAAATTTGGGATGCTTTAGAAGTCAGGTGTCAAGGAACAAGTGCTATAAAGAAGAACGGGAAGACTATTCTTACACAAGAGTATGAACACTTTGACTCGAGACCTGATGAAACTTTGACTGAGACATATGACAGATTCTGTAAATTGTTGAATGATTTGTCTCTAGTTGATAAAGAATATGATCTTGAAGAGTCAAATCTCAAGTTTCTACTATCTCTACCTGAAAGATGGGATTTAAAGACAACAACAATAAGAGATAATTATGATCTTGCAGAAACAGATCTTGATGAAATCTATGGGTTGCTTAAAACTCATGAACTTGAGATAGAACAAAGAAACAAAAGATCTGGAAAGAAGACAAAATCTGTTGCTCTCAAAGTTGAAGAAAAACTTCTTAAGAAAGAAACATCAAAGAAGAAAGCTAAGGGAAAGGCTTTGGTCATAAACTCTGAGAGTGAGTCATCAAACTCTGATGATGACTCAAACACTGTTGAATCATCTGAAACTGAGGATGATGAAGAAGAGATGATGCAAATGGCTGCTTTGATGGTGAAGACTTTCAAGAAGATGGGTTTTAAGAACTTCAAGAAAGGAAAGAGATTCTCTAGGAGAGATTCAAACTCTGAAAGGAAGAAAGTCTGAAGGAAGGGATATCAAATCTGGGAAGAAAGACAGGTCTGAGATCCAGTGCTACAAGTGTAAAGAGATGGGTCACTATGCTCCAGAGTGCAAGAAAGGAAAATATGAAAAAGCACTCATCACTAAAGGGAGAGACTGGGCAGACACTTCAGATTCAGATGAGGATGTAAACTATGCTCTCATGGCAACTGTCAAAGATGAATCTGATTCATCTGAAAATAAGGTACCCCTAACAACTTATGCTTACGATATTGATAATATATCTGAATTGAGAATTTATCTTAAAAGCATACATGTTAGTTACAGAGATCAGACTTTAGAAAATGAGATAATTAAATCTGAGAATCTAAAGCTTAGAGACAGAAATAAATTTCTTGAAGAAGAACTTGTTAACATGCAACAAGTTCAAAAGGAAAGAGATGATGTTGTTTATGTTGAACAGGAGTTGCTTAAGAAATTTAGACAACTAGAATCTGATTTGGAAAAAGAGAGGAAGGTAATTAAAACCTGGACAAACTCTGGAAAACACACACATCAAATCTTTCAAACAGATACAGTTGGGTTAGGTTACTGTGAGGAAGATGAACTTAGGTTCAAAGATAAGTTAAAACACATCTTCCACCTATGAAATTTGTTCCTGGATCTAGTACGCTAAAATCTGTACTTGAAAAAGAAACTGTTAAGGAAGAACCAGTAACAACTTGTGTTAAACAGGTTAATGTTGGTTTAATGACAGAGAAACAATTCAAGTATAAGCTCAAAGAGGTAAAGTCTGTTGAAAAACAGAAAGTGTCCAGGAAGAACAGAAATGGAAAAGTAGGCATTAATAAAAGCAATAATCATTTGCCTATTTCTGATGCTCCTAGAAAAACATGTCATAATTGTGGTAGTACTAACCATCTTGCAAGTTTCTGCAGGAAAAATAAAGACATTAATTCTTTACCCTCCAAGTCTGGAGTTAAGAATGATTATGTTAGGGTTAGACCACAGACTTTATGCACTCATTGTCGGAGTACTTGGCATTCTATTTATACTTGCAAGAATTATCATGCTATTTATCATAACTATTATGAGTTAAAGCCTAATTTGAAATGGGTTAAAGTTGATTCTGCAAGTGTAAACTCTGATATTGTTAGCTTAAACTCTGTTGATAAGAATTCCGCTGCAAAAGCTAACAATGTTAAGAAAGCCAAAGGATCCAAGCAAGTCTGGATCCTTAAATCTAACTCTCTGTAATTGTTTGTGATTGCAGGTGTAATATCCCGGATTTTTTTTGTAATTTTAATAGATTAAAATTTGCTAGAAATTAGAATTATAAGTGGATTAAAGTTTAAGATAATTATATAATTTGACTTTAGAATATAAATAGATTATTGAGTTTTGCTAATTTAATTTTGTTGGGCTTTAGTTTAAAATTTTAGCTGGCCCAATTTAATTAAATGGACTAATATATAGATACAAACATAGGTAATTTGTAAGATAAAAAAAACCTAGCAAACAGTCGGGGTGAGAAAAAAAAAAGCCGCTAGAGAGAGAGAGAGAAACAAGGAAGAGAAGAAGAAGAGCACGAGGGGAGAAGGTCTCACAACAAGTTTAAAAAGAATGGGTAACGATTCTTTAATTCTCTTGCTATTCGTGTTATTTTACGTGTATGATATTTGATTTATTTTGATTATGTCAAGGATCTTTGTATATTCTTTTGAGTATTTGTATATGTGTATAATTTGATGTATATCCATGAGTTATTTGTTATATTCATTGTCGTCGTATGATTACTCCAATTTCGTATGTATATGTTTGGATTCTGAATTCTTATAAACTTCGTATCTGATTCGTTATTAATTGGATTCTTATGATATTAGACTCTGTGAAAAGGTATTTGAATTATCTACAACTTTTATTCTTTGTGTTTTCCGAAATTAGGTCTGTAGATATGAGTTTTTCTGAGATTTATTGACCAGCCAGTATGTTTTTGAAACTGAGAAGTCTAACTTTAAAAATTCATAGTAAATTGAGTCTTTATCCAAAAATTACGAGCGATACCATTATGGAAAGCTCTTTTCGACCTCTACACTCTGTGTTTCATTCCTCTGACTATTTCTGTGATTGCAATGTCTTAAACGTTGAAATACTAACCTGATCAGGGGCTGATTCTGTTCTGCAGTCCGCAAATGTCTATGTTCTGAGTTCGTTACTTGTCCGTTTTTAACGAGCCTTATCATTCCGGAAAGGTTTCGGAATTGTCTACGTTTTTCGTGTTTTGTACTTTTTTAGATAAAGTCATTTTCATAGAGTAATTTGCTAATTTCTAGAACTGGTCATAACTAATTTTGTTAATAATGGTCTATTTTGCAAGATGTTTTGGTGTCTGATTTTTGAAATTTCATTGAGTAAGTTATATGTAAGCGTCGCATGGGTTCTATTAAGGTGGTGTGAACATTATTTGACTTTGATTGATTTAATAAAATTATAGGATTTGCTCGCATTGATTTCGGTATTTGATCGCTTTTGAGGTAAGTACTTTTTGACTTACTTTTATTTTCAGGAAAGATATGTATACTCTGTTTTTCGAATTTCGTATAAGATATTAGAAATATTGTTTTGAACTATATAAGATATAAGATACGAGAATCTTTTGAATCCCTCAGTCTCTACATTATCGAACTCGTTTGTAATTTACGCTATAGTTCCGGAACTAGCCTTAGATACCCTTATTTGGCGCGCAAGTGTGCAACTTTAGATACCTATTAAGGGGGCGTAATTATTGAACTTTAGATGCCGGTCACTGGCAAAGTGTGGCGAAAGTATAAGAATAAGAATAAGATCCCGGCTACTGGGAAAGTGTGGCCGTAGAGCAAGACTGTGGTTATTTATAAGAATTTCGTTTCTGTTTTTAAATTCTGTTTCTGTTTTAAATTCTGGATTTTTAAATATAAACTTTGGGTTGGATCTATTTTCACAAAGGCTTTTAAATTATTATTATTTTGAGAAAATCTGTTTTATTAAAACACCCATTGATTTTCGAGAATATCAGTAAGTCAATATGTTACTTGCTGAGCTGTGTAGCTCACTCTTTTCTAATATTTCAGGTTCGTACATTACGGAAGCATATTGAGAATGTGAATGTGAACTTGTGAATTTCGTGCTACGTGGTTTGATGCAATTTATTGGATAAGATTTATTGTGCTATTAGAATACTTTTTTGTTAAATGCAAGATACTGATTATTGGAATTGTGGAGCTGCGTCTCCGATTTTATGTTTTTGAATTATTTAAGTTAGACCGCTGCTTTGACTTTTGTGCAATTTTGTATTTATTGAATAAATAAATGTATTTTATTTGAGTTTTGATTTAGATTTAATAGTCCGAAAAGTCGGGTTGTTACAGCAGGGCATGAGGGAAAGTACCCTAGTCTTGGACAGTGGATGTTCAGGGCACATGACTGGAAATAAAGCCCTGCTATCAGATTATGAGGAGAAGGCTGGCCCAAAAGTTTCCTATAGAGATGGCAACATAGGACGCACTCTGGGATATGGCAATATCAATCTTGTAAGTGTCATCATCACGAATGTAGCTCTAGTTCCAGGACTCAAGCATGACTTGTTATCTGTGAGTCAAATATGTGACAGAGGTTATCATGTAGATTTTCAACCTGAATACTGTGAGGTTATTAGCAAATCTACAGGGAAAGTTGTTCTAGTTGGACACAGACGGAATAATATTTATGAAGCCAGTTTGGTAACAAACTCTGAAGGAAAAGCTGTGTGTCTGTCTGCAAAGATGTCTAATGAAGAGAGTTGGAAGTGGCATAAGAAGCTCTCTCATCTAAATTTGAACAACATCAATGAATTGATTCGAAAAGATCTTGTAAGGGGACTTCCAAAATCTATACTCAGCTTAGATGGTCTGTGTGATTCTTGTCAAAAGGCCAAGCAAAGGAAGTCATCATTCAAGAGTAAATCTGAATCTTCAATTGTGGATCCTTATCATCTTCTTCATGTTGATCTATTTGGTCCAGTGAATGTAATTTCTCTTGGCAGAAAGAAATATGCTCTAGTCATTGTTGATGAGTACACTAGATACACTTGGGTGTACTTTATAGCAAAGAAGGATGAAACTGCCTTAACTCTGATGGAACATGTAAAGCTACTGGACAAGGATCACAGTATAAAGTGAAAATTATCAGGAGTGATAATGGTACTGAATTCAGAAATGCAACAGTGGAAGAATTTTGCAAAGAGAGAGGAGTAAAACAAGAATTTTCTGCACCAGGGACTCCACAGCAAAATGGTGTAGTGGAAAGAAAGAACAGAACTTTAATCGAAGCTGCCAGAACAATGCTTGATGAAGCAAAATTGCCAACTTATTTCTGGGCAGAAGCTGTTCAAACTGCTTGTTTTACTCAAAATGCTACACTGATCAACAGACATGGGAAAACACCAAATGAGATGGTAAAGAAAAAGAAACCAAACCTGAAATATTTTCATATTTTTGGGTGCAAATGCTTTGTGTTGAAAATTCATCCTGAACAGTTGACCAAGTTTGATTTAAAAGCTGATGAAGGAATTTTTGTTGGATATCCACTATCAACTAAGGCATTCAGAGTTTATAATCTGAGAACTAAAGTGATCATGAAATCTATACATGTGTCATTTGATGACAAGAAAATAACTGGACTTGAAGATGAAGAAAATCATGATCAACTACGCTTTGAAAATGAAGATCTAAACTCTGACGAAGCAAATCCAACAAACTCTGATGAAGCATACTCTGAACCTCTACTGGTAAATACTGAGGAAGTTTCTCTGACAGAACAAAATAGAGAACCAGTTGAGGGGGAGCATGAAGATACTTCAGCAACATCTCAAAATGATGACTCACATTCTGAAAGTGAGTCAGCTGAAGAATCTAACACAAACTCTGAAAGTTCAAACACTGAGCAGTCCAATTCCGGGGGAGCATCAGAGAATGCAGATGGTCAACAAGAAAATCAGGAAAGCACGGATCAAGGGGGAGAATCCAATAATGGTGAAAGAAGCCACTTACCTACAGCAAGAAAGTGGACTCAGCCTCATACACCTGATCTGATAATTGGAAATCCAGATGCAAGTGTGAAAACAAGAAGTGCTACAGTAAATGAATGTATGTTTCATGCATTCATATCTCAAACAGAGCCTAAGAAAGTGAATGAAGCTCTTCAAGATGCTAACTGGATAACAGCAATGCAGGAGGAATTGAATGAGTTTGAAAGAAATGAAGTATGGACACTTGTACAAAGACCCAAGAACAGTTATGTTGTTGGTACAAAGTGGGTTTTCAGAAACAAGACTGACAGTGAGGGAGTAATTACAAGGAACAAAGCTAGACTTGTGGAAAAAGGATATTCACAATAGGAAGGAATTGACTATGATGAAACCTTTGCTCCAGTTGCAAGGTTAGAAGCCATAAGAATTTTTCTAGCATATGATGCTCACAAGAAATTTAAAGTTTTTCAGATGGATGTGAAGAGTGCTTTTCTTCATGGGAAACTTGAAGAAGAAGTGTTTGTTGAACAACCACCAGGGTTTGTGGACCCCAACTCTCCAGACTATGTCTACAGACTAGACAAAGCACTATATGGACTAAAGCAGACACCTAGAGCATGGTATGAAACTCTGGCTCAATTTCTTTTAGAAAGTGGGTTCACTAGAGGTACAATTGATAAAACATTGTTCTATTTCAATTCTGGTAATGATTTGCTTTTAGTTCAAATCTATGTGTATGACATAATTTTTGGGTCTACTAATGATAAACTCTGTAAGAAATTTGTCAAGCTTATGCAGTCCAGGTACCAAATGAGCATGATGGGAGAGCTTAGTTATTTTCTAGGCTTGCAGGTAAAGCAAACAGATGATGGGATCTTTATCAATCAAGCAAAATATACCAGAAATCTTCTCAAGAAATTTGGTATGCTTGATAGTTCATCTGCAACAACTCCTATGGCAACTGCAACAAAGCTAGACAAAGACACAGGAGCTTCAGTAGATATGACAAACTACAGAGGCATGATAGGGTCTCTTCTTTATCTAACTGCAAGTAGACCAGACATTATGTATGCAACCTGTCTTTGTGCAAGATTTCAAGCAGATCCCAAAGAGCCTCATCTAACAGCTGTGAAGAGAATTTTCAAATATCTCAAAGGAACCATAACCTTGGGTTTGTGGTATCCTAGAGAATCAGAGTTTAAGTTAATTGGTTACTCTGATGCAAATTTTGCAGGCTGTAAGATTGACAGAAAGAGCACTAGTGGAAGCTGTCAATTTCTAGGTGACAGACTAGTTTCTTGGTACATCAAGAAACAGAAATCAATTTCCACATCCATAGCAGAAGCAGAGTATATTGCTGTTGGTAGCTGTTGTGCACAGATTCTGTGGATGAAGAATCAATTGCTGGATTATGGGTTAAGGTACTCTAATATACCTATTTTCTGTGATAATCAAAGTGCTATTGCTATGACAGGTAATCCAGTACAGCATTCCATGACCAAGCACATCAGCATAAGGTATCACTTTATCAGGGAACATGTGGAGGAAGGATATATTGAGCTTCATTTTGTGTCTACAGAACAACAGCTTGCAGATATCTTCACTAAGCCTTTGAGTGAAGCTACATTTACAAGACTGGTAAATGAACTAGGAATGATCTCTGGTTTCGACTAGAGATACTGGTTAGACTCAAAATTTACTCTTCTGTGATATGTTGCTCATGTTTCTATGCATATGTTAACTGTCATACAAATCATGTTGATAAACTGTGGAAGCATACTCTGTTGATTAAACTCTGATGTTAAACTCTGATTGTGGTATTGTCTGAAACATAAACACCGATGAAGAAAATAGTATGAAGCATGATTCTCAGTAAGTAATCATGAATCCTTCTGAGTTATATATGATCTGATCTCAAATGTGTGCAGAAAATTAACACAGCATGTTACTGTCTCTATATTTATAGCATCTCTTAGTTTATTGGTCCTATACACTGAGTCTGTATTAGCTGTTTGCACTTTCTCTCATAAAGTATATATGTTAAATGATGTCAGTCTAAACTCTTATAACTAGTTACTGCTACTTCACCTCAAAGCAAAAGATGCAAAATCATGCACAAAATTCCTTTGAGATCATGTTGTGCCTAGGAAGACCCAGGAACTTATTGTATGAAATAAGGGCTAAAATTTGAAATTTTTGGTGACTAGTGCCAACCACTGATTACTGGAAAAGAATAAAAAAAACAGAAATTTTTAGATCGGGGGTGAAAACAAATACATATAAAGGTACAGAGTTTAGATGACATCAGATTTTGTTTTGCATATGAGAGTTTGGGCAACCAGTTTTTACTGATTTATTTTGTGGATTTTATGCACTTTGAGATGCTCTCAATATTTACATTCAGTAAATTCTGCTTTTCACACACAAATAATCACAACTGTGCATTTTGAGAAAAGAAATTATTAATGAAGGAGGAGAATTGATAAACACTGATGAACTGTGTACTCTACGTAGAGGTAATTTATTTTTAATCTCTGATGATTAAAATAAATAAAGGTGTTTCAGACATTTCATAATTTTTGAGGAAAATTATTTATGAAAATAGAGAGTATGATTGATAACGGTTTGTTGAGTTTTTAAAATTGTTGCCCAGTAATACTCTATTGTAGAAGGGGGGTTGAATACAATAGTATAAGATAATCGACTTCTTAATGTATATATCACAAATATGAAAGAAAGATAACAGCTTTATTAAATCTGATATAAAACTGTTACAAACTCTCTCAAGAAATTCTGATGTTCTTGAGAGCTGCTAGCTTACAAAAACTCTCTCAAGAAATTCTATGTTCTCAAGAGCTTCTATTCGATTATGTTCACGTCTGTGTTGTTGTTGTTGTTGTACATAAATCGAAACCAAAACTGTGTTTATATACTACACAGCTTCTCTATCAATGATAAGTCCTAATCAATTACAAAGATTGAAACCTATCCATAATTGATAGCTACATACTACAAACCAGGAACCGACAGAATAAACTTCCATGTTTAACTAGACTCCAAATATAACTCGAAGTAGGAATCCTGATCAGCTTCCAGTCCTGATGATCAATACTGATCCCAGTCCTGATATGTATCTTGATCCTGACGACCATGTAATCCTGATGACGTCAGCAATCCTGATCAGTTGAGTCTAGCTCCTGACGATCATTGAATTCTGAACTAATCTCCCCCAATCTCATACTTTGTGAAATAAAGTATAGATTCCTAAGATTCAATGATGTCAAAAACATATATACAAAATGTACAGAATCTGCAGCAACAACTTATCTGTTTAAATTCTTTGATAGAACAGATTCATCTTCAAGAAGTTGGATAACAAATTTTCTTCTTTTTCTTCAAGAATTTGAATCAGTCTTTCCTTAAGATTTCTGAGTTCTTCATCTTCCTCATTAATCTGATAGATAGCTGCTCTGAGATTCAATATGGAGTTTCTCTGAAGACTATGCTCTTCAAGCAAAAGATAAGCAATTTCCTTCCCATCAGGATTGAGAGTAAGATGAGTCATGCCAAAATTTACTTCTTTAACAGCAGTACCCCTTTGCATTTCCACATCCTGACCTCTTTGATTTAAGTACATGGGAGTATAATTACCATTGAAATTAC
Organism: Heracleum sosnowskyi; assembly: GCA_030848705.1. Classification (NCBI taxonomy): domain Eukaryota; kingdom Viridiplantae; phylum Streptophyta; class Magnoliopsida; order Apiales; family Apiaceae; genus Heracleum; species Heracleum sosnowskyi. The sequence continues at coordinate 103,963,050 of CM061245.1, forward strand.
TGTTTCCATCCAGTCTTCTTCTTATTGTTGACAAAATCATGTCACTCCATTCTTTGCATATTTGATTCTTCGATCTCAAAAGATAATGAACATATTTCAGTTCCTGTGTAGTTTTTATCAGCAGATCTTGAATAGATAAAATCTTCACACTACCATCTTTCATAAAGTACAGAAGCTTTTCTTTCTTGTCAAAACCATCATGACAATCTATAACTATATCAACAGCTAGTAAATTGTTCAGGTTTTCAGAAGTTAAAGTACCTCCAATTTCAGTTAAGGAGTAAGGATCAACATATGACATATTCAGATATTTAGCATCCCTGTGTCCAATACCTCCTCTTGAATTACTTGTCAATTGCTTTAGAGTTGAAAACATCTCTAACCAGAGTGCTTTTGATCTAACCATCCCAGATAAATCAACAACACTTGAAGTGCTTGTAATAATTCCTCCAGACTGAAAATTGATAAGTGTATCACAACTTAATGTGCTAATATGTTTCCACTTCTTATCCTTTTCCTTTTTAAAGGCATAGCTTCTTTTCAGTGAAGATTCTTGTCTGCTTGGGTTCTTCCACACTCTTCTGTTTGAGAGTTTAAGCCTTTGTACATAGAGGTTTAAATCTCTATTTGTTGATCTTGTAATTTCACTTCTTCTGGCTTCTTCTTTTTCATCTACTTCCTTGTTGTGAGAATCAACCACAGTAGATAAAATTATCAAATCAATCTCTTGCAGAATTTCAGAATCATCAGGATCTTGAATATCATCAGGAACAACATCAGGATTAGATTCTTCAATTTGATTTGTATTGCATAGATTTGATTTTCTTGATTTTCTTCTCAATTCAGGTTCTTCTTCAATATTTCCATCATCACCAAAAGTAGATCTGTCAGGAACTACTAGAGTTTGAATAGGTTCATGAATTTCTTCAATTCTTAACCCTCGAGACCTTGTCTGTCTAGGTATTGTTTGAGTTGAAGAACCTCTTCTACTTCTTCTAGCTCCTCTCCTACCTCTGCCTCCTCTACCTCTAGCAGGAGCAGGGTTATTAAAGCTTTCCATCATTTCTCTCTGTTGTCTTAAGAATTCTTCATGTGAGAGATCAGGATATTCTTCACTTGCTGTAGAGAGTGCTTTTCTTGCATATAATTGGTGAACTCTTTTATCAGTGTGATATAGAGTAACAATTCTGCCATCTTTTATAGAAAACTTCTGTAATAAATTTGATGCATCTTCAGGATTATCAATAATCACATCTTCATCACCTTCAGGAATTGTAGCAAGAGTATGTCCATGACCAGGTGTCAGGATTTGTTCTTCCGTCAGGATCTGAGATTGCACCAACGTTCTTACTGTCTTAACTCCAGAATCAGAAACATGAGTTGACTGCGTTGTTTGACTTTGTGAAGTTTGAATTGTAGACTTCATAACAGCAGCATCAGAGGTTTCTCCTTGTATCACTTTGTCACAACCATCATCTCCAGTATCATCATCATTATTTCTTAATACTAGATCAGGTGTGCATTTTGTCCGACTAACCTTCTCCCCCTTTTTGACATCAGGATTTGACAATAAATTCAAAATTAAGGAAAGAGAGGCTTGAATGTCAGTTACCTTGGTATCCAGAGAATCAATCCTTCTGTTGATAGAGGTTTATTCAGAAATAACAGATTTCACTTGGGATTCTACTACCCTTAGCTGAAAAGCAGTAGGCACCTTTGTAAAATTTTGAGAAATATCATTCCTCACCAACTCAGTTGAATTCTTGATAGAATCAATCTCATTTTTTAGGCTTTTGGATAACAGAGTTGTAGCCTTCAGATGATTCTTCAAGTCTTGATTCTCTATAGATTTCACTGCATCATAGGCATGTTCCAAAGCAGAAGAATAACTTACAGATTCAGCAGATCTGTGCCATGAATTGTTCCATTCATTCTGTCTAAGTGCCTCAGCAGGATTAAAGGAAGGAATAAAAAAATCTTGTCTCTGATCTTTCCCAGTGGAAGCTTTGCCAGCCATATATGTACTTGATGAACCAAAATTAGTTCCAAGACTAATTTTGAGTGATGTAGCAAGTTGTTCCTTCTCTTTTTGATTTTCATCATCATCACTATCATCAGAGTCATCATCATTGTCAGTACTATGAGTATCATCAGGATCAGGAATAGCTATACCTTTCATTTTATCCTGTGAATCTGTGATAGGATGATACATTGGTCTTGAACTAAGTGGCTGTATCAGGATAGGTTCAACATCAGGAGCACCACTAGCGTCAGGATGAACACCGTCAGGATTTGATATGCTTGCATCAGTATTTGCTACCAATGGTTCTTGTGGAGCTTGAGGTTCAGAAGCTTCTTCAACACTTTGAGTCAAAGGTTCTTGTGTGCTTCCCTCATTGACAGTGTCCTCGACCAATCTTTGAACTTCATCTGCACCAGAAATCCCTTGAGCATTGTCAGGAAATTTCTCAGAAACTGTAGCTTGGCCTGCATCTTCACTTTGAGAAGATGGTTCTTGTGTAGCTGGAATGTCGATGTCTTCATTCTCCCTTTGAGAAAATGGTTCTTGTGGGACCATTCCACTAGCTAAGCCTTCACTCAAACTTTGATTGAGTGGTTCTTGTGTGGCTGGATCATCAGAAAGAGCTGCTGAACCACTTTGAGGTTCAGGTTCTTGTGGGCTTGATCCTTTCAGTTTCTTCTGTCTCTGATAGACTAACTCTTCTGCCTTCCTTAGCTTTTCCATTGGATGTTTTATCCCAAGATTGGAAGCAGCAGCACCATACTTCTCCCATGAAATATCAACATGTCTTTTTGTTGGAGAATCCTGTGCTGGAGAGTCTGAAATATTAACCACTTGACTTGGTGCAGTATCAGGAATACTAACATCAGGATTTGCTTGAGCAGTTGAAACTGATTGCTCATTCAGAATCGAAGTGTCCTGTACATCAGTATCCTGCTTCTTTTCTAAAGGAATATGATACCTGCTTTTTGATAACTTCCTTTGCTTCTGTGGTGTAGACAATGGAACCACAGCTGCAGTAGCAATATCAGCAACTTCCTTATTCACATTCATCACAGAGGATAGAGGTAAATCATCCTCTGAGTCAGTCTCATCCCTGAGCACTAACTTTCTTTTAACAGAAACAGCCTCACCTCTCTTTGCAGCTTTCTTCACCAGGACCCCTTGTACACCCCCTTGTAACTTCTTTTTAGTGATAGGTGTAGAGGTAAAGTCCTTTGAACCTGATTGCCTTCCTGACACATCAGTTCTAGCTGACTTCTTTGCTTTTACAACTAAAATCTTTTGAGAGACATTAGAGGTGGCAGTTGACTGTTTAGACTGTTTAGGATGAATGCTTGGGTTAGGAACAAGGTGTGATTGGCCTTGCCCCATAGCATTAGAAATTAAACCATAACGAGTAGGCATTTTCCTATGCAAGAAAAATCTAATCTCATCAGGAATAAAAGCATTTCCTATGAAACCATTTGCCTTATCAGGATTGAAAAACGCAAAAATTTTAATATGAAGTAAAATAAAATTTTATTTAGTAAACAAAATTTATTTTGACAATCCTGATAAATGCTGTTTTTTTTAAAAAAATGATTACAGAACAAATAGCATAATACCCATGTAACCATTATTACCAATTACCGAGGCAAAGTAATTATGAGAAACTGAACAGTCGCCTCGATAGACAAAAATGACCTGCATCCTTAACACACATTCTCTATAAAATAGAACTGTTAAGCATAAACATCATATATCTATTAAAACACAAACCCTCTCCGGAGAAAAACTTACAAAACCTTTCACCTTCTTTGTTTTTCAATGGCTGCCAACCAACAACAAAACAACATACCTGATGCTGAGCTCGATATCATATGGCAAGAGATGGAAGAGGCTCTTGCTGACATTGAGCCACAACCAGTTCCTGACCCTCAGGAACATGAAGCGTTTGTTAACGCAATGGCTGATGTGCTTTGGCACAATTTCCAGCAGGCCAATCCTGACTGGAATCCGCTTGATAACCTCATCTATGAAGAGGATGAGGATGAAGATGATGAAGAGCTCGTCCGAGAGCTTAAGAAAAGAAAGAAGAGAATCCGTGATGCTTGTATGTCATGCAAGTTGGAGGCACGGAAGCGTCCCGGTGGTCACGGTGACGATCCGCCTTCAAGTAAATCAGCTCCTCTTCTTGTCTCTTAAGGATGGAACAAGAGAAGCCCTAGATGGATCAAAGCCTGGTTATGATCCATCAGGAGTGTTCATGCTTATTTGAAGGGCACGTGTTCCTGAGTAGAAAAGTAGACTAGGAAAAGAATATGTAATTTCCATTTTCATTTGTAATGAATCTTCAAGATTTAATAAAAACTATCAATTTGCTCAATTGTTCTTGTCCTTCTTACTTTTCCTGCACAATTTATTAGTAACACTGCATTTGATACATAATATAACGAATAGTAATCGCTGACAAAAATATAATTGCAATTGAAAATTAAGACTTAATAACTTAATCAAAGACTAAGTAATGATCTTATTTGTTAGAGTTTACCAGGAGTGTTGTTGACAAATTGTCTTAGAACTTCTGGTTTTCATACCAACTTCAAATTGTTCATATTCTTGAATCAAAAGAGCCCTTCTGTTTTTCTTGACAGATACAGATCCCTGGCACTGAGTTTCCAAAGTATCCCAGATTTCTTTTGAAGACTTGCATGCAATCACTCTGTTTGACATGACAGCATCAAGACTACTGTGTAAGATATTCTTTATCTTTGGTTCCCTGAGTACATGAGCTTTTTCTTCTGGAGTCCATTCACTTTTAACCTTGACCACATAATGTTCAGGTACTGTATCTGTTCATTCTACAATCCTTGTAGGAATATATGGTCCATCACGAATCCTGTCCAAATAGTCAGGATCCATAGCCTCCAGGTACATCAGCATCTTTACCCTCCATGTTGGATATTCTGATTTCTTCAAGATGGGAATCTTCATGCTTTCATACTTGGTTGTCGACATCTTTAGATCGTATCTGATTCAGAATTAAATCAGTTTGCTCTGATACCAATTGTTGCCCAGTAATACTCTATTGTAGAAGGGGGTTGAATACAATAGTATAAGATAATCGACTTCTTAATGTATATATCACAAATATGAAAGAAAGATAACAGCTTTATTAAATCTGATATAAAACTGTTACAAACTCTCTCAAGAAATTCTGATGTTCTTGAGAGCTGCTAGCTTACAAAAACTCTCGCAAGAAATTCTATGTTCTCAAGAGCTTCTATTCGATTATGTTCACGTCTGTGTTGTTGTTGTACATAAATCGAAACCAAAACTGTGTTTATATACTACATAGCTTCTCTATCAATGATAAGTCCTAATCAATTACAAAGATTGAAACCTATCCATAATTGATAGCTACATACTACAAACCAGGAACCGACAGAATAAACTTCCATGTTTAACTAGACTCCAAATATAACTCGAAGTAGGAATCCTGATCAGCTTCCAGTCCTGATGATCAATCCTGATCCCAGTCCTGATATGTATCTTGATCCTGACGACCATGTAATCCTGATGACGTCAGCAATCCTGATCAGTTGAGTCTAGCTCCTGACGATCATTGAATTCTGAACTAACAAAAATGATGAAAAGTGTCTTGAAAATAGCAGTAATTAGTGCCTGTTTTTACTGCGCATGCGTGTTAGAAACTACCACGATTAGTGCTGTCAGTTAATGTATGTGTGTCAACTGTCCCACTCACACACTTCACGAGTAAGCCTGCTGTGTATCTTAATAATTAAAACTCTTCAGTTTTAATTCTTATTTAATCATTATACACACAACGTTCAAATTTTTTCAGACTTACTCTATTCACAGGACATTTTCACATATACATTTTCACAAACACCTTTTCTGCATAAATTTTTCAAACACTTTTCTAAGCATAAACTCTGATCATTTTCTAATCTTATCTAATGGCGACTACTATGTTTCAATCTATTGGTCTAGAATTCGTCCCTAACAACTATGCAGCACCATTGTCTACTGAGAACGCACTGGAGGCGTTTCATTTGCTCCAGAATTTTCTTGCTCAGTCAGACATTGGGCAAGCTCTTGTGGAACCAGAAAAGTTGTATGGATCTCAAATCAAAGCTTTCTGGGAAACAGTCGTTTATGATGATGGAGGAGAGTCTGGAACTCCTTCGATTATATTCAAGTTTGATGAACAAGAGTATGTGGTCACTCCAACCACTGTTCGTGATGCTCTTGGTTTTGAAGACTTCAATGCATACACTATTTCTGTTGGTGATACTGAGCTTCAGAGAATGATGAGGGAGATTGGTTACTCTGGGTCTTTGGTAAGGACAGGTAACCTGAAGCGACCGCTCTTAAGGAAGGAATGGAGTTTCTTCTTTGACTACATCACAAGGGCGTTCGGGAAGAAGTGTACCAACTGGGATGCTATTCCGATTGACAGTCTGCAAATCGGGTATTCTCTTCTTTATGGAAACAATTTTGATTTTGCTAGACTTGTTTTGAATAACATAGGAGAAAAGATGACAGAGAATAGGAGCATAGTTTATTTTGCTCGTTTTTGTCAGTTAATCTTTTCTACTTGTGTTGATGGGGTTGAGATTGCTGAGGATGATGTAATTCCCTCATTTAGATTGCATAAAAGAATATTCTCTGATTTGACGAATAAGGATATTAAGAAAGGAAATGTTGGTGAATTGTTGCTTCCTGCTTCAGTCCAACAATTTTTACAACCACAACAACAACCTCAACCAGAGTCTGAACAACCTTTAAACACTGAACCTCTTCCATCTACATCCCAAAAACCAAAGGCTGGGGGTAGGACTAAGCATAGAGCTTTTAAGGCTGTCAAGGCTGCTAAACCTCCAAATACTGATGATTTACCAATATCTGTTGTTACTTCAAGGAAAAAGAAGAGGGCAAATAGACCTACTTCTGATGCGAATAGGGCTTTTGATGAAACTGAGTCTATTCACACCAAGAAAAGGAAGCTGGTTGCTGCTTATCTATTTGATGGATTGATTCCAGATGCTACAACTGCTGCAGCTCTAGAGGTTGTTATTGAAGATATTTCTGAAAATGCTACTGTACCTGAAGAAGCCAGAGCAAATACTAATGATAATGCTGCTTTCAATGATTATTTTCTTGAACCTATTCTGGAGATGGACATTGAAGAGAATATTGAAGCACATCCTTCTGCAACTCTTGAAGAGTTTGGCAGTGTTGGTGATACTGAGGATGTGGCAGCTGATCAGCCTACAGTCATTCTTGATGAATCTATGGATTCTCATACAGAGATTTTCTCTGTTACTCACCAGGGTATTGACAAGGGTGAGGAGGTTGAACAAACGTCTAAGGCTGCTGAAAATGTTATTTATACTACTGAAGAGCCTATTGCTGAAATTGTGGCAGAGAATGTTGTTGAGGCTGCTCAAGCTACTGAGATAATAAATGAGCAATTAAACTCTGAACATCCAGCAAATGAAGTTTTTGTTCAAGACAATGTTGATGAGAATGTATCTAATTCTCATGGTGTAAACTCTTTTGAAAAAACTGATGATACAAAGTCTGAGGATGCAGCTGATTCTACATCTTCTATTAGGGTTTCTGGTGAACAAAATCCTAAGGTGACTGATATTGGTGGTTCTTCTCATCATGCTGCTGAAGCTCATTATCAAAATATGTACTTTAACAACTGGTCTAGTCATGAATGCATTTTTCCTGAACAGAGGGCAGCTGACTTTGTGGCTAAGAGTGCAGCTTCTATTACAAATCATGAGCTTCTTGCACATCTCAAAGCTACTATTGTCCAAGTCAAATCTCTTAATAATCGTTTTGATGACACTCATAAAGTTGTTATTGGGTTGAGAAATGATATTGCTGCTAGGGAGCTAACTCTGAAGCAAGAAAAAATTTCCTTATCTAGAGATCAGGATGCTCTAAGAACCAGGTTGAGCAAAGTTGAAGAAAATCAAACTGTCATGTCTGACAAGCTTGATACAATTGCTGCTTCACTAGAATTGCTCACTTCTGTGTTGATTTCTGATGATGTCAAAAAGGGGGAGAGAGTTTCTAAGGACAAATGCAAGAAATCTCAAACTCTGAGTAGACAGGATGATACTACTGATGGTGGTGCTAAAGAACAGGAGTTAAGGTCTAAATCAAGTCAAGAGCAAGGGAGACTGAGGTCAAACTCTGCTACTGCTAAGACAAACTCTGAAAGAGTAAATACTGGTGCTCAATCTTCTTCAAAAGCCAAAAGCTTATTGCTTACTTCTCAACCAAATACTGATGAAGAGATTGCAACTCAGTTGTTTCTGGAAGAACATGGTGCAGAGGCAACTATTGAAGATATTGAAGCTGAAGAGAAGATGCTAGCTGAAGAGCATGAAAAGAAGTTGAAGACAGGAGAATTCAAGAAAGCCAAGAAGGTTTTGAGGCCAAAGGAGAGAGGAATTATGATTAAAGAAAATGTAAATTCTCAACAGAGTTTACAATATTCAAGAAGGCCTGTTGAAGTTAGTTTAGATAAAGGCAAGGGGAAGCTTGTAGAAGAATAGCAAATACTGAAGAAAGTCCAATCAACCTCTGACATTGCTCAAGTTGTTAAATCATTAGAAGCTGTGACAACCACTGATTCTACTCAAGTTGTACAGACTTTGATATCTTTTGAACTCCAAAGGACTTTTGCTAAACTAGTCACAGTTCAACATTCTCTAATTCCTGGAAATGTTAATATTCTTCAAAGCAAAACCATCATGGGTAAATAATGTAGAGATAAATCTGGTTTAGGATCTCATAGAGAGAAGCGGGTGAACAATAGTCCTATGGATCAAACTTCATTAGCTGAACCAGGTGTTGGTGTGACTCAAGAAAATCTTGATACTTTATAGTCAGTTCAGTTAATTCATCATAGAGGGCTTAAAAAGGATTTTCTGTTATACTTCAAGGCTGATGGAAGAGTATACAGAGTAGGTGAAGCTGACATTGGATTAAAAATGAAGGAAGAGCTGGAGTATGTGTTGTATCTACTGAAAGTCAAAAATCAAAGAACTCATCAAGCAGCTAAGGTATTAAGAAGCAGAATGGTGAAAGCTATAGCTCTTTGTGGCTTAAAGTCTGCTGGTTCTTACATACCAAAGTACAGAGATTATAATGGAAAGCTTGTTGAGATGCAAAGGAACAGTGCAAGACTCAGAACTGATCTTGGTATAAAAGTGTTGGAATTTAATCTGGAATCAGATAAATCCTTCATAATAAAGCTAGGAAATGAGATGAAGAAGAACAATATCTATGCTCTAAGGGCTGCTATCTACCAAACTGGAGAGAGTGATCCAGAGTTAAAAGAGATGAAGAAGATAATGGTAGCTGAGCTAGAGAGAGCTGAAAGAAGATTGCTTATGGACTACATCAAAACTGTACCTGACATTGAAGAAATTAAGTAAATGGAGTCTGTAAGTTTTTAAGTTTTCTGTTCTAAGTTAAAAATAAACTCTGTGATTTTATAAACACTGCATTTGTTATATGTTTTGACATCATCAATTATCTGTTAACTTGTACATTTTTATATGCACAAGTTGGGGGAGATTGTTAGATATAATTGCTGATGTTTGTTTATCAGTATTTAAAGTATAAGGATACTATCAGAGTTTAAACTCTGACAGTCAGAGTTTGCTTAGCAATCGGTGTCATTCAATGAAGATTCTAGAAGCGATATTCTTTGAAGATGGAAAGAAGCAAAGAGATATCGAGATGGCTAAGGAAACGGAACAGAAGACATAAGCAATTCTAGATTGATATTAATTGTATAGCTGATTTATAGGAATATCAATTAGAAGATTGTATGTAGCTGTGTACTATATAAACACAGATAGGTTAACCCTAAAAGGGATGTGAATACGTGAATTATCATTCTTGTAACCTAGCAGCTCTCTGTGATATTTTACATCACTGAGAGAGGAGTTATTAATTCCATACAGTTTATTGTTCATAAACAGTGTTCTTATTGTTATTCTTATACGTATACTTGATTATATATTGTGTATTCGGCCTAACAGGGTATGTTTGGGAGACTTAGCGAATAAGGGGTCATTTGACAAATCTGAATAAATATTTCTGAATGATTAAAATTTCTGAATGATTAGTTATCTGAATTCTGAATAAATAATACTGTTTGGTAAAAAAAATAATTAGAATATCTTAATGATAATAAAAACAAAAAGGTTAAAGTGTTAGCATTTCCATTTTTTTATATTCATGCATTAAACAAAGTCTGGGCTTTTAATATATCAATACCTACACTTTTGAAGTATATTTATCCTTCTATATATTATCATCCAAATTTCAGTCGTGTAGCCTTTGTGTATACAGAAGATGTGTGTACCACTGTACCTGATAAAGGTGTGCATCTGCACGGAGAGTTGGACTTAAGAAAAAAATTGAACAAACAAGCTAGGTGGCCAATAATCTAGCAAATTAGACAAAGAAACATAATAAATAATGCCACATAACACAAGTGGATGATATATGACATCATAGTGTTTATTAACAAAATATATCAGAAAAGCATTGGTTGTTATCAATTAGATTTTTTTTGACTCTGTTATTGATGTTGTTTGTGTGCACGCGGTTTTGAGAGAGAGCAGATAAAAGACCCAAAGTAGGGGGTTACATGAGTTAAGAAAGACATCTTAGCGCTTCAGCAACATTTTTTTGTATTAATGATTAAGAACTTTTTTAATCATTAAAAATAAAATAAGAGAACCCAAACAGTCTTAAGCGTTAAGATAGACTCATTAAGAAGGATTAAGATGAAAACAAATGACCCCTAAGTCTCCTTCTTGACGGTGGATAAGGATTGTATTCCTTGGTGGGCAAGTATTTTCCTTATCGTAGGATAAGAACTGTGACTAGTTATTTCCTTTGATTGAGATTCTAGATCATTCTCGGACTTTTTGAAGAATTTATCACACTTTGTACTCTTCTCAGAGCTGTATATTTTTCCTATTTATTAATTACGAAATTAATAAATAATTAGGGTTTCGGGCATTGTTTATCGGGTCGTATTCTTGGACCAATCTAGGTCTAATTAATACATCATTAATTATATTTCTAGGGTTATTTTTAGCCCATATCAGGTATCTTTATCTTATCTTTATTATACTATATTATATAAAGAAAAATGCCTAGGAGCTCTTAGATAGTCCGGATCCTATTTATCTATTTTTGTAGAACACCTTTATTTTAAATATTAAAAATTGAAATATAATTTCGCCTAAGATAAGGGCTACAGTTACAGTATACAGTATATAGATGAGAAGACGGGACGGTGGGGTGATGCATCTCAAATCGCTTCAATTTATTTTTCTAATTTTATCAAAATTTTAAATTAATAATACCAAAAATTAGAAAAAATCTCAATTGCTTTTTAAATCTTTACTAATAGAGTAAACTAAATATACAATTTCAATATTCTTGCATTTATAATCTTTAATAATATAGGAAAGTAAATATACAATTTAAATATCATACTAAATTCTTAATCAGAAAATATCTCAATTGTCTTTTAAGTAGACTAAATATACAATTTTAAGATTTTTGTTTTTAAAGTTTTTACTAAATGTGAGAAAACTAAATATACAATGTTAGTATTCTCATGTAGTTTTTATTTATCAATATACTCTCTCGGATCCATAATAACTAACGTTTTATAAAATTTTAAAATCAAACCAACTCAAGTTTGACCGATGATTAATAAATATTATTATATATGAAAATTATAAAAAATAATATCATTAGAAAGTATATTTCATTTACTATCAGATTTATTTTTTAAATTTATAAAATTATAAATTAGTAGTGTATAATTTGTGGTCAAACTTAAAGAGGTTTGACTTTCAGAATTTCTAAGACGCCAGTTTTTGAGAAACGGAAGGAGTACTTGCTAATCAATATCAATATCATTATTATTATTTTATATTCTCAAACCAAACTTTTTCTCCAGAATTTTATTATTATTTTTATATTCTCATACTCAAACTTTTTTTCCCAAAAATTAATAATAATAATAATAATAATAATAATAATAATAATAATAATAATAATAATAATAATAATAGTAATAATAATTTTAGTCAGAATTTTCGTGAATGATCAAGAGGACGAGAAAAAATCAAAAGAAACTTTATTTTAGGAATATAATTATATATTTCTTTTAAAATCATTTTCTGTAGAATGTTTTTAAAAAAAATTTAGAAAAATTATTATAAGGACACGAAAAATTCAAAAGAAACTTTATTTTAGGAATGTAATTATCTATTTCATTTAAAATCATTTTTTGTAGAATGTTTTTTTAAAAAAACTAGACAAGTTATTATAAGGCTGCTGCGAAGCGCGATTTAGTAAACTAGTAAGTTTAAACTATCCTGAACAGGCTCAAGGTTTGATCACTTTGATGGATTCTTTCGAATTTAGGGTGAGTTCATCTTATTTAATTTTTAGTTTCTTGTTTTGTCTCTTTGAGAACGATTTAATTGGTATTTTGGGATATCTGAAAAGTCTACATCAAGACTGGATCGGTAGTGAAAATCGCAATTTCAGTTGATGCAACTGAAAGTTCTGAACATTAGACTAAATCGAAATTAATTGTGTGAAGGTCAATTGTGATTCTACTAGCTTCAGGGATGTTGTAAGTTGGATTTCTCGGGAAGTCATTGTAACCATTTTTTGTTCAAATAATATTTATATTCTGCATGTTAAGCGATCTGGAAACAAAGCGGCTAATTATTTAGCTCATTTTTTTGTTTTTCAATCTGATTGCATGGCTGGTTGGGAATTTGTCCCGATCGAGTTCTTTTCATGTTAATTAATTGTTAGGCTCAAGGCATGTCTGAATACCACTATTAACAAGCCTACACCTTGTGACTATGTCACTCTACATGACCTAGTGAAGTTTATCACTGGGATATAGTATAAGTCTCTATTGTACTTGTCTTGTTTTCATGTACTTAGCTTTATTCTGTATGCTCAAGTTTATAATGAGCTCAGTAAGTTTCTTGCACCTAGAATGTACATAGACCATGAAATAATTGTCCTGGAAGAAGTTCAGTTTGTTCATGCAGCAGGATAAAGGTGAATAAGGCCTTGAAGAAATAAGTTGCAGAAATTTGTCTAAATCCCTATATCGTGAAGTCAGAATGAGCTATGTCGCGAAGTCCTCAAAGTCCATGTCCTGAAGTGCTGAGATCGCAAAGTGCTGAGATCGCATAGTCTGAAATGAACTATGTCGTGAAGTCTTCAAGGCACATGTCGTGACGTGTTGAGATCGCAAAGTCTGAAATGTACTAGATCATGAAGTCCTCAAAAAGGCTATATCGTGAAGTCCTCAAAAAGGCTGTATCGTGAAGTCCTCAAAAGGCTGTATCGCGAAGTCAGAAATATGCCATATCGCGTACTCCTAAAATACCCATATATCAAAGTCCTCATATAGCAAAGTCATAAATGCTCTATATCGACAAGTTACAGGATAAAGAGTATGCTCGAGTTCACGATGTCAACACTTAGGCGATTTACAACAAGACATATCAAGGTACAATATCAGAGTTCATAGAGACAAATACTGAAGCATCTGTTACTGTGAGGTGCTCCAAAGACAGATGGAAAATCTACAACAAAACTTGGAGAGAAAGAATAGAGACAAGCAGCTACAGATACAGGAAAAGACGACAGAAAGTAAGTGGTCCTTCCTGACAAAGTTAACCTCTTATGGAAGAACAAGTTGGAGTTACAGTTAGGGGTAGTTGTGTAAATAGGAGTGTGCACCAGTTTGTATAGGTAATATATATATATATTGTGCACACCCTATAGTTAGCTGCAAGAGAGATACACATAGAATTATCCAAGCACTCTTTTCTCTATAAGAAAACAAGAAAACATTTTTCTTGTTTAGAAGTCAAAATTTCATTTGTGGAAGCTATAGTATTTGATTTACTTTATACAAAGTAGATTAAAGTGATTGTGTGTGTTATGTTTATTTTATTTCCGCATTTTCATACTACACAATCTAACACAGTTTTTAAGTTTCAAGAAAATGAAAAACATTCAAACTATCCATTCACCCCCCACCCCCCTCTGTCTAGTTTCCTAGTGATATTCATATCAAACATTAATGAAATTTGATTTAAATTTATCCAAAAAAATAATTAGAAAATGAACAATCAGCAAAACTCAGCCTATCATAAATGTCATTTACTTACTCTCTTTTATTTTTTCTTTCTAACTGTCATTTACTTGCTCTTTGGAAAATGAATAACTAATTTCATAATATACATGTGAATGGATATAAAATACACAAACGAACATAAACTTTTTAATTAAAAAGTTAATTATATTAGATTTATTTATCTTATAATTCTAATATCTTTCGTGATCACTCTAAATATCCTCAATTCTTATGAATATTGAAAATATAAATATTATTATTGTGTTCATAATATTGAAATTCGTATTACAAAATTTTAAATATTTGACTTTCAAATATTTATATATTTTGTTTGAATGCCTTCGTTGCAAGAAAATATTATTATTGAAAACTGCGATCTAAATAGTATCTAATTATAACAATCAATATACTTATATAAAGGAGAAGACGGGGACGGTGAGGTGGCGCATCTCAAATCGTTCCGTTACTTACTAATGGAGGAAACTAAATATACACATTTAATATTTTTGCCTTCAAAATCATTTCTAATGGAATAAACTAAATATACAATTTTAATATTATCCTAAATCTTTGATTAGAAAATATCTTAATTATCTTTTAAATCTTTACTAATAGAGGAAACTAAATATATAATTATAATATTCTTGCTTTTGAAATATTTACTAATGGAGTAAACTAATTATATAATTTTAATATTCTCCTAATTTTTTTATTTATGAATATACATACTAACATAGTAAACTAAATATATTATCTTACCCATGTATATTTTTTAAATTTCTCAAAATTTTGGATTAATAAAAATTAAATATTAGATAAATTCTCAATTTACTTCAAACTAAATATATTATGTTAATATTCTCCTAAATGTTTTCTATCAATCCAATTTTTAATAATTTATTTTTTTACTAGTTTTCAAGGAAATAAGCTGAATATGCTTTGTTAATATTCCCTGAACTTTCTCTTCAAGTCCAATTTATTTACTAATTTCTTCTTACTTTCTTCTAATCGAGAAAACTATGTATACTATTTTAATATTCTCCTAAACTTAGTCCACGAGTCCAATTTATTTACTAATTTCATTTTTACTATCTTTTAATCGAGGAAAATAATAAAAGAGTCTAAATTGTCTTTTAAATCTGTTGTAACAGAAATCTTAATTACTTTATACTCCTAAACTTTCTCCTTAAGTCAAATTACTATCTTAATATTCTTCTAAAAATTATCTTCAAGTGAAATTACCATGTTGATATTCTCTTAAACTTTCTCTTGAACTCAAAGTTAGCATTTTAATAATCTCATATTTTTTTTCATAAAATTCTAAAATGTATCTTGAAATCAGAGAATCATCTTAATATTCTCTTAACAAAACTACTAGAGATTGTGTTCTCGTAATGTTTTTGTAAAAAAAACCCCAAGTTAAATTTTTCTATATGTTTTTACATATATATTACAAATCATTTTTTTTTAAGTTTTACCTTCTAATCAATTTATATAGAATATATTACCTAGAGAAAATGCAAGTTTTTATAACATAAAATATAAAAGTCTTATTTTCTTTTCATTTATTTTCTCGAGTACCTATATTTTAAACAATTAAAAATTAGAATTTTTTAAAATATTTAATTTAAATTTTATGATATAATAAATTAATTAATAAATGATGTAATTTATTCAGTAAATTAGTTTGTTATCTGTTTAGATTTAGTAACAACGAGATATCGGGTCATTGGGGGGAAACATGTTTAACGAGAGAATGATTAATTATGAGGAGTATATTATATGCTAGAATTTAATATAAATGTTATAATATGTATTTTAAAATTGAAGTTGGAATATGAATTTTGAGAAAAATAAAATTTGTAATAAATATACTAATATTTGATATAATATTAAAATAATAAAAAATATTAAATAATTGTTTGTTCATGTATTTATTCAAAATTTCGGTAAATGACCAACATGAAACGGAGAATTAAAAAAAAACCTTAATTTTATATTAGAAATATTATTTTATCTAAAAACATATTTAGTAAAAAAAATAGATTTTTTTTGAGAAATCATCAATATACTTATATAAAGGAGAAGACGGGGGCGGTGAGGTGGCGCTCTCAAATCGCTTGAATCTATTTTTCTAATTTTCTCAAATTTTTGAATTAATAATACCATAGATTAGAAAATGTCTCAATTTCTGTTTAAATCTCTACTAATAGAGGAAACTAAATATACAATTATCGCTTGAATCTATTTTTCTAATTTTCTCAAAATTTTGAATTAATAATACCAAAGATTAGAAAATGTCTCAATTTTCGTTTAAATCTCTACTAATAGAGGAAACTAAATATACAATTTGATACTAATAGAGGAAACTAAATATACAATTTGACTTTAAAATTTTCACTAATTAAGGAAATTAAATATACAATTTTAATATTTTTACATTTAAAATTTTCACTAATAGAAGAAAGTAAATATACAATTTTAATTAGAAAATGTCTCAATTTCCGTTTAAATCTCTACTAATAGAGGAAACTAAATATACAATTTGACTTTAAAATTTTCACTAATCGAGGAAAGTGAATATACAATTTTAATATTCTTACATTTAAAATTTTCACTAATGGAGGAAAGTAAATATACAATTTTAATATTCTTGCATTTAAAATCTTTACTGATGGAGGAAAGTAAATATACACAGAAAATGTCTCAATTTCCGTTTAAATCTCTACTAATAGAGGAAACTAAATATACAATTCGATACTAATAGAGAAAACTAAATATACAATTTGACTTTAAAATTTTCACTAATTGAGGAAAGTAAATATACAATTTTAATATTTTTACATTTAAAATTTTCACTAATGGAGGAAAGTAAATATACAATTTTAATTAGAAAATGTCTCAATTTCCGTTTAAATCTCTACTAATAGAGGAAACTAAATATACAATTTGACTTTAAAATTTTCACTAATTGAGGAAAAGTGAATATACAATTTTAATATTCTTACATTTAAAATTTTCACTAATGGAGGAAAGTAAATATACAATTTTAATATTCTTGTATTTAAAATCTTTACTGATGGAGGAAAGTAAATATACAATTTAATCTATTTTTATAGAGCACCTCAATCTTAAATATTAAAAACTGAAATTTTCCTTTTTAATTCCTAATTTGTAGAAAATATAGTACTTATAAAATACAAGTATTCTAAAAATCTTTTATATATATAAAGGAAAATCTCGGGAGCTCCAGAATCGCTCGATTCATATTTATCTAATTTTCTAGAGCTCTATATTTAAAATATTTAAATTAAAACTTCCTTATTTAAGTCCTATATTTTAGAAGAAAAATCTAAACCTTTTTAAATTTAAAATTGTATAAAAGAAATAATTGTATAAAAGGTAAGTATACCTCTAATTGAAACTTTTTTAAAATCTTTATCTTCTTCTTTATTATATCTTTATATTTTTATATAAAAAGAAATATATTTTTTTTCTATGACTTCTCTATTTTAACTCAATAAAATTAAATTTCCTTTTTTTTCTTATTAATTATGGGAATGTATCTCATCCTCCTCTCTATATAAATCAATACAAATGTATTGACTCTCCAATTTGTTTAATTATCTCTTCGCGTTCTCTTACTTTATTTTAGTCAATTTTAATAGATAATTTTTTTATGTTATCTTTGTTGTGTGTTATGTTTATGTGATGACCTACCGACTAACAATACTTAATTGTTTTGACAGATTTCATCAACAATGTTGGGAGGAAGGAGATGACTACGGTGTCTAAGGCTGTACCTTATTTGTATCTTTATTTTCCTTTTAACATGAACTTTTTAATCCAATTACATACTATTATTCTGTTATATTAGTTTGAATATGAATTTTGATATTTTAAACTTTTAGACCTAATTTTGGATGGCCTTACAGTGTACCAATTGATCAGAGTTTCTTTTATATATTGTTTTAAGTAATTTGTAATTATACATATTAATAGATTTATTACTTTTGTATTTGACCATGCAAGTGCGTTGAAAAACATGACAATATTATATGAATTTATGCAATAGTTTTATTTGATTTCTTTTTTATTTTACAAGTCAACTAATGTTTGTTATGGTGTTACAGATTTTGAACCCAGACACACCTTTTTGTTGATTGTTACAATCAGTTTAGTGTTTTGCGTTTACGTATTCTCACTTTTAATTTAATCAGGTAATTCGGGGGTTGCTTTGTATTTTATGTTTTTGTGTATTGTGTTTATGAATTTATGTAATGATCGATACTTATTAAGACTAATTAGTTAGTTTTGATAGAACTTATCTTAATCTAGAGGATCATTCGATACTTGTGACGGATAATAATCATACATACCAAGACAAATTTTTTATCCTACGCTTATCAGATTTTTTATCTCTGCTATTGATTTACAAAATTTTGCACTTGGATGTGATTTCTATTTTGCTAGCTTCTGGATTGAATATTTTCAGCTAATTCTTCACAACATTTGTTCTTCGATTACTTTCTTGGGGAAACATGATGTTTTCTAAATTTAATCTTACTCAACATCCTTTTTGGATGGATTTTATGGTGTAGACATGCAGCGTTTATTTAAAGATTTGAATAGAGTAAAATCTTTGTTTTAGCTGAAAATATAATTGTCCGTAATTAAAAATATTAAAATAGGTTTTAAAATAAATAAGTAAGGATTTGCCCATGATATTTTTGGAAAAAGAGGGGTTTTTAGTAAGTAAAAATAGAAAAAGTAACATATTTTAGTTGAAAAAGATAATTGCCCGTGATTATTTTTTATTTTTTAAAAAGAGAGAATATTGTTAAAAACGGTAATGTATTTTAGCTGAAAAAAGTAATTGGTTATAAATAATGTTATTATTTAATAATAGTTTCTTTAAAAATAAAAAAAATAGAAAAAGTAACATGTTTTAGATGAAAAGGTAAGTGCCCATAATTAAAAATTCTAAAATAGGTTTCAAAATAAATAAGTAAGGTTTATCCGGGATATTTTTGGAAAATGGAGGGTTTTAGTAAGGAAAAATAGAAATAGTAACATGTTTTAGGTGAAAAAAATAATTGCCCGTGATTTTTTTTTTTTAAAAGAGAGAATTTTGTTAGAAAAAATATGAAAGGTAATTGGTTATAAATAATGTTATTATTTATTAAGAAAAATATAAATAGTAACATGTTTCAGTTTGAAAAGGTAATTGCACGTGTTTTTTAAAAGAAAAATAGAGAATTTTGTTAGATAAAATAGAAAATGTAATGTATTTTAGCTGAAAATATAATTGGTTATAAATTGTTAGGCCGAATACACAATATAATCAAGTATGTATGAGAATAACGACAATTAAGAACACTGTTTATGAATCAATAAACTGTATTTATATTAACAGCTTCTCTCTTTATGATGTTAACGAATCACAAAGAGCTTCTAGGTTACAAGAATAATATATCAATAATCGCGTCCCTTCTAGGGATAACCTATCTGTGTTTATATAGTACACAGCTACATACAATCCTTATCTAATTGATATTCCTACAAGTTAGCTATACAAAACTTATCAATTAAGGATTGCTTCTTATCTTCCATTCTGTTTCCTTAGCTGTATCAATATATTCTGCTTCTTTCCATCTTCAGAATATATTGCTTCTAGAATCTTCAATTCAGCACCGACAGCTAACTCAACTATCACCTTGTCAGACTTTAAATAAACTCTGACCGGCTTCAATTAAACTCTTCACCCTGTCAGAGTTTAACTAAACTCTGACTGGCTTCTGATAAACTCTTGTCAGTACCTGTTGCTTAAACACTGATAAACAAACATTAGCAATTATATCTAACAATCTCCCCCAACTTGTTCATAATAAAATGTACAAGTTAAACATATAATTGATGATGTCAAAACCATTTAACAAATGCAGTGTTTAACATATAACAGAGTTTAATTTAAAACAGAGTTTAAATTTAGAATAGAAAATATTAAAAACTTACAGTCAGACTTTACTTGACTTCTTCAGTATCAGGTACAGTCCTGAGATAATCAATCAGCAGTCTTCTCTCAGCATTCTCAAGTTCAGCTATCATAATCTCTTTCAGCTCCTTATACTCTGGATCTCCTTCACCAGTTTGATATATGGCAGCCCTCAGAGAATAGATACTGTTCTTCTTCATATCATTCCCTAGCCGAATGTACTGAGCTTTATTTGACTCTAAGTTGAATTCTAAGACTTTTAATCCCAGTGCAGTTTTAAATCTAGCACTGTTTCTCTTCATCTCCACCAACTTTCCAGCATGATCTCTATACTTTGGAATATAAGTATTTGAGACTTCTCCTCCTCCAAGCATCACTTTTGATCTCAGCATCTTTTCTCTTAAGATTTGAGCAACATTATGGGTGTGTCTGTTCTTAACTTTCAACAGATAAAGTACATATTCAAGTTCTTCCCATGATTTGAGATTTACATCAGATTCTCCAACTCTATAAACACTTCCATCACTCATGAAGTATAACAGAAACTGCTTCTTCAAGACTCTGTGAAAAATCAACTGAACAGATTCTAACTTATCAAGATTTTCTTGTGTATCCCTAATACCAGATCCTGCCAGTGAAATATTGTCTTGAGATCTGTTATTTATTCTCTTTTCCCTATGTGAACCTAAACCAGACTTATCATAAGATTCTTTTCCAAGTACAGTCCTGGTTTGAGAAAAATCCACAGGTTGAAGTGTCAGAGTTTCAGAGAGTACAGGTCTTAAGAAACCTTTGAGTTGAGGAGGTAGCTGAATTTGCACAGCTTGAGCATTGTCAGAGGCTGGCTTAACTTCAATAGTATCATCAACTTGAGCAGCGTCAGAGGTTGATTTTGCTAATCTTGTTTCAACTTGAGCAATGTCAGAGGTTGAAAAAATCTTCTTAGGTAACTGTTCTTCTTCTACCAGTTTACCTTTTCCTTTGTCAGCACTTTTAATCACAGGCCTCCTTGAGTACTGTAAACTCTGATCAGAGTTTACATTCTCTTTTATAATAATTCCTTTTTCTTTCTTTCTAGGAGCCTTGATTTCCTTCTTTTTGTAGATTCCAGCTTTAAGATTTTTCTTGTGTTCTTCAGCAAGCATCTGTTCTTCAGCTTGGATATCTTCAATTGTAACATCTTTTCCATGCTCTTTAATAAAGATCCTAGCAGCAATCTCTTCATCAGTAGATGGGTTAGTTGGAACAACTAAACTTTTGTTGAGGTTTGAAGTAGATTGACCACCAGAGTTTATTACACTTCTGTGCTTTTGAGCAGAAATCCTTCTTTCATTTCCTCTGCTTCCCCCATCAGTAGAATCATCCTTCCGTCTCAGAGGTTGAGTATCTTTGCATTTGTCTTTAGGTATACTCTCCCCCTTTTTGACATCATCAGAAAGTAGTACTGATGTCAGCAATTCAAGCGCAGTAGAAATGGAAGTCAGTTGAGCAGACATAGCATTCTGATTGTCCTCAACTGTCCCAAGCCTCTTCATGATTTCGTCAGAATCCCTGGCTTGCTGCTTGAACATGGCATAGTAAGAAGTTCTGTCAACCTTTAAAGTAAGATCCCTCAGACTTACTTCATTCCTCAGTTTTGTAAGCATTTGTTGATTCTCATCAAATCTATTATTGAGAGATTTGACTTGAATAACAGGTGCCTGTAAGCTCGTAAGGATATCAGGATTTGTAATCTTCTTGACAGAATCAGAAAAAAAATCTGCAGCCCTTTGTGCTGGAAAGACACAATCTGCATTACAGAGGAGCTCAACAGTCAGAATAATAATGACTGTCTTGAAACTCCGCACCTTATTATCCCAAGCGCTTCGATTCTAGTAAAAAACCTTTCAGTTACCCTGTTGAATGCTTTAAAAACCGAAGCATTTTATCAACAGGCTTCATATCTTAAAATTACCATACACCAAATGGCAGGAACCTTTGAGTTCATGGATGTCGAATCATTCGTGAACATGAACTGGCAGCAACAAGCAAACTATATCATCGATGAGTTTCTTGTTCTGTCTTTTCTGAATGAGGAAGGTCTTATAGCAGATGATGAAATAGCGGAGGGACCGATCTCTAATCCTTATGTGCACATCATCCGTCCCGGTCCATATGATGTGCCCATCCTGGCAGACGATGATACTATGGAGATTTGTATGATGATCTTCCAGCAGAGCTTCCTGATGGGTACGGAGGAGTCAATCTTCTTGGAGTCCTGCAAGCTGCAAAGCAGAAAGAGAATCCAGGAAGATGATGATGATGATGATGATGATGATTCATCCTCAGGATGTTGTCAAGCAATCCCAGATGGTATAGTGATCAGATGAACAACTGGGTAGCTCTCATCAGAAGTAGTAGAGCACAATAGCTTCTGGCTCTAGCTCTTCTGCTTCAGATGTAGCATTCAAGTACTTGTCCTGGTTAAATAGATCTTTTCTTTGTAACCATAGTGATTAATATGTACCAGAAAGATTAGCTAAACATGAGCATGAAATTGTCTGAATGTAAATTTGAATCAATTAATGAAAACAAATTTGTTTCTTTACATATCAGTATTATCAATATTGCATAGTAATTGTAAAGTGAAAAAAAACGATATCACTTTAACCAATAAACTAACATACTCAGCCGCACTACGAATCACTATCAGGACTTATCAAACACACTCTTTCTTTTCTCCGTTCAATCATACTTTTTCCGAAAAACAAATGACTAATCTCAAGAGTATAAAATGTCTGAAACAAAGAAATTATTTTAACCATCAGAGATTAAAACAAGGTAACCTCGGCGTATTTCACACAATACATCAGTGTTTACCATTTATCCTTCTTTGTCAATAAACTCTTTTCTCAATCTGTACAGTTGTGAAAAATGTGTGTGTAGTAGCAGAGTTTACCGAAATCAGTATTTAGATCATCTCAAAGTGCATAAAATCCACAAACTAAAGTAGTAAAAACTGGTTGCCTAAACTCTCACATAGACACTGATTTTTCTATCTAAACTCTGTATTACTGATATCCTTTCATTTGGATATGTCTTTTATTTGTCACCCCCTGTATTATTTATTTTTATTTTTTTATTTATTTTTTTATTTATTTTTTATTTATTTTTTTTTTATTTTTTTTTTTATTTATTATTTTTCCAGTAATCAGTGGTTGGCACTAGTCACCAAAAATCAAAGATTTTAGCCCTTATTTCATACAATAAGTTCCTGGGTCGTCCTAGGCACAACATGATCTCAAAGGAATTTGTGCTCTGTTTGGCATCTTTTGATTTGAGGGTGAATTATTTGTAGTAAGTAATCAGAGTTTAGACTTTTTCATCAGTAATTATAATTAACTTATGAGAGAAAATGCAAACAGCTAGTACAGACTCAGTGTATAGGATCAATAAACTAAGAGATGGTTTAAATATAGAGACAGTATCATGCTGTGTTAGCTTACTGCACATATTTGAGATCAGAATCTATCAACTCTTAAGGAGTCACAATTACTTACTGAGAATTATGCTTCATACAAATTTCTTCATTGGTCCATATGTTCCAGACAAAGTTATAATCAGAGTATGAAATTAAACTGTAACTATCAGAGTATGACCAACAGAGTTTAGCATCAGAGTGTGACCGACAGAGTATGACTAACTTTTTATGACTCACAGAGTTTATCATCAGAGTTTAACATGCTGGTTCACATAACAGTTAACACATGTAAGAAATCATGAACAGTAAAAATGAGTCTAACCCGTATCTCTAGTCAGAACCAGAGACCATTCCGAGTTCATTTACCAATCTTGTAAAAGTAGCTTCACTCAAAGGTTTGGTGAAGATATCTGCAAGTTGTTGGTCTGTAGACACAAAGTGAAGCTCAATGTTTCCTTCTTCCACATGTTCTCTGATAAAATGATACCTTATGCTGATGTGCTTGGTCATGGAATGCTGTACTGGATTACCTGTCATAGCAATAGCACTTTGGTTATCACAGAAAATAGGTATTTTAGAGTACCTTAACCCATAATCCAGCAGTTGATTCTTCATCCATAAAATCTGTGCACAACAGCTACCAGCTGCTATATACTCTGCTTCTGCAGTGGATGTAGAAATTGATTTCTGTTTCTTACTGTACCAAGAAACCAATCTGTCACCTAAAAATTGACAGCTTCCACTTGTACTTTTTCTGTCTATCTTACAGCCTGCAAAATCTGCATCAGAGTAACCAATTAACTTAAACTCTGATTCTCTAGGATACCACAAACCCAGGGTTATGGTTCCTTTGAGATATTTGAAGATCCTTTTTACAGCTGTTAGATGAGGCTCTCTGGGGTCTGCTTGAAATCTTGCACAAAGACATGTTGCATACATGATATCAGGTCTACTTGCAGTAAGATACAGTAGAGACCCTATCATTCCTCTGTAGTTAGTCATATCTACTGAGGCTCCTGTGTCTTTGTCAAGCTTCGTTGCTGTAGCCATGGGAGTTGTAGCAGATGAACTATCAAGCATACCAAATTTCTTTAGAAGATTTCTGGTATACTTTGCTTGATTGATAAAAATCCCATCATCTGTTTGTTTGACCTGTAAGCCTAGAAAGTAACTAAGCTCTCCCATCATGCTCATTTGGTACCTGGATTGCATAAGCTTTGCAAACTTCTTACAAAGTTTGTCATTAGTAGATCCAAAAATAATATCATCTACATAAATTTGAACTAAAAGCAAATCATCACCAGAATTGAAATAAAACAAGGTTTTATCAATTGTTCCTCTTGTGAACCCACTTTCTAAAAGAAATTGAGCAAGAGTTTCATACCATGCTCTTGGTGCTTGCTTTAGTCCATATAATGCCTTGTCAAGCCTGTAGACATAATCTGGATGCTTGGAATCTACAAATCCTGGTGGTTGTTCAACAAACACTTCTTCTTCAAGCTTCCCATTGAGAAAAGCACTCTTTACATCCATCTGAAAGACTTTAAACTTCTTGTGTGCAGCATAGGCCAGAAAAATCCTTATGGCCTCCAATCTTGCAACTGGAGCAAAGGTTTCATCATAGTCAATTCCTTCCTGTTGTGAATAACCTTTTGCCACAAGTCTAGCCTTGTTTCTTGTAATCACACCTTCACTGTCAGTCTTGTTTCTGAAAACCCACTTTGTACCTACAATTGATCTATTCTTTGGTCTAGGTACAAGTGTCCAGACTTCATTTCTTTCAAATTCGTTTAACTCTTCTTGCATTGCTGTTATCCAGTGTGCATCTTGAAGAGCTTCCTCCACTTTCTTTGGTTCTGTTTGAGACAAGAAGGCATGATACAGACACTCATTATTTGTTGCACTTCTAGTTCTCACACTAGCATCAGGATCTCCAATTATGAGATCAGGTGTGTGTGCCTGTGTCCACTTTCTTGCTGTTGGTAAGTGGTTTCTTGCATCATTATTGAATCCTCCCCCTTGATCCATGCTCTCCTGATTCATATGTTGACTTTCTGTAGCATCTGAGGCTCCCCCTGAATTGGATGGCTCAGAGTTTGAACTTGCAGAGTTTGAATCAGTTTCCTCAACTGACTCACTTGATGTGTCTTGTTGAGCTTCTTCACGCTCCCCCTCAACTGGTTCTCTATTTTGTTCAATTTGAGAATTTCCATTTTCTCCAGTATTTACCAGTAGAGGTTCAGAGTATGCTTCGTCAGAGTTTGTCAACCCTGCTTCATCAGAGTTTATATCATCAGAGAATATATCTTCATTTTCAAAACGCAGTTGATCATATCCATCCTTGTCTTCAAGTCCAATTATTTTCTTGTCATCAAACGACACATGTATAGATTCCATGATCACCTTAGTTCTTAGATTATAAACTCTGAATGCTTTTGTTGACAATGGATAGCCAACAAAGATTCCTTCATCAGCTTTTAACTCGAACTTTGTCAACTGTTCAAGATGAGTCTTCAACACAAAGCATTTGCATCCAAATATATGAAAATATTTCAAATTTGGCTTCTTATTTTTCACCATCTCATATGGTGTTTTCCCATGCTTGTTGATCAATGTTGCATTTTGAGTAAAACAAGCAGTTTGAACAGCTTCTGCCCAGAAATAGGTTGGTAACTTTGCTTCATCAAGCATTGTTCTGGCAGCTTCGATTAAAGTTCTGTTCTTTCTTTCAACTACACCATTTTGCTGTGGAGTTCCAGGTGCAGAAAATTCTTGTTTCACTCCTCTTTCCTTGCAGAAAGCTTCCAAGATTGAGTTTCTGAATTCAGTTCCATTATCACTCCTTATAATTTTGACTTTGTGCTGTGATCCTTTGTCCAGTAGATTTACATGATCCATCAGTATTTGAGCAGTTTCATCCTTCTTTGACAAGAAATATACCCATGTATATCTAGTATATTCATCAACAATTACTAGAGCATATTTCTTTCTGCCCATAGACATCACATTTACTGGTCCAAAGAGATCAACATGTAGAAGATGATAAGGTTCCACTACTGAAGATTCAGATTTGCTCTTGAAAGATGACTTCCTTTGCTTGGCCTTTTGACAAGAATCACATAGACCATCTAGATTGAGTATTGATTTTGGAAGTCCTCTCACAAGATCCTTTCTAATAAGCTCATTTATATTGTTCAAGTTTAGATGAGAGAGCTTCTTGTGCCAATTCCAACTCTCTTCATTTGACATTCTGGCTGTCAGACACACTGTCCTACCATCAGAGTTTGTTACCAAACTTGCTTCATAAATGTTGTTGCGCCTGTGTCCAACTAGAACAACTTTTCCAGTAGATTTACTGATAACTTCACAGTATTCACTGTGAAAATCTACATGGTTTCCTCTGTCACAGATTTGACTCACAGATAGCAGATTATGCTTGAGTCCTGAGACTAGAGCTACATTGGTAATGATGACACTTCCAAGATTGATATTGCCATATCCCAGAGTGTGTCCTATGTTGCCATCTCCATAGGAAACCTTTGGGCCAGCCTTCTCCTTAAAGTCTGATAGCAGGGCTTTATTTCCAGTCATATGTCCTGAGCATCCACTGTCTAAGATAAGTGTGCTCTCTATTATACCCTGCAAACACAAACAAACACTAAGTGTTAGTTTTAAGGATCCAGACTTGCTTGGATCCTTTGTCCTTCTTAACAGTGTTAGCTTTTGCAGCGGAATCAGCATTATCAGAGTTTAAACTAACATTGTCAGATTTTACACTAGCAGAGTTTGCTCTAACCCATTTTAAATTGGGTTTTAGCTCATAATAGTTATGATAAATTGCATGATAACTCTTACATGTGTAAATAGAATGCCAAGTGCTCCCACAATGTTTACATAAAGTCTGTGGTTTTACTCTAACATAATCATTCTTTACTTCTGAAGTAGAAGGTAAAGAATTAATATGTTTGTTCTTAGTGCAAAATCTAGCAAGATGATTAGAACTACCACAATTATAACATGTTTTTCTTGAGGCACTAGCATTAGGCATATGATTATTTCTATTATTTATGCCTACTTTTCCATTCCTATTTCTCTTGGACCCTTTAGGTTTCATGGCAGACTTAACCTCTTTGAGCTTATGTTTAAACTGTTTTCCTGTCATTAAACCAACATTAACCTGCTTCTCACAGATTTTAATTGATTCTTTAACAGCTTCTAGCTCAACAAGCTTCTCTGTTTTAGATTCAATATCTACTTGTTCAACACAAGCTTCAACTGTCTCCTTAACAGCTTCTTTCACAACTACAGATTTTAGCTTGGTGGATTCTGGAACAAATATCACAGGTTTAAGTTGTGGTTTAACCTTAACTTTGTCTTTAAACCTAAGCTCATCGTTTTCACAATAGCCTAAACCTACAGAATCTGTTTGAAACACTTGATGAGTGTCTCTTCCAGAGTTTGTCCAAGTCATAATTACTTTTCTTTCTTTTTCAAGTTCAGATTCTAGCTGCTTATTTAACTTAAGCACTTCCTGTTCAATATAAACAGCATCATCTCTTTCTTTTTGAATCTGCTTCATATTCTCAAGTTCTCTTTCAAGAAACTTGTTTCTTTCTTTAAGACTAAGATTCTCAGCTTTAATTCTCTCATTCTCTAAAGTCTGATCCCTATAGCTAACATGTACGCTTTTCAGATATACTCTTAACTCAGATATATTATCAGTATCATAAGCATAAGTAGTTAGGGGTACCTTATTTTCAGATGATTCAGTCTCATCTCTGACAGTAGCCATAAGAGCATAGTTTTCTCCATCATCAGAGTCTGAAGTATCTGCCCAGTCTTTGCCTTTAGAGATGAGTGCTTTCTCAGATTTGCCTTTCTTGCACTCTGGAGCATAATGACCCATCTCCTTACACTTGTAGCACTGGATTTGAGACTTATCCTTCTTGCCAGACTTGGTCTCCTTTCCATCAGACTTTCTGAAACTTCTCCTTTCAGAGTTTGAATCTTTCCTTGAGAATCTCTTTCCTTTCTTGAAGTTCTTGAATCCCATCTTCTTAAAGGTCTTCACCATCAATGCAGCCATTTGCATCAACTCCTCTTCATCATCCTCAGAGTCAGAAGCTTCATCAGAGTTTGAGTCATCATCAGATTTTGATGACTCACTTTCAGATTTAATAACTAAAGCCTTTCCCTTGGCTTTCTTCCTTGATGATTCCTTCTTGATGAGCTTCTCCTCGACTTTGAGAGCAACAGATTTTGTCTTCTTGCTGGATCTCCTGTTTCTTTGTTCTATCTCCAGTTCATGAGTCTT
The DNA here is from genome assembly GCA_030848705.1 of Heracleum sosnowskyi. Taxonomy (NCBI): domain Eukaryota; kingdom Viridiplantae; phylum Streptophyta; class Magnoliopsida; order Apiales; family Apiaceae; genus Heracleum; species Heracleum sosnowskyi. The sequence continues at coordinate 103,992,083 of CM061245.1, forward strand.
TAACAATCCATAGATCTCATCAAGATCTGTATCAGCAAGATCATAATTATCTCTGATTGTTGTTGCCTTTAAATCCCACTTTTCAGGTAGAGATAACAGAAACTTGAGATTTGACTCTTCAAGTTCATATTCTTTATCAACCAAAGACAGATCATTCAACAGTTTGCAAAATCTGTCATAAGTCTCAGTCAAGGTTTCATTAGATCTTGAATCAAAGTGCTCATACTCCTGTGTGAGTATTGTTTTTCTGTTCTTTTTAATAGCACCTGTTCCCTGGCATCTGACTTCCAAAGCATCCCATATTTCTTTGGCAGTTTTGCAGCCAATTACTCTGTTAGACATTACATTATCTAAAGCACTGTGGAGAAGATGTCTAACCTTTGCATCTTTTGCAATTGATGAGATGTCCTCAGGAGTCATATCTTTCTTTTCCTTTGGAACAGTCTTTTGTGCTTGACCATCAACAACAGGGGACAATTTAGTTGGCATATGAGGACCATCATTAATTCTGTCAAGGTATTCTGGATCTGTAGCCTCCAGAAACATAGTCATCTTCACCTTCCAAATCGGATACTCTACTGGCCTGAGAATTGGAACCCTGATTGTTTCATATCGACTCACAGAATTGGGCTTAACCTGTTCAGCCTTAGAAGCAGTTTGATTTTCTTCAGACATGATTAATACTGTGTTTGAATCGTAAAACTGTATATATTAAACAGCCTTGGCTCTGATACCAATTGTTAGGCCGAATACACAATATAATCAAGTATGTATGAGAATAACGACAATTAAGAACACTGTTTATGAATCAATAAACTGTATTTATATTAACAGCTTCTCTCTTTATGATGTTAATGAATCACAAAGAGCTTCTAGGTTACAAGAATAATATATCAATAATCGCGTCCCTTCTAGGGATAACCTATCTGTGTTTATATAGTACACAGCTACATACAATCCTTATCTAATTGATATTCCTACAAGTTAGCTATACAAAACTTATCAATTAAGGATTGCTTCTTATCTTCCATTCTGTTTCCTTAGCTGTATCAATATATTCTGCTTCTTTCCATCTTCAGAATATATTGCTTCTAGAATCTTCAATTCAGCACCGACAGCTAACTCAACTATCACCTTGTCAGACTTTAAATAAACTCTGACCGGCTTCAATTAAACTCTTCACCCTGTCAGAGTTTAACTAAACTCTGACTGGCTTCTGATAAACTCTTGTCAGTACCTGTTGCTTAAACACTGATAAACAAACATTAGCAATTATATCTAACATAAATAATGTTATTATTTAGTTTAGTAATAGTTTTTTTTATACAAGTAAGGGTAAATAAGTAAAATCATTAAGTACCGACCGTCCGTCCGACTACCAAACTTTTAAAATTTCATCTTTAATAATATAATAATATAGAGCTCTAGAATCACTCAATTCATATTTATTTATTTTCTAAAGCTCCTCGATTTTGAAAAATTAAAATCAAAACTTCCTCAATTAGCTCCTATTTTTTAGAGAAAAAAATCAAAACTTTTTAATATTTTCTTTTATAACTCCTACTTCTAAAAAATAAGTTTTCTAAAAATTATAAACCTAATAAAAATATATAACTAGAGTTTCTCAATTTTAATTAAATAAAAATTAATTTGCTTATTCACATTCGAATTTATAGCAAAGATAATAAATATGTAAAAATCAATCATGTTTACAATTTAATTGAACAACTATTTATTTTAGTTTTAGTTTATTTAAATAATTGAATCATAATTGTTTCTGAAATAGATTTTAATGAAGGAATTTTTTGTTACTTTTACAAAGTTTAGCTCCTCTATTTTAATTAAATAAAATTAAATTTTCTTATTTACATTCAAATTAACTGGAATGACTATCAATTATATTTAGAATTTAATTCAAGTAAGGTAACAATATTATAATAATCAAATTATAAACCTAATAAAATCGTATAAATTGTATAAATTTATAAATTGTATAAATATTTTAATTAATTGTATAAATTAATATTAATTAAAAAAAATTGTCTAAAGTAAGGTAAATATTTTAAAAATTGTAAAATATTATAAGGCCGCTGCGAAGCACGGCTTAGTAAACTAGTTATTATAAACCTACAGCGAAGCGCGACTTAGTAAACTGGTTTTAATACGTAAAACATTAATTTAATAAATATAGAAAGCTCGTGTGTAGTGTCGCCCATAACCCGACCAACCAGCCACCGCACACGTGCGCATTCATTAATGAAATACACAAACAACATATTGAGCGGGAAAATAACAAATAATTGGAGCCAATTAAAAATAATAGTAGTAACAATTCTTGAGGGCCAGTTAAATTAAATAATTAAACACCGCGGAAGAGTGGTCCCCGCGAAGTTCAAAAACACGACAAGAAGGCAAGCGAAGCACGTAACAGGAACTTGTAATCCACGCAGGTAAATGGTTTAAAAGGAACAGAGAATAGGTGGGTCCCTAACAAGACAATCGGGCACGCGTAGTCGCACGTGTAAAGACATGCTGTTGTCTTCTTCAGTCCAAATCACCATGAATTACACACGTGCCAGCCTGGCTCTCCTTACTTAGCTGTATTTCTTTTCACTTCAGCTATAAATATAATTAATCAATTTTCTTTTTTCGTTATGATTAATGATTGCATTTTAAATTTCAATATTACATGGCCCGTTGGCTTGTAGCGCTCCCAGTCCTAATGGACCAACCAAATAATTTAAAAGGATAAGAATTATAAAAAGGAAAAAGGGTAATAGTAGGGTAAAGACATTTTAGACAAAATTTGAGCAAAAAGAGAAGAATGAATAAAGATATTATAAATTATTAACAATTATTATATATTTTTCACAAATTAATTTAACATATTAAATACTAATTTAATATTATTTTCAATTGTGACTTCAATAATTCTTTTAACTAATTCTAAATTAGTGAATTAACTTTAATCGAAAATTCAACAGATTAACTCCCACTGCCACTACCAATGTTTATAATGTACGCAAAATTATACATGGCCAAAAACTTTTCCAAAGTTCTTGTCAGATTAAACTAAGTATATTTATGTGTTTACGAATTAAAATTTATCAAATAGTATTATTTAAACGAAATTATGAAGCTGTACTAAGCCAGTTTAGTTCACACACGAGTTTACACTCTACACCAGTAGTCTTTGCTCTTGCGTGGACAAGATAGAAGTGGGACCCATCCAGCAGTTCCGGTGCACGTGTTAGGTACCAAGTGGGCCTAACACTTCTCCGCGACTATGATTAACTTTATCCAACGGCCACCGATTTTATTAGGGTGAGAAAAAAATCGAAAAAACGAAACCGAGCCGAAAAATCGAAAAAACCGTAACCGAACCGAACCAATGAAATGGTTAGGTAACGGTTTCGGTTTTATCCTTGTAACCGAACCGAAAAACCGAACCGTCTATATAATTATATATATATATATAGGAAGACTCTATGAGGAACTATTTAAATGAGTAACCTAGTAACTCTAGTGTATACACGTGTAGAGCAGTTCGCCGGTTCGTACAAGAACAACGATCACGTTGTTTTTTACTTTTTTTAGTTGTTTTCTTTTATATGATTCTAATATGTTAAAATAAAATATATGTATGAATATAATATTTCATTACACACAAATTTAAATTTTTAATACATTAGTTTTATTTCACTAATACTATCATGTTTGTAAAAATATGTTGTGTTCATGTGTTCTTTAAAAATGTAATGTATTCTGGAAATAAATATTTAACGTTCAGTAAAATGTAATATTTTCTGTAAATAAATTATTTGTGTTCTGTAAAATGTAATGTGTTATGTAAATAAATTATTTATATTAAGTAAAATTGTAATGTGTTCTGTAAATAAATTATTTGTGTTCTGTTAAAAAATTATATATGTTCAGTAAAATTGTAATATGTTCTGTAAATAAATTATTTGTGTTATTTACATATGTAATGTAATGTGTTATGCAATAAAGAATTTATGTACGTTGAAAATCTTTTTTGTTTTTTAAAATATAACAGATTATTTCTATAAAAATAATTCATGTTAATATGTTCAGTAAATAAATAAAATAATGTTATGTTCTTTACGTAATTTTGTTTTATAATATTTTCTCTATAAAAATATATAATCTAATTTATTATATAAAAGTAGTATTATGGTACATAAAATATGGATTCTTTTGTTTTTTTAAGTGATTGCACACTTGATGTAATTTCTTTTTCATTTCACTGCCTAGTCACGTGTGAGGGTTAAACTTTGCATGTCATTGGTTGATTTCAGTTTAATCCAGCGGTTTCTCAGTGAGTTACCAGGTTACCCGACTAAAACTGGTTCCTCATTAAGACTCCATATATATATAATAAATTGTGAAAAAAGTTATCACTCTAAAGCATAATAGAGTATGTAGTCATTATAATCTAATTTATCTATATTTCTTTATAATTAGTAGTACTGATATAGTCTTTCATTATATATTTAAAAGGTCAGTCAATATTTCTTAATTCCTGGACCATCAAATGAATGGTCTAAATAACCTTTTTATTTCATGTCCACGTAATTATGGCCTTCAGTTTCGGATTGATATTTCTAAACTGGCATTGTAATTGCATAATAGTAAAAATTGAGTTATTGCAAATTATTTTTTTTTAAATAATAATTTTGAGGTATTTATCATTAAATTTGTATTATATTTCTTAATTATTTAAAAACAAAAAAAAAACCAAAACCGACACACGGTTAACAGAACCGAAAAAACTGTTCCGAACAGTTACAGTTATTACGTAAAAACCGAACCGAACCGAACCGAAGTGCACGGTTTGGTAACGATTTTAGCTAAAAACCGAGCCGAATCGAACCGTGCACACCCCTAAATTTTACTCACACAACCACATATTTATATCCCTCTTTTTTTCCGATCGCCCTCTCTTTTCTTTTGCCTCAACTTATTATTCCCTTTTTTGTTATAAAAATTGCAACATTGTCTTTTAAGAAAAACAACTTGTAACATATTCTAAGATACGACATATTTTTATGATTTTTCTCGTTTGACGAGTTTTAGATGATGAACGAACTTTAAAGATTTAGATATTATTATAAGTCTGTCGCAATTTTGATATTTTAATTTAAATAATTAGGTTAAAACTGTACAAACTTATTTAAGTTATTAAAAAATCTATATCTTAGCATACAATAATATAATTGAGTTACAAATGTTTTAAAAATAAAGTTTTAGATAATGTATAAGGAAAGATTAAGTTATAATGTGTTGAGAAATTATAGGTTTGGAAAAATGCATATTATATTATACAAATCAAAATAGATTAAAATATATGCTAAATTAATTTTTTCACAGGATAAGCTTCTATTTTCCTGAACCCTTCAAAGTTTAGAACACCAAATACTGTATATCATTGGATATTATTCCTTCAGTCCTCTTTCATAATTCTCATTTCAAAAATTAGCTAGTAGTAACTTTTTACCATTAAATATAACAATTAAGTTAAGTTTTTTTTTTTTCAAAGTAGGCAAACAGAACAAATAATGGTTTTAGAAGAGGCCAAATAAATAAATTTAACTCTACAAAAACATGTAAAATCACATTAATGGGGTTTAAGGAGTACTCCCTCCTTCTTTCTATTTTTTTACACTTTTTTTTTCAAAATTTTATATTCCAAATTTTTTAAAAATAATAAAATTTAATTATATACACTACTGTATTCATTTATATATTAAATATTAATTAATTTTATCACTTTATTTAATTTTCTTCAATAATTTACATTTTTTTTTTAAATTTTCGTCATCGAACCTTAATATAAAAGAAATTGGATGGGATCTGGGAGGAAATATATGTTATTGTGTTGATATGGATCTACATATGTTGAAAAGATTAAGATTCAATCTGTAATTAATTAATTAGTAATTAAAATTAGATCTATTTCACTATACTTTCTAAATCAAACTTATAAATCAACCTACAAATAGTAGCTCAGTCCATTTGTTTCATTTACAAAAGCAAAAGAGAAGGAAGGAAAGAAAGAAAGAAACAAAGAAAAGTCTCTCAACTCCACACAAACAAATCTCTCTCTCTCTCTCTCTCTCTCTCTCTCTCTCTCTCTCTCAAGTCTGCAACGCAATAATAATATACATAAAGAAGGTGTTGCCTGCTGGGAAAGTATGACGGCCGGCGGAGCGACAGGAAGATTGCCCACATGGAAAGAAAGAGAAAATAACAAAAGAAGAGAGAGAAGAAGAAGAGCTATATCTGCAAAGATATATTCTGGTCTTAGAGCTCAAGGTAATTTCAAACTTCCTAAACATTGTGATAATAATGAAGTCTTGAAAGCTCTTTGTAATGAAGCTGGTTGGATTGTTCAAGAAGATGGCACTACTTATAGAAAGGTACCATTTTTATCCAAATTTGTGTTCTTTAGATTTGATTTTAGAAATAATTGGTGGATCTTGTGATTGGTTTTGTTGGTTTTGAATCTTGATGCCAATTGTTTTTATTTGAGGTTCTTGATTTTGGTGATAGATCTACTAAAAGTGTATGTCTTGTAATGTTACAGTGGATTCACATGTGCAGATTAGCTGTTTTGATTTTTAATTGCTTAAACAAAAGTTGGTTTTTTGACTTTTGGGCATTTTAACTGTTTGATTCAAGATCTTGTTTAAATGTAGAAACTTGATGATGGTGAAAGGATCCAGCATTACCTGTTTAATTGCAACCATGATCCTGTATGATTTGATGCTAGTTATTTAGCTACAACAAGTGCTAATTGCTATTGTTGTTAACCTGTTTAGATACTTAAATCTGTTATTATTACAAAATTTTCGTATTTGTTATGCATTGGCTAAATTGTCTCTCCATCTTCGTATTAACTCGGGAATTAATTGTCTACTGTCAATTCATTTGGTTTTTGGTCATAGTATTTTTCAGCATTTTCGATGTAATGTAGAATTGAATTATACTCATCCGTTGAGTAGATGGTTACTACTTCTGTTTCTGATCTGAATTTTGATCTTTTGTCACAGGGATGCAAGCCACCCCCTGGTGAGATTATTGCGGGCACCCCGACAAATATGAGTGCATGTTCATCAATGCAACCAAGCCCAATGTCATCAGCATTCCCTAGTCCAGCACCTTCTTACCATGCCAGCCCTACATCTTCATCTTTCCCTAGCCCCACTAGAGAGTCAAATCCTTCATCCTACATTCTTCCTTTTCTTTGCAATTTAGCTGCCATTCCTTCTTCTCTCCCTCCTCTTCGAATATCCAACAGCGCCCCTGTAACACCACCCCTTTCTTCCCCAACTTCAAGAGGTTCAAAGAGACCCGAATGGGAATTGCCTACTAATAACTCAATGTTGTTTCGCCACCCGCTTTTTGCTGCCTCTGCGCCTGCTAGCCCGACCCGTCGTCATCACCATCACCATTTCACACCAGCTACGATTCCTGAGTGTGATGAGTCTGATGCCTCCACTGTGGATTCTGGAAGGTGGGTTAGTTTCCAGGCAGCACCGTCCCAGGCTGTGCCAACATCGCCTACATTTAATCTTGTCAAACCAGTTGCTCACCAGATTGGTGCAGTTGATACTCATGGAGGATTGGGTTGGGGAGCAGCAGCAAAGAGAGCACGTGGGCCAGAATTTGAGTTTGAAAGTTGCACGGTAAGGGCTTGGGAAGGAGAGAGGATACACGAGGTTGGGGTGGATGATTTGGAGCTTACTCTTGGTAGCGGGAAGGCTCATTAAAGATTGCAACGAGATGTTTTGATCAAGGAATATTAAAAGAGGTTCAGATGCCTTACTAATGGTGCATATTATATGCCAACAGCAGATAACAGTTCATTGCTCCACAGCATTGTTTGGTAGTTTCTTTTGAATTCTACCCACTCTCCAAGGACTTCATATCCCCTACTCGTGGATTCTGTCTCATCTTTCAAGTACAGATTTGAAGTTGTATTAAACTAAAGAACTCCGACCATCAATATGCTCGGGACATGAAAGACTACAGCACATGAAAGACTACAGCAGGAAGGAAAACGGGAGGCCATTCCTTGGTAGACATTTTTACATTTATTCTTTATATCGAATTAGTCTATTGATCATAATATGTTATAGTTTGATTGTGAATAGGACTGTGTTTACTAGTTTGAGTGTTAGAGATTCTAGGATTTGCTTGATGAATACTAGAATTCTATTCGTGGAAATTTATATGATATCCCCTATATGTTCTGTCGATCATAGCCTGCAATGTAGTATCGGTGTGGCCTAGCTGGTTCAATCAGCGATGATCACATTTGATCAAAAAAGAAAAAAAAAATCCTTTTACGGAAAAGTTCTGTTGCTAAGCTTGCAAGTAAAACAAGATAAAACTGATTACTAATCTCTAATATACAAAAGAAAAAAGAGATAGGAAAACAGATATAGAAATGCTCTGCAGGGGAACACTGCAACTGTTCGTGTGTGTATATTACTATATTAGTATGTGTGTGTTTTTGATTGATTTTGTTGAATGTGATGCTGGCCATTGCCTGCAGCAGCTTGAGGAGGTTGAACCGTTTTAGAGATATCTATAATCTATCCAAATGTCACGCTCTGTTATGATGCGCAAGTGGTATGCTTTTTTGTTTGGTCAAAATCAAAAACAAAAGAGCATCTCTATGAAATGAGAAGTCCTGCGTTTTGGGCCCTTGCCCCCATGTGATTTTGGTTTTATATTTATGGGGCATGTGCTTGTGGCCTATCTCATGCTCGATGTTCTCATCTACCTACTATTTTTAATTCATTATCCCATTTCTTTATTTTTCCAGTTTGTTCTTTTCTCATACGTGCATGCTTTGACCAAACACCTCACTAATAACTAGAGCTGGCAATTTGATACACGACACGTGAATACGGTACGAACACGACACGGATAATTAGTGTTTGGGTGTAAAAATTTGGTACACGAATACGAAAGTACACGAACACGAAAAAACACGAATATAATTAGTGTCGGGTTTGGGTTTTCACAATAGGTACACGACACGAAACGAAAGTACACGAATTAATGAAGTAAATAAATAATTTTAAAAAATATATATTATTTATAGTATTGCATATTTAGAAAATATATAAGGAATTATATATGAACAATAAATAAAAGTTTTATGACTAATTAGCAGTAAGTTATACATTTATATATAAGAAGTATACATTTATATATATAAGTTATATTTACAAATTTTTGTAAAATTGTATGTATTACATATTTAATACACATTTCATAAAAATTTACATAATTAAAATAGTTTTCTAATATATAAATTTTAATTTAATTAAATTTATATTTGTGTTTAATGTACACGAATACGACACGTAAAGTACACGACACGTTTTGAATTGGATATGTGTTTCAAATTTAGTACACGAATCCAAAACGGGTCGGATATGGGTTTTACATTAAGTACACGAAAATACGAAAGTATACGACACGAAAGTACACAACACGGTCCAATTGTCAGGTCTACTAATAACTACACTATTATTGGAAATTGTTAATTTCTTACCGTCGTACATACTGGGATTATTTACTTGTAACGAGGGAATATATCCTGCAAAGCAACTTTAACGAAATAAAAATGGGAGTCTCACCATACCTTGCAAATGTCAGTCGCCATTTTTCATTTGTTATTTTATGAAACACTTCCAGTCAAACTTATTTCTACAACCACTGACAGAGTTAAGCATGTCAGTAATCAATTAAGCTTCTGAGGGGGAAGAAGCAAAAATCACAAGTAAGGATTCGAGACATGGAGATGTATCACTTGGTGGTTGGTACTATTGCTAATACTACATACTGTATCTATTGATATATCACATCTCCAACGACATAATCTCGAAAATTTATATACAAGTGCATACCTTTTCCCGGCAAGGAGTTGAGAATTTGAACTTATACCCGTGTACTTGAATCTTTATGATTGATCAAATAAAAAAAAAATTGAGTATTCATGTTTATCAGCTTTCCTGCATACTTTCCCTTGGCAAGGAATTGAGGGTTCAAATCCGAGTCTCGTGTATTTGAAATTATGAAACAGTCATGCAAAAACATAAACAACAATTTATTCAAATCAAAACATAACCAAGATATTATCAAAGTGAAGTGACTGTGTCCTAGGTTAAAGATAAAAATGGTCTCTGCAACTCGACTTGGGCAGGGAGCAAGTGTGTGAACAGAAATTGCAGCTATGAAATATGAAGCGGATTGCAGTTATGAAAGATGAAGAAGAAACATTCAGCTTTGTACATGCGTAAAAAAAAACATTTCCAACTTGGATCGCTAGGAAAATAGATCACCTAACATGTGATCACATTAGTGAAATTTTTAAGCCATGTTTGCAGGTATCATATCTTACATAGGGACTTTTACAGCAACCAGTTCAGATAATATTGAATTCCATATCCTCATGCACCAATGGGTTCAGTAGCCTGCTTTAGCCACGTCATCTCAGATTCATTCAGAAACGGAGCAAGGATTTCCCTACATTGGAAATGATAGGCATTCAACCAATTTATTTCTTCGGGTACCAGGGCACCAACGTCTAGCAACTTCCTTTGGTATGGCGCCTAAACCAGAAAAAAGATTATATCAAATTCAGGGAAAGATTAGTAACTTGTTTCTGATCAACACCCTATCTAGATTCTAAATTTAGAAAACCAACTTCCAGATTAGTACTTAATGTGTTTCTAAGATCACATAAAACTTCTTACAAATATTTAATCAGAAACCAGAATAGCCCATGAAAATGAAACTCACCCACGTTATGTGCTCCATTTCTAAGTAGCCCTTGTTACCAAAGTTGAACTCTGTATCAGCATCCTTGACTATAAGCACATTTTCCAATCTTATACCAAAGTTTCCATCCTCGTAATAACCAGGTTCTTAAATAAGAAAAAGAAAAGAAAAAGAAAAGATTACAACAAGGCTTCTGCTCGTCACCAAAAGAATGGGAAACAGATTTAGCAACAAAAGAAAGAAAGAATGGGAAACAGGAAAAGTGGAAAGGCTTGACAAATTTGTACTAAAACTTGTATATTTGGAGTATGTATTTTTGTCCGCTACCACAGTTGTACTGTATAACTTTAATATGAGGCCAACTGATCTTATACCGTTGTAGTCAGAAATTAATAGCTAAGATTTAATGGGCTCTGCTACATATGCTTCAGCATGAAACATAGCAGATGGCCTTTTTCCCCACTGTCCCTGTTTTCAGCCACCTTTCCCAATCAAACATATCGAAGGTATACCCTTCCATAGTCAAAATAGTGGAATGTAAGTTTCACCTCTAATCACTCCCATTCATAGTAATCATTAACAGTATAAGATTAGTTAGCTAAATCTAGCCCACATGCATCTTGGCGGTGGTCCGTCCTCTTAAAGTATACATCAACTAACATTATAATGACTACTCCCTTCGTCTCTCTCTGCTATTGCTATCCTATATTTCAAGGTCCCAAACTTGAAATCACTCCTCACTTAACTGTCGAGTCTCTAAGTTATGTCAAGAAAATTATTTTTGCCTCACACTACCTGATGAACTTAAGTCACTGGAACTCTGGTAGGGAAAAAGATAAAAAGAATGTCCCTAAACAGATTGTCCTTTGGTAAAAATGGGAATTCTCAACACTAACAGCACATATATCATTTTGAGTTATAAGATTACTACACCTAGATAGTGATTTTTCTATACATTTCAAATTTTCAATTTTTTTATTGTCCGGGAACATCTAAAGATAATAATTCTTTTCAAGTTAATGAAATTAAGAAGATAATAATCTTTTTCTTTGTATGCTTTCACATAACTTACAGTACCATAACAAAAATTGATATTTTACACTTACTAATTAATAAATGATATTTATGTTTCAATCTTTTATTGTAATGACATGCTTACCGAGATGGTCCCTCTTGTACCTTTCCTATACCAGCAACAGTTAATTGATAGTCTAATTTGGGGTTGCTTGCTATAACTTAAATTCATATATGTTTGCAATTTAATCTCAAATGAGTGGATTGGCAGAGAGCACGGTCAATGATTGGGAAATATTATTCTTACCATCAGTGACAGTCATTGAAGCTTGTAAAGGCACATTGCGAGGTGGCGGTCTGTAACTAATGCCATGGGGTCCTGTGTACACAAAAAAGATGATAAACATAACACTCACAGTCAAAAACTGAATTTAATAGGGCCAGTTGTAACTTGCCTTCATGGACATTCAGGAAAATTCCAACTCCATGCCCAGTTCCATGTCTATAGTCAAGGCCGACCTTCCATAGTGGAAGTCGAGCAAGAATGTCAAGGGTAGGACCTGTATAAGGTAATAATTCAGTAAAAATAGATGTTTTTAATACTTATCTGTTAAAACAGAACAAATCAATTGTGCAGGATAATATTTTCTGAATAAAGAAATGGAGCAAAAGAATGCAAACATCTACACCATGCAGTGGTTAGTAAATCACTGGACCACAACATCAAACAATATATTGAGAGTAAAACATGACAAATGTAGACTTTTAGTACCCATAGTTCCACAAGGAAACCGAGCATTCCCCAGAGCAACATGACCCTTGAAAACCTACATAATTCAAACAAAAATTTTAACTTCACACGCACAAATTTAAAAGGGGGTCGAGAAATTTAAATAAACCATAAACGTAAAGACCTGCTCTTTATAAAGTAAATGAACACATAATGTTCAGTAGGTTAGAAAACAATAGCTTGGAAACAAAAACAGTTGTCCAAATTCCATACATGAAGAGCTTATGAACCTTTTCTGAAACATAATAACTAGTGACTACATTAGATGAGGAAAGATAAGGTGGAATCTTTTTCTTTTTTATGTTTGAAAAGACCCTTTTTACCTATTAAAACCAGATGTTGGAAATAGGCATCAAATTCACATGCAAGTAACTAAATGTGAATTAAACCCATCTAAGTAAGAAGAGGATGAAGATACGCTGTATCTTAAAATAACAGGCATAAGTTTCTGTAGGAAACTGCTTATCTGCAATTTTATAGTTAATTCTAAAAATTATATGTTCAATTAGAAAGAGGGAAGGGCTTAATCACAGAATATACGGGAAAGGGTTTTCTAACTACTGGTACTTTGTGACTTCAAATGAATCAACACCAAGAGCCAGATCGACATCTACCTTGTGTTTCAAACTACGCAACCTCTGGTTTTAAGTAACCAAGTAATAAATAAAAGTAAAACATTTGATCAAGAACCACATACCGCAGTGTAACAGGCTTTCTCATGTGCTGACGGTTTTCCGAAATGAACAGTCCTTGTAATGTCGGTAGTTCCATCGAGATACTGCCCAGTTTTGAAAGATATTGAATAATTTAATAGGTTAAACACAGGAGCAAGAAAATATATTGTATAGCAGCATCCAGCTATATAAACAATAGACTTTGCGAAGACCAATAGAACACAAGAAAGGTGCAAACCTGCGCTCCAGAGTCGCACAGATACATTTTATTTGGGTCAAGCTCAGCACACGTTTTAGCATCTGGCGTATAATGGATAATAGCCCCATTTGCACCCACCGATGAAATAGTAGGAAAACTTAGGCCTTTAAAATGCTGCAGGCATAATATGTACGAAAAAAATCAAGTAGAAATCTAAGACTGCGTAACTTTGTACAAATTAACAAAGCTTCAATTTAGTGTTAGATTGAGCCTACTAAGCAAGAGGATTTTAAAAACTTCTTGTATGTTGTATCCTAGTCTTACTTGCTTTTAAGCCTTGTTTTGTTGGATGCAATTATTATGAGGGGCTACCACTTGGCTAATTTCACTATTGATTGTTGTTTTAATGTTACATATAGCTACAACTATACAATTGGGCCTTTCTCTTGCACATCTCCCTAAACTTAAAGGCAACAATCATTAAATTTCACAAAATTGTTCATTATCCTGTATCCCAACAGGAATAACTTCTAACAGCAAATATTATCTACCCCTTGCCATATCTATACTATACTCTCTAATTGCATGGACAACAATTAAAATTGAACAGTGGCACTTTATAGTGAGCAATATTTGTAGGCTGTGTCGAAGTGCCAATTTCAATTTTTTTTTTTATGAAAAGTGAAAGTACAAAATACAGTTTTTGTAATAGGCAAAACTACAGACATATTACATCAATATTCAATAACACTAATTGAAACTCCAACGGAAAGAAAACTAACTGTATGTCAAATCAAAGATAAAGATTTCCAAAGAAAAAATAACACCAAAAACCCTCTTACAACTAGAACTCAGATACCTAAATACAAGCTCTAATAAATTGGCTTTGGCTTAAATGAAAATCAAATCCCAATATTATAGCCAATTACCTCTTTTGAAGCACGGAACTCCTCTAGCTTGTCACTTGCGGAGACTTCTGTCAGCTTCATGTTAGCCCTGCGATAATTTGTCATTCACAAGATATATCAATCATTTATATGATATAATGAGCAGATGCATATCCAACTTAGCAGGAAGCTAAAAGCCTGAAACAAATCTAATCTAAATTACTTAAGAAATCTTAATAGCTAGCACATACCAGCAATGGCTCGTAATGTGCTATTTTCACTAACTAGGCCAGCTATGCTGGGGATCGTAAAATGAAAAGCTTGGGGAAAAAGAAAAAGGAATCATAATTCTTATGAAGACTCAATAATCCACATTAACTCCTATGAATAGTGAACCTGTTGAATTAGAAGTTTATTTATATTAAGTTGATGAAGAAAACTTTGAAAAACGATAATGGGTAAAACCTCATTGATAGTAATCACATTTTCAACGGGATTGAGTCCAACCTCATTACTAGCAACTAGGTTCGGACCCATACAGCAAGGTCTGAAGTTTGAATACTAATTGTTCAACAAAGAATGCCCTGATCATTGTAAGTAATGCCGTACATATGGTGAAAGTCCACATAAGCTCAGTACAAACTTACTTCAAGGGTTTATTACTTGTACTCTCGGCTTCTTTGAAGTAACCAGATGCCCCATAATTATCCTGCATCTGAAATTAGCGGAGATGAGAGAAACATCTAGTTAGCCAATAGAAACATTATCTCATGAAGAAGATACCTTCTTACTTGTTCATTTTTTTTCCTCCCCTGTGTGCGCTTGTGTGCAGGTAGATTTCAGGGCAAAAATTTAACATCAGGAAAGTGCATAAATAGTCCGGATATATGACTAGTACAATCTTTTGAAGCATATATCATGCCAATCACATAAGACCATAATTAGAAAAGGATCAATTCAAATATTATACTAATATCTTAATCAGGCTATTGATTACATCTTTGTGCATAGGAGTTGGGAATACAATTAGCTAATGGATTTCATTAAAATGGTCAGCTGAGAATGACATCATAAAATCACAAACTTAACATCTTATTCAGGCTATCCAATTGCATCACTGTGTATAGGACACAATCAGATAGAATTTTATGATGTATAGGTAATATTTAGATATTAGATTTCTTTAACATGGTCGAATCACGAATGTGAATAATATCATAAAAGCACAAACTTTTATCTAGAGAATTTTCCTTCCCTGCTAGAGTGAGATGTGGATGGGAAATTTCATGGATGCCAAAGATGTATAGCAGTATAGGTAATAATTATTAAACATATAACACTCTTGCGAAGCTTAGCTACCTGCTTATCCAGCCAGACAAGATATTGCACAACAGCTGCACCATCCCGAATGTGTGCTTTTTTTAAACCATCCATCTCAACTGAATTCTAAACATTTAACAAAATCCTGTCACTCAGACTCAGCAGAAAGATATTCATATAGCTAAAATACGCATATATATATATATATATATATATAAATATATTGCAAATACTTAAACTATCATAGCTCCATTGGTTTGCTTAGCTTTGACTTAATACCAATTTACTCGAGTGTTTTTTTACCATGCCATGAAGGACTTTATATAAGATGAGAAGAATAAGCAATTTGAGAGTAATAAGAAAATTGTTGACCTCAAAGAGTACCAAATGCTGGTCAGTACAACTTCAAATGGACAGATATTAATTGTGTCACTTGTTTGTGCTGTACTAGTCCTAAGTGAAATGCATATGATATGGCATACTGTGTGCACTACCTTAAGAGCTTTAGGAAGAGCCAATGGCGAGGGCTGTAGCAGAACTTGGTCAGAATTTAGTTTTGAATACAAAGCAAAGCAACAGCGGGGGTCAACCCATATTAGGTTGTGTCCATCTTCTGCTTCATTTTTCTTGGCTAAAGATGAAATGAGCTGATTAGATGCAAGGTGGATCACATCTGAACTCACTGCATCATATTCCCGTACTTCAATTTCATTTTCTTTCATATGAGAGTTCGCCTGTAAACAGTTTTTTCTAATGTCAAAAAGTCGAACCAACTAAAGACTTGATAGTACAAACCATGTACATTGTAAGAGTTTAGAAAATGTAAATGCTGACCTCAGAAGACAGCTTTCTTTTATCTACATAAAAGAAGGCAGAGACAGGCGTTACAATGGCAAATGCATGAACAACCGGACAATATGGGACATCACTCCCACGTATGTTATACAACCAAGCAACCTGCTTAGATAGTAAATAAATATGCAACGGAAAAATTTAGCACCTCATATCATTAATTTAAAGAAGTCCCCAAAAACAAAGGTATAAAAATCCCCCATCCTCCCCACAACCACCAGAAAAAAATTATAAAATCTTTACTGTAAGGTAAAATATAGTGTGGATTTGGCCAATATCCTATGATGCGTGTACACTTGCCTCATCCAGTGTTGTGATAACTATACCACAAGCTTTCCCTTGTTTCAAATGTTCCCTCAGATCCTTTAACTTGTCTGCAACTGAACGGCCAGAAAATTTTAATTGATGTACGATTACATGATTAACTTCAGCTGGCGGCCGGCTTTTCCAGACCTCATCTACCAAGTTGGTGGATGTCTGCACCAGTTTCTGTTGTTTCTTTGAGAAAGCACGCTCCCATTTTTGTGCAGTATCCACCGATAAACACCAAGTATCAGTACCTACAGTTGCACTAACCGCAAGATTCTGGTATAGCACATCAAAACACTCCGTTAACATGGTCAGAAAAACCACAGATATATTAAAGCATGTAATAGCAGCTCAATTAACTCAAAATAAACACCACTTTAGAGTTAGAATACTTGTTTTATTAGGAAAAATATGAAGACACAATGAAAATCAATACGAACAAAATCCTGAAAGCTAAAGGATAAAAATCAACATAAGCATTCATTGTTTTCCAGTAATGGAAAATGCTTCATTTACACGGAAGAAAATCCAAGTGAAGTCCTTAAAAAATTCATAAACAAACTCCTGATTATTCTTCAATACTTCAATTTTCATTATCAAACTATTATCTTCATACAATGTAGTCATATATGTAAATTAACTAGCTACATCAAGAACTAAATTATTCAAACAATAAACATAGAATTCAAAATGAATACAAGAATGACTTGCCTCGAATTAAAAAACTTTACTTCAACAAATAACAGATGGTTTTATCGATTATAAAACAACTTCTAGAGATATTTCATTAGACCATGACAGCATAGGGAACTATATAACTACTGACATAGTAGAGGAATGTTATTGGATGTATACATTATTGACTAATGGTGTAGATGGAAATTGGTGAATTTTTAGTGGAACCATGCAAAAAAGTTGTAGCTCAATCAACAAGCTAGCTATGTTACTCAGGCTCGGGGTGGGTGTCCAATCCAAGTGTCGGATTTTTAAATATGGACACAGAATTGGACATAGAAGTGGCAGTACAGGGATTTGGCATGTCAATTTAACAAGTAAAATTTTATATTATTAATTGTTTGTACTTTTGTCTACTACCATTAGAAGCAGATGGACCTAATTATACATGAATAACTATCAAAATAAATTATAGGATATTCCAAAAACAAATGGTCTAGAGCCTAAGATTACAATAGTGACTCTACTACAAGAAAGTGAAGTGCCTCGTTTCAACATAAAGGATCCAACTCAGATCCCACACCCATGTTGTGTCTTGTCATCACAGGTATGATAGCAATATTGACGTAGTACTACTTCCCAATAACATTGATTAATGAATAAATAGCTTTGAGAAGT
Organism: Heracleum sosnowskyi; assembly: GCA_030848705.1. Classification (NCBI taxonomy): domain Eukaryota; kingdom Viridiplantae; phylum Streptophyta; class Magnoliopsida; order Apiales; family Apiaceae; genus Heracleum; species Heracleum sosnowskyi. The sequence continues at coordinate 104,010,302 of CM061245.1, forward strand.
AGCACCTGGATTTAGTGCTCTTTCACCAAAAAAACAAAAAAAAAACATTAATTCAATGGCAGACATTAACCATTCAATGTGATACTATAGTGATTGTGAACAATGGACTCACATCTGCCATCCAAACATCTATGTTTGGGTCTTCCATCAGACGCATGAGCTTCCATCCATCCTTCAGTTGTTGTTCGGCTTGCAAGAAGTACCGCCCATCAGTCCACATCAGTGCTTCATTCTTTGTTATAAGTGCCACTCCTGAAACAAATTTTCAGCATAAAATGAGGACTTTTGGTTTTTAACAGCAATGCAATGCATCTAAACAAGGAGACCCCCGACATATTCTTATTTTTCCAGTATAAAGCAAAATTTCTTTTGTAGCATCAGTGAAAATTACAAACCAACTAACAACTATAATAGATACTCACTTAGCAAAAAAAAAAACTACTGGAAGCATTTGCCCAATATCTTACTATGTGACATAACACGTCAATACGTCATCAGTAATTGTCACCGACTGTATAAAGGAGCTTCAAGTGCACAGACTATTGTCAGACTAGGAGGCTTTTAATAGATCCAGCCAGTCTGGTTTTATTTGAAATGAAGGAGAATATAGGTATTTATACTCTCCAGAGTGTTCATATTTGATAAAATTTATTAAAATTCGAGGACTTGCTCGTAGTCAGAAATAAATATATTAAGAATTTCAAGCTTCCTTCAATGTTAGCATATGAATTAACCAATTAGTATACAAAATAAATTGTAAATGAAACATTTGGCAAATTTAGCAAAAGGGACAGCCCAATCGCAAAGTAAAGAAATCGATTTACCATTCCAATATTAAATGGTAATATCATTTGGCCTTCTATACTGTTGTTATCTGTTTTCATAATACGAAAGTCACTCCATTCGTTGAAAATTTAAATTAAAATATAATAATATTTGTGATCAAAGTATTCTATAGATAACTTGAAAATATTTATAATACTTTTTGTAACTGTATTAACACTACACGAGCTTAGAGATTATTTTTCGACTCTCATAAGATTGTATTATGGAAAAAATTAGGTAGAGAAATTAGGAAAATAAGATATTTGCTACAATTCACCAATTTTTTGAGATGTAAATATGTTACTCACTTTTATTTCACTTGCACAATATTTTCCTTAAAGTTTATGCCAAAAGTACTTGGGAAGCTAGAAAAATGTTTTCTAGTCTAATGTTCTGTGAACGGAACCTTAAAAGTTAATTACACTCATTAACATTGTATTTTACTTTACTTTTGTCAAGCTGAATAATCTTCATGTACAGATTTAGTGTGAAGTTTTTTGCACTATGAACTTTGAATTAGCATGCAATGCATAGTATCTAGTAGACTAGTACTAACAAAGTCAGCAAAACCAACTGAATTTGTATCTTGAAGTTAAAAATTCATGAAATTTGATTTAGAAAATCATCACAAGGCAATATAGACCTTCTTTCATCCTCTTCATTCGCAGTTTAGAGTGTAATTAAGAATAACTCGGATCCGTTTATGCTGGTTTAAAGATTATGATAATATTAAAAAGCATATATAGAATTCAAATTATCTAATTGAAATCAGGTGATGATACAAAACATGAATAGATAGAAAATTAACTAACCAGCACTTCCGGTAAAACCAGAAACAAATGCACGTCTCTGGTCTCTTTCGGAAACGTACTCACTCTGAAACAATACAAAATCAATCAATTCATACACTATATATACACACACAATCAAACTCAGTACGATTCTCAATGCTTATAAATTGAATCATTTGTCAAAAATCACCGGATGATTGACTAGATAATACACACATATCTATGTAATTGCATATACAATTAGTGTGACAGTGTTCTATACAATGAATAGTTGATATGCATATACAGGAGTGAGTGAGAGAGAAAGAGGGAGAGGGAGAGAGCGAGAGAGGGAGAGGGAGAGGGGGAGAGAGAGAGAGAGAGAGAGAGAGGGGGGGGGAGAGAGAGAGAGAGAGAGAGAGAGAGAGAGAGAGACCTGATGATAATCTTCAGAAGGAACGACAAGAGCATCGAGAGGAGGAGAGTGAGAAGACATTAAAGACCTGAGATCAGCGAGAATGTTGGCCATGGTTGAGACTGGAGAGTGATGAAGCTGATGATCTATGTGTGCTTTGTGTTTGGGAGATTGATGAGATTATGTCAAACTGAGGAAGCAATTGTAGTTCATTACGGTTTTGATTTGATTATTAATTATATCCCCGTGTTTCTCGAAAATTACCATCCCCTAATTACTTTTGTCCCTCAACGTCAATGCTTATGTGGATTTAATTTACTTTATATTTTGATCTTAATCACGTATTTAGAGCAAGTTAAACGTCTCTTAAGTCGCTTATTTTTAAGTATTAAAAATGAAAATGGTTAGGAAATCAGAAAAAGCTTCTCAAAAAAGTTCGCAAATATCACATGTATCTCTCTTTTTTTTTCTTTCCCCCTGAAAAGCGGAGGGAAATATATTAATAGAAAAATTATGGCCAAGACCAACCAGGCCATTACAAGGTCCATCAAAAGATTAAAAAACAGCCCAACAAAAACTGCTATACCTCTTAGCAGACTTAAACTAGAAAGCACAATAGTCAATAGCCCAACCAATCCAAAGACTAAAACCCAACCCAATACATAGCATACCATCACAAACAAACACAAAATCATCACAGCTAGACCTGTGCGAGTTGTTTATAGTATCCATAGTTTACGGCTAGGACTACTGGGGTATCGTTAAAGCCGCTAGTAGAAAACCAAAATAACTTTCATGTTGTCAAAGAGTTGAACAATGGTTTTTTCGTGTTGTCAAAGAGTTGAACGTCATATCGTTTCTACTTTTTCGGGAAAACCGGTCTGCTCAGATATATCCTTTTGAGCTGTAAACTGATTTAGGCTCCTTCACTTCCACTGCATAGCTGGTTTGACCGACGGACGACTACGCGGGAAAGCAGAGCTTAGGCTAATAGAAAAGAGTGCGTCGGTGCATAGCCTTCATTCTACTACGCTACGAAAAGTTACGAAGTCACTTGAATCTTTAGTGCGGAGGTAGTTGGTCATGCCGAGGAAACTGGTCTTATCAGCTTATATACTAAGCGAAGCCGCCTTCGGCCCGGGTGACTGAACTTGGTCAAAAAATTCTCTTCTTTTCCCGGAGAAGAAGCAATGACGGTATCTAGCAAGAGCGAAGGCGGGGAAGACATCTATACTACTACGTCTATCTAGCCCGAAGCCACCAAAGCCAAGCCATCGATGACCTTGATGCTGAGTATCGCACGCTTGTTCTCCAAGGTTCAATATTTAAATAATTTCAGAGGTTTTCCCTGACTTTGTCCGTAGAAAAAGCACCCATTTTTGTACCAGTTCCGGACCTAGAAGCTTTCACCGGTTTCCATTCTTTGTCCTTCACGGCGCCTTTTCAGAAGAGGACAAACATGCTCTTAGCTCTTGCTGTGACTGCAGAAGTATGATTCTAATCTCTTTATGCATTTTTAGAGCAAGAAGCAGAAGTTTACGATAAATAAAAAAAGGCCATTCCATAAAATGTATTTTACCAATGAACAAAAAAACAAGACGAATAAGCCCTCCCTTCTTCCTTGACCGGAGTTGTTCATTCATGCCCTGGAATTGCTCCACCAACTGAGTTGGGGAGGAGTACTGCTGCTTAGGCCCACCACCGTCATGCAAGCATTTGAGCTTGGTCACTGCGACCCCCTTTGTGAGGATGCACCCCTTCTCCCCGGTTCCGTTGCTACCGCGGGCTTTACTGGGAGATCTATAATCTGAAGCAGCAACCTCAGTTTACAGGAAACGGTCAGCCATAGACCCCCAGTTACTGGATCTAATCCTCCACGAAAAGTAAGAAAGTCGGAAGCTGCAGGTTCGAGCCCCGTCAGTCCCGACAGATTCAGGTCACTGGGTTATTCAAATAAGTCATGTTTTCCGTAGTATTTTTGAGCGCATGTTTATCATATCGATAGTCCCAAGATCAAGTCCTAGACAAGCGGACCTGATTTTAACAGCCGGAACAGTAACAATGAAAATGGCTCCCTCTCTGAGTTTCCTTAATAAGCCCGAAGGTATTGATGTGAGACAAAGGACTGCCGCTCGACATTCGATTCTCATTCATCAATAACTCGACTTCTGTTTCATCGATTTTGTCTGGATCCTCCTTTGACGGTGATTTTAAAATCTCGCAGAACAGGATGTGATACAGCACCTCGAGATGCTAATCCGCGAAAAACGTCAGGGTCAGCCCTGTCGACCAAGATGGCTCCATCTCGGCCGGCATCCTGCTCTTGAGGCGGTGGGCTCGGTCGGGTCGCAGGCGAAAACTGGCAAAGTTCATCAGCTGGTTGGATCCAGCCTATTCTTGAAATAAACAACTCGCACAATGTCGCCCCGGAGTCGTTACCTCCAGCATCACAACCTACATATGTGGATCCGAATGTGGTACTTGGTTGGTTTCCTCATCCATTGGTCCTTCGACCCTCGTTTGATTCCGACGGCCGGGGGATAAGCTTCATCGTCGAGAGGGAAACAACCGAGGGATGTGTACCTCCAGCAACAACATATATGGAACCATAGGAGTGAAGAGGCAGCTACTTTCCCAGCCCAAAGAAATGCTTACCAGGTCTGGGCTCGATCCCAATAGCTGTGAGAGTATGGGGACTCAGGTCTTAAGCCAGCGGTCGCAGTGACCAGGCCCGGGCGACTGTTTACCAAAAAAGTTTTTTCCTGGAAGTTTCAACCTTGTTGACTATGACAATAGTTGCCAGTCACGTAGGGCGACCGGGCCAGGCCGAGTCAGAATGCATCGCATCTGAAAGACGTGTGTCCTAAATCCAATCATGGATGATGAGTTAGGAGATATTTTGTTCAATCTGATTCAAGTTTGTTTAATTTAATAAAATGGTAATATGTTTTATAACGGGCTTTATCTATTTAAAGTGTTTAAATTAGATGATCCATAGTTTAGAGTAAAGCTTTAATGGATTATGATGAGATCATTATAATGAGACCTTAAAGATGATAACTCTGAACTTAAATAGTTCCTGGTCGTAGGATAATTAATTGGTAGTTAATTAATCCGCAAAGATCGGTACATACTATGCTTGCTTCACTATGAAGGATGTCTGTTCTCATAGGCATTTGTGTGGTGACACTATAGCTAGTATGTAGGTGCTTATTAGGAATAAGTTCACTGAACATGACTCGATCAGTTGAACAACTAATGGAGTTCACTCATGTGTCAGTAGTTGTTCATATAGTGATGATTGTACAAGTGTCCTTTGACTTGAGATCATCATAGTCATCTTGTGTACACTGAACTATACTTTGGTTTAGCTCTTAGTCTCGAGGGACAATAATTAGTGCTCTTCTGGGTATAGGAATTTGTGCACGAAGATAGTGAATGATCAATAAAGGATCTGCCCCTTCCAGTGAAGGAAGAGAATGTCCTATGTTATTCCATTTATGCTAGTTCAGGAATCTCTGGCCAGAGTGAATGAAATTAGAAAGAAGTTTCTAATTTGCATTAATCGGAACTAGGCATAGTGAATAGGAAAACATATGATTAAATTAAATAGGCTTGACACGAGATCCATGCCTTGTATTTAATCGGGACATTGTATGGAAGAAGGAATTGATTGTACGGTAACTAGTCACTAAATAGGTTCTTGGTATTCTAAGCAGTGAATTCATATTATCCGGATAGTCGCGATATGTTGAGAAGCATCACTCACGATGTAGAATAAATATAATTAATCGGTTAATTATATTTAATGAATTATTAGAATTCGTATAAATAATAAATAAAAAGTTTATTATTATTTATTTCTACTACCGGCTTAATATTGAACCTACATGGTCACACCATAAAAGAATATTTTCTTTGATGAAAAGATTTAAATTATGAGAGAGGAAGAATTATTTTCTAAATAGTTTAGAAAAAGAAATAATGATTAAAATAGTTTTAATCATTATTAAAGCATTTTAGAAATGTGGGGTTAATATATATATATATATATATATATATATATATATTATTAAAACCCTAAAAAATCCCTATAAATAGAATGAGATAGTTCATTCTAAGGGATAACTTGTTTTTGTGAAAAACCTAGAAAAGGAGTTAGCCTCCATCTCTCTCTCTCTCTCTCTCTCTCTCTCTCTCTCTCTCTCTCTCTCTCTCTCTCTCTCTCTCTCTCTCTCTCTCTCTTTTTCTCTCTAAAAAGTCTTAGAGATTTTTGAAGAATTCATCGAAGGAAAATTCTTGGTGGATACCGGTAGAGTGCTTCACACTCTGAGGAGCAACTGCTTGCAACCATCGATTTTAAAGCTTCGATTCTCAAGGTATGGTTACGATTCCCTTCGCTCTAGATTTTATATATTTTTCTATATGTGCGATACATGGTTTTTACGGAATAAATGTTATATCACGATTTCGCTCATCCGTAAATTCCTTCAGCATCAACCTGGGAGCATTAGCCGATCTCCTTTTTCAAACCCCGCTGCAGCTGCATGAGCCCGACTGGATGCTCCTACCCCACCATGCCTGGCCCGTTTTGCCCGCTGCTCCTGCCGCCCGCTTGGCGGGTGATTTTCATATTATCTATGGATTTAGCATTAGCAGTGCTATTGCTACTAGATTCATTCATCAACTTAAAATAAGCATGCATGATGTTGTATGTACATAGCAATACACTCTTTCTTTCCACATGGTTCATGAAGATCAGGCATGTCAGACATGTTATGCATTTCAGAAGTATTAGCAGTTACTACTTTAACCTTTTTACATGCATGTGTAAGGTGTCCAGCAGAATTACAATTAGTACACAACTTCCTAGATGCAATGGGAGAAGATGAAACAATATTCTGATTAACAACACTTTGTTTCCCATTCCTGTTCTTTTTAGCCTTGCTAACTATAGTGCCTATATCAGTTTTAGGTAATTTAGTTTTTACTGACTTCCTAGGCAACTTAGTCTTTACCTCTTTTTCCTTCAATAAATCCTCCTCAAGCAATTCTTGTCTTATGAATAAGATATCCTCATTAAAAGGTTCTGAAAAAGGCTTAACAAAAACTGGACAGTCGACATTCTTAAGAATGTGTGGAATATCCTTCCTGACAACTGAAGATGTCATAGGAAATTCCAAGATCTTCTTTCCAGCCTTTTCGCTGTAGTCAAGTCCTATAGCAGTTTTGTTCCCTATTGTCTAAGTATCAATGATCTCCTTAGCAATTAGGGCGGTGTTAGTTCCTGATATGTTGTAGAAGGGGGGTTGAATACAAACTATACCATTTAATCGAATTTGTCCTTTTAAAGATTTAACAATATAGAACAAATTAATGCAGAATAAAACTGAAACACTATTCAAGTTAAATATAACTTATATTAAACTTGACGAGTGTTACAATTTAATCACTGATTACAAGTTTCTTGATAAAACAAACCTAGAATAAATTCGACATGAATTTATCTATTTTTGTAATAAAATCTAGGGATTATGATCCGCTAGAAAGTCAAAGCAGTACAAGAGAATCAGTTCTTATGAATTAAATGTTATGAACTTAACAAGAATTAATTCTCTGGCAGGAATTGATTTGCTTTGCAGTTGAGAGTTAAGAAGACAGAGCTTTGAATTTGATGTTGAGAGTTCTGTCTGTTTCTTTTGTTGTAATGATAAGTAATGCTTTAACTTGTCTTCTGTCTTGTCTTTTATATTAAAACACACAACATTTCTTTTTAATCAATCCACGTGCAAACCACTTAAACAGAACACGATTTGCACTAGGAAGACTACCATGAAAACTGTCATTTATGCCTTGGAAGACAGTCGGGAAGACAAGGAAATGCATAGGGAAGACAATCGGGAAGACAAGGTTTTACTCTAGGAAGACAATCGAGAAGACCCACTTGTGAGTCTTCCTAGTTTAAAAAACAGAGTCTTCCTAGTTTAAACCTAAGTCTTTCTAGTTCATTTTTATTCTAATTTAAATAATTAACTAAATTAATTATGTATTAAATTAATTCTTTACAGAATTAATTTAATAAATAATTTACTTAATAGTATTAATTATTTATAAGAGAATAAATAGAATTAGTTGACTTCTCAATTAATTTCAGAATCACTTAAAACTTAGATAAAGAATAAACATAATAGTACGTTGACACTCAATGCACTGTCTGGTTCATGAGTGACTAACGACAATGTCTGTTCTTTATCTGTTTGACTTTAAGCAGTGATTCACTTCCTTTTCATTCAAGAACTCTGTAACCAGTATCTTTTGCTGTCACCACTTGAAATCTCTGTCACTTTAATAAATCCACTGAGCTTGAATACTTCACTGAGGCTTGATCAATAAATTGAACTTTTTTTAATGTAGAATAACTTCAAGTCTGTAGATGACTTTTAATCTTCATTCTTTGACATATATAATCTTCTGAGATTCCTGTGACATCTGACTTTTATTATTTACTTATTACATCTTAATTTAAGTTGAGTAGAATCCTCTGTGTTTACAAATAGGCCTAGACATATGCCTTTCAATCTCCCCCTATTTGTTTGTTAGACAATAACAATCAAATACCTCTAGAGGATAACTCAACTAAAACAAGAAAAGATAAGACTTTTAAGAGCCAAACAAATAATAAAAAGGTTCTGGATTATATATAACATTTTCCAAATTCAAACAATAAAGATAAATACAAGATAGATGTTCCTCTAGACTGAACATATGATTACATTTTCCTATCTTGATTTACCTAGCTCTAAACATTTAACATTTACAAACTGAGCTAAACCTATCATGTCTTAGTCTCTAATTTCACCTTCTTCAGCTTCTTGCAAGGTGACTAGAAGATCTTTGTCAAAAACACGATCACTTTCAGAAACCACTCTTCTTGGCATTACTGGTAAGAGGTGATCTTCTTCAATCTGTTCTTCATCTGAGCATACCTTGGAACTTTCTCCGTGCAATAGTCTGAGATCATATCAGCAACCTCAGACTTCTCTATAGTAGTAAACCCAAAAGTTCTCAGAAGATTCTCCAACTTCACCAGTTGCATTGCAGTTTGTAGCTTCAAGGAATCAGGATCCAGCCTTACCGTCTCCAAAGTTGTACCTCTATAGATTTTGACTTCATACGGGAAGTGTACAACTTGAGGGCTGGCCTTCATTGCAGACTCTCTCAGCCGGTCACAAAGAAGCTAGTTCAAGCATGAAGATCTCTTTACCTTACTCATGAGAATCCACAATTCAGAGAGAGATCTTCTTTGTAATCCTCCAGTAGCTTGCTTTTCATCCCTTTTGTCCAATGGTCCTTGGAGATCTTGTCTTTTGTCTTCATACTTATTATGATCCCACTCAAGAACCTAATTGGAAATTGGAATGTTTCCTCATTCCCAGTGTCCATTTTGATGGCTTCCAATGCAAAGTACACTTCTACATCTCCTTTTGATCTGTCAGATAACTGTCACTATCACTTTGTCAACTATTCATAAAAGTAATAATGATTCGTTGATAGCAGGGAGATGTGTTTCGTTGATAGCTTTATTCTTCATTTCGTTGATGGTATATTCTTCATTTCGTTGATGAGTAATCTTCATTCCGTTGATAGAGTAATCTTCATTCCGTTGACATGTCTTCACTTAGGCAAAATTACAAGGCATAATATATTTACAATTAACCAACCTATTTTGCCTATCTAGTACTTAGTCAACATGACTTAGAAAATCAGTGGGGTCAAAAAAAAATTTAAGCTCAACCAGGAGTATAGAAATTTTGTGAGGATAAATTAATTTATGTGAAGTTTAAATTATAAAGAACAAAATTAATTATCCACATAAACTAATGGAGTCAAATTCAGATTTATTACTACAAAAATAATTTTTTAGTGGGGTCAATTTTGAATTTCTCTACTATAAATATTTTTTTTTTAAATATTTATACATATAAAAATTCATTTTTTAAAATTTCAGTGGGGTCGGTTGCCCCCGCTGGTGATACATTGACTACGCCCCTGGTTGTATTAGCAAGATGAATATAATAAAATTGTGCAAGTACTATCATCCTTACTTTAAACTGAGCAAATTGGAATTTTCAAGAAATTCACATTCTTAAAATGTTGCAATCTATACTATACTATTATATTAAAAACGAAACATTAAAAGTTTTTGTAGTTGGTTTGTAGTCGGTTTGTAGTCCGGTCGGTCATCCAATCTCTAACCATTAGATCTTTTAAATTAAATTAATGAGAGCCATTGGATATAATACTAAATATTTTTTGATATGTTGTGATTTTACTTAATTGCACTTACTTAACTGTACTTCATGTTTTTACTTAATTACCCTTACTTATTTATATAAAATATTATCAAATAATAATATTACATATTTATAACCAATTACCTTTTACACATAAAATATATTACTTTTTTTTATTTTTTTTCTTAAAAATTCTCTTACTTTTCCAAAAATATCACGCGTAATTACATTTTTTAACTAAAACATATAAGCTTTTAATTTTTGCTTACTAAAACCTCTCCTTTTCCAAAAATATAACAGACAGTTTCATTTATTAAAATAAAATAAAAAAAATAAAAATTGTTAATAACTAACCAATTACCTATTTTAGCCAAAGTTTATATTCTTTTTTATATTTTCTAACTAAAAGTTTTACTTTTCTATTTTTTCTAACTAAAACATCTCATTTTCCAAAAATATTACGGGCAGTTCTTTTTAATGAAATAAAATAATAATATTTATAATTACTAATAACTAACCGATTAGTTTTTTTTCCAAAGCGTATATTCTTTTTTATATTTTCTAACTAAAAATTTTCCTAAGTAAAATCTCACATTCTTAAAAAATATCACATGCAATTTCATTTAGTAACATAAAACAGTAATATTATAAATACTAATAATTAACCTATTATCTTTGTTAGCCAAAACGTATATTCTTTTTTATATTTTTTTAACTAAAATTTCTCCTTTTCAAAAATTATCGTAGACGACCTCTATATATACTATACTATTATATCTATACTATTATATTAAAGATGAAACATTAAAAGTTTTTGTAGTCGGTTTGTAGTCTGGTCCTCCTGGTCATACCATCCCTAACCGTTAGATCTTTTAAATTAAATTAATGAGAGCCATTGAATATAATACTAAATATTTTTTTATATGTTGTGATTTTACTTAACTGCCCTTACTTAACAGTACTTCATGTTTTTACTTAATTACCCTTACTTATTTATAAAAAAATTATTAAATAATAATATTACCTATTTATAACAAATTATCTTTTACACCTAAAATATATTATTTTTTTATTTTTTCTTAAAAATTCCCTTACTTTTCCAAAAATATCACGCGCAATTAACTTTTAGACTTAATTGCAGTTTGATGGCCTCAACTATTATCTTTTTGCACAAAAATGACTCTTTTATAATTGTTGTCATTTTATTGACTAAACTATTATTTTTTAAATAGTTGATTGCTTTCCGTCAATTTTTTTTAACAGACGTTATTGAATTCACTTTTTAATTTGTATTATTGCACTTTGATAACTCAACTATTATTTGTTTGGAAAAAAATGACTCTTTTATATTTTTTTACGGTTTTTTAACTAAATTATTATTTATAAATAATTTAACTAAATTATACATTTAGAATGTCTAACTGACTTTAAGATTTTTTAATTTAAAAATATTTTATACGATTTTTAGACGATAGTACTAGAAAAACAAGATATATTGTAAATTGTAAAAGCAAATTCTTGAGTCACGCTTTTAATTTAAATATCTTTAATAAATTTTAGATATGTTTCTTTAATTGTTTTCAAAAGAGTCATGTGTTAAGTTATAAAAATAATGCCTTTAATTCTGATTATGTTAAAGATTTACTAATGTTCGCATCACATTTTTCTAACATCACTAACAAAAAGATATCATAATTAATTTTTTTAAAAAGGTATTAGAACATCATTCAAATGTTAGATCATTGTGAAAGACTGAAAATGTACAATTAATTAATTTATATTGGAAGTAAAACGAGTTTACTCTTCGATGATTGATGTACAATGATCACTCATTAAATTTTTACATTTTCATTTTATCTTGTTCTTTTAGTACTAGTGCTAAAATCATGTACAATAGTTTTACAATAAAGAATCGTAATTTCAGTTAAGCATTTTAAAAGTATAATTTAGTTAAATTAATTTTTTAAATAAAAATTTGGTTAAAAAATGTCAAAAATATATAAAAGAGTAATTTTTGTGCAAAAGAATAATAGTTGAGCCATCATAGTGCAATAATCAAAATTAAAAAGTGAAGTCATTAACGTCCGTTAAAAAAATTTGACGAAATGCAATCATCTGTTAAAAAAATAATAGTTCAGTTCATAATACGACAAGAATAATAAAAGAGTCATTTTTGTGCAAAAAAATAAAAGTTGAGACCATCAAACTGCAATTAAGTCTAACTTTTTTAACTAAAACATATAAGCTTTTTATTTTTTCTTACTAAAACCTCTTCTTTTCCAAAAATATCACAAACAGTTTCATTTATTAAAATAATAAAATAAAATAAAAATTGTTAATAACTAACCAATTACCTATTTTAGCCAAAGTGTATATTTTTTTTTATATTTTCTAACTAAAAGTTTTACTTTTCTATTTTTTCTAACTAAAACCTCTTATTTTCCAAAAATATCACGGGCAGTTTTTTTTAATGAAATAAAATAATAATATTTACAATTACTTATAACTAACCGATTAGTTTTTTTTCTCCAAAGCGTATATTCTTTTTTATATTTTTTAACTAAAATTTTTCCCAACTAAAATCTCACATTTTTCTAAAATATCACATGCAATTTCATTTAGTAACATAATATATTAATATTATAAATACTAATAATTAACAGATTACCTTTGTTAGCCAAAACGTATATTCTTTTTTATATTTTTTCAGCTAAAATTTCTCCTTTTCAAAAATTATCGCAGACGACATCTATATATAATATACTATACTATTATATAATAGACGAAACATTGAAAGTTTTGATTTCGATTTTAGGTAATTTATTTTATATAATCTATCTATATGTACTATTATATATTAGCCGAAATATTGAAAATTTTGATTTTCGATTTTCTCACATATATAACATAACTACAAACTCTTTTAATTATACTGTACTTAGAATTTAAAAACACGACTTTTTTTTAGAAAATATTTATATTTATATTTATATATATTAAAAAAAATATATTGATAATTTTGACGGTTATCTTGACTGACATGCTTACTAAGCTAATAAACTTTTATAAAATCTATAAGTTTTTTTAGATTTAAAGTATTAAAGTAGTACTTTTAATTCTGTTTAAAAATGTAGCATTTTCAGAAGTATTAAAATCTCAAAAAATTTAAAAGTAAATTTCAAAATTAATATTAAAGTCGTATATGCTTTGCACGGGTTATAGGCTTATATTAAAGACGAAATATTGAAAGTTTTGTAGTGAGTTCGTAGTCTCGTCCTCAGGTCACTCAATTCACAACCGTTAGATCTTTTTGATCAAGTCGATAAGAACCGTCAGATAAAATCCTATAAATTATTATATAGAGTTCCTTTTTTTATTTTTTCAAATTAATATATCTTATTTTCCAAAAATAACACGGGTATTTCCATTTAATAAAATAAAATTATAATATTATAATTGGTAATAACTAACCGGTTACCTTTCTTTAGCCAAAATGTATATTCTTTTATATATTTTCTAACTAAAATTTCTACTTTTCTATTTTTTCTAACTAAAACATCTCATTTTCCAAAAATATCACGGACAGTTTTTTTTAATAAAATAAAATAATAATATTACAATTACTAATAATTAACCGATTGGCTTTTTTATAGCAAAATCTTAATTTTTTTATATTTTCTAAACTAAAATTTCTTCTAACTAAAACCTCCCATTTTTTAAAAAATATTATGGATAGTTCCATTTAATAAAATATAATATTTATTAATAAGTTATATATAGTAGCCTTTGTATTTTTCCAAACTAAAATATCTTATTTTCCGAATATATAATGAGCAGTTCCATTTAATAACATAAAATAATAATATTATAACTGCTAATAAGTAACCAATTTCCTTTTCTTAGCCAAATTATATATTATTTTTTATATTTTCTAACTAAAATTTCTACTTTTCTATTTTTCCTAACTAAAATCTCTCATTTTCTAAAAATATCACAGGCAGTTTCATTTAATAAAATAAAATAATAATCTTATAATTGCTAATAACTAACCGATTAACTTTTTTAGGCAAATCATATATTCTTTTTTTACTCTCTAACTAAAATATTTCTTAACTAAAAGCACTCATTTTTCAAAAAAATAACGGGTAATTTCATTCAATAAAATAAAATTTATACTTTCTTATAATAGACTAGACGAAACATTAAAAGTTTAGTCGGCCGATACAAATTTTTGTAATTCATGTTTTACTTAATTACCCTTATTTATCAATAAAAATATATAATTAAATAGGAATATGACATATTTATAACTAATTAAAATACATTACTTTTTGTAATTTTTCTAACAAAATTCCCGCTTTTTCCAAAAATATCATGGACAATTACCTTTTTCAATTAAAACATGTATATCTTTCTATTTTTTTATTACTAAACCCCCTCCTTTTTCCAAAAATATTTGTCGTTCGAATTTATTTTAAAACCTATTTTAATGTGTTTAATTATTTAACAGAATTTACCTATTTTAACGTGTCTATTTATTTAAAAAAAAACATGTCTACTTATTTTTAAACAAATACAATTAATAAAATATTAAAATATAAATAATAAAATAACAACTATTAAAAATAATCACGGGTTTTAAGCTAGTATTATAGTTACGGTTAGAATATTGGATATTGCGCTTTTCGTCTTGATTACTGAGATTATAGTACTCCTAATCTCATTTTAGATGTGATTAATATGAATAGGAGCTGTAATGCTTTTCACATTTAGATGATTTATTCTACTTTCACTATTTCTCTTTTAGAGCAAATTTAGGCAGTAATGATAGACTTTTGTGAATAAACTTTGTGTATTTTGAGTAAAAAACTTTCTCCACTTAATTTGGAACTTGGATATGAAAGGTCTTCAGGAGACTGGGTCTCAAACACTTGGGGCTTTTGTACATTTCAAGAGTTTTATCAAAAATAAGTTTAGAACTACGGGGCCTACAACGACACAAAAAGGATAACGGTAACCCCACCATTAACTACTTCATTTATGAATTTCATACTAATCTCCCGTAGAAAGAATGGTCTGGAATAGGCCAAGTTAAAGCGTTCAACGGTTCTTCGGAAAGAATAAAGAACAGGCTGTGATGCCGAAAGAGGCATTTTTACCCTTTTCTTGTTACGTGGCTAGAACCACGAAAACACCTCCTTTAAGACCAAATTTATGATAATTTGAAAGTGTTATTTACAGCAACTATATTTGATTAAATGCATTCCATTGGCAACTCAACGGACTAAATGCATTAAAGTATAATTAACTATAAACTAATTTCATGTGTGGTACTGTAGACTATAGAGTCTTGGCCTTTGATGCGGTCAAGATACAAGATGCAGCAATAACAGAGGAGGGATTAACAATCACTTTTTCTTTTTCCAGGTTTTTGTCAGTTTATATTCAATGATTCATAAACATCCAATCATACACAAAATTCTCTACACAACAAATTCTTCCTAATGACAGTTCGGTTCTACACAAAGTTACGTGTTACGTCCTCTCTAATCACTGCAATGCTCCCTGAGTCCTTCCTGCCCCCACCATCAATCATGATTCCCTGAGTCCTACTGCCCCCACCCGCATAAGCTGAGGTACATAAACATGATGAATATCATCAATTTCAATCCTCCCATATCCCAGAGTATTTCCCGGAAAACCCACATACGGTCTCAATCCCCACTCAGGCCCATACGTGTTTAAGTAGTCAAAATACAAAACTCCATCTATTGTTTCCCAACCAATTATGAAAATTGCATGTGCCAGGATTCTTTTGCCTTCACCATCTACTACTACTTCCTCCCCTAAATTTCCCCTTCCTCCCCCTCCCCTGCCCCCCCTTCCTCCCCTGCCACCATCTACTACTACTTCCTCCCCTAAATTTCCCCTTCCTCCCCTTCCCCTGCCCCTTCCTCCCCTGCCACCATCTACTACTACTTCCTCCCCTAAATTTCCCCTTCCTCCCCTGCCCCCCCTTCCTCCCCTGCCACCATCTACTACTACTTCCTCCCCTAAATTTCCCCTTCCTCCCCTTCCCCTGCCCCTTCCTCCCCTGCCACCATCTACTACTACTTCCTCCCCTAAATTTCCCCTTCCTCCCCTGCCCCTTCCTCCCCTTCCTCCCCTGCCACCATCTACTACTACTTCCTCCCCTAAATTTCCCCTTCCTCCCCTGCCCCTGCCCCCCTTCCTCCCCTGGCCCCCCCTCCCTCTTTTGACTAGGACCAGCAAACTCCTCCCTCTTCCTCT
The DNA here is from genome assembly GCA_030848705.1 of Heracleum sosnowskyi. Taxonomy (NCBI): domain Eukaryota; kingdom Viridiplantae; phylum Streptophyta; class Magnoliopsida; order Apiales; family Apiaceae; genus Heracleum; species Heracleum sosnowskyi. Next base: position 104,026,897 of record CM061245.1, read on the forward strand.
TTATACCGGAAACCAAAGTCCCCTGTGGTCCAGGATCACCAAACACGTGCACTTGCATAGGTCCCCTCCCATTCCTTTCTGGCACAAATCCATCTCTCATATAGAACTCGGCCAGAACTCCTCCATAGTATAGAACAGCATCCTTTATACCATCCGCATACGCAACCAAATTATTATTCAAGTAATCATCGGGACCAAAACCCTCAACCCAATGCACATAATACCTCTGGGGATGCTGCAAAAAAGAAGAAAGAAGTGTTACATAAATGGTTTTAAGGGGAAAAGAAGAGAGAAATATCCTTGATGGAAAAAGGAAAAAGCACAAGCTGTTATTAACATTGTAGTTTATTCAAACTAAATCTTTAAAAAAGCAAGGTACCCAACCAAAATTACTAACTTATTTCAAGAGGGGTAGAAAAGTCAAATAAAAAAACAAATAGCATCTGGGAGCAAATCAAAATATAAACTCACCTCTGGTGGCTGAGCTAATGGTTCATCGAGTTCAATGAAACTTTGGTGGTTGGGGAAGCCATCATTGTGCATTGCCATGAGGAAGTTGGTGAATGTCTTATCAGCTTCTGGGAAGTTTTCGAAACGGTTTAGAAGATAATCAACTGACACCGCTTGCGCAGGCATTTCTCCCGCACTCAAAGTTGACATCAGCCCAAATTGGAAGTTCGTCGAGCCACAAAAACTTAAGGGAATGCATGTCGCTGTGCATTAAAACAATCAAAATAAAAGACGAAAGGATGATTGTAAGATCATTTAAAGTTCTAATTAACACATTAGGGCAATATGATAGTTCTGTACATGAACTTTCTTTTGAAGTTCATTCTTTTGCCTAGAACATAATTGTAACACCCTCAAATCCATCAGATTCTTATACAAAAGAACTCTAACTTTCATACACTAATCCGTTATATAAGTCATAATTTTTTATAAAGTCCCAAGGCTATAGTACATAACAGCAAGTCAGCAACTTACAAAAAAAAACTCTACACAATTTCAACCTACACAGAATAGCTACAGTTTCCTAATTATTATACAAAAGGTCACAATAATGCCATCAACATATAACAGTTTCACAAGAAAGACAACTTGAAAAGTACAACCAATAGCCGATTCAAGCATATCCTCTTAAAATAGAAGTTAAACTGACCTTCCAAGTGGTCTAACCGACTCAGATTCCCTCATTCCCATGATTTAACATATGACCAATTTTTAATAATACTTGCTCTTAGAGCTATCTATGCTTTTATGGTCATAACAGATACAACTCGGTAAAATTCTCTTCTAAAAACACCTTGAACTTCAGTGCCAACCCAAATAATTTAATAAAACAATTATAGACAAACCTACATTATTATTTTTTTGCTCAGTTGGAAATTTTAATACCACGAAAACCAACTTGGAAGCTAGGAGGGCATATCCCAGTACTGAAAGAGAAGAATTCAAACCATACAATCAAAATAAGACCACGCAGTACACGCCTATCTATCTACTAAACAGACTAGCACTAGTGGCAAATCTAAAATAAACAATTAATAACAGCTGGATTTTTCATTACATGCTGTTTAAAAATTTTACAGGTAAAAAGTTCTTCCTTGACATTACGCTAGTTAACTCCATTGGGGAATGCCCAGCACTGGTATTGTGCAATCAATATTTATGCTCCTTCCATGTTAAGTTCACAGAAACAGCCAAGAAAAGACTAGCAACCTGAGTGAGGATGGGCGGAGCTATAGCTAAAATGTCCCCTTTTGACACAACGGCCAATCACAATTAATAGTAACAGGACATGCTCACCTAATCATGTCAAAATAAGGACAGTCAGTTCATAAATGATGCACAACAAAGAAGTAATAACAGCTGGATTTTTCATTACATGCTGTTTAAAAATTTTACAGGAAAAAAGTTCTTCCTTGACAGCACGCTTCACATTACGAGTTAACTCCATTGTGGAATGCCCAGCACTGGTATTGTGCAATCAATATTTACGCTCCTTCCATGTTAAGTTCACAGAAACAGCCAAGAAAAGACTAGCAACCTGAGTGACGATGGGCGGAGCTATAGCTAAAATGTCCCCTTTTGACACAACGACTAATCACAATTAATAGTAACAGGACATGCTCACCTAATCATGTCAAAATAAGGACAGTCAGTTCATAAATGATGCACTGATTCATTTAAAGAGTTACAAAGCAAACACAAAGGATCTACTATAATGCCAAAGGAGATCATCCTATCCTTGGTCAGCCACAAGGTGAAAGAGAATTTAGGAATGGCAAAAGAGTGCCACACAAACCTAAAATTTCACCTTTACACTTATTGGAAAGATAAGACAATTATATTTGTACCTCAGTATTTTCTTTTTCTTTTGACACCCTCCACTTGCAGCCCTAACCTGGCACAATCAATCTCTTCCAAACTAACTCAACATTTGAAGTCGGCTAAAATCCAAACACTCGAATTATGAACACAAACTAATTATTACAATATAAACCATGTTTTCGTGCCATAACACAACTAAGGATGAAGCATACAACTAAATACTTTCCCTTTTGTAATTAATACCTCAATTGCCTTCCTCCTTCATCTATTTCTTCAAACCCCAATTTTCATTTCGCTATCTCGTATGTACCTTTTTCTAATTAGAATATTCACTCTTCCCTGATCTTTTTTCCTCCTCTTCTCTCTATCTCTATTGTTTTCTCTCCCCCTCTCTCCATATCTCTGTTTATCTAGTCAGCACACATCTCTACTAAAAATTATCCATCTAAAGTCCCCTTTTATTTATTAATATTATCTATTTATGGAAAAGATTAAAAAAAACAGGGGGAGTATCACGCATGTGGACTAATGAGACAGGACATCACTTCTGGTACAATCCAGATAAGTGATAATAAAGTGTCCAACAATAATCTAATCCATCGACATATTCATACTTACTACGATCTTAAGCCAACCCTCATACCAACTACGATCATAATGATGCCAATTGCCATACTCAACACAATTCATACCTAATATACATTAGCAAAAAAATTCATCAACATAACACAAACTTTCTCCAGTAATTACTCCCCTACTTTCTAATAAAACATATAGTACCCAACCACAACCCCGAATTTAATCCGTCCAAACATTCATTCTCAGATACCTTTTCGTATAAATAAGCAAAAAAACTCGAACCTACTATAACAAATAATAAAAAAAAAAAACATATATAGAGGGTGGAAAGTGAATTACCTCCTTCTTGTTCAACGGCTTCCGGAACCAGATTCTCGTTCAACGTGAAAAAACCGATAAATTCACCGGGATTGGCCCAAGAGAATCTTTCTGTGTGAATATCAAAATCTTCTGGTATAACATCACGCAGTCGTATAGACAGATAAGTCTGACTTTGAGATTCTTGGTGAGTCAATTGAGCTCTATCTTGCCTCAAATCAATCGCGTCATGTACCGTGAAAAATGGCCAACCTTCGAGCGCCATTAGAATTAGGGTTTATACTCGCCTAGATCTACGAAATATATAGGGTAGGTGGAACCATTTGATAGGGAGATCTCTTTTAATATGAATCGTTGGATTAGAAACTCATCAACGATCAATTTTACATATCAATTAAAATTAAAAATATTATGATAGAATGAACTTTGACAATTGTATGTACCCGTCGGTGTCGTAAAAAGCGGGAATCAGAATTAATCGGTGAATGCACCGTTCAGAGATTAATCGGGTAATCGGGGATTAATCGGAATGATTAATCGGGTCATTAATCGGAATAAATTTAATAATATTTTTTATATACAATTATATTCATATATATAATTGTTTCGTTATTTCAACTAAACATATGTTATTATCATATATTTATGCAAATATGTTAAAATATTATATAATTTTAATAATTAAAATTTTGAAGGTTTAACTTTTTAATTAGAGATCAATTTAAGAGGAAAAATTAAGAGAATTTACGATTTTAGCACCTAAAATTATAATTACATGTACAAAAATAATGTTTTTTTCTATCATTTAATCAAGTTTATATATTTTAAATTTCTAATTATTTTTTAAATTTTAAATATTTTTTAATAATTAGCCCGATTTTTGACCGATTAATCCGTTTTTTGACCGATTCAGCCGATTTTTTACCGCTTTTCTAAAAAAACGATTAATTGACCGATTTTCGCTTAATTAGTTCGGTGGCCCGCCGTCTAGCGATTAATCGGCGATTAATCCCGATTAATCGCCGACTTTTAGAACACTGGTACTCGTATGTATATCTTTTACTAGCTTATATCCTGTGGGTTTTTTTTAATATTTATTATTTTTATATATATTTTTGTAATTATATTTTTTTTAATGGAAGATTAATGGAGATCCAAAGTTTGTTCAATCACCACGTATCCCGCTCTCGCGATCTACGCTCTACGGTATTGATATGGATAGAAAAGTAAGTATAGAAATATAATTGCTGATTCTTTGGAAATGCCAAGTATTTAAGGCCCAAAACCCAGATTATTTATTAATTTCGTAATTAATAAATAGAGAAAATATACAGCTCATGAAAAGAGTCTGAAATATGGTAAATTCATCAAAGAAGGATCCGGAATCCCAATTAAAGGCAATTAATGAGTCATAGCCTTTATCAACAAGGAAACGAATTCTCCAGCAAGAAATACGATGTTTATCCATTATCAATAAGGAGACTTATTCGCTAAGTCTCCTAAACATACCATAAATACCAGGCTCCAGACGCCTATATAAGGACCCTGATCCTACAATCAGAACTACGTTTTGGGCACAGCTCCATACGTCACAACGCCTCGAAGGCGCAACAAGCCACGAAGGCACCCCTAGAACTACGTTTTAGACCTCATCCTCGAATAAGGACATACAAGTCACTACGTCCTTGGTGTGCCCCTGCCACCATAGCCCCGAGGGCAACACCAAGAACTACGTTAATTTGGCTTGATTCTCAGTAATAATTGAGATACGTAGGCATCTTGTGAGGACCGATTTAGTCTCGAAACACAAGTGCAGCCATTAAAGCTCGAAAGCTCATAAATCCTAGTAATTAATATACAAGCACGTTTTTTAATCCATAACATTTGGCGCCGTCTGTGGGAAGACAACATCAACCATGGCAAACACACGAAGAACAACTCGAGATACTCAAACTTCTGAGGAGCTTCCTATCACCTCGGAGGCTGATACTCACGGAAATCATCCACCGCCAACTACTGGCATTCAAGGGACGAATATCCCCTCACCACCACTCAAGGACAGGAGATCGCAATTTCGGTTGAAGGGACGAATACCCTGCAGATGGTCGTTCATGGATCTAATCCACAAGAGACCGCTCACCAGCAACCAATCACAACCTCCCCACTGCTCATGAATGCACCAAGTGGCCTTCAACTCCATACTACGGATCTTCCCCAATATGCAACTCAAACTTTGGGGATGTCAAGCTATGGCATGCCCCCTCGACCCATGGCGGGCGGTAGTGGTCTTAATCCCACTTACCACGAGGCGTACGTTCCTCCTTATATACAAGGTCTGGGACCCCAAAATCAACAAACTCGACGAACCCCTTTGATTCAAGATTACTCGGGTCCCTATACTGAGGACGAGAATTATACATCTGTAGAAGAGAGGGATGTTGCCCCAAGGAGGAGGCATTCTTCCCAAACAAATCGGGAACAACCCCAAACTACTAAGGAAAAGATTGCGGCCCATGAGGCGGAGGCTGCAAGGCTCAAGAAATTACTGGCAGAACAGGAGGCCGCGAAAGCACAAAGCCAAACAAGTGGAAGAGTCCCGATAATCAACCTGGACCCAACACCGAGAAGAACCAAGAGGGCTGAAGCCCCAAGAGGTGATCCTAGTGTTTTGTTGCCCATAGGAGATCCTGATGATCCTACACCACCGTTTACTCAAGACATCATGAAAGCCACCATATCCAGAAAATTTAAGATGCCAACGATCAAAGCTTATGATGGAACGGGGGATCCCGCAAATCATGTAAGAACCTTCTCCAATGCACTGCTGTTGCAGCCAGCCAATGATGCGGTCAAGTGTAGGGCGTTTCCACAAACCTTGACAGGCATGGCCCAAAGCTGGTATAGCCGTCTTCCTCCCAACTCTATTGGGTCTTTTAAGGAACTAAGCAAAGCTTTCATCAATCAATTCGTTAGTGGAAGAGTGCATGAGAAAAGCTCTGCATCACTCATGGGAATCCAACAAGGAAAGAATGAGGCCCTAAGGGATTATATCAACCGATTCACTCGGGAGGCTCTGAAAGTCCCGGACTTAAAGGACAAAGTGGCTATGATAGCCCTGCAACAAGGAACTACTGATGATCACTTCAAAAGATCATTGGCAAAGCACCCACCTAAGAGCATGTTAAAGCTCCAAGACAGAGCCGACAAGTACATCAAGGCAGAAGAAAGTATGAGAAAGCATGAACCCACTACTGGTGGTAATGGGAACTCAAAGAAAAGGAAGGAAACCCAAGAATATGATGTTAAGGAAAAATTTCCTAGAACGTCAAAGGGCTCTGATTCTCCACCTAAAAGAAGCAATTTTGGGCCAAAGTTTACAGAATATGCAAGATTAAATACTCCCAGGAGTCAAATTCTGATGGAGATAGCAAAGGAAGAAGATCTCAAATGGCCAAAGCCAATGAGGGCTGACTTGTCCAAACGGAACCAAAACCAATATTGTCGGTTCCACAAAGAAGTTGGTCACGACACCGACGATTGTAGACAACTGAAAGATGAGATTGAGTTTCTGATACGAAGAGGAAAACTCAGCAAATTCACTAAGGATGGAAATCAAGGAAGTCACAGAGGAAATTATGAAAGGAAGGATTATGACAGAAGGGACAACGACCAAGATCGTAACCCTAAGCCCCGAGGGCCAGTCATCAATATGATATTTGGAGGACCAACTGCTGCTAGGTCCTCCCGAAACTCAAGAAAGGCTTATGCCCGAGAGGTACTGACTGTGGTCGGAGAAGCACCAAAGCGTGCCAGAACAGAAGTGTCAATAGGTTTTGATGATTCTGACTTGGAAGGGGTGAAGTTCCCCCACGATGATCCTCTTGTCATAGTACCTGTGATAGGCAACTCCGAAACAAAGAGAGTCCTGGTCGACAATGGAGCTTCAGTGGATATCTTGTTCCACGATGCTTTTATCAAAATGGGTTACACTGATTCTCAGTTGACGCCCTTGAATATGCCCATATATGGGTTCAATGGAGTGGAATCAAAGGTGGAAGGCACTATCCAACTCCCAATGACCATGGGGCAAGGAATGAATACATCTACTCAAATGCTGAACTTCATAGTCATAAAGGCAACTTCGACCTACAACGCGATCCTTGGAAGAACTGGTCTCCATGCGTTTAAGGCTGTTGCCTCATCTTATCATCTGAAGATCAAGTTCCCAACAAGGAATGGGATTGGAGAAGAACGGGGAGACCAAAAGATGGCTAGAAGCTGTTATGTAGCCGCGTTAAGGCCTGATGGAATCGGGGGGCAGGTTCTCCCCATTGAAGACATGAATACAAGCGACAATGAAGCAGAAGAGGGAAACCAGCCGAGGATTTGATCCCAATTCCCTTAGTCCCAGGTGAACCAGAGAAGGTGACTTACGTTGGGGCACTATTGCCCGAGCCATTGAAAGGCCAACTCATATCTTTTCTTCAAGAAAACAATGATGTTTTTACTTGGACAGCGGCCGACATGCCAGGGATTGATCCCCAATTGATAACTCACAAATTGAATGTGGATCCTGAAAGGAAGATGGTGAAACAAAAGAAGAGAAGTTTTGCTCCAGAGTGGCTTGAAGCCATAAAACAAGAAGTTGAAAAGCTTTTGGAAGCCGGTTTCATTGAGGAAATTCAATTCCCAGAATGGTTGGCTAACCCAGTGATGGTCAAAAAGGCCAATGGGAAATGGAGGATGTGTGTGGACTTCACTGACTTGAATGACGCATGTCCTAAGGATTGTTTTCCCTTACCAAGGATTGATGCTCTAATAGATGCAACAGCTGGGCACGAGATGCTAAGTTTCATGGATGGCTTCAGCGGATACAACCAAATCAAGATGCACAAAGATGACATCTCCAAGGTATCATTCATCACTGACTTTGGTGTTTTCTGTTATCTAGTCATGGCATTTGGACTTAAGAATGCAAGGGCAACCTACCAAAGATTGGTGAACAAAATTTTTGAACACCTGATTGGAAAAATCACGGAGGTCTATGTAGATGACATGCTAGTCAAGAGCCTCGATAAGGCCGATCACATTGAGCACCTCCGAGAGGCATTTGAAGTGCTAAGGCACCACAAGATGATGTTAAATCCAGCTAAGTGTGCCTTTGGTGTAGGTTCGGGAAAGTTTTTAGGCCTGATGGTTTCCAAGAGAGGAATCGAGGCCAATCCCGACAAAATCAAAGCAATTTTAGACATAGAACCACCACGGACTATCAAGGAAGTCCAGAAATTAACGGGAGGAGTAGCAACATTGGGAAGATTCATCTCCAAGTCAGGAGAGAAGTGCTTACCTTTCTTCAAAGCACTTAAGAATGTGAAATTTTTTGAATGGACAGCTGAAAGCCAAGAGGCCTTTGAAGCCTTGAAGAAATACATGGCTGAGCCACCACTATTGGCCAAACCGAAACCAGGAGAGGTTCTTTATCTATACTTGGCAGTATCCAACACTGCCCTTGGAGCTGTTTTGGTAAAAGAAGAGTTGAAAGTTCAGAAACCCATATACTACGTGAGCAAGATCCTACATGGGGCAGTAATAAACTACTCTACCATAGAGAAGTTTGCCTTAGCCTTGATTATGGCCTCAAGAAAACTACGTCCATACTTCCAGGCACACAAGATAGAGGTCTTGACTAATCAGCCCCTAAGAAACATCTTGCACAGCCCTCAAGTACGTGGAAGATTGATTAAATGGGCCATTGAATTGGGGGAATTTGACATCAAGTATAAGCCCCGAACGGCCATCAAAGCTCAAGCACTCGCTGACTTCATGGTTGAATGCACCATTGACAACCAAGAAGTCGGGGGCAGGAAGTAACAGTGGAAGACAAAGAAGATGAAGAAATGGTCATCAAAGAATGTTGGGTGCTTTATTTTGATGGAGCATCAAAAACAAAATCAAGTGGAGCTGGTTTAGTGCTACAAAGTCCTGATGGATTCCTCATAGAGTACGCACTAAAACTGGACTTCCCAACGACAAAAAACGAAGCTGAATATGAAGCTCTGATATCTGGCTTATGGCTGGCTGCAGCCTTGAGAGTCAAAACTCTGAAAGTATGTGGAGACTCGAGGCTAGTGGTTTCCCAAGTAAATGGGGAGTTTGAAGCCAGAGATGAAGTCATGGCCAAGTACTTGAAACTTGTCAAGGCCATAATGACCTAATTTGATGAATGCTATGTAGAGCACATTCCAAGGGAAGAAAACATGAAGGCCGATGCCTTGTCTAAGTTTGCTTTTTCAAAAATTGAAAACTATGCAGGGAGTGTATACTTCCAAGTCTTGAAGACCCCAAGCATCAACAGAAAGTTGGTAGCACCCATTGATGTTGCTAGTTGTTCGATGGATCCCATCAAAGCTCATCTGGAAACTGGGTGGCTACCCAACGACACTTCAGAAGCACGAAAGCTATATGTAAGAGCACTAAGGTATGCCCTGATTGAGGGAATTCTATACAAGAAGTCTTTCATCATTCCTTATCTGAAATGCTTGAGACCCCAAGAGGCAGAATTAGCCCTAAAGGAAGTACACGAAGGAATTTGGGGGCAACACTTGGGGGGCAGAGCCCTTGCTCATAAAGTCACCCGTCTAGGTTTCTATTGGCCAAGCATACTAGCTGATGCTAAAAGCTATGTGAAGAGATGTGAGCGGCGCCAGAAACATGCACCACTGGTTAGGCAACCACCAGAGATGTTGACATCCATTAACTCACCCATTCCATTTGCCATGTGGGGGATGGATATACTTGGGCCATTTCCAATGGCAAGTGCGCAGATAAAGTTCCTAATAGTAGCAATCGACTACTTCACCAAGTGGATTGAGGCTAAACCCTTAGCCAAGATAACCACCAAACAAGTGATGCACTTCTTCTGGGAAAGTGTAATATGCAGGTATGGCATACCACGAATCCTGGTTACGGACAATGGAACTCAATTTAACAATGATGAGTTCAAGAAGTATTGTGAAGAGAATGATATCCAACTACGCTTCACTTCTGTTGCTCATCCTCAAGCAAATAGGCAAGCTGAAGTTGCAAATCAAATTATCCTAGATGGATTAAAGAAAAGAGTTGAACGCTCCAGAAACACTTGGGTGGACGAGTTGCTCCCTATACTATGGGCATATCGTACTACCCATAAAGTCACCACCGGAGCAACCCCATTTCTGCTGGCATATGGGGCAGAGGCAGTGGTTCCAGTGGAGATTACTCACACGTCTCCAAGAATTGAGGCTTACGAGCCAGAAACAAATGAAGAAGGCTTGAGGCTGTCTTTAGATCTAATTGATGAAGTTAGAGATGAGGCAAACGCCAAGATAGTTGAACATCAAAAGAAGGCATCTTTCTACTACAACCTAAGGGTCAAAGAAAGGTTATTTCGACAAGGAGACTTGGTTCTACGAAAGATTGAGGCATCCGGAGTTGGACAAAAAGGCAAGCTGGCCCCAAATTGGGAAGGACCATATCGCGTTAAGAACGTATTTGGTCGAGGCTCCTATAAATTGGAAACCCTCGAAGGGCATGAGGTGCCAAGGACTTGGCATGCCTCAAATTTGAAAGTCTATTATGTTTAGTGCATCCTAAAAGGATCCGCTAGTAGGACAAGTAGAAATATGGTTCGATGAAATCATGAGCTTCCTGGAAAGAAGATGAAGGGTTGAACCCATTTTGATTGGTAGAAACATCCTCAAAGCATTGCCAAGACAAACTACAAATGAATGCAAAGGAAAGAATACAATATATGCATGTCAACTGCACAAATAGAGCTGAATACAACGAACCCCGAAGGGTGAATGTTGCTAATAAACATACAAAAGAAAGCCTAAGATGCTTATTGTTAATTAGCGAAAATTTGAAGCTCAAGAGAAGTTTGATATGATAGACTTGAGAATGAATCACTACGAGTGGAGCCATCAGTAAGAACTCGTAAGGGTGAAGAGTTGAAACCCCAGAAACCTAAGACATTCAGTCCAAACCCCATCATTCGATATGCTCAATGAAAGGCTTGAAGCCAAAACAAGACGGTATAAGACATAAAAGGCTTATACAAATGTCAAGTTAGCCTCGAATAAGGCAAAATCGTCGTAAATGTGTAGGTCGCTCCACACTTTACACCAAGACGATACTCGTGAAACACTAGTGTATATTAAAATCCCCAAAAAGGGTAGTAAGTCCCAGGTAAGGGATAAACAGACCCTAAGTCTCGAAAAAGACCGGTATAACTTCTATGAAATCTTCAAAGGATGAAGATTGTACCCAGAAAATCTTCAAAGGATGAAGATTGAACCCAGAAAATCAAAGAATACAACCGCGGAAACTTCGCCGGAAATCGCCTTACTACGGAATAAGAAGAGAGAAATTTTTAGAAAGTGAAAGTATGAAATGAAGAGTGATAGTGGAAATCCCACTCTTTTATAATCGAGACAAACGGTCACCCAACCGGTTAAGGGAAGGGCAACCGTCTATAGCCAGTTAAGGCCCACAAATCCATTTATGGATTATAGAAATTGAAGCCCAAAAAATTTGGGTCTCAGGCGAATTCGAAGCCCAAACAATAAGGCCCAATAAGGCCCAAGGCTGGAATAATTTAAGTCCAATTAAAAGTTGGGCTAGTTAAGGCCCAAGAAAAAATGAGCTTTGGAATGAAACCAAGGCAAAAACAAGGATAAGAGATTCAAGGTCAAAAAGACTTTAAAACGAAATTGTACGACCAAGGTCGAAAAAAAAAATGAGGAATCGAGGTCGTATCCATCGACTTCGCACCAAAATAAGGCAAAAAAATTAAAAATCTAAGGTCGAAAAGACCCTGGATCGAGTTCGAAGAATCGTGGTCGAAAGTGGCCCAGAAAATGAGCTCGTAGTGTTCGATCTCACACCTAAACGAGGTCGAAAAAGTAAAGGACCAAGGACGAATGACCGAGGTCGAAAATGACTTTGAGAATGAGGTCAAAGCATTCGACTTCACACCAAAAACAAGGTCGAAGAGACACGGGGTTGAGATTGAACAAACGAGATCGAAAATACATTGGAAATTGAGGTCGTATTGTTCGACCTCGCACCAAAATAAATCCAAGAAATCGTAAAATCCTGGTCGAAAAAGGATGGATTGAGGTCGAACGACCCAGATCGAAATTGACCTGTAAAATGAGGTCGAAGCCATCGACCTGGGACCAAAATGAGGTCGAAAGAGTAAAGGACCGAGGTTGAATGACCGAGGTCGAAAATGACTAGGAAGTCGAGGTCGAAGCCATCGACCTGGGACCAATCCAGGTCGAATTCCTGGTCGAAAATGACTTGAATTCCTGGTCGAAAATGGCTTGAATTCCTGGTCGAAAATGGCTTGAATTCCTGGTCGAAAATGACTTGTTTCCTAGTCGAAAATGACTTGTTTCCTAGTCGAAAATGACTTGTTTCCTGGTCGAAAATGACCTAATTTGAGGTCAAAATTACCCTTAAAAGATGAAAATTTTTGGGAAAAACACGTTGTAACTTCTACGAAAACCCCAAGAAGATTTTCCCAGAAGTTAGGGGGCAAATGATATGGATAGAAAAGTAATTATAGAAATATAATTGCTGATTCTTTGGAAAGGCCAAGTATTTAAGGCCCAAAACCCAGATTATTTATTAATTTCGTAATTAATAAATAGAGAAAATATACAGCTCATGAAAAGAGTCTGAAATATGGTAAATTCATCAAAGAAGGATCCGGAATCCCAATTAAAGGCAATTATGAGTCATAGCCTTTATCAACAAGGAAACGAATTCTCCAGCAAGAAATACGATGTTTATCCATTATCAATAAGGAGACTTATTCGCTAAGTCTCCTAAACATACCATAAATACCAGGCTCCAGACGCCTATATAAGGACCCTGATCCTACAATCAGAACTACGTTTTGGGCACAGCTCCATACGTCACAATGCCTCGAAGGCGCAACAAGCCACGAAGGCACCCCTAGAACTACGTTTTAGACTTCATCCTCGAATAAGGACATACAAGTCACTACGTCCTTGGTGTGCCCCTGCCACCATAGCCCCGAGGGCAACACCAAGAACTACGTTAATTTGGCTTGATTCTCAGTAATAATTGAGATACGTAGGCATCTTGTGAGGACCGATTTATTCTCGAAACACAAGTGCATCCATTAAAGCTCGAAAGCTCATAAATCCTAGTAATTAATATACAAGCACGTTTTTTAATCCATAACAGGTATCCACATGAACGCTTTTCTTGAAGGATGATGTGTACTAGCACCCGAAAACTGCTTCTTTCTCTCTCTATTTTCTTGCTCTCATAAGCGACTAGGGTTTTAATATAAAAACGTATTTCCACATTAAAATCAGTCCTCTTTTAGAGTTTATATAGAGAGGAAAATAAGTTTTCTAATTATAATCCAATTATAATAAAATAATAATCCGAAATTCCAATTTATTATTTAATTAAGTCGCACTTAATTAATTAATAACTAATTTCAGAATTAGTTTAAGTAATTCCATTTTATATTTAAATAATTAATCAAGTCATACTTAATTAATATTATAAATAGAATAAATTACTTATTTAAATTTAAATTCATAATTTAAATTATTTCTCCTTCAAGCGTTCTTTGTGTGTGACCATGTAGGTTATTATTACGTTGGTAACAATTTTAATAATAATTAAAATTGTAAACAATGAGCTGCATCTAGTAATGCATCATTGTCACCCAAGTAATAATAATTAAATCGGTGATTCGATTAAGCCTTTCGTGAATAATGTTTCATGTAATATAATCCCTTTAACCTTAATATTATAGATTAAACTCGAGGCATGTAATGTGTCATCCTCTTCATAATTTAATCTTAGTTTTCTTGATCGATGAGTAGACTAATAAATCAAATCAGCATTTGAGTACGGCCGTGCATTTCTTAGTCTCACTCAAACAAGAGGCCAATAATATCGCTCCTAAAATTAGGAGGGTTAAATCCCATCTAGATCATTCATATTTCTCATACGATTCATAATATACCCAATATCCACTTTTATCATCACCTGGTCAAAGGTAACTTTTAATGTAATCAAAGTATATTAATTCTCGTATAAAAATATAACGATTTCAGGTCTACGGATCATTACACCATTATCACAGTGAGAATTACTTATGACACTATTAACATGTGTAATCTCATGGCGGGTCAATCCAGTGTCATGTACTCTTACATGCACCTATGTTTTGACTTTAGTATCACCATACCTATGGCCAATGAGATGTGGTCATCAGTCAACAAACATACTAATCTCTGTGCATTATTATTGTCCTTAAATAATAACACTCGACTAGGGATATTTAGGAATAAAGATACTATTCATATAATCACATTTTTAAGTCACATACTTAAAGATATCGAATACGTATCATAATTCCAAGGACATTTATTATGCTAACATTTATAACGCAGTAAATAAAGACATAATAAAATAATAACAATAATCAATAAAACATAATTTATAATAATAAAATGTTTTCTTTAAAACATAAAAGTATTGTCTCCAGAGCACTAATACTAACAATCTCCCACTTGCACAAGAGCCAATACCCCATGTATCCAATACATTTGGAACTAGTGTGACTTACATGCTTCTGCTGCGACAAAGCCTTAGTCAGTGGTTCTGCAATATTATCAATAGTATGCACTTTAAATGTAATAACCCCAAATTTTGGACTTAGTTTAATTTTTTTTCTCTCTGATGAATAGTAACTTTTTCATTTAAAAAGTTTTTCAGACCACACTATATACGGGGCGATATAATAAACTTTCAAAGTCGTATTAGTGATATGCGATGTAAATGAAGGAATGCAAAAGCTGTCAGAATCGGAAAAATAACATTTCTGTTTTCTCCGAAATTTATCCAATAACGGACGGATTAATCATTATTTGAAAGTATTGGAAGATTTAAATTATCAATTCCATGGATATGGATTTAATAAAAGAATCAGTAATGTCAAGAACGTTTACGGTAAACTACTTCGATAGAACACTTAAGAAACCCTGCGAACATTTTACGAGATTAAGCGGTGACGGAACAACGCGACACTTACAGGATTAAATATAGGCATGGAAGCAACATGTAACAAGATTAATCCGAGGAATGCAACAATTGGATCATCCGTGTGAAAGGAAACGAACCAGTAAAGCTACTTTATCTCAACCCTTGCATGCATGACAAGTGTCCAATGATGAGGCAACAAGGGCTATGACTCATCACTTTCATACAAAATATCTTATTTTCTATCAACAAATCAACCAAGGCAAGAAAAGAACTCTCCCCCATTTTCTCCCCAAATTTCTGCTCAGCTTGCACAAGGAGAAAAGAAAAATTCATAACTCCAAATCTACTTGTCCTAAAATCACCAAATTTTAACCATAGCTTCTCCACTCCATGGATAACATTCGTTCAAAATTTCATGGTCAAAAAAGGAGTGTAGCCTAGCCAAATCTCTTCCCCAAGTTGGAGAACCCAATCTGTCCAGTTTCTGTTCAGCGGAAAGATGGGGATCAAAACCCTAGCTAGGGAGCTTTAAATTTGACGATCTATAACTCAAAAGAAATATTATGAATATAAAAAGGCCTGGTAAATATCTTAGCACCAAACTCTTATTTTTCGATTTGTTATGGATTTTACAAGATGAGGATGAATAGTGATTTCAAGAACTAACTTCTTTGATCTTAAACTCTAGGCTTTCCAAGGATCACCCAAGGCTTGATTAGAGGTTATAAGTGATTGTTAATGTCTCTCAAGCTCTAAGGAAGGTATAAAAACCTCTGCCCTTTTTTGTTTATATGAGTTTTATGGTTGAAATAATGATTAGAGTCGTTATTCGTGTTATCGTTAAAATCCGTGAATCTTATGTTCGATTTGAGGATGAGTGATTTTGTGAAGCTTGATTTAGTGTATGATAATGTTTAGGGGCTGTTTTGGATGTGTTGATGAAGTATAATGGTTGTTGGTTTGGTTGGTTGATTGTTGATCGGGGGTTGTTTGAAGTGTTTAAAAACACGGGAATCGCGTATAAGCGCCGTTACCATGCCGAAATTTCCTTAGATAGTTTAGGCAGAAATCACGGTTACATTAAAGGGCATAAACATGAAGTTTCTGACCATGAAAATGTAGGCCTTGTTTCCTAGATTGTTTTAGCGAAAGAATCGTGTCGTTACGATTTACGGTTTACGAGAAATGTCCGTTTCAGTGAAAGCGGTTTCGCGTAACTAAGTGGTTCAATGCATGAACTTTGAGATAGTGATCAAACCCCTTAAACGACTTATTGGAATGTGAAACTTTGTGTTAACATGTTAGGTACGTTTAGGAAGACCCTCGAAAAGATTTCGTGCTAAAAGGATTAAATCTCAATTTTATAAAAATGCGTGAGCGAGCATGCTCGAGTAGAGGATCTTAAGGAGTTAACTTGGAAATGGACTTGTACTTGAGTTAGTATATACTTAGTATGGTGAAAGCGTTTAAGTTATTAATCTTGAACCTTGTGTTGATTCTAGATTACTGGACCAACCTGAGACTTATTGCTACTTCGGGATTTCCAAGCAAGTTTTCGAAACCTATACTACTGTTGTTGTGATAATAAATTATTTTCATATATGATATGCAAATGCGAGGTATGCATGTTTTATTTCCAAGTACATTGCGATATATAAATTGCATACTTGTTTTCGAACTGATATATATAGAATTACTTGAGGTTATGACTTGATGTTTGGGCTTATAAGTTAGATATGGGATATCAGCTATAAGTCCGGTTTTTTTATAAATGCCCTAGGATAAGGGCGTGTGATTTTCTTTAGATCGGTAGTAATTATATTTTCTGGATATATTAAGGATTATTTTCCGATGAAGATATCGGGCAACTATTATTCGATGATTATTTGATTAATGAATATTATTTTTGAATATTCATTTGAGGTTTATTTAATTAATGAATATTATTTTTAAATATTCATTTGAGGTTTATTTAATTGATGAATATTATTTTTGAATATTCATTTGAGGTTTATTTAATTGATGAATATTATTTTTGAATATTCATTTGAGGTTTATTTAATTGATGAATATTATTTTTGAATATTCATTTGAGGTTTATTTATTTAATGAATATTACTTTTGAATATTCATTTGAGGTTGATTTATTTAATGAATATTATTTTGAATATTCATTTGAGGTTTATTTAATTGATGAATATTATTTTTGAATATTCATTTGAGGTTTATTTAATTGATGAATATTATTTTTGAATATTCATTTGAGGTTTATTTATTTAATGAATATTACTTTTGAATATTCATTTGAGGTTGATTTATTTAATGAATATTATTTTGAATATTCATTTGAGGTTTATTTAATTGATGAATATTATTTTTGAATATTCATTTGAGGTTTATTTAATTGATGAATATTATTTTTGAATATTCATTTGAGGTTTATTTATTTAATGAATATTATTTTTGAATATTCATTTAATCATTATTTACTTAATGAATATTATTTTAGAAGATTCGTTTAAGGTTTACTATTTAATAAATATTATTCGATTATTTATTAAATACTTCTAACAAGTTTTTAAAAATAAGAAATGTTATTTAAAGTTTATCCTCGACCTTCGATAATTATGAAGGATATTCTAAGCTGTATTACTAATTATTTTTAAATCAAAAAGAGGTTCCCAAAACACTGTTTTTCCATTTAAATCTGTCTTTTAAGAGGATTTAAATGCTCGCTCAACTATCAAAAATATGGGAAACCTGATTTAAGTGACTACTACTCTTTTTAAACTCTCAACTCAAAAACTGTCAAGGGACAAATATTTTCTCGGAACAATTTAATGGCTGCAAGTCAAATGTTGGGTTACCACCTCAACGATCGAGGGGTAAATTGATGGAACAAGTCGATATCCATTAACAAGCAATAGCTTGGGAAATATTGGAGAATCTTCCTTTCCAACCTAGATATAACTACTTAGTGGAGTCGTATCAACAAGTATTACACTTGGGGAAAGGAGGACGATCTTTACGTTTCAGAGTCATGGATTTCATCTGAACTAGGAGTGGTGTAAGTGGTCCAGTTGCGCCGACCCATCCATTTTATTGCCCCAAATGGGCCGGGAGATCCCGGAAGGCGGTAGACAATGTCAGGCCGTCGTGATTCTTCCATCTACATGTAGAAAACATATTTTTGTTGTACAACCTGCTACTGATCATAGTAAGGTTGGTACAGCGGGCGCGGTAGCAACTCCCGTATTAGTTCATCATCCA
Organism: Heracleum sosnowskyi; assembly: GCA_030848705.1. Taxonomy (NCBI): domain Eukaryota; kingdom Viridiplantae; phylum Streptophyta; class Magnoliopsida; order Apiales; family Apiaceae; genus Heracleum; species Heracleum sosnowskyi. Next base: position 104,045,473 of record CM061245.1, read on the forward strand.
ATTTTGGAATATTCCTGCAACATGTATTGGGGAGAAGAACCGATCATGTTGACAGGGGGTCGAAAAATGTTCAAAGGAAATGAAGTGGCAATAAATCCTTGTAACTTCATCTTTTATTTTATGAGTTATGACTCTGATAAGACTTTACCCAGATTATATATGCATAAGTGGATTTTTGGTTACGGAAACATTACATTAATTTTCTTTGTAACTTCATCTTTTATATTATACTAGTCTCTTATCCGTTAAAGGCATAACATGTGGTTACAAAGATATTTTCAAACTATATAGTGTTTTGAATCAATGAACAGGCTTTAAGCCTTGATTCCAATATTTGATATCTATTTTAAAAAGATATGTTTTGAGTCTTGGTTTATCATACTGATACCAAGGATTTCCAAATGATTACGAAGAGTATATAAGTATGATTATAAGTCATACGGTGTTTTGAATGGTATACTATTTTGGGGTTAGACCCTAGTAGTGTTAAAACACTTTGATCCCATATGGATTATCTTCCAAAAAGGTTTAAAGATTTAAACTGGGATAGATTTCTTGCTGAGCACTATTAGCTCATTCTTGCTTTATTAAATATTTCAGCATGAGGAAAACATTGCCGAATCCACCTCGTGTTACGAGAGCAAGGGAATGGAGAGACCACCATGGAGTTAGTTGATGTATGATGGATACTGTCAGTGTGAGCAGAATAGTTGCAGCTTGAATTAGTGAGAATTATTTTGAGTGGGTTGTATTACTAAACCTTGTATAGAAATGTGAGGTCTATTATTGTAACTTCAGGTAGAGGTTGTAAATAATAGATGAAATCCTGGATAGTACATTTGGGTTGTAATAACAAATGTTGATAATTGTTGCTCATTTCCAAGGCTATAACTTGTGTGTGTGTGCGTAAGTGATTGGGGTCTTTGGAGTTGTATTATAAGAATGTTGTAAGTAATGCAGGTATTGTATCATTGATGGAGCGTGACAACCCAGATTCCTGACCCCGGATCTGGGGGTGTTACATTAAATATAAGTACATCTCCTTGATCATTAATCTCATTAATAAGGTGATATCGCCTTGGTAAATTCCCAAAACATCCTTTTTGGCTACTTCGCTAGTATCAATATACTAAGCCTCGATTGTAGAATCATTTACAGTTCTTGCTGTGAACTATTCTAGCTTACAACACATATTTTTAGACAAAACACAAATCCAGACTAAGACACAAAAATCGTCATGTCTGTCTAGAAACTAACATCCATGTAACATTTTACATCCAGCTTCCCATCTCCTCCATATACCAAGAATGAGTCTTTAGTCCTCTTTAGGCACTTAAGAATATTCTTGATTCCAATCAAGTGACCATCATTTGGATTAGACTGGTACCTGCTCGTCATGCTTTAAAGCATATGAGACAACATGACGAGTACATATCATCACATACATTATGAAACCAATTTCCGAAGCATATAGAATTATACTAATGTGCTCCATATCATCCAATGATTTTAGACCATTTATTTTGAGATCACTATCTCATAGACATGGGAACATTTCCCTTTTAGCCTCTTTGCATCCCTAATTGGCAGGGGTGAGAGCGGGTCGGATCGGTTCGGTTTTAGGTTAAAACCGAAACCGAAACCGCATATCCTCGGTTTTTAAAATCGAAAACCGAAACCACAACCGAAACCGTCGGTTCGGTTTTGGTTTTAAAATGATCGGATCGGTTACAATCGGTTCGGTTTCGGTTTTAAAACCGTCTCAAATAAACATAACAAAATAAATAAAATGACTTCGAATTTTTAAGCTTGCAAAGTTACAAATTATTTTTTCGTCCAAAATAAACATACAAAGTTTTCATAATAAATTATTTAAGTCCAACATGATCCGAGAATAATGAAAATTTAACATGATCTTCAAAAATATTTTCTTTGAAATGTATATAAGACAATGTTAGAAATTCAACAATCTCGAGTCTATCTAAAGTCTTTGTATAAGTAAAGAGTTTTTCGAGGAAATCCAAGAAAAATCGTCACATCAAAAAATAAAGAAACATATAAAACACCTAGAAGTTTATTAAACTACATTTATTAATCAACTATTACAAATTAAAACTTCAAAAACAAGAACAAAATAATATAATTATTAAAAGGAATGTCAGGATCTTTATTAATCTACTCACATTACTCATAAAAATTGGTCTAGTAAAATATATAATATATTTATTTTTTTATTTTTATTAATCGGATCGGTTCGGTTTTTTTCGGTTCGGTTTGGACCTAAAACCGAAACCGAAACCTCAAGAACGGTTCGGTTTTTTAATTTTCGGTTTCAGTTCGGTTTCAACTCGGTTTCGGTTTTTTACGATTCGGTTTTTATCGGTTTCGGTTTTAATTCGGTTTTTTGCTCACCCCTACTAATTGGTGTAATACTTTATCAATGTATGTACTCTTACTTAAGCCGAAAAATATTCGTGATCTATCTCTATAGATCCTGATCCCTAAGATATATGACACATCTCTTAAGTCTTTCATCAAGAAACTATTTCTCTTCCAAGTCTTAACAGTCTGTTGAGAAAGAATGTCATTCCTTATTTGTAATATATCATCTACATATGATACTAGGAATGCCACATGGCTCCCACTAACCTTCTTTTAAACACACGGTTCATCTTCATTTTGAATATAGCCAAACTATTTGACTGTTTCATCAAAACGTACATTCCATCTCCTCGAGGCTTACTTTAATCCTTAAATGGATCGAATTATCTTATAAACCATTCTAGCAAAACTTGGATCTACAAAACCTTCAGGTTATGTCATATACACAACCTCTTCTACGCTCCCATTTAAGAAAGTAGTCATGACATCCATTTGCCAAATTTCGTAGTCATAGTAAGCAAGCAAAATCCTGATGGACTTGACCATTGCCATTGTTGAGAAAGTTTCATCATAGTCAATACCATGAATTTACTTGAAACCTTTTACCAACAGTCGTGCCTTATAGGTCTGTACATTACTATCCATGTCAGTTTTCTTCTTGAAAACGCACTTGCACCTTATAGGTTTTACCCCTTTAGGTGGATCAACCAAAGTCCATACTTCGTTTTTCATACAAGGAATCCATCTTAGATTTCATGGACTCCTGCCAACTTTTAGATCTTGGAATTTTCATAGCGTCTTGGTGGGTAAGAGGCTCATTATCATTATTCACAAGCATTACATCACCATCCTGAGTCAAGAGAAATTCATAATATCTCTCGGACTCATGGTGAATCCTACCAGACCTACGAACAACCTGTGTTTCTTGAGCAGTATTGTCATTAATATTTTCTTGTACATTATGCTCTTGTTCCAACTTTGGTTCAATGTTATCTCGTGGTTCTCGATCCTCATCGAGATCTATTTTCCTCCCACCATTTCTTTTAGAAAGAAATTCTCTCTCAAGAAATACAACAGTCCGAGCAACAAACACTTTGTTCTCTGGAGGATTAAAGAAGTAATACCCCTTTTGTTTTAATTTGGTATCCCACTTAATTACATTTATCTGATTTTGGTCCTAGCTTGTCAGAGGTTAAACGTTTCGCAAACGCTTTACATCCCCTAATTTTCATAAATGACATGCTATAACTTTTCTCAGTCCACATCTTATATGGTGTCTCCTGAACCATTTTAGTAGGAACACGGTTTAGTGTATATGCACTTGTCTCTAGGGTATAACCCCATAAACTTATTGGAAGATCCACTTGACTCATCATCCATCGCACTATGTCCAACATAATGTGATTTCAGCTAATAGAAACTCCTTTCATTGAACTTTTTTTTTTACTTCAGCTTAATATTCTTTGAACTTTTCTAACAATTCAAATTTGTTTATCAAAAGATATCGATATCCGTATCTACTGACATCATCAGTGAGCGTTATGAAGTAGTAAAATCTACCTCCTACCATCGTACGCATATGACCACATACATCACCATGTATAAGTCCTAATCGTTCGATGACCCTTTCACCATTTTCAGTAAAAGGGGCTTTTGTCCTTTTGCCAAATAAACCAAGATTCACATTCTTCGTAAGATTCATAATCAAACTTATCCAATCATCCATCATTATGTAAATTGGAAATGCGTTTATTATAAAATGGCCTTAATTACAGTGCCAAAGGTAATGTTTGATTTGAGTCATTTTAGAACATATAAATTGTTAACGGGTTAAATATCAAAGTGGTCACTGAAGTGAAGACCAGATATCACTTTCATCACTGATCTCAACGAGGTATCACTTTAATCACTAAAGTTGTCATAAATATCAAACGGATACCTCTAAATATGTGTTCGAAAAGTAAAAATAATTTATATCGAGTTCTACACATATTTCTTGAATGCTAACGCAACCAAATGAAAAGTTATGAACTCTAGTATTTATGATATTATATTTAGATTTTAAAAAAATTATTTACTATTTATTTTTAATTTAATAGTTATTTACTTTGATTTAATTAAAAATAAATAATAATTGAATTTTTTAAAATCTAAATAAATTATCTAAAATACTAGAATTCATAACTTTTCATTTGGTCGCAGTACTATTGAAGAAATATGTGTATAACTCGAAAAAAGTTATTTTTACTTTTCGAACACATATTTAGAGTTATCTGTTTGATGTTTATGATGAGTTTAGTGATTGAAACGATACCCCGTTGAGATCAGTGATGAAAATGATATATGGTGTTCACTTTAGTGACCACTTTGATATTTAACCCAATTGTTAACTAATTGTGCAACATCATTAACCTTTTCATTGAAATGTAATAAACAACAATTGTTATATATACAATTAAAATGAAAAACCTTTCTTGTCCATACAAGAAACCAATATAATATCTCCACTCTTAGAGGCACGTAGTTACAATTATCAAGTTTTAAACTTAGCCTTATATGCAAAATTAAGTAACGAGTTACTTAACCTAGAGCAACAACTTTTGCTCCAATTCTAACCCGAAACCTGAAGCTTGACCCTCACCGGTCATCTTCTTAGATCTTCCAAATAAGCATGATCGTTTAAATTCCAGTCTTTCGGTTTTCCACAGAAGCGACAATCGTCTTCTTTAATTAGCAACACCTCATTTATGCGACTAAACCTCTTTGGGATTGGACTTTAATATGGCTATAGAATTATATCAAATCTTCTTCTTTCCATTCCATTTTCCTTTCCCATTCACATTCCTACATTCACCATCATTATGGGAGTAGTCCATGCATTTATCATGTTGACAGCAGTTCTCAACGTGCTTCACAACTTAGTCGGTGCTATGTCTATCTCATTTATTTCGTTGTTCACTAACTAATTGAGAATAGTTATTGTTCAAAGATTTGTATGATCAAATCATTCTGAGTCTCTAGACCAATCTTGAAACCCAAAAATCAAGGTACTCATTATACCCTATCATCTTTAGAACATCTGGTCCAACCAAATCTCACTTTCCCTACTTATAGGTGTATGGTGCGTTGCTATTGTCAAATCCCTTTTGACGAGCCTTTCCCTCAAACATCTTTTAAGGTGCTCAAATATCTCATAAGCATCCATATGCTTATATTGTTTCTTAAGCTCAGCACTCATAGTTGCAATCATGAGACATGAAACATCATCAATCGAATCATCAATTTACTTCCAATAAGCATTATGTTCGGCACATGTTACATTCTCAGCTAAAAGGTAAGGGAAGAATTTGACTAACATCGTGGTGCCTAAGGACGATCCTCAAGCTCCTATATCAGTCGAGGAAATTCGTTCCTGTCAGCTTGTCCTTCTCAAGGACTGATCGCATAGAGAAGTTGTTTGTGTTATTTGTCATTTGATAGCTACAATATTAAAGTGCATAAAATTAATCTAGGTTGCAAATTTATTAATTATTATGTTTAAGTGATTATGGTATATCATTATATACCTCCCACTATTTTTATCAAATAAATAGCCCTAACTATTAATTCGGAAAGTATTTCTCTTAAATCTTTCTAGTGAGCCAAGATCCATATTTCGTCATGCTTAAGGTCAGTTTTGGCTTTACTCCCAAAACATGATTTATTTAGGTAGACAACTCTTGTAAATTATATCATATATAACTCTTGGAAAGTTTGGTAGAACAACGTTTGTACACATTTATCCAATAAATCTTACAAAACCCTATGCCTCTAAATCCACAATCTTATTGTGATGATTTAGTTAAGTTAGACCCAATTATCCAACAATTGAGTATCACATTTACTCTATCGCGTTTTACCACGATAGATGGGAGTACCCCGCTTTGGCGAGCCCACTCCTTGTCGATCTAGGTCTTGACGAGTGTTCTTCATTGGAAGGCATCTGATTAACTTAATATTTTATATTTAGCTATTTTATTAAAAACGACCATGATCCCATCATCAAGAGATTCCCAATTTTTCCTTGAACTAAGTATTTCAATTCAAAATTCATCAATGGTTTGATTTCCAGGCTACACGGAGGAGTCACAATGGTCTCACTTAAAACCCATCTTTCTTACAAGCGCTGCTTGTATTTTTGTCAAAATCGCCCCATATCAAAAAAATTGAAAATTCATACTTATTTTCGTGTTTCATAAACACAGGAATCTCATGTTCGTTTTGTTCAATTTTAAAATCTTGAATCGTTACAGATTTTATCTTGTTTAGCAAACATGGCATGGGTGACGTATATAATACATACATGTTTAATCTAATTAAAGTATGCATCATTATAATTTATAACTACGCATACATATCATCATCACATGCATCATATATGTAAAGTGCGTAAAGTAAACGTGTTTGGTTATGACCCAACCTAAGTGATATTTCCAAGCTAACGGAAAAATCAAGGTCAATCTATGGTGGTATCAAAATACAATACAATGTTACATGTAATAACCCGAATTTTTGGTAAAATTAAAACTTTTCTTATTATGATTAAGTGCATCAGTGAATAGTGAATTTGGTGGATGAATAGTGATTTTGAGGGTTAAGAAAATTTTTCATGCCACCTATATACGAGACGTAGTGTGGATATTCCGAAGTCATATTAGTGATCTACGGAGTAAATAAGTGAATGCAAAGACGATCGGAATTCAGAAATTCCAAATTTGATTTTGGTGTAGTATTTGACCGTGCAGTGAATTATATATTATTATATTCAAGAAATGAGATATTAAATTTGAGGATTTGAGGATTTAATATTTTGGAATTTTATTGTTTTATTAAAGTCGATTTAAGGATTCGATTGTTGGAGTGAATAGTGAATAGTTACTATTCACTGCGAGAATCGCGTAGAGTTTTATTCGCTCTTTTTAGGAAATATTTTCGAATCGTTGCAAGAGGAACAAAAACAAGGATGAATAGTAACATTGATGAATAGTACTCCAAGGTGAATAGTAAAATTTTATAGTCTCCGATTGATTCCATATTTCAGCGGAAGTTCAGGAATAATAAACGGTTACTAATCGCGTAGTCAGAAATCGCAAACGAAAACGAGAATCGAAAATCCGTTCGAAGGAGCAACTTTGGACGTATTATAACTTAGGAAATAAAGAAGAAGATATGTATTAAAAGAAGAATAATGGGTGGAAGAAGTGTGTGGAAGAAGCTTTGTAACTTAGCAAACTTGAGGGACTAGTTTGCAGTGACTAACTTGCATTTTGGCAAACAAATATCTAAACCTTATAACCAAACCTCATCCACACATTAAACACACAAAAGTACTAGCCTCCACCCCCATTTTCTTGAAGAAAAACCGAACCTAAGGAATGAGGAAGAAGGAGCTTGAAGCTTGAGCAATTCTCCACCAAACTTAGTGTTTAATAGCTTAAATCAAAGAAGAGCTCAAGCCCATTCTTTTAAAGGTAACATCTCCAACACCCACCATCTCTAGCATGATCTTTTCTTGATATGAAGAAGATGATGAATAGTGTTTTCAAAGAGTTTTGTGTTTATAATTTAAGTTTGAAAGCATGTATGTGTAGTGTATGTAATGGGTTGATGTTTTAAGTGATTAGATGAATTGTTGGTTGAGTTTGGAGGATGGGTTATGAATTTGTTTTGAATATTCATGGAGGATTTGACTGAGATGAGGTAGTATAAGGTGGATGGTGAGTTTGGGATTGATTGGTATTGATTTGGTTGTGTTTTGAAAATGGAAAACGTTAAGTTTTAAGCCGTCGTAATGCCCGATTCTCGTTAACTCTAAAAACTGCCTAGAATCCGAAAACCTAACTGCCTCTTTTGGTTCAGTGATGAATATGAGTGTGTAGAGCTTTGTTTCTAGTTACGTGAGCGCAAGAATCATGTCATTACGATTTACGATTTATGAGATATGACCATTTTAGTGAAAGTCGTTCAAGGAATGAGATTGCAGAAATGTACCAACTTTGTGGCTATGTTTGAGACCCTTAAGAGTTGTTTTAAAATATGAAATTTTGTATTGAAGTGCCAAGGTCAGTTATGAAAGTTTGTACGAAGGTTTCGAGTCCAAAAGATTATTTTTCGATTTTATAAAAATGTGTTAGCCGAGGTTGCGCTAGTGAAAACCACTAAGAACATGACTTAGAAACCAATGTTGTAAATGGTTAAGTATAACTTGTATTCGAGGATCGATTTCGGACTAAACCTACGACTTAAGTAATTGTCGATTAACATGGACTTAGTATGAGCCTATAACGAGCTAGTAATGCCTTGGTTGTGTTTCGCTTACGTGTTTAAGCATTTAGTACAAGTGGATTATCCAGGGGATTAATCGTGCGTTTTCTTTGACTTTGTCTAGATTGTCCGACCTCGTCGCGAACCCCTATCACTTCTCGAGCATCAGGCAAGTTTCTAAACTTTGAAGTATTGACTATATAATACTGCTTTTGCCATGTATAAAATTGGACAGTTTTGCGATATATCTTATTTCTTGTTGAAATGGATTTGACCTTTGGATTATATAAAATCTTTTGAGTTAAGTAGTTATGAACCGGTTTACCTGGTAGCTCTAAATATAAGAGCATATTCATTGTTTTCGACTCTAAATCGGGAGTCGGTATTTTGAGATATGTAGATAGCCGTGGAAACCCGGAGGGATTCCATCGGCAGAATACTATGTATTTTGAGGATTGTTATTCGAGTATGATATCATTCGAGGAATGATATTTGCTTACTATATCTTTCAAGGAATCAGGAATGTTATTTTGAGTATTATCTCAGTCGAGAAATACAATTTGAATTCTATTTCAGTTATATATGCTAATGGAAGGCATAACTGTTTTCGAAAGTATATTGTGATACTTACTTTATGATTTGATTATGGGTTTCTAAGCTAGATATGGGATATTAGTTAGAAGCCATATTTTTTTTATATAAATGCCCTAGGTAAAGGGCGTATGATTTTATTCTTTAGACCGGAAGTAGTTATATTTTCGGTATATGTTAAAGATTGTTTTCCGATAGAGATATCGGGTAATTATTATTCGATGATTATTTATTTAATGAATATTATTTTTGAATATTCATTTAAGGCTTATTTATTCAATGAATATTATTTTGAATATTCATTTAATCATTATTTATTTAATGAATATTATTTTAAATATTCATTCAAGGTTTATTTATTTAATGAATATTATTTTAAATATTCATTCAAGGTTTATTTATTTAATGAATATTATTTTAAATATTCATTCAAGGTTTATTTATTTAATGAATATTATTTTGAATATTCATTTAATCCTTATTTATTTAATGAATATTATTTTTGAATATTCATTTAATCATTATATATTTAATGAATATTATTTTTGAATATTCATTTAATCATTATTTCCTTAATGAATATTATTTTCGAATATTCGTTTAAGGTTTACTTATTTAATAAATATTATTCGATTATTTATTAAATACTTTTAACACGTTTTAAAAATGAGAAATGTTATTTAAAGTTTATCCTCGACCTTCAATAATTACGAAGGATACTCTAAGCTGTATTATTAATTATTTTAAATCAAAAAGAGGTTCCCAAAACACTGTTTTTCCATTTAAATCTGTCTTTTAAGAGGATTTAAATGCTCGCTCAACTATCAAAAATATGGGAAACCTGATTTAAGTGACTGCTACTCATTTTAAACTCTCAATTCAAAAACTGTCAAGGGACAAATATTTTCTCGGAGCAATTTAATTGCTGCAAGTCAAATGTTGTGTTACCACCTCAACGATCGAGGGGTAAATTGATGGAACAAGTCGATATCCATTAACAAGCATCGCTTGGGAAATATGGGAGAATCTTCCTTTCCAACCTAGATATAACTACTGAGTGGAGTCGTATCAACAAGTATTACACTTGGGGAAAGGAGGACGATCTTTACGTTTCAGAGTCATGGATTTCATCCGAACTAGGAGCAAGTGTAAGAGGTCGAGTCGCGCCGATCCATCATTTTATTGCCCCAAATGGGTCGGGGAGATCCAGAAAGGCGGTAGACAATGTCAGGCTGTCGTGTTCTTCCATCTACATGTAGAAAACCCTTTTTAGTTGTACAACCTACTACTGATCATAGTAAGGTTGGACAACTGGCGCGGAGATTACTCCAGTATTAGTTCATCATCCAACTTGGATAATTCTGCAACATGTATTGAAAGGGACTAAAGGGTAGCCCCCTTAGTACAGGTTTACCGATCATGTTGGCAGAGGGTCGAAAAGTGTTTAACAAAATGAAGATTACAATAAATCCTTGCAACTTCATCTTTTATTTTATGAGTTATGACTCTGATAAAACCTTACTCAGATTATATATGCATAAGTGGATTTTGGGTTACGGAACATTATACTGAATCACCTTATAACTTCATCTTTTAAGTTATATGTTGACATTCTACTTACATAGCAGATATTTTTCGGGAAGGTTATATTGGTTTACTTTGAAACCTCATCTTTTATATTATACTAGAACTTTGTTCATAATATAGCAAAAGTTTGCAGAAATATTATGAAAATGATATTTGAAATACAATAATGGTACTGTTTTTGGGAATACATTCCGATAAGGAAATAATTTCAGTATCGAGATATTTTGACAAATTATTGTCTTATACCCGCTTTATTCTGGGTTGAGTTAAAGGCAGGATTATGCCATACTTTTATTACCTTGCTGAGCTATCGCTCACTCTTGCTATTGTTTTATAAAAATTATATAGCAGCGAAGTAGGATACCAAGGATTCGGCGCACATCCCTCAGGCGAGTGGTAAGCGCAAGGCATTCTCATGAGCAGTTTCTAGCAGTGATCCTGGAAGTAGTGTGAACCAGTCAGATCAAGCTGGAGCTTTTGGTATTCATCTTATGTATAGATATGAATGGTATGAGAGGGTGGTGAGTATTACAAGGCTAAGTTGGTAATGTACCATTACTTAGGAGTTGTATCAGTAGCAAATTCAAAAGGACATTTGGGTATTGTAATAAAGTTTATTTATTCCGCAATGGTTGTATTTGTGTCGTTTCTGAGACTCTAACCTGTGTGTGTGTGTGTGTGAGAGAGATATATACATTGTGGGGTCATAAGCAGATGAATTGTGTCTATTGTGAGTAAAGCAAGCAAGGCAAGAAGTAAGTGGATCGTGACTACTCTAAATCCCTGACCCCGGATTTGGGGCTGTTACATTACAAGTCTTCAAGCTTTAACTTGCCTCCTTGCTTGCCTCCTTGTAATGCTTCCTTGGTTCTCCATCTTGGATGTCTTAATATATATTACATAAATAAAACAACCTATCCTACTGAACTTACAAGTAGAACTCGAGTTACATTCGAGATTTAAACATTACAAGGAATAACGACATGCAAGTCGTATTTAGAAACCAAACCATTAAAACAAAACCACTATCTTATGGATCTTTAGGCCATAACCAATCACCACGCTCATATAACAATTAAGAACATCTCATATTGCATTAACATATCATACCATATCATATTTCTCATGATCCAATCACAGAAATCAAATAAAGTGTAAATCAGAAAATTAAAATCAGAATTCTGAAAACAATAAATCGCTGTTTACAGACAGTAAACGACGTCAAACGCCTTACAGACGAACGACTGACTCAGTCAGTTTTGTTCATACGCCCGTTTCCCTTTCCGAAAAGGTATTTTTCGGCGAAAATCGGACACAGTATACAAATTTCACTAAATCTGCGCAGCGTGTTTAGAAATCGTATCGAATACGATTCTCATAACAAGAACAAACATATATCATGTATATATCAGTATACATACAGATTATATGATCATCATATGATCTACCTATAAAGCATAATGTAACATAAGATGAAACAGAGATAACTACAACTCAACAAAGGACAAGATAAATAATAATATTAACAGAAGAACAGGAATCCAAAATCAAAGAAGAAAAGGTAAACTCAAAAAATCAAAATATGGTATGTATTCTTGAAGTCCATAAGCAGGTCACGGAAAGAAGTTCATGAAAATGTTCAAGCCTCAGTGACAATTAAAGAAACAAGACTTTCAAGACTACAGAAGTATGTGAATGATTTAGAGTCAGTACCACAGGGTTCCAGTGATTTATTTGAAGCAACCAGAACGACAAAGGACTAATCAGCAACATTGAATTGAAGACATAGAAGAATTGATCAAGTGTTATTCATCTGTGAACCAGACCAGTTGCACCAGTTGACAGCACTTAAAAAGATCAAGTTGTTTTATCGTCTCAGAAGAAATTGATTCAGTCTAATACTAAACACCCTGAAACTCAAAAGGTTTAATAAAAGATCAAGTCAAAAGTAAATGGCTCGATGGTTTTTCATAAATGAAAACCATCGAATGAGATACATGAATTCTATCAGAAATCATTTATAAAGTAATTTGACATTCGATAGTTTTTAATTAAAAACTATCGAATGGAAAATTGCTTTTATATATTCGATAGTGTTCATTTTGAGGAGCAGGTGAAAAGTATATTTGTTTGACAGGTTGATGAAGATCCAACGGCCAAGAATAATTGTTTATTTTTGGTTCGATGGTTTTTAATTCAGACTACAATTAGTACAGGAGAGAAGAAGTGTCTTCTTCAGTTAATAGGAACAACACATAATCATTTACGAAGAGAGAAGATTGAGCCAGAGAAAATCAGAGAAATTAATATTGCTCAGAATTCTATCATTGTATTGATTTAATGTAACCTTCAACTCATTGAAGCTAATCTACGGATTAGAATTGTAGCACCCCTCGCAGTTTATATTTATAAAACGATATATTCCCCGACTCGTGTTTTGATTTGGTGCATTTGATTTCGTGTTAGAACTAAATGATTAATCCGCGAACGAAATTAAATAATTTGTGAGTATCGTATTCAACCCCCCCCCCTTCTACGATACTTTGGACCTAACAATTGGTATCAGAGCTACTTGATTGACGTACAAATCAGATCCGGTGAATGAGACCAAAATCAAACATAGCTTGAAAATTCGAAGCAAATTTTTTAACTTTCAAAATTTTTCATTTGATTGGAATTTCTAGAATTTTAAACAATTTGAAATTTTTAGAAACCATGAGTGCTCCAAAGACAACTGCTGGTATTAAAGTTCCCCCGTTTAGAAGAGATGATTTCGGTTTGTGGAAGATGAAGATGCTGTTATTTATTAAGGCATCGAATCTGTTGTATATTGGCATTTTAGAGAACGGACCATATGCACCAATGAAATCAGTTGATGAAACGACAACTCCTGAAGGTAACAGAGTTCCTGCTGGCACCCAACCTAAGGATATCTCTGAGTACACAGATTCAGACAAAGAACTGATTCGATTGGATACAGGTTTAATGCTGATATTGACAAACTCCGCAGAAAAAGAAATGAGCTATCAGATAATGAGCTGTACAAGCGGGAAACATATGTGGGATACCATAAACTTGATAATGGAAGGAACTGAAGACGTGCATGAAAACAGATTGGACATCCTGACTTCTCAGTATGAATCTTTTAGGTCTCTTCCAGGAGAAAGTATAACTCAGGTCTTTGAGAAATATACTAAGTTGCTAAATGAATTAGCAATGAAAGGGAAGACCTATCCACTGAGAGAAACAAACAGGAAGTTCATGATGACGCTGCCCCATCATGTAGAGCACAAGTCCTCATCCATAAGGGAAAGAATAGACTTCACAAAAATGTCATTAGAGATGATCTATGGCAAGTTGAAGACTTATGAGATGGAGCAAGAACAAAGAGTGATAATCTACGGACCAGGGACAGTGGATAACAAGCACAATGCACTTGTGAGATCAGCTGCACTTGTAGTGGATGAACCAACAACTTCTGATATTCAGGTTCAAACCCCTAGAGCTGGAAAGGAGGTGATTATAGAAGCTGAGATGGATTCTGTAAATCTGGGTGTTGATGAAAGTGATTACTACACCCTAGAAGAGCTTGAGCAAATGGAAGACAAAACCATGGCGTACTTAGCTGCAAAGTTTAGCCACATTCGTTTCAAGAGAAACCCTAAGTACAAGTTCAAGGGCTCAACCAATAGATTTCAGAAAAGCAAGTATTCACCAAGCACTGGCTTTAAGGGAGGCTACAAGACTGGCTCGATTGATAGAAGCAAATCAAGATGCTACAACTGCAATGAGTTAGGGCATTTTGCCACTGAATGCCAGAAGCCTCGTCAAGCAAGAGATATAAAAGGTGTCTATGATAAGAAAGATTCTTATGAGGATTTGAAGAAGGAGAATGCCAAGCTGAAACAGCAACTGGAGGCATTGTCTGGAAAACAGAAAGGGAAAGCTTATATAGGAGAGGGAAAACACTGGGATGATACTGATTCAGATGAAGAGGAAGAGTATGTAAATGTTGCCCTAATGGCTAACTCTTCAGAAGGAATCACCGCAATTATCTCAGGTACCTATCTTAACAACAATTGACATGTCTAATTCTGAGTACAAGAAAACTGTGCAAGATCTTAGTGTAAAATTGTTTAATGTACACACAAGCATGCTAGCATCAGAAATGGAAAATGCTAAACTAGTTCTTAAGATTAAAAATCTAGAATCTAAGAATGAAGAACTAGATCTTGTAGATGTAACACTAGAAGATCTTAAGCAAAAGAATGAGTACTTAGAGAACAAGGTCAAGTGTAATGATGAGATAGAGACTATCCTCAGGAAGCAGATTTCAGAGTTAGATTTGAAACTGAATGCTTTTAAGAATTCCGCCCTAATTGCTAAGGAGATCATTGATACTCAGACCATAGGGAACAAGACTGCTATAGGACTTTGTTAGGTCCAAAGTATCGTAGAAGGGGGGGTTGAATACGATACTCACAAATTATTCAATTTCGTTCGCGGATAAATCATTCAGTTATATAACGAAATCAAATGCACCAAATCAAAACACGAGTCGGGGAATATATCGTTTCATAAATATAAACCGCGAAGGGTGCTACAATTTCTAATCCGTAGATTAGCTTCAATGAGTTCAAGGTTATACACAATCAATACAATGATAGAATTCTGAGCAATATTAATTTCTCTGATAATCTCTCTGGCTCAAACTCTCTCTTCGTAATTGCTTCTGTGATGAACACTTGACTAAAGAAGACACTTCTTCTCTCTTAGTAATTGTAGACTTGTTTTAGAAAAACCATCGAACCAAAAGAAAACAATTAATCTTGGCCGTTGAATCTTCATCAACCTGACAACAAAGTCACTTCTTCACTTGCTTTCAAATTAGAAAACCATCGAATGGATTAAAAGTATTTTCCATTCGATAGTTTTATAAATAAAACTATCGAATGACAAATACTTATTTATGGTTTTCTGAAAGGATTTCCTTAACCTTATTCGATGGTTTTCATTTATGAAAAACCATCGAACCATTTGCTTTTGTACTTAATCATTTGAAAATCCATTTGAGTTTCAGGGTGTTTAGTTTTTGACTGTATCAATTTCTTCTGAGACGATAAAACAACTTGATCTTTTTAAGTGCCATCAACTAGTGCAACTGGTCTGGTTCACAGATGAATAACACTTGATCAATTCTTCTATGTCTTCAATTCAATGTTGTTGATAAGTCCTTTGTCGATCTGGTTGCTTCAATTAAATCACTGGAATCCTGTGGTACTAACCCTAAATCATTCACATACTTCTGTAGTCTTGAAAATATTGTTTCTTTGATTGTCACTGAGGCTTGAACATTTTCATGAACTTCTTTCCGTGACCTGTTTACGGACTTCAAGAATACATACCATATTTTGATTTTTTGAGTTTACCTTTTCTTCTTTGATTCTGGATTCCCGTGCTTCTATTAATATTATTGTCTGTCTTGTCCTTTATTGAGTTGGAGTTATCTCTGTTTCATCTTATGTTACATTATGCTTTACAATCTCCCCCTATTTGATTGTATAGAGTTCGACAAGCAAATACCTCGAGGATAACTCAACTAACTAAGGAAACATGAAACTAATTAAAGTAAGATAGCTGAATAATATTAATTGCATTCTGGATCAGATATTTATACATTTCCAGACTTCATAATTCAAAAAACAATAAAACTTTATACATAGAAGTTGCTCCTCTAGTCTGAGCTGATAGTTCTTTTGCTCTTCGCTTCTTTTCTTGAGTCCATTTCAATCTCACCTTCTTCTATCACATGATTGGAGTTAGCAGCTTGATAATCAATCACGGATGGATAGTGCAGTGGTTCTCCAGGTTTAAGGATTGCTCCTTTGATGTGTCTTCCAATATACTCAACCTCTTGTCCCACTTCAGCCCACAACCATGCAATGTTAACATCTTTCTTGTTTAGCTTTGGCATGTTTGGTAGTCTTGGACGCACTTCCAATCCTCTTTCCACTCTTTTTCTGTAGTAAGGAACATTCTCCATTAAAAATCTTCTCAGAGTGTCTGCTGCTTTGTCCTTCTCCGTTGATGAGAATCCAGTGGATCTAAGA
The DNA here is from genome assembly GCA_030848705.1 of Heracleum sosnowskyi. Taxonomy (NCBI): domain Eukaryota; kingdom Viridiplantae; phylum Streptophyta; class Magnoliopsida; order Apiales; family Apiaceae; genus Heracleum; species Heracleum sosnowskyi. Next base: position 104,062,446 of record CM061245.1, read on the forward strand.
TACTTCTCCACTGATATAAGATAGTTGTTTGGATAGTCTTTCAGCTTGTCCTCAGTCAAATAGCAGATTCTGAACAAGTCATTCGTCATGAATCTAACCATTGGAGGATCTTCAGTAATCTCTGGACTGACTTTCATCAAGATATCTCTAACATGCTCACGGAGCAGTTCATTTAGCCTTGTATTCCTTTGAATCTTGATAAGCAACACCTGCAGTTCTGTGTAGGTTCTCTGTTCAAAAAACTTAGAGGAAATCACAAAGGTACCTCTTTCAAGAAAGTTGATTATTATGTTCCAGGCACCGTTTGATTTAACCCCGGCTTTCAGATAGATCATAGAGTTTCTCAATGCAGTGAAGTAAGTCTGATCTTCAAGATTGGCACTTCTGATGTTCTGAATGATAACTTCCACCTCAGCATTGTCGTTGACTTCTAATCCGTCTTTAACTCCGCAGAAGGTTTTATAAGCGATCTCCCAGTCAGTTCCTGATTTCTTTGCCAAATCCATCATCTTCTTCTTCCTCACTTCATTATACATCTTGAATCTCTTCAGCTTTTCACTGCTCAGAACTCCTTGATGTCTTTCTTTCTCAGCATGCCTGGCATCTCTTTCAGCTCTCTCAGCTTTTAAAGTCTCCAAGGCAGCTTCTTCTTCTAGTGACAGAGGATTTGCTTCTTCTTCCATATCATCATCCAAGATAGGATTTTCAATAGGCTCTGGATAATATGGTTCATGCACTTCCTGTGGATGCTCATGCATGACCTCAAATACCTCTTCACTACTTCCTTCTTCTTGTACAATGTTGTCTATCCAGTACTATCTTACCGGAATAGCTTGATTGGTTTCCCATACTCCCCATCCATCCAGACCTTGCTCCCCAGCTCCAACTTTCTCCCCCTTAGTTGAGGAATCCTCGATAAAGTTATCCTCAGCATAAAAGGTAGTAGAAGGACCAGGTTGCTGATTTGAAGGTCCGGATTGTTGGTTCCTCAGCATAGTCCAGATAGACTGCACTCCGTCGCTTTGATTCTCCAAGAAATCCGTATTCTCCTTACTCATCTCATACATAGAAGCTAGCTTCAGGTCAATGACATCCAATCTTGAGTTGGTAGTCTTTTCAATTCTATCCAGCCTCTTGTTTAGCTTAGACTCCACTCTTGAAAGGGTGTTCATTGCATCTTTTACCCTAGCTTGACCATCCCGGATAACCAGAACATCTTCTCTCAAAGCTTCTTGTCCTTGTGTCAGAGCATATACTTCATTCATGAATCTATCCTTCAGCTCTTTGACGTCAGTCCTCAAGTCGACTAGTTCTTCCATTGCTTCCTTCTTCAAGGAGTCCACTGCTTGCTTGGTTCCTGTTATAGTGTCAGATGCACTGCCAATGACCCTGAATGTTCTTCTGGAATCAGCTGCAGCCAAGTCAACCTTCTCTTGAATAGACTTTAAAGAAGCATTGCCTTGACTAGAGGAGATCCCTTGGTCAAAGGAAGGTCGCAGTGGAACCTCGAATAATGGATTTCCTTGCTTATCATGAACCGTCATCTCCTTGAGCGTGGATTGAACATGTACTTCTCTTTCTGTAGGTAACAACAAATCATCTATTTGTGGAAGGGTTAGGGTGTCACTCCTCACATTTGGCTCTGGGTGTACACTCAACGTTTCTGTCGGTGTTTCACTCATTTTTCCTTTCCCACTCAGGCCAGGTGTAAGTGTTTTTGTTTCACTCATTCCCTTTGTGCTCTTTGTACCTGCAGAAGAAAACACCGTAGCCGTCCTTAAGGAGGTCACCGGTGGTGCAATGGGGCTTCGCAAGTCCCCGTCCTTGGTTAAACCAAGTTGCTGATCATCCGTAGATGATGTATCCTTAGTAGGATCTAGAGTTTGAATCTCTAGGGGTTAGAATCAGGCTCTATTAACAGCAGAGATCCTGAAGCTTCCCCTTTAGTCTGTGAAGACTTCTCCTCAGTTAACTCCTCAATAAGAATTGATTCATTGTCACCGAGTTGCCGATCTGCACCTACGTCAGACCCTTTACCCGCAGGATCCAGATATGTTCCATCTGGGGAGTTAGGTAATGACCTTTGAGATTGTGCATTTAGGTCAGAACCTTCTCTCGACGTCTGTGAAGACTCTTGGTTCTTAGAACCTTCAACCAGTGAACCTGACCATAATATGGTTGGAACACCAGTTGCTTCCGTCAATTCCTCCTTGCTTGATTGAGCTATAGGTTCAGATATAGCTTTGGTTAGTGTAGCCCCATCAGCGTCAGAAAAATCAATAAAGAGCTCTTTGGAAGTTTGAAATAAAGTTTCAACAGTTGCCTCTTTTTCTATTCTTCTCCTTTTAGAGGAAGGCAGAGCTGCTGATGAAGGGTGTATCTCCTTATGTGGTGCTGCTATGGCACTATCTCCCTCTACACTCATGGATGTCTGAATGATGGGTATAGTAGGGGAAGGAGGTTCGTTTATGGTTTCATTTGGCTCTTCCAAAGGCTCTGTGATCGGGGATAGAGGTTGTGGGTTTGCAACCTCATGGTCAAGAATGGTCACTAAGGGCTCTGGATCTATATCCATTGGTTGTTGTACAAGAGCCAGTTCAGGTTGAGGAATATTACCTTCGTTTACCTGTTCCCCTGGGGGTAGAAGTGGTAGGGGCACCTGTTGCCCAGTAAATAACAATTGTAGAAGGGGGTTGAATACAATTGTATAAGATTCTCGACTTTATATAACACAAATATGAAAGAACAATAACAGCTTTATTAAATCTGATATAAAACTGTTACAAACGCTCTCAAGAAATTCTGATGTTCTTGAGAGCTGCTAGGTTACACAAATACTCGAGTGTAATATTGGTTGTTAAACCAAAACCTAAAAATGTGTTTATATACTTCACACAGCTTCTCTATCAATAACAAGATAAGTCCTAAACAATAACAAAGATAGAAACCTATCCTTAATCGATAGCTACATACTACAAACCAGGAACCGACAGAATAAACTTCCATGTTTATCTAGACTCCAAATATAACTCGAAGTAGGAATCCTGATCAGCTTCCAGTCCTGATGATCAATCCTGATCCCAGTCATGATATGCATCTTGATCCTGACGACCATGTAATCCTGATGACGTCAGCAATCCTGATCAGTTGAGTCTAGCTTCTGACGATCATTGAATTCTGATCTAACAATCTCCCCCAATCTCATACTTTGTGAAATAAAGTATAGATTCCAAATATTCAATGATGTCAAAAACATATATACAAAATGTACAAGCATCTTCAGAAACAACTTATCTGTTTAAACCTTTTGATAGAACAGATTCATCTTCAAGAAGTTGGATAATAAATTTTCTTCTTTTTCTTCAAGAATTTGAATCAATCTTTCCTTTAGATTTCTGAGTTCTTCATCTTCCTCATTAATCTGATAGATAGCTGCTCTGAGATTCTGTATGGAGCTTCTCTGTAGACTGTTGTAACAACCCCAAATCCGGGGTCAGGGATTTAGAGTAGTCACGATCCATTTACTCCTTGCCTTACCTGTATTACTCACAACATTCATAATTCACCTGCTCACGACCCCACAATATATGTCTCACACACACACACACACACACACAGGTTAGAGTCTCAGAAACGATACAAATACAACCATTGCGGAATAAATAACTTTTATTACAATACCCAAATGTCTTTGAATCTGTCACTGATACAATTTCTAAGTAATGTTACATTACCAACTTAGCCTTCTGATGCTCACAATCCTCTCATACCATTCTTATCTATACATAAGTTGAATACCAAAAGCTGTAGCCTGATTCGATTGGTTCGTCCTACTTTTGGAATTACTGCTAGAAGCTGTTTACGGAAACGCCTTGCGGGGTATGTGCCGTCCCATTGGCATCCTGCTTCGCTGCTATATAATATATATAAAACAATAGCAAGAGTGAGCGATAGCTCAGCAAGGTAACAAAAGTATGGCATAATCCTGCCTTTAATTCAACCCAGAATAAAGCGGGTATAAGACAATAATTTGTCAAAATATCTCGATACTCAAATTACCTCCTTATCGGAATGTAATCCCAAAAATAATACCATTGTTGTATTTCAAATATCAATTTCATAATATTTCTGCAAACTTTGGCTATATTATGAACAAAGTTCTAGTATAAACGATGAGGTTTCAAAGTAAACCAAATATAACCTTTCCGAAAAATATCTGCTATATATGCAGAATATCAACATATAACTTAAAAGATGAAGTTATAAGGTGATTCAGTATAAACAACTCCCTTACCATAACTCATGTTATGTAAGGTATCCACAGAGTCATAACTCATAAAATAAAAGATGAAGTTGCATGGATTTATTGTCACTTCAATTCCAAACACTTTTCGACCCCCTGCCAACATGACCGGTAAACCTGTACCACGGTGTCATCCTTGGTCCCTTTCAATACATGTTGCAGAACCCCTCTGCCAACATGATCGGTAAACCTGTACCAACGGAGCCATCCGTGGTCCCTTTCAGTACATGTTGCAGAATTATCCAAAATGGATGATGAACCAATACTGGAGCCTTCTCCGCGCCCGTCGTACCAACCTTACTATGATCAGTAGCAGGTTGTACAACAAAATATGTTTTCTACATGTAGATGGAAGTATCACGACAGCCTGACATTGTCTACCGCCTTTCTGGATCTCCCGGCCCATTTGGGGCAATAAGGTGATGGATCGGCGCGACTCGACCTCTTACACATGCTCCTAGTTCAGATGAAATCCATGACTCTGAAACGTAAAGATCGTCTTCCTTTCCCCAAGTGTAATACTTGTTGATACGACTCCACTCAGTAGTCATATCTAGGTTGGAAAGGAAGATTCTCCAATATTTCCCAAGCGATGCTTGTTAATGGATATCGACTTGTTCCAGGAATTTACCCCTCGATCGTTGAGGTGGTAACACAATATTTGACTTGCAGCAACTAAATTGCTTCGAGAAAATATCTGTCCCCTGACAGTTTTGAGTTGAGAGTTTAAAAAGAGTAGCAGTTACTTAAAACCGGTTTCCCATATTTTTGATAATTGAGCGAGCATTTAAATCTTCTTTAAAAGACAGATTTAAATGGAAAAACATTGTTTTGGGAACCTCTTTTTGATTTGAAAATAATTAATAATATTTATTGAATAAGTAAACCCTCAAATGAATATTCGAAATTAATATTCATTAAGTAAATAAATTTTGAATGAATATTTAGAAATAATATCCATTAAATAAATAAGGATTAAATGAATATTCCACATAATATTCATTAACTAATAAACCTCGAATGAATAATTCAAAATAATATAACCTCGAATGAATATTCAAAATAATATTCATTAAATAATAATCTCAATTGAATATTTGAAAATAATATTCATTTAATAAATAATTAATCCTCAAATGAATATTTAAAGGTAATATTCATTAAATAAATAATCTTCAAGTGAATATTTGAAAATAATATTCATTACTAATCCTCAAATGGAAATATTATCCTTTAAGTCAATAATCCTCCAATGAATATAAATAATATTCTTAACGTCAATAATCCTCAAATGAATATTAATAAATAATATTCTTAAATAAAATAATTAACCCTCGAATAACAGATACCCGATATCTTTGTTATCATTCCGGAACAAAGCGATTTTAAGAAAACATTTTGAAAATGATATTCATCTAAGTAAACAAATTTAATTAGACGAATAAGGCTTATTTAATCCGTAAATGCTTCCAGAAGTATTTACTAATTAAATAAACACTGGTTTATTGGTGATGTTGCCTTTAGGTTAATTATTGCGAAAATCTTTCTAAAAAGCTCTGTCCGGGTTTTCGAAAATATACCTTACAAAATAACCCCGATACGCTGGCTAAGTTATAAACTCAATATATGCTCTGCCCTCTGAGCCTAGGGCCTTTATAAAAACCTGGCTTATAACCGCTATCCATATCTAGCTTATAAGCCTGTTACCAAATCATTTTCAAATAATAACCTTCGAATGAGGTAATATTCAAATAGCATTACTCAAATCATTTCCAGGTAATTAATACTTTCTAGAAATATAATTAATGTTTAATAATAATATCCCTCAAGATGAATAGTACTATGCCGCTGGAATCCCTCCGGGTTTCCGCGACTATCTATATAACACAAATATCGACTCCCGGTCTAGAGTCGAAACAATAAACATTCTCTTATCTATAGAGCTACAAGGTATACCGGTTCATAATTACATTATCTCACGGCTCGTATAATATCCAAAAGTCAAATTCTATTTAACACGATATATAACATGTATCGCAAAACTGTATAACTCCACACATGGCAACAGCAGTAATATACAATCGATACTTCCAAGTATAGATTTAGGAAACTTGCCTGATGCTCGAGAAGTGATAGGGCTCGTGACCATGTCGAACAATCTAGACAAAGTCAAACGAAAACACACGGTTAATCCCCTGGATAATCCACTTGTACTCAATGCTTAAACATGTAAGCAAAACACAACCAAGGAATTACTAACTCGTTATAGGCTCATACTAAGTCCATGTTATCCGTAAAATACTTATATCATAAGTTGGGTTCGAAATCCATCCTCAAATCCAAGTTATACTTAACCATTTGCAACATCGGTTTCTAAGTCATGCTCTTAGTGGTTTTCACTTGCGCGACCTCGACTAAAACATTTTTATAAAATCGAAAATAATCTTTTTAATCCGAATCTTTTTCGTGATCCTTCCTAACTGTCTCTAGTATTATTCCTCCAAGTTTCACATTTTAATATGGCTCCGAAGTGGTCCAAATATAGACTCAAAGTTGCTGAACAGAGATGGGTCATTCTTCCGAATGGCGTTTACTAAAACTCACGTTTCTCCTAAACCGTAAATCGTATAGACATGATCTTCATATCAAAACAAACCTTAAAACAAGACCTACATGTTACTGGTCAGTGTTGTTCAAAAATATTCCAATACCAGTTCGTAATTCATGCTCAAAACAGTCTTAAATCAAATGGGCATTACGACGGCTATAATCGTAATGTTTTCCAAAAATCACAACCTCAAATCCAAGCCACACCGGGCATCCATAAAATTCATGAACATAATACTCATCAATATCAGCCTACTTTTTCAGTTTATACCCCAAATTTCTCAAGTCAAATCAACCACTACATAATCATGCTTTCATGCTTATAATCATACTATAAACATCACCAAGCTCACATCCATCAAGAACAAGCATAAAATCAAAGTAAGGTCTAAGGTCCTTAAAGTTTATACCTTCCTTGGAGAGTATACCAGCGCTAATAATCCTTATATAGTCCTTGTATGGCCTTAAGCTAGCTTAGATCATCAAAGAAATCAAGAAAGACGAAGTTAGTTTCTAAGGGTTACTATTCATCATCACTTTTGTAAAAATCATATAAAATCGAAAATTGAGAGTTTGGTTTTCAAATCTTTACCACACCTTCTACTCTTCAAGAGCTTTCTTTTGAGCTACAGATCATCACCAGGGGATGCTTGAATCTCGACTTATTGGCTCTCTAAGGTGAGAGGTTGAAACTGTCATGGACTGGACAGTTTGGTTTCTTCAACTTGGAGAGGATATTTGACTAGGCTAAACACCTTGGATTGCCATGCAATTTTGAACGAGTGTTATACATAGAATGGAGAAGCTGTGGTTAAATTTTGGTGATTTTATCATGGGTGTATTGTGAGATACGAATTTTTATTTGAGGGTTGCTCTAACAGATCAGTTGAGAGAAATTTGTGTTTCTCTTGCTTTTCTTCTTTTCTTTCTTTTTGTTTTTGGTTAATAATGCTTGAAATGCTGATATTTGTGTAAAGAGTGGTGAGTCATTGCATGCCCAGGACACGTGTCGATCAGTGGAGCCTCATGGTGGCAAAGCAGGGACACGTGTCACGCAATGGAGATCATGGTGGCAAGCAGCTTTACCAGTTCGCTTTCCTTTCACACGGATGATCCAAATGTTGCATTTCTCGAGTTAATCTTGTTACATGTTACTTCCATGTATACATTTAATCTTGTCATAATTTCAATCCTTAATCCATGATTCGTTCGCTTAATCGCTTAATCTCGAAAAAATGTTCGCAGGGTTTCTTAAGCGTTCTATCGAAGTAGTTTCCTGTAAGTGTTTTTGATATCTCTAATTCTTTTATTAATCCATATCCATGGAATTGATAATCTAAATCCTCAATTATTCTCAAATAATAATTAATCCGTCCGTTATTGGTGAAATTTCGGAGAAAACAGAAATGCTATTTTTCCGATTCTGACAGCTTTTGCATTCCTTCATTTACATCGTAGATCACTAATACGCCCTTGAAAGTTTATTATATCGTTCCGCATATGGGGTGGTCTGAAAAACTTTTTAAACGACAAAAATTTACTATTCATCAAAAGTTACTATTCATCAGTGGTTTTTCTATAATCCTTTGGTTCAATATCCGATCCAATATTCCTGGTTTATTTCTCTTTACTTCTTGCACTTAGAAATGTTCTAGTGCTTTCTCGGGCACACGCTGTCCTGTTTACGGAGTTGTCGGATGTATTCCAGATATTGATTTGGATGACATAAAAATACTTTCCTTCCCTGGAGTATTGTATTCTTATCTTCCAGATTGATTGTTCTTATTTATATGTTCAGTCCATTCTTACTATTCTCAAAATGTTTGAAAACCGAAATTCACATTCATTTCATAACTTGATTCTCAAAGTCATTGCCACTATCCACATTTACATCAACATATAATAAAAGTTTTAATTCTACCCAAAATCTGGGGTCTTACAGTCTCCCCTCCTTAAAAGGATTCCGTCCCGGAATCACTCTGAAAACAAATGGGGATATCTTTTAGCATCACGAATCTCTAACCTCATATTCTCTATCTTGTTTGTACAGAAAATACACCAACATAAACTTGCTTGTCATCCATCAACATGCCATTTAGCTTATCAGTAGCAGTACTATCTCTATACTCGCGGGCTTAGTCCGCATACTTTCTCTGTCTGTCTTGGTTGTCACTAGCCGCTTGTTGGTGAAATCTTTTGTCCTTCTAGTTTGTTGGACTAACTTGGGTGTTGTGTAAAATCTCATCTTTTAATTCCCGATCATTCGGAATCCATCTCTGTCTCATTTCAAAGTAAGGGTATCGGCCACCACATTGGCCTTCCCCGGATGGTAGTGTATCTCACGGTCATAATCCTAGGTCAATTCTAGCCATTTCTCCATCTCATGCTATCTACTATCATGGGTAACTCAAAGCCAATTCATTACATTCCATAAAATTTGTGGGGGCATAGTCAATCCCAAAATAACCTCGCTGAAAACTCGAAGTGTCTATTCCCGGTACGAATCGCAGTCTTGGGTATATCCTCGGATTTAACTTCCAACTGGTGATACCCAGTTCTTAAGTAAATTGGAAATACACAGCGTTCTTCCGCTGATCAAACAATCATTTACAAGGGTACCTATTCTCCATGTCAAACTCATACAACTCTCGAGGTTCGATATATAATCTTGTGCTAAAATCTTTCTCCCTTACAACAACACCGGGCTCTCCACGGTGGTACACTGGGTCTTATCATATCCTTATACAACAACTCTTGTAACTGAGTCACTAACTCTTTCATTCCCACTATACTCTGAATACTCGGTATTCATTCTCATGTCATCCCAATCGATATTTGGTAGTGCATTAAGATCTTGTACAATCTCCCAAAACCATTGTAGTTCCCTTTATACTTGGTATCTCTTTTCTTGGCGTCAACCTTAAGAGCTAATTAAGCCTCATATCTCCGGCATAATAATTTCTTAGGCTGACTATATTCAAGAATCTCTGCATCTGTCTCCATTCTTTATTTATTACTCTCTATCCCCTACAATCAGTCTGGGCTTCATTGGGTGTCAACCAACCCATTCTTATTATAATATCAACTTCTCCCAACTTGAAAGGAATCAGGTCTATCAAAAGTGCCGGCCTCATATTTCTAGTTCACAACCTGGATGTACCAGTCTTATGGGAAAATCCATCGATTGGCTATTTCTACTTGTAATTATTCCCTCAGCGTCTCGGCCTTAAGGTTTAATCGTCATGCAACATCTTGATATACAACAATGCATTAGCTCTGTCTAAACAGTGTAGAAGGGCACCTGCTATTTAAAGGTCCTGACAGTGGGCTGCTTGTTGGAGGTAGCCCTGGTTGAAGCCTACTGGCTTTCTTTTCTTCTGTGTTCACAAACTCCGGGACAAACCTCAATAATTCGGAAAACTTGGCCTCATACTCGGTTACAGTCATGGTTTCTGGTTTTAACTCTTTAACTTTCATTTTCATCCGGGTCTCCATATATTTCCGAAAATTATTCCTCTAGAACCACACACGCTGCACCTCTCCCAAGTCACAATACCAGCTCCCTCTGACTCCATCGTCAGTACTTATCTTGCTAACCCAGAGGTAGTGTACATTCGTAAACAACTCCTTCAAAATCTCAATTCCACTATAGGGCATCTGTCTAACACCGTTGTCACTGGAGCTCACGGCACATCGCTATTTCTTTCACATACATCGATCGACACGCTTTCTATTATCATAATATCCTTGGGAGAATAAACCAATTCATTGATATGTCACTAACATTCTATTTGTCTTAGGGATTCGCTCCTGTCATAGGCGATTTCTTTTCGAACTAATTCCTATCGACGAATTTTGACTTATTTGACCTGATTGGCCTCCCCTTAGAATTCAATGAGGATAACGAAAATCATGGGGTCTTGAAAAGACAGCTCCCATATCAAGGAAAATGTCACACACTGGTGATCATAAGGTTATGAGTTTTAAGGTAACCTTATTGGAGGTAAAAGAATTTACCGAGAGATCAACATGATCATAAGAACTCACGTTGTGTGCCTCGATTGAGACATTACTAAAGGTAATTAGCCTTCTTGTATTTCACAACTTACAAGTGATGGCGTCCCATCAGACTTCTATCACATAGACAGATAGTCCTTGTAGCCCCTATAAGTATAGGGTTGTTCGTCTCAGTGGAAGTTGAAAAGTATGAAAGCAATTCGAGATCAATTTAATGATTATCGTCTTTCGACAATATTTCTTAAAGGAACACCTTGGATTAAAATTGAACAGATTCCAAATGTGCGGTTTCCAAAGAAAATACAAGGAAAAGAATAACCAAAAGATACTGGTACTTAACAACCAAGTGGTGAGGTATCACCATAGGGTCATTCATTATTCGAGGAAAAGTCAAAGCTTAAATAAAATCATTTGACAGGGCTTCGAAAACCTGAAAGTAGGCATCGTGACAGCCTCTAACACAATTGAAATTAATTATGATTTAACACAAGTGTTATAAAATAACTTCGAAGAGGGAATATACCCTTATCAGAATTCTTTCTTGGAAAGAGGTCAAGATAGATCATTGATTGGGGAAATATCCCACATAATTTACAAATGGGGAGGGTACTACCAAGGTCTCTACGGACGCCTTTTATGTCGGCTCCTCTGATGGATAATCGTTCAATTCCAAAGCTTTTCTTTTCCACGCACCCTAAGGGGTTTGATACTTACGTCATTGCCGACTTATAATAGTCACTAAGAATTCAACCATCAACATTTGCAATCGCAGGGAGTTCTATTCGACTAGGCGCAAACGTCTCAAGTAAGCGTTCTGTTCTCTAAGAAGACCTCGATACCGTTGTCGCCCATAGTAATGACAGTTCCACATGTCGACTGGGCGGTACCTCGGAAGCTCGTTAGAAACTACAAGCTTAAATCCGGTCTCTATTTCAATCATCTTTATACCCAATATTCCTTGAGATAATAAAATCCCTCAATGATGTAATAGACACTATTTCTGGTGGAATCGCTGGTCGCGGGGGATTGAAATCTCATAGCCAACGCAATTCCTTACACTATTCTAGGCAACTAAGTACCCTTAATCGTTCGTGAAAATCTGAACATCTTGGTTCTTACGTATGCCGCCTCCTTATGGGCAACTATAACCGACTACGAGTAACAGGTTTCGTTCAAGTCGAATCAATCCACTGATACTGGCTGTATTGCCTCTACCTTTTATGCTTTAGAGACTCTACTCCATTCTTTGTCATATCTCATGATGAGCCATAAACGATCCTTAAATTCTTATCTCGTCACTTATTTGTCCCTTGAAGGTTCGTCTGGTCCTATTGTACGACTTCAAGTAACATACCACATCTTTATCAATCAACACGTTCTCTACAAGATTCTTTCCTTGACCCACTATGGGGTTTTCCTCTAGATCCTCCTATGGATCTTCCTTTATCGGGTCTCCGTCCATTTCAAGGAACGCATCATCAATTGCCTACTCGAAGGCCTCAGGGTCTGGTATCTCAGAATCCCATCAATCTATAACTCATACGAATCGAGGTGACTAACCATGAAGTCCTAAGTACGGTTTCCCAGAAGAAGTCCCCTCTCGGGCTTCATCTTAAACAGTCCGGGTCATGTCCTCTAACCCGACTACGAACTCAATTCGAGCTCTAGATGTCCTTATCATTCTTAAGGGTATTGTAAGACTCGATCTCCTATCATTTCTGAGGACTGTAACCTAACGCTCTGATACCATTTCTGTAACAACCCCAAATCCGGGGTCAGGGATTTAGAGTAGTCACGATCCATTTACTCCTTGCCTTACCTGTATTACTCACAACATTCATAATTCACCTGCTCACGACCCCACAATATATGTCTCACACACACACACACACACACACAGGTTAGAGTCTCAGAAACGATACAAATACAACCATTGCGGAATAAATAACTTTTATTACAATACCCAAATGTCTTTGAATCTGTCACTGATACAATTTCTAAGTAATGTTACATTACCAACTTAGCCTTCTGATGCTCACAATCCTCTCATACCATTCTTATCTATACATAAGTTGAATACCAAAAGCTGTAGCCTGATTCGATTGGTTCGTCCTACTTTTGGAATTACTGCTAGAAGCTGTTTACGGAAACGCCTTGCGGGGTATGTGCCGTCCCATTGGCATCCTGCTTCGCTGCTATATAATATATATAAAACAATAGCAAGAGTGAGCGATAGCTCAGCAAGGTAACAAAAGTATGGCATAATCCTGCCTTTAATTCAACCCAGAATAAAGCGGGTATAAGACAATAATTTGTCAAAATATCTCGATACTCAAATTACCTCCTTATCGGAATGTAATCCCAAAAATAATACCATTGTTGTATTTCAAATATCAATTTCATAATATTTCTGCAAACTTTGGCTATATTATGAACAAAGTTCTAGTATAAACGATGAGGTTTCAAAGTAAACCAAATATAACCTTTCCGAAAAATATCTGCTATATATGCAGAATATCAACATATAACTTAAAAGATGAAGTTATAAGGTGATTCAGTATAAACAACTCCCTTACCATAACTCATGTTATGTAAGGTATCCACAGAGTCATAACTCATAAAATAAAAGATGAAGTTGCATGGATTTATTGTCACTTCAATTCCAAACACTTTTCGACCCCCTGCCAACATGACCGGTAAACCTGTACCACGGTGTCATCCTTGGTCCCTTTCAATACATGTTGCAGAACCCCTCTGCCAACATGATCGGTAAACCTGTACCAACGGAGCCATCCGTGGTCCCTTTCAGTACATGTTGCAGAATTATCCAAAATGGATGATGAACCAATACTGGAGCCTTCTCCGCGCCCGTCGTACCAACCTTACTATGATCAGTAGCAGGTTGTACAACAAAATATGTTTTCTACATGTAGATGGAAGTATCACGACAGCCTGACATTGTCTACCGCCTTTCTGGATCTCCCGGCCCATTTGGGGCAATAAGGTGATGGATCGGCGCGACTCGACCTCTTACACATGCTCCTAGTTCAGATGAAATCCATGACTCTGAAACGTAAAGATCGTCTTCCTTTCCCCAAGTGTAATACTTGTTGATACGACTCCACTCAGTAGTCATATCTAGGTTGGAAAGGAAGATTCTCCAATATTTCCCAAGCGATGCTTGTTAATGGATATCGACTTGTTCCAGGAATTTACCCCTCGATCGTTGAGGTGGTAACACAATATTTGACTTGCAGCAACTAAATTGCTTCGAGAAAATATATGTCCCCTGACAGTTTTGAGTTGAGAGTTTAAAAAGAGTAGCAGTTACTTAAAACCGGTTTCCCATATTTTTGATAATTGAGCGAGCATTTAAATCTTCTTTAAAAGACAGATTTAAATGGAAAAACATTGTTTTGGGAACCTCTTTTTGATTTGAAAATAATTAATAATATTTATTGAATAAGTAAACCCTCAAATGAATATTCGAAATTAATATTCATTAAGTAAATAAATTTTGAATGAATATTTAGAAATAATATCCATTAAATAAATAAGGATTAAATGAATATTCCACATAATATTCATTAACTAATAAACCTCGAATGAATAATTCAAAATAATATAACCTCGAATGAATATTCAAAATAATATTCATTAAATAATAATCTCAATTGAATATTTGAAAATAATATTCATTTAATAAATAATTAATCCTCAAATGAATATTTAAAGGTAATATTCATTAAATAAATAATCTTCAAGTGAATATTTGAAAATAATATTCATTACTAATCCTCAAATGGAAATATTATCCTTTAAGTCAATAATCCTCCAATGAATATAAATAATATTCTTAACGTCAATAATCCTCAAATGAATATTAATAAATAATATTCTTAAATAAAATAATTAACCCTCGAATAACAGATACCCGATATCTTTGTTATCATTCCGGAACAAAGCGATTTTAAGAAAACATTTTGAAAATGATATTCATCTAAGTAAACAAATTTAATTAGACGAATAAGGCTTATTTAATCCGTAAATGCTTCCAGAAGTATTTACTAATTAAATAAACACTGGTTTATTGGTGATGTTGCCTTTAGGTTAATTATTGCGAAAATCTTTCTAAAAAGCTCTGTCCGGGTTTTCGAAAATATACCTTACAAAATAACCCCGATACGCTGGCTAAGTTATAAACTCAATATATGCTCTGCCCTCTGAGCCTAGGGCCTTTATAAAAACCTGGCTTATAACCGCTATCCATATCTAGCTTATAAGCCCGTTACCAAATCATTTTCAAATAATAACCTTCGAATGAGGTAATATTCAAATAGCATTACTCAAATCATTTCCAGGTAATTAATACTTTCTAGAAATATAATTAATGTTTAATAATAATATCCCTCAAGATGAATAGTACTATGCCGCTGGAATCCCTCCGGGTTTCCGCGACTATCTATATAACACAAATATCGACTCCCGGTCTAGAGTCGAAACAATAAACATTCTCTTATCTATAGAGCTACAAGGTATACCGGTTCATAATTACATTATCTCACGGCTCGTATAATATCCAAAAGTCAAATTCTATTTAACACGATATATAACATGTATCGCAAAACTGTATAACTCCACACATGGCAACAGCAGTAATATACAATCGATACTTCCAAGTATAGATTTAGGAAACTTGCCTGATGCTCGAGAAGTGATAGGGCTCGTGACCATGTCGAACAATCTAGACAAAGTCAAACGAAAACACACGGTTAATCCCCTGGATAATCCACTTGTACTCAATGCTTAAACATGTAAGCAAAACACAACCAAGGAATTACTAACTCGTTATAGGCTCATACTAAGTCCATGTTATCCGTAAAATACTTATATCATAAGTTGGGTTCGAAATCCATCCTCAAATCCAAGTTATACTTAACCATTTGCAACATCGGTTTCTAAGTCATGCTCTTAGTGGTTTTCACTTGCGCGACCTCGACTAAAACATTTTTATAAAATCGAAAAATAATCTTTTTAATCCGAATCTTTTTCGTGATCCTTCCTAACTGTCTCTAGTATTATTCCTCCAAGTTTCACATTTTAATATGGCTCCGAAGTGGTCCAAATATAGACTCAAAGTTGCTGAACAGAGATGGGTCATTCTTCCGAATGGCGTTTACTAAAACTCACGTTTCTCCTAAACCGTAAATCGTATAGACATGATCTTCATATCAAAACAAACCTTAAAACAAGACCTACATGTTACTGGTCAGTGTTGTTCAAAAATATTCCAATACCAGTTCGTAATTCATGCTCAAAACAGTCTTAAATCAAATGGGCATTACGACGGCTATAATCGTAATGTTTTCCAAAAATCACAACCTCAAATCCAAGCCACACCGGGCATCCATAAAATTCATGAACATAATACTCATCAATATCAGCCTACTTTTTCAGTTTATACCCCAAATTTCTCAAGTCAAATCAACCACTACATAATCATGCTTTCATGCTTATAATCATACTATAAACATCACCAAGCTCACATCCATCAAGAACAAGCATAAAATCAAAGTAAGGTCTAAGGTCCTTAAAGTTTATACCTTCCTTGGAGAGTATACCAGCGCTAATAATCCTTATATAGTCCTTGTATGGCCTTAAGCTAGCTTAGATCATCAAAGAAATCAAGAAAGACGAAGTTAGTTTCTAAGGGTTACTATTCATCATCACTTTTGTAAAAATCATATAAAATCGAAAATTGAGAGTTTGGTTTTCAAATCTTTACCACACCTTCTACTCTTCAAGAGCTTTCTTTTGAGATACAGATCATCACCAGGGGATGCTTGAATCTCGACTTATTGGCTCTCTAAGGTGAGAGGTTGAAACTGTCATGGACTGGACAGTTTGGTTTCTTCAACTTGGAGAGGATATTTGACTAGGCTAAACACCTTGGATTGCCATGCAATTTTGAACGAGTGTTATACATAGAATGGAGAAGCTGTGGTTAAATTTTGGTGATTTTATCATGGGTGTATTGTGAGATACGAATTTTTATTTGAGGGTTGCTCTAACAGATCAGTTGAGAGAAATTTGTGTTTCTCTTGCTTTTCTTCTTTTCTTTCTTTTTGTTTTTGGTTAATAATGCTTGAAATGCTGATATTTGTGTAAAGAGTGGTGAGTCATTGCATGCCCAGGACACGTGTCGATCAGTGGAGCCTCATGGTGGCAAAGCAGGGACACGTGTCACGCAATGGAGATCATGGTGGCAAGCAGCTTTACCAGTTCGCTTTCCTTTCACACGGATGATCCAAATGTTGCATTTCTCGAGTTAATCTTGTTACATGTTACTTCCATGTATACATTTAATCTTGTCATAATTTCAATCCTTAATCCATGATTCGTTCGCTTAATCGCTTAATCTCGAAAAAATGTTCGCAGGGTTTCTTAAGCGTTCTATCGAAGTAGTTTCCTGTAAGTGTTTTTGATATCTCTAATTCTTTTATTAATCCATATCCATGGAATTGATAATCTAAATCCTCAATTATTCTCAAATAATAATTAATCCGTCCGTTATTGGTGAAATTTCGGAGAAAACAGAAATGCTATTTTTCCGATTCTGACAACTTTTGCATTCCTTCATTTACATCGTAGATCACTAATACGCCCTTGAAAGTTTATTATATCGTTCCGCATATGGGGTGGTCTGAAAAACTTTTTAAACGACAAAAATTTACTATTCATCAAAAGTTACTATTCATCAGTGGTTTTTCTATAATCCTTTGGTTCAATATCCGATCCAATATTCCTGGTTTATTTCTCTTTACTTCTTGCACTTAGAAATGTTCTAGTGCTTTCTCGGGCACACGCTGTCCTGTTTACGGAGTTGTCGGATGTATTCCAGATATTGATTTGGATGACATAAAAATACTTTCCTTCCCTGGAGTATTGTATTCTTATCTTCCAGATTGATTGTTCTTATTTATATGTTCAGTCCATTCTTACTATTCTCAAAATGTTTGAAAACCGAAATTCACATTCATTTCATAACTTGATTCTCAAAGTCATTGCCACTATCCACATTTACATCAACATATAATAAAAGTTTTAATTCTACCCAAAATCTGGGGTCTTACAACTGTGCTCTTCAAGCAAAAGATAAGCAATTTCCTTCCCATCAGGATTGAGAGTAAGTTGGGTCATACCAAAAGTTACTTCTTTAATAGCAGTACCCCTTTGCATTTCCACATCCTGACCTCTTTGATTTAAGTACATGGGAATATAATTACCATTGAAATTACTGTTTCCATCAAGTCTTCTTCTTATTGTTGACAAAATCATGTCACTCCATACTTTGCACACTTGGTTCTTCCATCTTAACAGATAGTGAACATATTTCAGTTCCTGTGTAGTTTTCATCAGCAGATCTTGAATAGATAGAATCTTCACACTACCATCTTTCATGAAGTACAGAAGCTTTTCTTTCTTTTCAAAACCATCATGACAATCTTTAACTATATCAACAGCTAGTAAATTGTTCAGGTTTTCAGAAGTTAAAGTACCTCCAATTTCAGTTAAGGAGTAAGGATCAACATAAGTCAAGTTCAGAAATTCAGCATCCCTGTGTCCAATACCTCCTCTTGAATAACTTGACAAATGCTTCAGATTCGAAAACATCTTTACCCAGAGTGCTTTTGATCTAGCCATATCAGACAAATCAACAACACTTGAAGCACTTGTTATAATTCCACCAGACTGAAAATTGATAAGTTTATTACACCTTAGTGTACTTATATGTTTCCACTTCTTGTATTTCTCCTTTTCATGAGCATAGCTTCTTTCAAGTAAAGATTCTTGTCTGCTTGAATTTCTCCATTTTCTTTCATTTGAAAGTTTAAGCCTTTGTAGATAGAGATTGAAATCTTCATTTGTTCTCTTTGTAATATCTCTTCTTCTGGCTTCTTCTTCTTCATCTACTTCTTTGTTGTGACAATCAACAACAGTAGATAAGATTATCAGATCAACCTCTTGCAGAATTTCAGATTCATCAGGATCTTGAATATTGTCAGGATTAGAATCTTCAATTTGATTTGTATTGCTGAGAGTTAATTTTCTTGATTTTCTTCTCAATTCAGGTTCTTCTTCAACATTTCCATCATCACCAAAAGTAGATCTGTCAGGAACTACTAGAGTTTGAATAGGTTCAGGAATTTCTTCAATTCTTAACCCTCTAGACCTTGTCCGTCTAGGTACTATTTGAGTTGAAGAACCTCTTCTACTTCTTCTAGCACCTCTCCTACCTCTACCTCCTCTACCTCTAGCAGGGGCAGTATAGCTTTCCATTGTCTCTCTTTGTAGTCTCAAAAATTCTTCATGTGAGAGATCTGGATATTCTTCACTTGCTGTAGAGAGTGCTTTTCTGGAAAATAATTGTTGAACTCTTTTATCAGTGTGATAAAGAGTAACAATTCTACCATCATTTGTAGAAAACTTCCGGAATAAATTTGATGCATCTTCAGGATGTTCAATAATCACATCTTCATCACCTTCAGGAATTGTAGCAAGAATATGTCCATGACCAGGTGTCAGGATTTGTTCTTCTGTCAGGATCTGAGATTGCATCAATGTTCTTACTGTCTTAACTCCAGAATCAGAAACATGAGTTGACTGCGTTGTTTGACTTTGAGAAGTTTGAATTGTAGACTTCAAAACTGCAGCATCAGAGGTTTCTCCTTGTATCACTTTGTCATCACCATCATTTCCAGCATCATCATCATTATTCCTTAATACTAGATCAGGTGTACATTTTGTCCGACTAACCTTCTCCCCCTTTTTGACATCAGGATTTGACAATAATTGCAAAATTAAGGAAAGAGAGGCTTGAATGTCAGTTACCTTAGTATCCAGAGAATCAATTCTTTGGTTGATTGAGGTTTGTTCTGAAACAACAGATTTCACTTGGAATTCTACTACCCTCAATTGTAAAGCAGTAGGCACCTTTGTAAAATTATTAAAGATATCAGTCCTCACTTTATCAGTTGAATTCTTGATAGAATCAATCTCACTTTTCAGGCTTTTGGATAACAGAGTAGTAGCCTTCAGATGATTCTTCAAGTCTTGATTCTCTATAGATTTCACTGCATTATAGGCATGATCAATAGCAGAAGAAAAACTGATAGATTCATCAGATTTGTGCCATGAATTAGACCATTCATTCTGTCTAAATGCCGCAGCGGGATCAAAAGAAGGAATAGAAAAATCTTGTCTCTGATCTTTCCCAGTGGAAGCATTTCCAGCCATAAATGTACTTGAGGAACCAACATTAGTTCCAAGACTAATCTTGAGTGCTGTAGCAAGCTGGTCCTTCTCTTGTCGATTCTCATAATCATCATCACTATCATCAGAATCATCATCAGTACCATGAGTAAAATCAGGATCAGGAATTGCAATACCTTTCAGTTTATCCTGTGATTCTGAGATATGATGGTCCATTGGTCTTGAACGAAGTGGCTGTATCAAAATAGGTTCATTATCAGGAGCACCACTAGCGTCAGGATGAACATCATCATGATTTGATATGCTTGCATCAGTATTTTCTACCAATGGTTCTTGTGTAGCTTGAGGTTCAGAAGCTACTTCAACACTTTGAGCTAAAGGTTCTTGTGTGCTTCCCTCATTGACAATGTTCTCGACCAATCTTTCAACAGAAGCTGTAGCTTTGCCTGCATCTTCACTTTGAGAAGATGGTTCTTGTGTAGCTGGAATGTTGATGTCTTCATTCTCCCTTTGAGAAAATGGTTCTTGTGTGACCATTCCACTAGCTAAGCCTTCACCCAAACTTTGATTGAGTGGTTCTTGTGTGGCAGGATCAACAGTAGCTGCTGAATCACTCTGAAATTCAGGTTCTTGTGGGCTTGATCCTTTCAGCTTCTTTTGTCTCTGATAGACTAACTCTTCTGCATTCCTCTTTTTCTTTAAGTGAGGTGTAAGACCAACCAAGGAAGCAATTTTAGAAGCCTTCTCCCAAGAAATTTCTCTAATCTGAGATGGAGAGGCTGGAGAGTCTGATATAGAGACAACTTTTGTTGTTGCATCAGGAATACTAACATCAGGATTTGCTAGAGTATCAGGAGTAGATGACTCATCAGGATTTGATGTCTGAATATCAGTATCCTTCATATGCACTATCAAAGGAATATGATACCTGTTTTTTGATAATTTCCTTGTCTTTTGTGGTTTTAATGAAGGTACCACAACTTTAGTAGCAGTATCAGCAACTTCCTTGTTCACATTCATCACAGAGGATATAGGTAAATCATCCTCTGAATCACTTTCATCAATCAACCTTAACTTCCTTCTCACAGGAACATCCTTAACAACCTTATCAGCTTTCTTCACCAGGACCCCTTGTACACCCCCTTGTTTCTTCTGTTTGGTGAGTGGTGTAGAGGAAAAATCCTTTGAACCTGATTGCCTTCCAGACACATCAGTTCTAGCTGATTTCTTTGATTTTGCAACTAAAGTCTTTTGAGAGACAGTAGAGGTGGTTGTTAACTGTTTAGACTGTTTAGGTTGCATGCTTGTGTCAGGAACAAGGTGGGTTGGGCCTTGCCCCATAGCATTAGAAAGTAGTCCATAACAAGTAGGCATTTTCTGATGTAAGAAAAACCTAACCTCATCAGGAATAAAAGCATTCCCTATGAAACCATTTGCCTTATCGCTGTTGACTAAGGACTTAATATTATTCTCAGTAATTCTACAGATTGGTAGAAATACATCATTCTCAAAAACAACATTAGGACATAAGTGATTAAATATCAACTGTAAAAATCTAAGAAAACAGACAGAACCCAACTTATCTGATTTCCTATCACTTAAAGCTTTTAAGATAAAAGACCCATAATCAAACACTGTAGAATGGATACGAGAGTACCCAATTTTGAGAGATCCTGATGGAAGAGCATCAAAGTTTGATGTCTTATTCAGGAAACAGCGACTGATTGTGTCAAAGAAGAAATTCCATTCCTTCTTAAGCTTTGTCCTGAAGAGATTGCCATATCTCTTTACTTCACCATTGTAGCCCAATTTTGTGACAAACTCAAATAGAGTAGAGTCTGAAATCACACTAGGAACATTATCACCCAGAATAGGCAAATGCAACGCCTCTTCAATAACAGCAGGGGTGACATGATGAGTTACTCCATTGGATTCAAACTGCATCAGAATAGTTCCTGTAGAACTTTGACCAAAAACAACTGTGTTCCAAACCTGCATTACAGACTTAAAAGAAACACTCGCAGGCTCTGTTAAAGCATACTTCAATGGACTTGAAGTAAGAAAATCTTGAATGATATGGAACTCAGTAGGCAATTCCTGATGATCTAGTATGGCTACAAAGTTATTAGTGGCAAAAGTAATATCACGAATTACTGTTTGTTTGTTCATGAATGATGAAGACGCCATTGTAATGCTTTTGAAAATTTGAGAATTAAGATTCGAAGCAATTAGGGTATGAGAGCACAGAGAGAGAGATAGAAAACGAAAAACTGATGATGAGAGAGTAATTGAAGATGTAAAACAATGAAAAGTATTTTGTTAAAACAAAATATTACTCTCAATAACAAGTGGCAAAATATGATTTGTGCACAAATAATTAGTGGACAGATTACGTGTGTCATTAAATAAAACTGCACCGCTTTTGATGTGTATGTATAGGTATATCTATAATAGTGCAACACACGCGCGCATACAGTTGTCCTACTAGAACTCAATCGTCCATTATCAGATATGGACGAAAAATTAGGCACAAATTTAGCAATGAAAATACTGACATGTACATCAGGATTGACCAGTTGACTTCTTGTCAGGAGTGAGTCCTATCAGGATTTGATCAAAGATACATACCTTTCTGAATAACCATCAGGATTTGACAATTATCAGGATTTCCTCTCTGTAGCCTTCCTTAGAAATTCTCAAAATTCATCATTCCAAGTTCATTCACCAATTTATTGAAAGTAGCTTCAGGCAGTGGCTTGGTGAATATATCAGCTAGTTGTTGATCAGTGGGAACAAAATGAAGTTCAATTGTTCCTTCCAGAACCTGTTCTCTTATAAAGTGATCTCTGATACTGATGTGTTTAGTAAGAGAATGCTGAACTGGATTTCCTGTCATTGCAATAGCACTTTGGTTATCACAATAAATAGGTATTTTTGAGTATGACAGGCCATAATCTAACAACTGATTTCTCATCCACATTATCTGAGCACAACAGCTTCCTGCAGCAATGTACTCAGCTTCTGCAGTTGAAGTGGAAATAGATTTTTGCTTTTTACTGAACCATGAAACTAGTCTTCCACCCAAAAACTGACAACTTCCTGAAGTACTTTTCCTGTCTATTTTGCATCCTGCAAAATCAGCATCTGAATAACCACACAACCCAAAATCTGATTCCCTTGCATACCAAAGGCCAAGTGTAGGACTGCCTTTGAGATATCTGAAAATTCTTTTGACTGCAATCAGATGAGGTTCTCTTGGTTTTGCTTGAAATCTTGCACACAGACAGGTTGCAAACATGATATCTGGTCTACTTGCAGTGAGATACAATAAAGAGCCAATCATTCCTCTGTAGTGAGTTACATCTACTTCAGCACCTATCAAGTTTGGTAGCTGTAGCTATGGGAGTTGAAGCAGGAGTACTGTCTTGCATGTTAAACCTTGTCAATAAATTCCTTGTATATTTAGACTGATTGATAAAAATCCCTTCATCAGTCTGTTTAACTTGAAGACCAAGAAAATAACTCATTTCTCCCATCATGCTCATTTGATATCTTGACTGCATAAGCTTAGAAAACTTTTCACATAGCTTATTGTTTGTTGACCCAAAAATGATATCATCAACATAAATCTGAACTAACAGCAAATCCTTACCATGATTCAAATAAAATAGAGTTTTGTCAATTGCACCTCTTTTGAATCCACTTTCCAGTATGAATTGAGCCAAGGTTTCATACCATGCTCTTGGAGCTTGCTTTAGTCCATAAAGTGCCTTATCCAGTCTGTAGACATGATCAGGATATTTAGGATCAATGAAACCAGGAGGTTGTTCAACATAAACTTCTTCCTCCAGTTCACCATTTAAGAAAACACTTTTAACATCCATCTGGAAAACCTTGAATTTCTTATGTGCTGCATAAGCAAGAAAAATCCTGATGGCTTCTAGTCTTGCAACAGGAGCAAAAGTTTCATCATAATCAATTCCCTCTTGTTGGGAATACCCCTTTGCAACTAGTCTTGCTTTGTTTCTGATAATGACTCCATCAGAATCAGTCTTGTTCTTGAAAATCCACTTTGTACCAACTATTGATCTATTCTTTGGTCTTGGTACCAGTTTCCAGACTTCATTCCTTTCAAATTCATTCAGTTCTTCTTGCATTGCAGTAACCCAATCAGCATCTTTTAGTGCATCTTCAACTTTCTTAGGCTCCTCCTTGGATAGAAAGTTATTGTATAGACATTCATTCTGAGTTGCACTTCTTGTTTGAACACCTGCATCAGGATTTCCAATTATCAAATCAGGAGTATGATCTTTTGTCCATTTCCTTGATGGTGTCAAATTGTTCCTTGAAGTAGATGCTCCCCCTGGATTGGTGTTATCTTGATTGAAAGAATTTGCTTGATTTGAAGCTCTCCCTGAATTATAGCTATGTCCTCCTGATGTGTTATCAGGATCATCACTTGAATCAGTGTCTGAAGAATTCTGTCCTGATGATTGAGTTGACTCTGAACTTGTAGTTGAATGCTGTTGCTCCCCCCCAACATTAGCACTACTAGTTGTATTACTATTGTTTGCATCATCAGTATTAGCACCATCAGTATCTGGTGTGTCATCAGGATTTGGTGACCCATCAGTATCTGATGAATTGACAGGATTTGATTCACTTTCTTCAGGTTCCTTGAAAGCTTCATTTTCAAATATCAATCTATCATGTGAGTCTTCAATGATTCCAGTTATCTTCTTATCATCAAAAGATACATGTATTGACTCCGTGACAGTTCTTGTTCTCAAATTGAAAACTCTGAAGGCTCTTGATGCAGGATAACCAATGAAAATTCCTTCATCAGCCTTTGTTTCAAATTTCCCTAGCTGTTCAGGATGAGTTCTGAGAACAAAACACTTACAGCCAAACACATGCAAATGCTTCAGACTTGGTTTCTTCTCCTTGAGTGACTGATAAGGAGTAACACCATGCCTGTTTATCAATGTGAGATTTTGTGTATAGCATGCTGTGTTGACTGCTTCTGCCCAGAAATATGTAGGTAATTTAGCTTCTTCCAACATAGTTCTGCCAGCTTCAATAAGAGTTCTATTCTTCCTTTCTACTACTCCATTTTGCTGAGGTGTGCCAGGAGCAGAGAATTGTTGAATGATTCCTTTGTATTTGCAGAACTCTTCCATCTTTGAATTCTTAAATTCAGTACCATTATCACTTCTCAGAATCTTGACTTTGTACTTTGTGGTTGTCTCAATCATTCTCACATGATCCAACAGAACTTCAGGAGTTTCATCTTTTCTGTGCAGAAAATACACCCAGGTGAATCTAGAATATTCATCAACAATTACAAGAGTGTACCTTTTCTTACTGATGGACATGATGTTGACTGGACCAAACAGATCAAGATGTAGCATGTGATATGGTTCTTCAATAGAGGATTCTGATTTACTCTGGAATGATGTCCTTCTTTGTTTTCCTTTTTGACATGCATCACAGAGTCCATCAGGTGTGTATAAGACATTAGGTATTCCTCTTACTAAATCTTTCTTAACCAACTCATTGATGTTGCTGAAGTTGAGATGAAAAAGCTTCTTGTGCCAATTCCAACTTTCATCTGCTGAAGCTTTACTGATGAGACATGTAGGGGAACCATCAGTATTTGAGAGAATGTTGGCTTCATATATGTTACCATGCCTGTAGCCAGTTAGTGCTATCTTTCCTGTTGCTTTACTGACTACTTCACAATGTGTGGAATAGAAATTGACATGATAACCTCTGTCAGTGATTTGACTAATACTCAACAAGTTGTGTTTTAGTCCCTTCACTAGAGCTACTTTTTCAATGATGACATTTCCAATGATTATATTGCCATATCCCAAGGTTTGTCCAATGTTGCCATCTCCATAAGACACAGTTGGGCCAGCTTTTTCCTCATATTCTGATAACAGGGCTTTGTTTCCAGTCATGTGCACAGAACATCCACTATCCATGACTAACACATTTTTCTTTTTACCCTGCATCAGAATAGAAACACACTAGTTAGAACACTTAGGAACCCATACATGTTGGGTTCCTTTTTCACGCAATTTATTAATTTTAGCAGCAGAAGACTTTCTGACCTTAGCAGTCCTGACAGGATTTACTCCATCAGGATTTGCTTTGTCAGTATCAGTATTAACAAAAGCATGCTTCATTATGACATTTTCAGTTCTATCAGA
The DNA here is from genome assembly GCA_030848705.1 of Heracleum sosnowskyi. NCBI lineage: Eukaryota > Viridiplantae > Streptophyta > Magnoliopsida > Apiales > Apiaceae > Heracleum > Heracleum sosnowskyi. Next base: position 104,088,861 of record CM061245.1, read on the forward strand.
CTTTGTACTACTTTCAAACTTAGGCAATGGATCATAAAAGTTATAGTACAAATCATGATACTCTTTACAGGTATAAATAGAATGCCATAGACTACCACAATGAAAACAGGAATTCTGTGGTTTATAAAATACTGATCTATTCCTAACATCAGACTTAGGAATTTCAGCAATTTTCTTCTTACTCTTTTTACAATCAATAGCAAGATGATTAGAGTTACCACAGTTAAAACAACTCTTTCTAGGTGCATTTGGGATGTACTTGTAATCATTTTCTTTATTGATCCCAACTTTACCATTCCTGTTTCTCTTAACAGTAGCTTCCTTTTCCTTATTTGTAACCTTACAGATTTTGTCCTTAAGCTGTTTCTGAGATAATAGACCTATATTCTTAGTGACTTTATTCATGACAGGTTTAGACTTTATGATTTTAATTCCTTAGTAGAAGTAGATCCCTTTTCGAAAGTAGAATTGGAATCCTTACCAAAAACAAAATTAACAGGAGTAATCTTAGATTTGGTTGAGTCTATAACATGTCTATAGGTCTTTGGACTGACTGTCTCATCAATGACAATTTTCTCTTTCAATTTCTTATCTTCATCTGACTTATATCCTAGACACTCTTTCCAATTCTTAGAGGTATTAATCTCATGAAATTTCCTACCAGAGTCTGTCCAGGTTCTGATTTTCTCATTAGCATATTCAAGTTCTTTTTCAAGGAAAGTACATTTAGATGTCATCTCTAAGTGCATGTGTTTAGCATTATCACATTCTTTTTGTACTTCTTGCATACGAGAAAATTCAGCTTCTACTATCTCATTCTTTTTCTAAGGTCAGACATCTCAGATAAGATTCTAGTATTCTCAGCAGTTTGACTTCTAAAGCTAATATGTAATGACTTTAGAAAACGTCTTAACTCAGAAGCATTGTCAGTATCAAAATCAAAGATAGTATTTAGTACCTTATCATCAGGAGCAGCAGTTACATCAGCATTGGCCATTAGTGCATAGTTGACTACCTCAGTATCAGATTCTGAGGAAGAGTCCATCCAATCCTTGCTTGATGTGATGAGTGCCTTTGTCTTGTTGCATTCAGAAGCAAAGTGACCCATACCATTACACTTGTAGCATCTAACCTTTGACTTGTCAAATTTGCTACCCTTGCTGTCCTTTTTGATATACTTGTCTTTGTCTGCATTGAAGGTCTTTTTCTGAAAGTTGCCTTGTCTTCTATTCTTCCTGAACTTCATCCTTCTGAAGTTTCTGACAATCATAGCAACCATCTCTTCTATGTCTGAATCAGAAGATTCATCATCATTATTGGCATCAGGATTGCCATCAGAATCTGATGAAGAGTCTTCATGATCTGATTCAGCTACTCTTGTTTTCCTTCTAGAAACCTCCATAGCCTTTCCTTTTGATTTGGCTTCTACATTCAAAGCAATTGACTTTGCCTTGCTGCTTTTCTTGTTCTTTCTCTGTTGAACTTCAAGATCATGAGTTCTTAGCATCCCATAGATCTCATCAAGAGACACAAGGTTCAGATCATACTGGTGTCTAATGATTGAGGTCTGAGTGTCCCATTCTTCAGGTAAAGCTCTTAGAAACTTGGTGTTTGAATCTTCAGTTTCATATACTTTGTCAACTAAAGATAAGCTATTCAATAGTGTCAGAAATCTATCATATAGATCAGTCAGGCTCTCTTCAGGTCTTGCATCGAATTGTTCATATTCTTGAATCAAAAGAGCCCTTCTGTTCTTCTTGACAGATGCAGATCCCTGGCACTGAGTTTCCAAAGTATCCCAGATTTCTTTTGAAGACTTGCATGCAATCACCCTGTTTGACATGACAGCATCAAGACTATTGTGCAAGATATTCTTTATCTTTGGTTCCCTGAGTACATGAGCTTTTTCTTCTGGAGTCCATTCAGATTTAGCTTTGACCACATAATGTTCAGGTACTGTATCTGTTCGTTCCACGAACCTTGTTGGTATATATGGTCCATCACGAATCCTGTCCAAGTAGTCAGGATCCATAGCCTCCAGGTACATCAACATCTTTACCCTCCATGTAGGATATTCTGATATCTTCAAGATGGGAATCTTCATGCTTTCATACTTGGTTGTCGACATCTTAGATCGTCTCTGATTTAATAATAAACCAGTTTGCTCTGATACCAATTGTTGCCCAGTAAATAACAATTGTAGAAGGGGGTTGAATACAATTGTATAAGATTCTCGACTTTATATAACACAAATATGAAAGAACAATAACAGCTTTATTAAATCTGATATAAAACTGTTACAAAATCTCTCAAGAAATTCTGATGTTCTTGAGAGCTGCTAGGTTACACAAATACTCGAGTATAATATTGGTTGTTAAACCAAAACCTAAAACTGTGTTTATATACTTCACACAGCTTCTCTATCAATAACAAGATAAGTCCTAATCAATAACAAAGATAGAAACCTATCCTTAATCGATAGCTACATACTACAAACCAGGAACCGACAGAATAAACTTCCATGTTTATCTAGACTCCAAATATAACTCGAAGTAGGAATCCTGATCAGCTTCCAGTCCTGATGATCAATCCTGATCCCAGTCCTGATATGCATCTTGATCCTGACGACCATGTAATCCTGATGACGTCAGCAATCCTGATCAGTTGAGTCTAGCTTCTGACGATCATTGAATTCTGATCTAACAACACCGTTCTTAGATATTCAGTTAGAACAGTGGGTACCCCTGAAAGATGATTCTTTCTTATCAGAGCGGTTATTGCATTGCTCTTCATCTTCATGCACTCCATGGTCTCCTTTCCTTCAAATGTGTCTCGTTCATCATCTGTTAAGACATCATTGAGAATTAGCTGTAGGAACCTAGGATAGAAACAAAGCACATCGTCCATGCCTGTTCTGTCATCCAGTGGTCCCATGCATAGAATGACTTGATCAATCACTAATTTTCCTATGTTTATATGCCTATTGTTAGCAATGGCAAACCCTATTTTCTGAAGAAATAAGGGAATACCATGCAGATTTTTCAGCTTAGCAGTAAAAACATGGATAAGTGTGTGAAAGAAGAAATTCCACGGCTTGGTCAAGTAATGCTTAAGAAACTCTCCCACGAAGAAGTTTGGTTGTTGACTTCTTATGAGAGTGAAGAAAGCATGTATCTCCTCAGTTGTGGGATCCAGAACAAGGTTTTCTGTTGGAAAATGTAGAACCCTGTTAAAGTAATGTTCCGTCACCCTTATTGTTCTGCCCCCTAGCACAACAAAACTAAAGGATCTTACATTATTCTCAGACGTATCTGTGGCGGATGTGTACAATGCAGTCAATTGATCGATGCAAAGGACTACGGGAGTACTTAGAGAATATGCCACTAATGAACGTGTGTTCAGAAACTCTACCCATGCACGGAACTGTAAGTTCATTATGGATTGCAAATTCTAAAACGAGACATGATTAGTCTTGGTTACGATAAATTCTCCGGCCATTTTAATTCAAATTTCCAGAAAATTAAGTTAAACCAAAACTAATTAAATTTAATTAATTATTACTAATTAACCAAACTTTCAACACAATACCCCTTTTCTTTTCGAATCTAACACCTTAACCAAAAACAAATTTCTAGATTTAGAACTCTGACTACCAATTGATAATCGTTTAGTGAATTTAAACCTTAAGAACTCAATTGATAAATCAACAGAGTACAAAATTATTGCTAATTATCAAAGTATCAAAGTTCTAATGTATCTATCTTTCTCTCTCGATGATTTTCTCTGGAAACCAGTTAAGAACACAACAAAACAGTACCCAGTGAATTCTCTGTTTTAAAAAGAATTGACTGCTGTAAAAGGAATTGTTGAAGATTAACAATCAGTAACCAAATCAAGAAAGTATCGAGTAGTTTTGTTCTTGGTCGTGTGTGTATATTTGTAAGTATAAAAACTCCTTTAGCTTTTCTTAGATCTGTAGACAATGAAAAGAAAAAAAACTAAGGCAAGGTTTTTATACTCTTGAAACTAACAGGGGCAAATATGTAATTCCACTGTTCGATAGTTTTCAAACTAACTATCGATGGTTTTCATTCATGGGCAAAACAGTCAACTATACTTCGATAGTTTTTGAAAAACTATCGAAGTCTTTGAAAATCAAAATTTAAAACGTTTTGCTGAAAACTATCGAATGCATTTTCTGTTTTAAAACAAAAACTATCGAGGTTATTTAAGAAAAAACTATCGAGAATTTAAATATTAATTTAAATAAATTCACTTCGATACTTTTTCTATTTAATCTCAAAAACTATCGAAACTTGTTTTCGATGGTTTTTCTTTTCCTATTTAAAAACTATCGAATTTTGACTTCGATGGTTTTTATTTAGTAAATTCGATAGTTTTTATTTAGTACTTAGAAAAACTATCGAATTTTCTAAATTCGATGGTTTTTGCTGCTGATTTAATTTTTTAAAACCTGTTCATGTTTCAAAAATCAAACCTTTAATTTTCTGTCAAGTTTTAATTTGAATAAACTTTTTCAAATTTACCAAAATCAATTGTTAACAGAAAATTCACAATTTTCTTAGAATAAAATCGACTAAATATCATTAAATGATATTAACCAATTAAACTCCAATAAATTATGCTGCATTAATCTACAATGTTTAAAACAAAGTAAATTAATTCAAATTAAATAGATGCTTAAATATTTAGAACAAATATTAGCACCTAAATAATTTTTAGAATTACTAACCAATTAAATGCCAGAAGATATATCATCCATAATTATGACATAAAATTAGTACAATAATCCTAACTACGAGAATTACTCCAGAAAATAAATTCACGAGACCTAAGGATATGGAAATTCTTAAACTCATGTATTCACTAGGATTATCTTGCAGTTACTGACTTCTAATCAAAATCAATTAGAAAGATTTAACATCCCAAGTTCACCAACCAGCTTTGAGAAAGTGGATTCATCAAGCGTTTAGTAAAGATGTCTGCAATTTGTTCCTCTGTGGGTACAAAGTGTAACTCCACAGTTCCATTCATGACATGCTCTCGGATAAAATGATACCTGATGTCGATGTGCTTCGTCCTCGAGTGTTGTACGGGGTTGTTGGAGATTGCTATGGCACTTGTGTTGTCGCAAAATATTGGAATTTTTGTCAACAAAAGCCCATAGTCACGGAGTTGGTTTCTCATCCACAAGATCTGAGCACAGCAGCTACCAGCAGCAATGTATTCAGCCTCAGCTGTTGATGTGGATACTGAATGCTGTTTCTTGCTATACCAGGAAACTAACCTTCTTCCTAGAAACTGACAGCTTCCTGAAGTACTCTTCCGATCAATCTTACAACCTGCAAAATCAGAGTCTGTATATCCAATAAGATCAAATCCTGTATCTTTAGGATACCAAATTCCAAGATTTGGAGTCCCCTTAAGATATCTAAATATTCGCTTAACAACTATTAGATGAGATTCTTTAGGATCAGACTGAAACCTAGCACACAAGCATGTTGCAAACATTATATCTGGTCTACTTGCAGTGAGATAAAGTAATGAGCCTATCATACCTCTGTAGCCTGTGATGTCAACCTTCTTACCAGTTTCATCCTTATCAAGCTTAGTGGCAGTTGGCATTGGAGTCTTTGCTGTAGATGAGTCTTCCATTTGATACTTCTTCAGAAGATCTTTGATGTACTTGGACTGACAAATGAATATACCATCTTGCCTTTTATACACTTGCAGTCCAAGAAAGAATGACAATTCACCCATCATGCTCATTTCATAACGACTCTGCATTAACTTTGCAAATCTCTTGCATAGATCGTCATTAGTAGAACCAAATATTATGTCATCAACATATACTTGCACCAATATCAGATCATTTTTGTGCATTTTATAGAAGAGAGTTTTGTCTATGACACCTCTTGTAAAATCATTTTCAAGTAAGAATTCAGAGAGAGTGTCATACCATGTCCTCGGAGCTTGTTTGAGTCCATAGAGAGCTTTGAATAGAAAGTACACAAAGTCTGCCAGTTTTGAATCCTCAAACCCTGGAGGTTGTTCCACATACACTTCTTCTTTTAGCTCCCCATTCAGAAAAGCACTCTTCACATCCATTTGATATACTCTGTAATTGGAATGTGCTGCGAATGCTAGAAACATCCTGATGGCCTCAAGTCTTGCTACTGGTGCATAGGTTTCATCATAATCTATACTGTTGGTCCTCGTGTATTGCAGAAGGGGGGGGGGGGGATGAATTTCAATACTGATAAAATTCAATCTCAATTTCAACAACCAAAATAAAGATTTAATGTTATCAATAAGAAGTATGCATTCACCAACAGTATGATCTAAAGACAGGATTCACAAAATAAATGTTTTTATTTATTTTGCAAAGTGTTGCTACAACCTCAAGAGAGAATTCTTGAGCTTCGGTTTTCTCCAAGACACTTGCTTGTCTTCGATACTTACATAGAATGAATTGATAGTCTAAGTATTAAAACTAATCCTATCACTGTCAACACGGGTTTGTGAAGCTGCTGTCATTATCAAGTGGCAGCTTCTTACAAAGTGTCTACCCATGTGACTTTCCTAAATTGCTAACAATGTCAGATAAACATTATAAAGAAAGCAACCTAGATTCATTCTATTTCCAGCTAAAACAACTCAGCAATTAGAGACTTGACCTTGCTCTTGAATTGATTCATTTTGTTTGCAGTGCTTGAAGCTTATGTCGTAGTCTTGCAGACTTGGTGCAGCTTAGGGATACTGCAACACGCCTGTTTCTTGAACATTGAGACTGTCACGGGATTTGACTGAGAAAGATACCTGGAATAAAGATCTTTCTCTAGACAGTTACTTTTGCCGCAGAGCTTGCTGTCACAGGAATGTGCTTTTGGTGACAGTATGAGTTCCCCGCACAGTGTGCTGTCGAGGTTTCCAAACTTGCTGTCGAGGGCTAAAGTTGCTGTCGCGTAGTCTTCCGCCAATGTTGCTGTCAGAGTGAATATGCTGTCGTGACTTGCAACATTCTGTCTTCTTGTAATCTTATTGTCAATGCTTATGACAGTAACCTTTATTCATGCTGTCATCTAATATGCATTCTTTGAGGCTTGAACACAGAAAGTGAACTTCTTCCAAATTCCACAATTAAAATGACATTGCATACTGATTACAAGAACATACTTTGGCTGTGACAGTATGTTCTACTTAATTGAAAATTAAGTACATTCAAAGTTAAGTTGTTCCTATGTTATCACCCATAAATCCCAACAATCTCCCCCAATTTGTTTTTATGGACAATAACAACAAATTTACAACATGTGCTGACAACTTAACTAACAAGATCAGAATAGATTAAGAATTTTTACTTAGCTTGAGATTTCTTCTTCTGTCTTGCTGCATCCTCTCTTTTGAGAGCTTCTGCCAAACAGCTTCTTAGACCTTCTACAAGAGAGATTTCAACAGGAGAGACTGCAACATCTTCTATTTCTTCAAGAATCTTCTTGGTAGTAGGAGAAAGAAAAATACTAGCATCCCTGAGATTCATCCATTGTTCCTGATCAAATGGATAGCTTCTGAAGTGGAGTTCTTCATTAATGAGCTTGAATCTACTTCCAGGATAAGCATTGAGAGACACCCTCCTTTGCTTGTCCAGCTTTGAACTTTCTCCTTTTCTCCTTTCCAGTATTTCCTCTATCTCTTCAGAACAAATCTGCTCCAGGGGATGAATTGATCCAGCTACCATATACTGTAGGTCCTTCAGAATAGTTGTTTTTAGCTTGTGCAAGCTGCAAACATAGATTTCTTCTTTTAGGTACTTGATTCTTAAGGGACCTTCCAGCATACATGTTTGATAATTTGGAGCTTCACTTTCTGCCTTGTTGGCAGTCTTGCATCTTTCCAGGAGTTCAGCTTCCTTCTTATCAAGTTCTGATTGATAGTGAGAATGTTGAGAAGATTCAGGTCCTTGGCTTTGCATGGGTTGCTCTTCCTGAGTTGGTATGGTTTCCCCTTCTGGATTGGGAAAATCATCAAACTCATAGTACCAGTGGTATGGTATAGGAGAGGGTGGTAGATCAGTGAGAATATCATCATCATCAAAATCTGCAAAGTTGTAGCCAAATTTCTGATAAAATTCAGCATCCCTATCAGCCTGATATTTCAGAATATGTTCCATGACAGACTCTGGAACATTATCATAGCTTTCCAGCAACTCTACCATCCTTTCCAGGTAGAAGAAGTCAATTCTTCTTTTATCTATTGCCATCATGTTACCACTGAGTGATGAGGCTATCAGATCAAAATCCTTATTAGCCCTCATAGATCTTGATTCTGGCCACCATAGAATGTACTCAGTAACCTCTTGATTTTCATCCAGCTTAAGTTGAACACTCCTGATTTCTCTAGCATACATCTGTTGTAACTTAAGACTGTTAGGAGGTATTGATTGAAGTGGCATCCTAAGATTTCTGCCTAATCCAGTAGCCTTTTCTTTTCCTGAGTACTTGTGCTTCCCTGGAAGTTTTTGTCTAGAAAACCATACTTTTGCTTTAGCTTTCAGTCTTTTGGGCTTGATAGTAGCTTTGGCTTCATCCTTGACAGAACCTTCCTTGACAGCACCTTTGTCGACAGTATCTTCCATGACAGCATTTTCTATGACAGTTTCCTTGTCGACAGTATCTTTGGTGACAACATCTTTTTCTGCATTTATGCAATCAATAGCACATCTAAGAATGCTTGCCTCCAAAGCTTCCAGTATTCTTGGCTCCTCTTCATCTGTTGTACCAGCATCTTTCTTTTCTTGACTAGGAGTTTCTTCATTGCCTTCATTCTGAGATTGAATACCAGTATTCCCAGAATTACTTCCACCAGCATTTCCTGCATTTCCAGAAGATTCACCACCTCCAATCTCATCATCATCATCGTCATCTTGAACAGGAGTATCATAAAGGCAACTTCCACCTTGATCAGCTCTTTTGGCATTGGCTCTAGAGATTAGCTCCTTCACTCTAGCTCCCAGTGCCTTGTCTCTCATCACCAGCATTTTGTAGATCTCTTGAACAGCAAAAACTCTTCCTGGATTGGCATTTGAGCTAAGTATTCCATCTAACACTCTCAGAATTGACTCAGTTTGCATCCTGGATGTACCAGTCAAATTCATGAAGTTGTTCCTTCTTGTGCCATCCTTTGTAGTAGATCTGTAGAAAACACTTGGTGGATTTGTGTAGACTTCAGGTAGCTTCTCATTGATCAAGTTCTGGATTTGTATATTCAAAACTTCATTGAAAGGTGTTTGAGTTGCCCTGATCTTTCCCTTCATAGCAACCAATACCTTTGCTGGCAGACTCTGCAATAGTTCCATAGTGATGAAATAAGATATGCCAGAAGTGAAGTAGATACTTACAGCCCATCTTTTCTCATCATTCACCATTACACTGATACTGGTGATTTGATCCTTTAGCAGTTTTGTAGTATTGGTTGGAATGTTGCTTGGAGCATTCATTGCTTCTCCCACTATCCTACAAAACTCAGTGTCATGATTCTGTAATGTGCTCTCCCTGTAATCCACCATTATGGTATTGACTTCTTCTTGATCAAACTCAGCACCATTGGTCCAAGAATGTCCTTTATGGATGGATTCAGGCAGTTTCCCTTTTCCTTTCCCAAGCTTGTTTTCTTCCTCCATTTCTCTCCATCTCCTTTGTAGAACAGTTTCTTGAGATGCTGAAGGTGGTTCTCTAATTGTCACAGGAGGTAGAATAGGATGTCTAGATGCAGGTCTTCTTTGCAGTGCATCTTGAGTTGCCTTGGACATCAACACCCTTTCTCCATCCAATTCACCTTCAACAAGGTCTTCAGCATTACCCCTTGGTTGTCCACTGCTTGGATTGACTTGCTCCCCCTTAGTCAATGCCTTTCTCTGGACTCCAGAAACTTGCTTTGCTCCCCCTTTTGTCTTCACAGTCACTTGCTCCCCCTGAGTTCCACCTGATTCCTGAATGAGTATAGATTCTGATCTTGCTACCTTCTCCCCCTTAGTTGAGTTGGCAGCTACTAGGTCAGTGAGGAACTGTAGGGAAAGCTTAGTAGCAGCAAAGCCATCAACCACCAGTTGAGAGAGAGAGTCCAGTTTGGAGTTGAAGCTAGCACATTGTCCTTCCAGAGCTATGATCCTGTGTCCAAAAGTAGCAGAGGGGCCACCAGTCCTTAACCTTCTTGGAGGGGAAGGAAAAGAAAGGGGCTTGGAGGCTATGGGGGTTCTCACACTCTCAGGGTGTTTTTGAGTGATCTCATCACCCCTCACATTGTGACTCTCAAGGCCTAATGCCTGAACAGTGTGGGCTCCCTCAAGATCTCTCTGGACATGCTCAAGTCCCTCTCCTTTTGCCAGCTCATTTGGCTGCCTCTCATTTTTAAGCTCACCTCTCTTTTCTTTAATCTCTCTTTTCTTTTGCACACCCTCACTCAACCTAGATACATGGGTATGAGCAGTACTAACATGCATTGAAGGAGAAGATTTAGAATGTACCTTTAAGAGTTTGGCAAGAGTTAGATCATCATCAGAGGCATCCTCAAGGAGTACAGCATCAAAATCAGGCTGGGAGGACTTGACAGCAGGTTCAGCAGAAATGTTACTGTCAGTAGGGGCTTGGACAGCAGGTTCTGGCATGACAACATCTTTGGGATGTGGAGTGACAGTAGAGTCTGTTGTGACAGTAACTTTTCCTCCACCCATTACAGTAGCTTTGTCCAAGACAACAACATTTCCAGGGTCTTTGACAGCAACAGAGGCTGTGACAGCATCTTCCTGAAGGTAAGATGCTCCTTGGAGTTCAGACAAAGTGTTGGCTGTTTCATTTTCTGACAGAATACCACTTTGCCCTAGCTCAGTGTTTGGAGGAGTGGTGTCCATTTCACTTTGAGAAATGGGTTCTTGTGGACCACTAGATGGGGGCTCATCCATGATTGAAGATGGATGATCAAAACCTGAAGGGTTGGGACTGTCCCCTTCTTTAGGTTGTGGAGAAGAAACAAAAGAATGTGTAGGGAAGGAAGAAGGTGAAAGTGTAGCAGAGAGTGGGGGCTGATTCACAGAAGAGAAATGTGAATCATCAAAAGGAATAGAGATATCCTCACTGTGCCCTAACTCACTGTGTGTTTCTTCAAGTGGGGAATTCTCAGGTTGTGAACCATGAGTTTGTGCAGACACTGTACAGGGTGCCTTGGGAGACAGGCCAATTTCAATAGATGCACCTTGTTGAGAAGGCACATCTAGGGAGGTGTTTGAATCCCTTTCAGTAACTACAGTTTGTTGAGAAACTGCAGCTTGGCTAACAATGGTTTTGGTCCTCCTAGCTCTCTTCTTCTTAGGCTCAGTGGGAACCACTGGGGGTTCTGTTTGACTATCTTCCTTATTTGCTGCACTAGGTGCAGTGTCTCCCTCATGACTCACAGAGCTACCACCAACATCAGCTTCTAAGGGTCTTTTTCTGGGTTCTTGCAAGGCTTCTCTTTGGACTTTGGTAAGTCTAGAGGGCCTAGGCTGAGTGTATAGTGTGGAATGTGGGTTAACTGAATTTGGGTCTAATTCAGTTTCATTCACAAGAGTAAAAGAATCATAACCAGAAGGTAATGGATAATCAAGGTTGGTCACTTGATCAACCATGTGCTGAGTGAAACATAGTGGAATGTGTGCATTAAGATCCTGTGAAGATAATAGTGTGTGTGTGTGTTCTTTTTCAACACAGGGCAAACCTCTAGACGAGGAGCCTCATTATCAAAATTACAGAAAGAATTGATGCACATCATAAGAAAGCGAGGGTAGATTGATACCTTCTTACCTATGGCAGCCTTGAGTTGTGCCAGGAGGAAAGCTCCAACATTCACCTTGTATCCATGGACAAGAGAATGTGTCAGTTTCTTGATGTAGGAGGGTATTCCATTCCAGCCAGTAGACTTGGTAGAGAACACCTTGACCATGACATCAAAGATCATACTCCACTCCTTTCTTAGATGCTTCCTATCCATTTCACCAGACGGATACCATTTGGTTGTTCCCTCTTCGAGAATAGGGCATGCATACCCAATCTTCAAGAAGAGCTTCTTGAGAGTATCATCATTAGCAAGTTCAGCAAATTGTTGTCCTGCTTCAAGTGTAATACCAAGAGCAGTGTTGATGACCTCAGCTGTAAGAGTGTAGTGTTGCCCAGCAATTGTAAATTGAATAGATGGGTTTTCACCCTCAGTGTGAGCAACAGCAGTTCGCCAAAAAGCCTCAATTCTGTCTAAATCGAGAATGGGGGTTGAGGTAATGGCAGAACGAAGATAGGACTTGTTCATGAAAAACACGAGTCCTTTGAAACCTTCACCAGCATCATTTGGGGAAAAGATACCAGCAAAGTTTGTCTGAGAGAGATTCTGTTTGGGTACCATGGATATTCAAGAAAAGAAGAAAGTGAGAAAGTTGCTTTTTGTTTTAGCTCGAAGAAAAGTATTTTGCCTGAAGTGTGATGAGAGTGATATGTCTGAGTAACTGGGGAATAAAAGGGTATCTCAAACGTTTGTGCACAAAAAGTGGAATTGAAGAACGTGTCTTAACCCACTCATACAACACGTGAGTTACTGCCCGTTATTTACTGCCAAACGTGGGATGAATGTCCAATTGTAACGGTCCACTATTGTTGACAGTAACCTGTGCGCTAGAAACATTCTGTCAGTAATAAGAGGTGGTGACAGTAGGTTATGCGCGACAGAAACTATTGCGCAAAACATGCTGTCACCGTTAAGCGTTTGAATGACAGTATCTTTTGAAAGTCTTGACAGAAAGTCTTTACCTGCTGTCAAGAAGTTTGCTGTCAAGAAAAATATGACAGTATCCTTCTTGACGACAGTAACTTAGATGGGAAAATTGTTTCTGTTATGAACTTTCTAGAATTCTGTATTCATAAACTTAACCTAAAATTAACAGATTATGGATTTAGCAATTTTAATCTATTGAACACAGATACTATGCAGTTAACACAAACAAATCATAAACTCAAAAACCACAAAAACAGGAAACTTTATTCTTATTAATAAAATCATTTAAATAGAGCATTGAGTACATCATTTCATGATTTTATCAACTAATTCTAAGGTCTCTTCCTTAATCTCCTCTTCAGTGCGACCTTCTTCCTTGAGAAGTGCATGAAACTCCTTTTCTTCTTCTTGCACCTTGGCCTCCTCTTCGGCCTTGGCTGCACGGGCTTTTTCCTCTTCCTCATCGAGGACATCCAATAGCAACTCAAACATATCTTCAACCTCTTGATTGAAGGGCTCACTATCACACTTTTTGAGCCCGACTTCTATTCGTACTCTGTTTTCCATTATTTACTTTAAAACTGAGAGCAGACTGGTGAAACCTAAGGTTAATTTATAGGCAAAACCGTCTAAGGATTAAAGTCTAATGGTCAACAGTTAGAGTACCCATACAACTACCACAAAAGTAATTAATGGTTGTCCTCCTTTAAACCTATGGATATATGCAAAAAGGTGTGAAAGTCCAATGGAACAGACATTTATCTCTCAAACTTAGCAATTAACCACATTAATGTCATATAGTGTCTAAAAGTATGAGACTGGCACAAAATACAGATATGTAAAGTCAAATCAACACATGCTGTCACATAACAGACATAGACCAAGTAGACAGTAACTTCTCTTAACAGCAGGTTTGAAGTTGCTGTCATGAGCTTCAGGAAATATTTTTTTTTTGGAAATACAGAAAACTGAGTAAATCAACATACCAGATTCAGCATTCCCAATTCACTTACCAACCTGTTGAAAGTTGCTTCATCCAATGGCTTAGTGAAGATGTCAGCAAGTTGCTTGTCAGTTGGAACATAAATCAGCTTCACAGTGCCTTGTTCAATATGCTCTCTGATAAAGTGATGTCTTATATCAATGTGCTTTGTCCTAGAGTGTTGAACTGGATTGTCTGCAATAGCTATGGCACTAGTGTTGTCACAGTAGATAGGAATGTCTCTTAACACTAGACCATAATCCTGAAGTTGATTCTTCATCCATAGAATTTGTGCACAGCAACTGCCTGCAGCAATGTACTCAGCTTCTGCAGTTGAGGTAGAAACTGAATGCTGCTTCTTGCTAAACCATGAGACCAATCTTCCACCAAGAAATTGACAGCTACCAGTAGTACTCTTTCTGTCAATCTTGCATCCAGCATAGTCTGAGTCTGAGTAACCAATTAGATCAAATCCAGTGTTCTTAGGATACCAAAGGCCTAGGTTAGGAGTGCCTTTTAAGTATCTAAAGATTCTCTTGATGGCTACTAAGTGTGACTCCTTTGGATCACTTTGAAATCTTGCACAGAGACATGTAGCAAACATGATGTCAGGTCTGCTAGCAGTTAAGTATAGGAGAGATCCTACCATGCCTCTATAGGTGCTTGAGTCAACTTTCTTTCCTTTAGGGTCAAGATCCAGACTAGTTGATGTGGACATTGGTGTCTTTGCAGGTGATGAATCTTCCAAGTTGAACTTTTTGAGAAGTTCCTTGATGTATTTAGCTTGACAAATGAAGATTCCATCAGGTTGTTGAAGAATTTGTAATCCCAGAAAGAATGACAATTCTCCCATCATGCTCATCTCATATTTGTTACTCATGATAGAGGAAAACTTCTCACACAGCTTCTCATTAGTAGAACCAAAAATGATGTCATCCACATAGATTTGTACCAGAATAATGTCCTTGCCATGGTGTTTGTAGAAGAGTGTCTTATCCACAACTCCTCTAGTAAACTGATTTTCCAAAAGAAAGGTGGAAAGTGTGTCATACCAGGCCCTGGGTGCTTGCTTTAGTCCATACAAAGCCTTGAAAAGTTTGTACACAAAATCATACATTTCAGCATCCTCAAACCCCGGTGGCTGTTCAACATACACTTCTTCTTCCAACTCTCCATTTAGGAAGGCACTTTTGACATCCATCTGAAATACTTTGAAGTTGCAGTGTGCAGCATAGGCTAGAAAGATCCTTATAGCTTCAAGTCTTGCAACAGGTGCAAATGTCTCATCATAATCTATTCCTTCCTGTTGACAGTAACCTTTAGCCACTAGCCTTGCTTTGTTTCTTGTCACTGATCCATTTTCATCAAGCTTGTTTCTGAAGACCCATTTGGTCTCAATGACTGACTTTCCTTTAGGTCTTGGAACCAATTTCCATACATTGTTCCTTTCAAACTGATTCAGCTCTTCTTGCATGGCTATCACCCAGTCAGAATCCAACAATGCTTCATCAGTTGTCTTGGGTTCCATTTGAGACAGAAAACATGAAAACATGCTGTCAGCAGAGACTTTGTTCCTTGTCCTCACTCCAGAAGTAGGGTCACCAATGATAAGGTCATTTGTGTGAACCTTGTTCCACTTGGTGATTCTGGGCAAGCTACTTGACTGTAGAGGAACATTTGCTTCAGTTTGTTGAGTTGAATGCTCACCAATTCCATTGTCTTCACCATGTTCTTCATTGTTTCCAGAGTCACCACTGTTATGAATGTTAGAGGTTATGGTCTGTGACTGAGCTGGAGTTTGGTTGACAGCAGTGGTATTGATAGCATCTTCATCAACTTCAACAACTTGAGTGAAGCTAGGTTCTTCATCAACAATTTCCTCAGCTTCCAAGTATCCTTGATTCTCAAATCTGAAAGTCTGCATCATTCCTTCTTCATGCAGTCCTGGAAACTTGGTTTCATCAAATGTGACATTAACACTTTCTTCAATAATCCTGTGTTCCATAACATAAACTCTATAGGCAGTCCTTTCTGTGCTGTAACCCATGAATAGTCCTTCAAATGCCTTGGTGTCAAATTTTCCTTTCTTCTCATGGTTATCCTTCATCATAAAGCATTTGCTTCCAAACACATGAAAATATTTGACAGTAGGTTTCTTTCCATGTTAACAGACAGTACGATGTACTTGCATGAGTTTTGTTGATCATGGTTCTGTTTTGAGTGTAACAGGCTGTGTTGATAGCTTCAGCCCAGAAATATGTTGGCAGTTTGGCATCATGTAACATAGTTCTAGCTGCTTCAATGAGAGTCCTGTTCTTTCTTTCTACAACTCCATTCTGCTGTGGAGTTCTTGCAGCAGAGAATTGTTGTACAATTCCTTCATCTTTACATAAATTTCCAAGTGTGGCATTTCTGAATTCTGTACCATTGTCACTCCTCAAGATTTGAACTTTTGAGTTTGGAGTTCTATCAAGAACTCTGACTTGATCAATAATTACTTGAGCAGCTTCATCTTTGGATTCAAGAAATTTCACCCAAGTGTACCTTGAGTAATCATCCACCATTACTAAGGCATATCTCTTCTTGGCCATAGATGGTACATTGACTGGACCAAAGAGATCTATGTGTATCAACTTGAGTGCTTCAGTGTTGGTGTTCAATAGCTTGGACTTGTGCACAGCTCTCCTTAGTTTGCCCATTTGACAATCTTCACACAGTCCTTCTTGACAGAATTCCTGTTGGGGCAAACCTCTCACTAACTCCTTCTTCATCAAAATATTCATTGTCTTGAAGTTGAGATGTGAGAGCTTCCTGTGCCAAAGCATACTGTCACCAACAGTTGCTTTACTATAGAAACAGTAAACCTTATCCTTATTTGTTGAATTTAAGTCAACAACAAACAAGCTTCCTTTTCTGACCCCTTTTAGAGAGAGGCTTCCATCCTTCTTGTGATAGATGTTACACACCATCATGTCAAAATCAACCTTGAATCCCCTGTCACTGAATTGGCTGACACTGAGTAGATTGTGCTTCAATCCATCCACAAGAGCAATGTCTTCAATGACAACATTTCCAATTTCCAGACAGCCATATCCCACTGTGTAACCTTTGCTGTTGTCTCCAAAGGTTATGATTGGGCCAGCTTTCTCTACATAATGTGATAGCAGGGCTTTATCACCTGTCATGTGTCTTGAGCAGCCACTGTCAATGATCCACATGACTTTATCTTTCTTCTTGCCCTGCAAAACAAAATGTTTTTAGGTTGCATATGGTACCCAATCCTTGTTGGGTCCTGCGGCTTTAGTGTCTCCCGAGTTTCTTCCAGATACAAATTCACAAGCATCATCAATAACCTCCTGTTTGACTTCTCTTTTCACCCACTTAGGCTTAGAATTGGACTTGGTCCTTTTCTTAGTGGATGAAGCCTTTTTGTTGTTACCAGCAGGCTCAGAAGTCTCAACAGTGTGCATGTATGAACATTTTTCAGTAGTGAGAATAGGTAAGTTAAAGCATGTACTTATGGCAGTGATTTTGCATGGCATACATTCAATGTTATTACAGACACTCATAGTTCTATGCAAAAGGGGGGTTCTATGTAAATTACCATTGAGTTCAGTAGCATTGATCTTATCCTCAATTGGTTTATTACAAACATGTGTTAAATGATGTGAAGATCCACAGTTATTGCATAGTTTCCTAGAAGCACCTCCAACATTACTGTATCCATTTCCTTTATTGACACCTGCCTTACCATTCCTATTCTTAGACTTGGGGGTTACTGGATTGACAGTATGTTCAGAAGTTGCTGTCGAACTTTCCTTGACAGTACCTTTTAATCCTACTGTCTTGACAGAAGGTTTGGAAGTTACTGTCTTGGAAACATTCTTGCCAACTGTGACAGCATCTTTTGAACTTGCTGTCTGATTGCTTGGTAAGTTTACTGTCTTGGGGATTGTGACAGTATCCTTTCCATCCTTGAATATGTTGTCAACACCTTCATCCTCATCAAGAATTTCTTGTTTGATGAGCATGGCTTCTTCATCAAACTCAATTTCTGCAGCTTTGAAAATGGGAGTTTTAACCTTCTTGAGAATGGTGGGTTTGACAGCAGCATTTCCAGAACAATCTTGAATCACAGATTCCTTTCCAGGTCTCCTACCATATGAAAAACCTATGCCAACAGTTTGATTTTATGTATGCTTATCATTGTAATCCTGAACTATCTTAGATGAGTTTTTATAAGCCTTAATCTTGAATTCATTTTCAGCAATCTCATTCCTCAGGAATTCCTCAACTTCTTTAGCACATTTTAACTCATTCTTAAATCTAGCATTCTCCCGAGCTAAAGAGTCTGGTGAACTGGTTTTGAGAACAAGAGATTCATTTTCAGACTTTAGTGATTCATTTAGCTTATTCAGCCTAGAGATTTCCTCATTAGCAGCAGATAAGCTAGTATAAACATTAAACATTTCAGCACTTAAGTCTTTAATGGTTTTCTTGTACTCGTCAATGGACATATCAAGTAGGACAAGTGAAGGTACCTGACTTGAAGGTGTAGATGTCACTTCATCAGTGCTAGCCATGAGAGCTAGGTTGACATACTCTTCTTCATCTTCATCATCAGACTCATCCCAACACTTTCCTTCAGCCACATAGGCTCTACCTTGAAACTTCTTGGAGTATCCACCAGTTCCTTTCTCAATTCTTTGAACCTTTTTGGGTCTTTTGCATTCAGTAGCAAAATGACCAGGTTCACCACAGTTGTAACACTTGAATTTAGACCTATCCACAAATCCAGTCTTGTATCCTCCTTTGGTTGAACTTCCCACAGCAGCCTTTGATGAGCTTCCCTTGTTGAACTTGGATGCTTGGCCTTGGGGCCTGAATGACCTACCCTTCTTGAACTTTTTAGCCATGTAGGCCATAGTAGGATTGTCCATGCTTTCCAGTTCCTCCATTGTGTAGAAGTCTTCATCTTCCACATCCTTGAGATGTAGTACTACTTTCTCATCATCTTCAACAACCTCTTCTATCTTCAAGGATTGTGCAGGGGTTGGTTGTGTGATTTGTAGTACTTCACTTGGCTGTGTGATCCTTGGCACATGTGCTACTAGGGCACTTGACATATTAGCCATCTTGTTCCTTGTTCCAATTTGTATGGCTCTCTTTTGGAAGAGTTCAAGTTCATAAGATTTCAGATTGCCATAAAGTATCTCAAAGGTTATGTTGTTGAGATCTCTTCCTTCTCGTATGGCTGTTGTCTTGTGTTCAAGGTGATCAGGCAGTGTAAGCAGGAACTTGACATTTAACTCTTTTCTGTCATAGTACTTGCCATGTATCTGTAGTTCAGTTAAGAGCTTACTGAACCTTTCAAACATGGAAGTTAAGTCTTCACCAGGCTTGGCCATGAATGCCTCATATTGTGATATAAGTATTTGCCTTTGATTGCCCTTAACTTCTTCACTTCCTTCACACAGTAAAGCTAACCTGATCCACATCTCCTTGGCAGATGTGCAGCTTATCACACTTCCACACATGGCTTTATCCAAAGTGAGAGAATCGAGCAAGATGAGTTGCAAGTGATCATCTAGCACCATTTTCTCCTTCTCAGGTTCCAAAAATTCAGAAGGATCTTTGGGAACCCAATGTGCAGGAATGACTTCACCATTTACTGTTGTGGCTTCAATTTCCTTCCTTGGAACGAAAGGACCATTCTCGAGGATTCCTAGGTATAGTGGATTCGCAGCTTTGATAAATAACAAGATCTTTCTTTTCCAAATGCTGTAGTTCTCTTTATCAAAAGCTGGGATCTTGATACTGTTTGATTTCTACATTGTCGTCGTGATCTCAGATATGTATGTTAATCAGTTGGCTCTGATACCAGTTGTTGGTCCTCGTGTATTGCAGAAGGGGGGGGGGGATGAATGCAATACTGATAAAATTCAATCTCAATTTCAACAACCAAAATAAAGATTTAATGTTATCAATAAGAAGTATGCATTCA
This sequence comes from Heracleum sosnowskyi, assembly GCA_030848705.1. Taxonomy (NCBI): domain Eukaryota; kingdom Viridiplantae; phylum Streptophyta; class Magnoliopsida; order Apiales; family Apiaceae; genus Heracleum; species Heracleum sosnowskyi. The sequence continues at coordinate 104,108,660 of CM061245.1, forward strand.
CCAACAGTATGATCTAAAGACAGGATTCACAAAATAAATGTTTTTATTTATTTTGCAAAGTGTTGCTACAACCTCAAGAGAGAATTCTTGAGCTTCGGTTTTCTCCAAGACACTTGCTTGTCTTCGATACTTACATAGAATGAATTGATAGTCTAAGTATTAAAACTAATCCTATCACTGTCAACACGGGTTTGTGAAGCTGCTGTCATTATCAAGTGGCAGCTTCTTACAAAGTGTCTACCCATGTGACTTTCCTAAATTGCTAACAATGTCAGATAAACATTATAAAGAAAGCAACCTAGATTCATTCTATTTCCAGCTAAAACAATTCAGCAAATAGAGACTTGACCTTGCTCTTGAATTGATTCGCTTTGTTTGCAGTGCTTGAAGCTTCTGTCGTAGTCTTCCAGACTTGGTGCAGCTTAGGGATACTGCAACACGCCTGTTTCTTGAACATTGAGACTGTCACGGGATTTGACTGAGAAAGATACCTGGAATAAAGATCTTTCTCTAGACAGTTACTTTTGCCGCAGAGCTTGCTGTCACAGGAATGTGCTTTTGGTGACAGTATGAGTTCCCCGCACAGTGTGCTGTCGAGGTTTCCAAACTTGCTGTCGAGGGCTAAAGTTGTTGTCGCGTAGTCTTCCGCCAATGTTGCTGTCAGAGTGAATATGCTGTCGTGACTTGCAACATTATGTCTTCTTGTAATCTTACTGTCAATGCTTATGACAGTAACCTTTATTCATGCTGTCATCTAATATGTATTCTTTGAGGCTTGAACACAGAAAGTGAACTTCTTCCAAATTCCACAATTAAAATGACATTGCATACTGATTACAAGAACATACTTTGGCTGTGACAGTATGTTCTACTTAATTGAAAATTAAGTACATTCAAAGTTAAGTTGTTCCTATGCTATCACCCATAAATCCCAACATATACCCTCTTCTTGAGAGTAACCTTTAGCAACCAGTCTGGCTTTGTTTCTCGTTACAATGCCATCTTCATCCAATTTATTTCTAAATACCCATTTTGTTCCAATAACATATTTTCCTTTTGGCCTGGGTACCAGCTTCCAAACTTTCTGCCTTTCAAACTGATTGAGTTCATCTTGCATTGCAATCACCCAATCTGGATCTTATAGGGCATCTTCAACTTTCTTAGGTTTTGTTTCTGAAAGAAACCCAGAATAGTGACATTCATTTTGTGATGTCCTCTTAGTTCTCACTCCTGAATCTGGATCACCAATGATCAAGTGAAAGGGATGATCTCTATTCCATACCCTTTGTCTTGGCAGATGCGATCTTGATGATTCTCCTTGTTCTGGATGTTGTGGAGTGTGACTAGTAGATCCTCCTCCTGCTCCCCCTGAGTTATTGACGGTGTGATCTGTTGATTCTGTAGACTGACTAGTGGATCCTGTAGAAGTTTGAGGATCTCCACCACTGTCACCACTTGGTCCAGAATCATTATCATTATGATTATTATTATCACCAGGAACAACTTCAGGTTATTCCTCTATGTCAGAGAGATCTCCTGATAGATTTTCAAATATCAAGGATTCAGAGTTCTCTCTAGTTTGCAGGCCTGGTCTTTTGGTGTCATCGAATGTTACATTTAAGCTTTCCAACACCTTCTTATCTTCAATCACATATACCCTGTAAGCTTTAGATTCCAGAAAATAGGCCAGAAAAATGCCTTCATCTGATTTAGCATCAAACTTGCCTAGATGTCCTCCATCTTTTAGCACAAAGCACTTTGCACCAAACACATGAAAATACTTCAGTGTTGGTTTCTTGTTGGCCATTAACTCATACAGAGTCTTGTGATGATCTTTGTTAATCAGGGTTCGATTCTGAGTGTAGCAAGTTGTATTCACTGCTTCAGCCCAAAAGTAAATGGGAAGTTTTGATTCATTCAACATGGTCCTTGCTGCTTCAACTAAGGTCCTGTTCTTCCTTTCCACTGCTTCATTTTGTTGTGGAGTTCTTGGTATTCCTTTCTCTGAATAGAAATCATTAAGAACTGCATTTTTGAATTCAGTTCCATTGTCTGATCTGATTGTCCGCACAGGTAGCTTAGCTTCCACTTCTATCTTTTTGATGTGATCAATGATTAGTTGTGTTTCTTCATATTTTGAATGTAAAAACAACACCCACGTGTACTTGGAGAAGTCATCCACCATCACCAATGCATATCTTTTTCTTGAAAGTGACATAACATTAACTGGACCAAATAAATCCATATGAATCAGCTGTAATGGTTCAGTAATGCTTAGGGATGGCAATTTGTACCGATCCAATTGATATCCGACCCGTTCCGACCCGAATGGGTTAACCGAACCCGAAATTTTCGGGTTTGGATTCGGGTTTGGGTTTGTTTTTTAAACCCGAATTATTTTCGGGTCGGGTTCGGGTTTTGACAATACCGATCCAAACCCGACCCGAAAACCCGAAACCCGTTTCGAACCCGATCCGAACCCGATCCGAACCCGAAACCCGAATTAATTTATATATATAATATATTTTTCTATTATTTTTTTATATATAATTTTAACATATAATAAAATTATATATATGATTTTATATATAATTCTTAACATAAAGTTTTATATATAATTTTTTACATATAATTTTATATATAATTTAATATATAATTTAAAATATAATTTATATATAATATAATATATTTTTTTACTAGTTTTCATTTCGGGTTTCGGGTTACCCGAAATCCGTTCGGTATCCAACGGGTTCGGGTTCGGGTTTAATATTTCGGATTTTTTCGGGTTCGGGTTCGGGTTCGGGTTCGGTTAAAAATTTCGGGTTCGGGTTTGGATTTTGTAAAACCCGTTTCGACCGACCCGATTGCCATCCCTAGTAATGCTTGTCATTTCTTTGCTTCTATGTGATGCTTTCTTCGACTTCCCTTTTTCACATGCTTCACATAGTCCCTCCTGATTGAATTCCATCTGGGGCAACCCTCTCACCAACTCTCTCTTTACCAAAGAGTTCATAGTTTTGAAGTTCAGATGTGAGAGCTTCTTATGCCATAGCCAACTTTGTTCTGAAGATGACTTTCCATAGAAACATGTAACTTCTCCTTCACTGGTAGAACTTAAGTCAGCTATGAACAGATTTCCTTTTCTCACTCCCAGTAGAGCAAGCTTCTCATCCTTCCTGTTTATGATCAAACACTTGTCCTTTCTGAAGTCTACATTGTAGCCTTTATCACAGAATTGACTGATACTTAGAAGATTGTGCTTTAATCCTTGAACAAGAGTGATGTTTTCAATGATGACATTTCCAATTCTCAAATTACCATTTCCCGTAGTGAATCCTTTGCTGTCATCTCCAAAGGTTACAATCGGGTCGGTCTTCTTAACCACCTCTGTAAGCAGGGACTCTTCACCAGTCATGTGTCTAGAACAGCCACTATCCAGAATCCACACAACCTTTGAGCTTTTAACCTTACCCTGCAATCACAGATCGATTAAGCGGACTTTGGTACCCAAAATTGTTTGGGTCCTAAAGGTTTAGATGATTTAACAGGAGTAACATACAATTCAGTCTTAACCTGCTTGATTTTCATAGTATATGTGGATTTAGCATTAACAGTGCTTTTGCTACTATCATTCATCAACTTAAAATAAGCATGCATGATGTTGTATGTACATAACAAACATTCTTTCTTTCCACAGGGTTCATGAAGATCAGGCATGTCAGACATGTTATGCATTTCAGAAGTATTAGCAGTTTCTACTTTAACCTTTTTACATGCATGTGTAAGGTGTCCAGCAAAATCACCAATAGTGCACAACTTTCTAGATGCAATAGGAGAAGATGAAACAATATTCTGATTAACAACATTCTTCTTCCCATTCCTGTTCTTTTTAGCCTTGCTAACTAAGTCACCTATTTCAGTTTTAGGTATAACAGTTTTTACTGAATCCCTAGGCAACTTAGTCTTTACCTCTTTTTCCTTCACTAAATCCTCCTCAAGCAATTCTTGTCTTATGTATAAATCATCCTCATGAAAAGGTTCTGAGAAGGGTGTTAATCCCAAATGACCTAACAGAATTGTAGAAGGGGGGGGGGGGGGGGGTTGAATACAATTTTGATATTTAATCTAAAAACAACTTACAAATTAAAACTGAACTTATAAAATAAAAACCACAAGCAGATTAATAATTTCAGTTGGATTGTTTGATGATCCAACTGAAGTGATTTTTATTGCGGAAATATTCTGTGATACAAATGTACACAGCTGCTCAGTTACAAGGTTGTAGAGAAGTATGCTCTCAAAAATAGCTAATACAATCTATTAGTTTTTCTTCTCTTCCATCTAAAGTAACTGCTACACTTGGTTATATAAAACCCAAGTTTACAATTCTACGTTTGGCTAAACTAAAGAATAATAGTAGTAACCATCAGTAGCTTGCTTTTCATTCCTTTTGTCCAAAGGTCCTTGGAGATCTTTGCTTTTGTCTTCATGCTCATTATAATCATTCCCAAGAGCCTTATTGGAAATTGGAATGTTTCCTTATTTCCAGTAACCATTTTGATGGCTTCCAATGCAAAGTACACTTCCATATCTCCTTTTAGATCTGTTCAGTAAACTGTCACTATCACTTTGTCAACTGTTCAAAAAGCAATAGTGATTCATTGATAGCAGGGAGATGTGTTTCGTTGATAGCTTTATTCTTCATTCCGTTGATGGTGTTTCCCTCGTTTCGTTGATGGGTAAACTCCATACCGTTGACAGAGTAATCTTCATACCGTTGACATGTCTTCACTTAGGCAGAATTACAAGGCATAACACATTTACAATTAACCAACCTATTTTGCCTATCTAGTACTTAGTCAACATGACTTAGAAAACCTATCTAAAACATATAACAGAATGCCTATCATACTGTGAAGTATTGTACAATGCAATTGCTACAACACTCATTTCGTTGATGAGCTTCCTGTCAACGAAACACTGCAAAGCATGCCATTTCGTTGACAGTTACAAAAATGACTTAATACAAAATCTACTAAGTGTTTTATAATTATCATCAAGAACAACATATTCCTAACAATCTCCCCCAATTTATGACTGATAGAATAACAGCCATAAATCAAGAGCCTTGATGATAACAAAAACACTCAGACATATTACACATGATAAAAATAGAATTTGCATTGAGCTTCATTGAATTTAATTGAAATGCAAAGTAGAAAATCTTACAAAACAAGTGCACAGAGTTGCTCCTCTAGTTTGAGCAGATTTTTCATCTTTGCCTCTGTGGTCTAGTTTTCTTCCCTTTTCTTGCATTGTTCTCCTCAATCTGAGCTTGAAGTCTTCTGTATAAAATCTTCTCTTCTTCATCTTGATTCCCCAACTTGGATTGCATTAATCTTAGAGTTTCATTGGATGCCTTTTCCAGTTGGTCTTCTATTCTGAAGAATCTTCTACAGTTGTCCTTATCTCTGAATTCCATCATCCAAAAAGGTTGGAGATGAATTATCTTTCCTGTTTGAGGGACCTTCAATACTCTGGGAAGTGCACCAGGCTTGTTCCAGCTAGCTTTGATTTGGCAAATTTTGGAGACAACCTCAGACTTGGCTGTTTTGGTAAAACCAAAATCTTTCTTCAAACATTTAAACACAAATAGTAGTGTCTGATAGTCTTCTCCCAGAATTCTGTGTAGAGGCCAAATCTGCTCTTTCCCACCCTTGTAGACAAACACCAATCTTTCTGGTAGTTTGTAAGAAGCTGCTATTCCTCTTACTTCAATCAGGTCATCAAGATTGATATGTAGGTCAGACTCCTCCCTGATATCAGCAATGTAGATGAAGTCTTCTGGGTTGGTAGGGGGTTTCTCAGCTTGTGGTCTCCTTACAAGAATTGGCTTAGCCTTGGCAGCCCTTTGCTTTGATTTCTTCTTTGGATCCATTTCAAAGAGGAATTTTGGGAAGTTGGCCTCATCAAACTCAATTGGCTCTTCCTTTGGCTCAATTGGCTGATTATGGAAATTGACAGAATGATCAGGATCACAGGCTAACTTTACCTCAAAAACTGGATCAGCAATTGTTGGAGGTGCAATAGGTATAGAAGAGTCTGATGCAGTACTCTGAGAATCAGGATTCTCAAAGGCTATGTTTCTCCTAGCTCTCTCTTTGGGTTGCCTTGTGCTCTTCTTTGTACTCCTTTCCTCTTTAGTGCTTTCCTCTTGCTTCCTTTCTTCTTCATCAAGAGCTTGAGCTACTGCAAGAGCTTGCATAGCTGCTCTTTCTGATTCCTCAGCCTTGGCTTCAGCAAAGTTTGGATGACCAGCCCAAACACAGATTTCCTGTCCATTCCTGTAGACAATTGCCCTTTGCTTTCTTATCTCAGGATCATTGCTTTCCTTGCATTTTGTGATAAGAAGTCCAAGAAGCTTGAGCTCATCTGGATAAGGTGCAGGAAAGAAAGTCCTTGCTATATTTTTGCCCTTTGGTTTAGCAGGGGACTTGGGAGATAGGCTTCTTTGAATTGTAGCTTGTTCCACATCCCTAATGCATGAAGTTTGTCCTTTTTCTTTCCTTGGACCTTGAGTGACTCCATGTAGAAGGGGCTCTTGGTGATAGAAAGAATTGATCTGTGGCTCCCATTCCGTTGACACTAATACCATGGCATTCGTTGATGGTTGTTCCGTTGATGGATTTGAGTCCATTTTAGTTCCAGTAATCTTCTTGACCCTTGCTTCTATGTTGGACCAATGTTCTTTAATTTGTTCTGCAAGTCTCATCCTCATAGAAGCTTCCTGTATAAGGTCAATACCATCCTTTTGCTTCTTTCCAAGCTCCCCCATTGCTAGTGGCTCCTTTGGTAGGGAAATGGCTGGGACCATAACCTTTGTGATCTGAATGTCTAGCTCCTTAGATTTCTCCCCCTTTTTGTTATCATCAAAAGAGATGGCTGGGAGTCCTTGAGCTGCCACTAGCTGGGCCAAAAGTTGTGTTTGCTTCTCCTGTTCCTTTTGCATCTGAGATAAAGTAGCTTCCACCTTGTCCACTCTAGAAGAGAGAGTCTTCAAGGAGGGAGCCACCTCAGGTTTTTAGAGAAAAACCTGTTCATCTTGGACACAGTGAGAAGAGGAAGCTTTTCATCTAGCCTCCTGTCATTAGCAGCCCTAAGGTTGCTAATTGAATCCTTGATTTCTGTAGCCTCAATCTTTGTCTGTAGCATCTGTAGCCTTTGGATTTCCAGAGAATCCATGATGGCCTTGTAGAATCTCTTGTCCCTTGCATTTGCAGACTCATGAGCTAGATAGGCCTCATTGTACTGCCTTGTGATAGCAGCATCTAGAGTGCAGCTTCCATGCATATCCTGAGACAGCCAGTTTGGTCTAGGAGGCACCACAGAAGTCCCAGTCTGTGAAGTAGTGACCACCTGTAGATTGTCACCATAGCTGTCCTCATCATCAGAAAAATCAAAGTCTCCACTTGCTGCAGCTCCTGGAGGTAGATTGGTCAAGACATCCTTTGCTCTTTGCATTGATGCAGTTGTATGTATTAAGTTGAGTGACCTTTCTGCCTCCACATTGCCCTGTTGAGCCATAACTTGATAGGCTGGCACAGGATGAGTAAAGGTCTCAGGATCCAGGGAAATACTATCCAGAGTTTGTTGATAATGCTCTTGGAAAGTAAGTTCCCTTTCTCCCTCACTGACCTCCATTAACTCACTAGCAATGGCTGCTTCCATCCTTATTTCTCCTGTAGTCCCTTCTCTCTCTCCACTCTTTTCTTGCATCATGGGCTCCCCATGGCTCACACCTCTCACACCCTCACCTTCACCTTCTAAGGTGGTACTCTCAAACTCTCCTTTTGCCTGGCTGGAAGAAATAGCCAGCCCCTCACTCTCATGCTCTCCTTTTGCCTGGCTGCAAGCCAGCCTCTCAATTTCACTCCCTCTCAAACCTAAAAGTGTCTCAACTACCACCAGGTCATCTACACTAGTTGTGGAAACAACTTGATTTTCAATAAGATGTGTAGAATGGCCTATCAACGGAATGGTAGTTTGAACTGTCAACGGTATGGATACCGTTGATGGAGAAACACTTGTCAACGAAAGAGGCTGTTTCGTTGATGAAGTCAATAAAGCATTTTGAGAAAGTGAAATTACAGTAGAATCTGTGGTGATTGATTTTAGAGATTGGTCAACAGATTCTCTTGCAACTTCAGAAAAATTTGGTTGATGGCCCAACAAATCACTTAATAAGTGATGACCATCAGCTTCAGAGTGGGGCTTCTCCAAGATAAGAGTTGGAGAATCAGGAATAGATGTATGGATCATGTCCACATCTAAAGATTGAGTTGGTGAATTTGATGGAGATAAATCAAGATTGATGTTTAGAGAATGGGACTGTAACCCCAGAGTAATAATAGGGGTTACATCAAACTGAATTTGAGAAACTGGAAGTGTTGCTTCCAGTGTGTGTGCACCCTGTGTACCCTTGGATTTATGTTTCACTCTCCTTTGGTATTGGGAAAATGTAGACTGTGGGCTTGAAGTGTCCCTTACCCTCTTGGACTGTGCTCTTGGAGGAGAGCTTGTTTCAATAATCACATCCTTTTGGGAGGATGCAATTAGACTTGTGTTTAAATCCATTTTACTCATTGTGCCTTGTTGGGAAGACACAATGGGGCTTGGCTGGGACACACTAACCTGTCCTTCCTTATTCTTGGGGTTTCTTTGATGTTCACCCCTTCCCTCACCTCTCACAACTCCTGACACACTCCCCTTGGGTTGTGAAGTAGTTTTTGCAACGGGTGCCTGTTGAGAAGCACCTGAGGTTGGCTTTGAGGATTTCTTGGATTTGGGTTTTGCTGCTTGGGCAGGAGCCTGTTGGGACACAGCTACAGACTCCATAGCAACATTGGAAGGTAAAACAATAGAAGTGTTAACTACACTAACAGGGTTAGAAGAAGTTACCTCTATGATGGGCAGATATACCACTGGGACATCACCATTGTGGTTAAGTCTCAGAATGTCTGTCAAAACCCTCTTCTCTTGCACAAAGCACTCAAAACTGGAAACAGGGTTAGAGATAACTAATGGTGCTGGACTAACATGGTTAGCCAACATCATCAGAAACCTAGCATAATAGATATTTTTCTTCCTATTTGCTTTGTCACCCAACTTAGCACCAATTTCATACATAAGTTGGGTGCTAAAGTTGTAATATCTATCAGTAAGGAGCATGGTAAATAGAATTAACATAGAATTAGTTAATGCATCAAAATTACTAATCTTTCCAGAAAAGACTTTAATGAATGCATCAGCTAAGTAACTGTATTCCCTAACCAAACCTCTCCTAATTATCTTACCCAAGTTATCAGTAGGCAATGAGTAGTTTATAGAGTTTAGCATGTTAACCATTTCAGTGAATGTAGGCAAAGCATTACAGTTATTTTCAGGAATATGTAGACATGCTTGCAATACATCAGAATTAACTATGTACTCATTACCTTGAAGAGTGAATTGTAGTGTGCAGTTTGTTCCACTATACTCACATGAGGTCCAAATCTCCTCGATTATCTCATTGTAGAGTGGTGTAGAGTGAAACATTGCATAGCTCAACTTGCAATTCTTCATGAAATACATCATTTTGAAGAAGAGTCTGTTCGGGTTTTCCTTGACAACAAAGGGGATGGAGTTGTTCTTCTCATAGATGAACCCTCCAGCAGACATAAGCTTGACTATGGGTGCCATTGTTGATTAAAGGAAAGCTTCGAACTGAATTGCTTGTTAGAGAGAAGAAGAATGAAAAAGCCCTTGGAATTTTTGAGAACAGGTAAAAAAGAATTAAAGAAAATAAAATTCCTTAAATACTCCCCCAAAAATTCTCAGAAAATGAGTCCAATAATAAATGTAAATTACTGGATTGGCTTAAAAAATATAACCGTTACTCTTAAAGTATTACCATGATTTATACTTACAGGGGTGTATGCATAGATCGTGGTAAAAGACGTGTCAAAATTTCAACGGTTCAGATTAAAAGCGCTTTATATCAACGAATCAGAATTGGGCGTTTAGGATCCCGTCTATTTCGTTGATAAAGCTGCGTTTCGTTGATGTAAAAGAACTATTAACGAAACACCCAGAAAAAGTGCTAAGACTGTCAACGAAATGGTGCATTCCGTTGGCATAGTAATTTTGACTTAGACAAAATTTTACTTTTTCCTGAGAAAATTAATTCACAGAAAAACATAGCAAATTTCTGGCTGCATTTTAACTTGCAAATATCTCAAAAATAATTAAGAGAAATTTAGCATACCTAGCTCACTTACTAATCTTGAGAATGTTGATTCATCAAGTGGCTTGGTAAAGATGTCTGCAAGTTGTTGTTCATTTGGAACAAAATGTAACTCCACAGTACCATTCATAACATGCTCTCTAATGAAATGGTACTTGATGTCAATGTGCTTGGTCCTTGAATGCTGCACTGGATTCTCAGTAATGGCAATGGCACTAGTGTTGTCACAGAAAATAGGAATTTTCTCAACTCTTAATCCATAATCAAGTAGTTGATTTTTCATCCATAAAATCTGTGCACAACAACTCCCAGCTGCAATATACTCAGCCTCAGCTGTGGAGGTAGAAACTGAGTTTTGTTTCTTGCTGAACCATGACACAAGCTTGTTTCCTAGGAATTGACAGGTTCCTGTTGTACTTTTCCTGTCAATTTTACATCCTGCAAAATCTGCATCTGAATAACCAATTAGTTCAAAACCAGATTCTCTAGGATACCAAATGCCAAGGTTTGGTGTTCCTTTGAGATATCTGAAAATCCTTTTAATAGCAACTAAATGGGATTCCCTAGGATCAGCCTGAAATCTAGCACATAGACATGTAGCAAACATAATATCAGGTCTACTAGCTGTTAAATATAAAAGTGAGCCTACCATGCCTCTGTAACTTGAAATGTCCACAGATTTTTCCTTAGTATTCAATTCAAGTTTGGTGGCAGTAGGCATGGGAGTTTTGGCAGGAGAGCATTCCATTAAGTTAAACTTCTTTAATAAATCATGAATGTATTTTGTTTGACTAATGAAAATGCCTTCATTAACTTGCTTTACTTGAAGACCAAGAAAGTAAGTTAATTCTCCCATCATGCTCATTTCATATTTACTTTGCATAAGCTTGGCAAACTTTTGACAAAGATTCACATCTGTAGACCCAAAGATTATGTCATCTACATAAATTTGAACAAGTAAAGTAGAGCCATTTACAACCCTGTGAAAAAGAGTTTTATCTACAGTACCTCTAGTGAAATGATTCTCAAGGAGGAACTGTGAAAGTGTGTCATACCAGGCTCTAGGTGCTTGTTTCAAACCATAGAGTGCTTTGAGATGGAAGTACACATAGTCTGGAAAATCATCATCTTCAAAACCAGGAGGTTGACTCACATACACCTCCTCTTCCAATTCCCCATTCAGAAAAGCACTCTTCACATCCATTTGATAGACTTTGAAATTGGCATGGGCTGCATAGGCTAGGAAAATCCTTATTGCTTCTAGTCTTGCAACAGGAGCAAAGGTTTCATCAAAATCAATTCCCTCTTCCTGTGAATAGCCTTTTGCAACCAGTCTAGCTTTGTTCCTTGTGACTATGCCATTTTCATCCATCTTGTTTCTGAACACCCACTTTGTGCCTATAACACTCCTGTCATTAGGCCTGGGCACCAGCTTCCAAACATTATTTCTCTCAAATTGGTTTAGCTCTTCTTGCATGGCTAAAACCCAATCTGGATCTAGAAGTGCATCCTCAACTTTCTTTGGCTCATCTTGAGACAGAAAGCTACTATATAGACATTCTTCTTGAGTTGCTCTTCTAGTTTGGACTTTTGAAGAAACATCACCTCTAATAAGTTCAAAGGGATGATCTTTAGTCCATTTCCTTGAGGGGGGTAGATTTGCTCTTGAAGACGTAGCTTCATGATCATGATTGCCTTGATTGGATATTTGTCCTTGAGAAACTCCCCCTGAGTTTGTTGTCCCTAATTGATCACTTCTAGAAGCATTCCTGTGACTGTCAACGGTATGACCATTTTGGCTATCAACGAAACGCTCATTCTGACTGTCAACGAATCCACCATCATGACTGTCAACGAAATGACCAGTTGGTCTGCTAGCAGCTATCCTTTTTAATCTTAATGCAGCAATTTCATCTTCACTGTTGCTTTCATCTGTGCTAGATACAACAACTTTAGGCTGTTTCTCAGTAGCCTTATCATGATTCACTTGATCTCCTTCCTCATTTTCAAAAGAAAGACTTTCATGTAAACCTTCATCACAGAGACCTTGAATTTTGAGATCATCAAAAACAACATGTACAGATTCCATAACAATGTTGATTCTGAGATTATAGACTCTGTAAGCTTTCCCTGCTGCATACCCCACAAATATTGCTTCATCTGCCTTTGCTTCAAATTTCCCCAAATGCTCAGCTTGATTTCTCAGAACAAAGCACTTGCATCCAAAGACATGAAGAAAATCCAATAGTGGCTTCTTTCTTTTGAGTAGCTGATAAGGGGTCATTCCTTTGGCCTGATTAATCAAAGAAATATTTTGAGTAAAGCAAGCTGTGTTAACTGCCTCAACCCAAAAATAAGTAGGTAACTTTGATTCATCTAGCATTGTCCTTGCAGCTTCAATAAGTGTTCTGTTTTTCCTTTCAACTACACCATTTTGCTGTGGTGTTCTTGCTGCTGAAAACTCATGCAAAATACCATTTTCTTCACAGAACACCTTCATGCTTGAATTCTTGAATTCTGTCCCATTGTCACTCCTAATCCTTCTTACTTTGAAATCAGGATGATTGCTTACCATCTTGATGTGATTGATAATGATTTCACTTGCCTCATCTTTGGAGTGCAAAAAGAAAGTCCATGTAAATCTAGAAAAATCATCAACAATCACAAGACAATATTTCTTCTTTGAGATGGACATAACATTTACAGGGCCAAATAGGTCCATATGAAGCAATTCAAGCTGCTGGACAATTGATGACTCTGTCTTGCTTTTGAATGATGCCTTCTTCTGTTTTCCCTTTTGACAGGCATCACACAAACCATCCTTGGAGAATTCCACTTGAGGAATTCCTCTTGCAAGATCTTTCCTCACCAAATCATTCATAACCTTGAAATTCAGATGAGACAACTTCTTGTGCCATAGCCAACTTTCATCCTTGCTTGCCTTGCTGAAAAGACAAGTGATGGTGTCTGAACTTGTGCTACTGAAATCAGCAATGTACACATTCCCTCTTCTGAATCCAGTCATGACCACATTGTTGTTTCCTACCTTAGAAACAACACAGGCTTCTTTTGAAAAAGTAACTAAAAATCCTTTGTCACAAAGTTGGCTGATACTAAGCAAATTGTGCTTAAGACCATCCACCAATGCAACCTCATCTATGATGACATTCTCTTTTGAAATCAAGCCATATCCCTTAGTGTAGCCTTTGCTGTCATCTCCAAAAGCAATACAAGGGCCAGCTCTTTCCTGAAACTCTGTGAGCAGGGTAGAATCACCAGTCATGTGTCTTGAACAACCACTATCCAAGTACCAAAGATTCCTTTTGTCTCCCTGCACACAATAAAACCAAATCAAGTTGATTTTGGTACCCAAGTTTCCTTGGGTCCTGTCTTGTTAGCCTTTGCATTCCCTTTTATACCATTTTTCACTTTGGGCTCAGAGTGATTTAAATCAATCTTTACCCTTGGTGTTGATCTCTGAGAATTGCTCACACTTTCATTCACAGCATGCATAGTTGGAGGAACAATCATGTTATTCATGTTCCATGGCATTTGTGGCATGTTAAACATATTCATGTATGGATTAGGCATAAATGGCATGCTTGCATATGGATTCTGAAATTGTGCATATGGAGCAAACATGTTAGGCATAACAGGCATTGTAGGCATGGAACTGTTCATTGCAGGCTTGGGCATTTTCACATTAGCAGTTTTCTTAACAGATTTGCAGTTAGTAGATAAATGATTAACACTTCCACAATTGACACATGTCTTTCTAGGTGCATATTTATCAGGTGTGTAATTGTTGTGTTTGTTAATCCCTACTTTGCCATTCCTGTTATTCTTTTTATTTCCCTTAGCCTCAACCTGAACTTTCTCTAACTTGTCTTTCAATTGCTTGTTAGACAAGTTACCTACATTAGCTCTCTCAACAGGCTTCTCAACTTTCTTTGATTTACTAGACTCACCTTGAACAAAGTTCTTGGTGACAGGACCATACTTGTTATTAAGTCTAGTGAGTTCATCCTTTCTTTTCTCTGTCAACGAAACAGCCTGATCGGTTGATGGTTCATCTGTCAACGAAACATTGCATTCCGTTGACATATCAACCTTCAACAAATGATCATTGTTGTTTGTTGACTCAATTTCTGATTCTAAGGTTTCACCAACATACCCTAGCTTCTCCTTGTTCTTTTTCCATGATTGTTCACAGAAAGATTCCATACCTTGAACATTAATGATGTTGGTGGCAACATTCCTGGCATCTTTCCATTTTGCAATCACACTCTGTTCTATTTCAAGTTGTGTTTTAAGAATTTCTTCCCTTTCTAACACGTTCTCAAGTTCCTTCTTAGCATCCCTACTAACACACCTCATTTTCTCAAATTCAATGAGCTGTGCTTCTAACATTGCATTCCTATCACTTAAGAGCAAATTAGTCTCTTTTATTCTAGAATTCTCTTTGGTAAGTGATTTAAGAGTAACACGCAAGTTATATAATACAGTAGACATTTCATTTACTGCACTATCGCATTCCTCTTTAGAAAGCTCAGAAAGATTAGTAATTGTTACCTGGTTGCTTGAGGAGCTTGCTTCCTGCTCATGATTGTTAGCCATAAGAGCCAAGTTGACATACTCAACATCATCATCAGAATCTTCACCATTACCAGCCCAATCATACTCCTGAGACATGAAAGCCTTTTCTTTTTGTTTGAGAAGTTCAAAGTATTTCTTTTTATAATCAACAGGCTCAAATTTCCTGTTGCCCTTCTCAACCTTGGGCTTTCTACAGTCCCCAGCAAAGTGACCAAGTATTCCACAGTTGAAACATTTAGACTTAGACTTTTCAATCCAGTTAGACTTGTTAGGTTGAAAGTCTCTCCTTGGTGGCCTTGCTTCTGAGTTTCTCTTGAACTTGAACTTAGAGAATTTTCTTGACAGAAAAGCAATGTGTTCATCAATCTCATCTAAGTCATCCAAGTTGGCTGGTTCTGGTTCTTCTTCTTCTGTCATCTTGCCTTTACCTTTGCTAACATCACTCCTACAACTAGCTCGACTAGTTGTGGTCTTTGCAGCTTCTTTATTGTCATCTTCCAGTTGGTTCACAGATGCAATCAATGCAATAGATCCACCTTTCTTCTGTACCTTTTCAATTTCTTCATCTTGCTCCATTTCCAACTCATATGTCTTCAAGGTTCCATAAAGCCTTTCAAGAGTGTAGTCTTTGTACTCTTGAGTGTTTCTGAGAGAAACAGTCATAGGCTTCCATTCTTTTGGAAGAGCTCTAAGAAATTTAAGGTTTGAATCCTTGGTTTGATAGATCCTCCCATACAACTTTAATCCATTCAAAAGCTTTTGAAACCTACTAAACGTGTCATTTAGGGTTTCACCAGATTTAAAATGAAAATGCTCATATTATTGTATAAGGAGCTGCATTTTGTTTTCCCTTACTTGCTCAGTTCCTTCACAGAGAGTTCTAACAGTGTCCCATACTTCTTTGGAGGTTGTACAGTTTATGACATTGTCAAACATCTCTTGCTCCAAACCATTAAACAGAATGTTCATGGTTCTTTTGTCTTTGTGGATTTCTGCAATATCTTCAACAGTCCATTCTGAGACAAGTTTTGGAATTTCTACATCAGGAGCATCATCTGGCACTCCAATCCTAGATGCAAACTTCATGGGAACGTGTGGACCTTTCTCAATGCAGTCTACATACCTCTCATCCATAGACATGAGATGTAAATGCATCTTTACTTTCCAGTGAAAGTAATTGTCCTTATCAAGAACTGGTATCTTCACACCTGCATCCTTCTTCACCATGGTTTCTGTTTTTGGTCTTGATCTTTAAACTTCTTGTATGTTAGAAGCTCGCTCTGATACCAATTGTTAATCCCAAATGACCTAACAGAATTGTAGAAGGGGGGGGGGGGGGGTTGAATACAATTTTGATATTTAATCTAAAAACAACTTACAAATTAAAACTGAACTTATAAAATAAAAACCACAAGCAGATTAATAATTTCAGTTGGATTGTTTGATGATGCAACTGAAGTGATTTTTATTGCGGAAATATTCTGTGATACAAATGTACACAGCTGCTCAGTTACAAGGTTGTAGAGAAGTATGCTCTCAAAAATAGCTAATACAATCTATTAGTTTTTCTTCTCTTCCATCTAAAGTAACTGCTACACTTGGTTATATAAAACCCAAGTTTACAATTCTACGTTTGGCTAAACTAAAGAATAATAGTAGTAACCATCAGTAGCTTGCTTTTCATTCCTTTTGTCCAAAGGTCCTTGGAGATCTTTGTTTTTGTCTTCATGCTCATTATAATCATTCCCAAGAGCCTTATTGGAAATTGGAATGTTTCCTTATTTCCAGTAACCATTTTGATGGCTTCCAATGCAAAGTACACTTCCATATCTCCTTTTAGATCTGTTCAGTAAACTGTCACTATCACTTTGTCAACTGTTCAAAAAGCAATAGTGATTCGTTGATAGATGGGAGATGTGTTTCGTTGATAGCTTTATTCTTCATTCCGTTGATGATGTTTCCCTCGTTTCGTTGATGGGTAAACTCCATACCGTTGACAGAGTAATCTTCATACCGTTGACATGTCTTCACTTAGGCAGAATTACAAGGCATAACACATTTACAATTAACCAACCTATTTTGCCTATCTAGTACTTAGTCAACATGACTTAGAAAACCTATCTAAAACATATAACAGAATGCCTATCATACTGTGAAGTATTGTACAATGCAATTGCCACAACACTCATTTCGTTGATGAGCTTCCTGTCAACGAAACACTGCAAAGCATGCCATTTCGTTGACAGTTACAAAAATGACTTAATACAAAATCTACTAAGTGTTTTATAATTATCATCAAGAACAACATATTCCTAACAAAGGGCTTGACAAAGACTGGACTTTCCACATTCTTAAGAATGTGTGGAATATTCTTCCTGACAACAGTGGATGTCACAGGAAATTCCAGAATCTTTTTCCCAGCCTTTTTGGTGTAGTCAAGTCCTATATCAGTTTTATTACCCTGGGTCTGAGTATCAATGATCTCCTTAGCAATCAGGGCGGAATTCTTAAAAGCATTCAGCTTCAAATCTAAGTCTGAAATCTGCTTCCTGAGGATAGTCTCTATCTCATCATTACACTTGACCTTGTTTTCTAAGTACACATTCTTTTGCTTAAGATCTTCTAATGTGATAGATACAAGCTCTAGTTCTTCATTCTTAGATTCTAGTTTTTTAATCTTAAGAAATAGTTTAGCATTTTCCATTTCTGATGCTAGCATGCTTGTGTGTACATTAAACAATTCTACACTAAGATCTTGCACAGTTTTCTTGTACTCAGAATTAGACATGTCAATTGTTGTTAAGATAGGTACCTGAGATAATTGCAGTGATTCCTCTGAAGAGTCAGCCATTAGGGCAACATTTACATATTCTTCCTCTTCATCCGAATCAGTATCATCCCAGTGTTTTCCCTCTGCTATATAAGCTTTCCCTTTCTGCTTTCCAGATAATGCCTCCACTTGCTGTTTCAGCTTGGCATTCTCCTTCTTCAAATCCTCATATGAGTCTTTCTTTTCATAGACTCCCTTTCTATCTCCTGCTTGACAAGGCTTCTGGCATTCAGTGGCGAAATGCCCTAACTCATTGCAGTTGTAGCATCTTGATTTGCTTCTATCAATCATGCCAGTCTTGTAGCCTCCTGATAAGCGTTAGCTTTATCCTAATTTTGTCCCTATATTTTAAGTATTTTGTATTGATTTGGATTTTTATTTAATAAATTATATTGTTTTATTGTAGGTATCAAGGAGTTCTAATTAAATATGGATTGGAGCTTAAAAGGAAAGAGTTGGAGATTTATTTGATTAAAATTCGGATTTGATGACCCACTTGCGCAGTCCACACTGTTTGGGTCATAACTGGAGTTCTATAAGTCCGATTCAGACGATTCAACAGCCCATGGAAAGCTTATAAGAAGGGATTTAATTCAGAAGTGGCCTTGATATTAAAATAAATCCGAGTCAGTCCAGAAGCAGAGCCCAACAGTCAGCTACGAATTTCTTTGCTGGAATTCAATTCTGTTTGGGAAAAGCTCTTTGTATTTTGTATTAAATAATTAAAAAAAACTTTTATTTATATATTATTAGAGACAGATCAGACCTAATCTGAATACATTGAACGAGAGAAAAGAGAGACACAACAAAAGAGAAAAAGAAAAGCTTGAAGACGGAGATTCAGCCATTGAAGACGTTCACTTGGATTTGATTTCTTCATCTTTTTGTTCAGAACTCTCTCCTTAACTCCTTTTCATCATGTTTATGTGCTATCAATTCTTGGATGTTCTTGAGATCTTAATTATGAACTAATTGTATAAAGTTGGGATTTTTTATGGAACCCTGGTATGGGATTGTTGGTGTTTTGATAAGAAGTGTTGTATGCAGTTCACAGTTTGTTCATTCAAGTGAATCTCATGATATGTTATTTGCTATTGTTTGGCAAACTCTAGTAGATAGTTGAGTTAATTATAATACTGAGAGGGTTATAGTTAACTGACACATAACTTGAATGGTGCATGATTGTATCTGTTGATATTAATTCTGTGACGGTATAGACATATATTGTTTACCTTGCATAGCCGTGTGAAATTGGTGCTTTATCGTATTCTTGAGATTAAATTGGCATAGACATATGTTAGTTTAGTTTATAGAATCTATATCATAGTGATTTCGAGAGAAAGCTATGACTGTCGAATTTCAGGTTAGTTGACTGTGAATTTGCTATGGTATTACACTGTTTTATTACCAACATGAACATGTTAGGGGGAAGTAATTATCCTGACTTATCTTCTCATATTTAAAACTCTCTTTGCTAGTATAATTTAGTTGGTTAAATTAGTTTCTTTTGAATAGTTTAGTTAAAAACAATCTTTAATCAATTCTTCTGTTCCATAACTGAATTGTCTGATATTACTTGCAATTAATACAAATATACAGTCCTTGAGGAACGATATCTGGTATTCACTACTATATTACTTGTTTGCGATTGTGTACACTTGCACATTAGTATTTTACGCAACAAGTTTTTGGCGCCGCTGCCGGGGAACTGTTTTAGTTGTTAATTGTGAAGTCAATTTTCTTGCAATTTGGTATTAATTACTTCTGTTCTAACGGGAGTAATATTTGTTTCTTATCAGGCCTCTTTGTGGATGAACAAAGAAACTTCAGGATTATTACTATAACGACTCAGAAAAACGCTTGTACAGTATTAATATTTAATAATATTTGAGTTCTATGATATGTGAATATTGTGTGAAAGGTGGATATTTGAAAATGTGATGATTAGATGTTTACTTGGTGAATGGTATGGATTAAAATATATGTGTATGCTTTTAAATACATTTTATATGAATTTCTTATTAAAAATTAGTTCTTTTTAACCTTCCGGGAATTTTATAAAATCATCGGAGACTCTTTTTATTGTGAAATCTTTTTCACAACCTTTATTTTATATTCTATTATTTTATAAAATTAGTGGAGGAATTTATTTTTGGATTTAAGGATTTTAAAACGATTTTAAGAGTTAAATGTCATTTATGTGATCAAAACTTTGAAAATTCATATCTAATTCAATTTTGATCATAAAAATATTTTAAAAATATGTGTGAGCTTGTAAATTTGTATTCTCTGTTTTTAAAATAAAATTTTGATTTTTAGATATTATTTTTATTTTATTTCGGATTTTAGAAAGGCAACTTATTGGTTTTGTTTTATTAAAAATCAGATTTTGGTATTGTTGAATTACTGTTTTGCCCCTGGGCTTATAAAACCCCTGCACCCAGTTTTTACCCTTTCTCCACTTACCATTCAACTCTCTCTTCTCCATTCTCTCTCTCTCTCTCGGTTTTCTTCTCTGTAAATTCTCTCTCTCATTCTCTCAAATATGTTGATACTTATGAGATTATATGTATATATATATGCGCATATGTGTGTATGTGTATGCGTGTGTATGGCTGAGTGTTCGTGGGTGTGCAATTCGATTTGCATGCAGAAATTTTTGTGTAAATCGGTTGTATCCAAGCCCGAAATCAATTGTTATGTGGCGATTCTGTGTTCAGTGTGTTGTTCGACTTGTATTGGTGAAGTTTATTGAAGGAAACCCGAATTCCGGGCACCTCCAAACCATGCCGCCGTCGGCAATGAGCTCCGGCGAGCCGACGGGGACGATGATGATGTTCTTGAGTCCAATTTCTGTATTAATAGCTATGTTTAGTTAAGTTTTTGGTTGCATGTAAAGGAATTGTATTGCATGTGTATATTTCGATTTTTATCCATGAAATTGATTTGAGAATTTGATAGTATTGGATGTTTGATGTGTAAGTTCAAGGTTATAGTGATTGCATGTTAATTATTGTGTTAAGTTAGAGAATTTCAGATTATACATGTTTGACATTTGATATTAAATTGAAGGTTTCGATTTGGGGTTTTGTTCGGATTAGAAGTGTAGTACTTGTGTTAGTGATTGTTGATGCTAATTGATTTTAAATGCATAAATTGAGTACTCCTCCTTAAGGTTCTGATTTGTTACTGTTGTGGCAGCCTAAGGAGTTGAGAATTGTTGATTAGTTGTATCATAGGATTATGCAATAAGGATGTTAGTGTTTAAAAGTATAGTTGAAGAATGTTGGATTTCCAGAAACTGCCTGTTCTGTTTTGATGGATTGCGAATGGTTGCTGCCTGTTTTAGACAGAGAGTCTAGGATTTAACTGTTCTAATTAGAGTCTAGTTTGTGCACGCGCAAACCTTGTATCGATAGAGTTAACGAATAAAAAGTTATGCTTGTTTTACTAAAAGTTGCGCAACATGGATTTTTCTGTGCTTCAGTACCTACTTTAACCAGTTCGTTTTTAAACTAAATAAATTTTTCTGAAGTTGAAACTTTTATGTTAAGTTGGATTAGTAATCAGGAAGTAGCCTGTCAAATTTGGTATTTGTTTGACTATTTTTGGATTTATGAAAAATGTTTTAGTAAAGTATGCGCAGCAGATTTTTCTGCTTTTTGAGATGAAAACATTGTTGTAAAAGTGTTAAGGATATGGTTGGCATGATCAAATTGATTTAAGGAATACCAAGTGTGGTATGATTTGAAAGATAGATTATTATATATATATATATATATATATATATGTATAAGGAGTATATTATGTGTACTTAAATGGCGATGTACGCTTAAATGAGTTATTGCTTATTACATGGTTGTAAATGTTATGTGGTGTAACTATTATGTGTATACGCGCTTAGGATGCGTTGGGTAGTTTAGAATAAAGGATTAGAATTTTAGAGAGAGCATACTAAGATAGAATATATTATTTTGTAGAGCCCAAGGAAGTGGAACTTAGAGATAAAGGAAAGACCAAGGTGGAGAACTAATGATTTCTCATTACCCCTTTTTGCTACTTAAGGCAAGTAATACTAACTTGCTTCCGTATTTCGATTCCATTCTTTCATTTTGACATATATGAATTGCTATCTTGCTTTGATATACCTTTACTTCTGAAAACACATATTGTTCATTGGTAACCCTTATCTTTGTTCATATACCATGTTGTTCTGTACACCCTACTTTGTTTAGTTCACTTTCCTTGAACCTTTATACCCTGATTTTTGTCAATGTATTAAAGACCCTTTTATACAAACATTATAGATACAACACAATGTCTTGTGAACCCTATCTTGCTTAAACTTTTCTCAGACCTTATCCTTATCCTTTGATTATACTTACATTTTAACCTGAGATTCTATTGCATTAAATTTGATCTTGTACCTATGAATCACATACTCACTTGAAATTGAGAATACATGAACCTTCATTTGAATACTATACAAATACACATCCAATGATTTACAAAGGATTTCTTTCATAAGAAAGGTTTTAAAAGAAAGGAAGTTTCAAATTTTATAATCATTTGACTTCCGAATTATGATTTCCACGGATTTCTAAGTTTGGAGGCGTAAGAGGCCGAGTGACGCCAGTCCAGCACTTTTTAATTATGATAAATGGACTAGAGATGGCTAGTCTAAAGGCCAATGTGTGCCTATTGGGACCCAATACAATGACCAGAGGGACTGTGTCCGGTATGGGGACTTTACGTGGCTGATCACCCGTATTGTCCGGTGCGTTGTGAAAAATCTCCAAATTACTTATTGGTTTTCTGGAAAACAGATATCTTGATAATGAAATTGGTTTACCCTTTGAAATTGCATATTTATGTCATTGTTCTGATAATCCTTTGATACGGATTTTGCTATACCCATGTCATATATATTGATACTAGAAACTGTTTTGAAATTGTATATTTACTTCATTGTTCTAATATTCCTTTGATATGGGCCCTGCTATACCCATGTCATACATATTGATTTTGGAAACTGTTTCACAATGGATAACTTTTTGGATATATTATTACTTGCTGGGCATTTGGCTCATTCTTTTTCCCTATTCCAACCCACAGTTAAACGAGAAGATGGTACGCACTTTTCAGACAGCTAGGAAGTCTTCCTATAAGGTTGTTTTTGGGATGCCAGCTCAGGTAGGTGATGACCACTGGTAGAAGGTGTTTTGTAAGGAGAGAACATAGAACTTTTAAGACATGGTTGTAATAACTTTTGAGACTTATGATTATGTATTAATATGAATTAGATAGTGGATGCTTGTTTCATACCATTAATTGTTAAAGATCCAGGGTAGAGTTGGGGTCGCGTCTGCATATTTATATTATTGTTTACGGGTTTAATTGTATAGAGGTTGTAGTGACTCCCCGATCATGACCCCAGATTGGGAGGGCGTCACAATTACCCTTTGATCCTGAAATCGAGCGAACTTTCAAAGCAAGAAGAAAAGTGCAACGCGAAGTTAAGAAAGCCAACCTAGTTATGGGTGATGAAAATGCTGATGCTCGAAATGCCATGATGGTGATGGGTGATAAAGATAGTGCCATTCGACAGTATGGAAAACCCCGTTTCGATGAGTTGAATTCGGGAATTGTTCGACCGAATATTCAAGCAACACAGTTTGAGCTGAAACCGGTCATGTTCCAGATGTTACAAACTGTTGGTCAGTTTAGTGGGATGGCTACTGAGGATCCCCACCTTCACCTTCGTCTTTTCATGGAAGTGAGTGATTCTTTTAAACTTTCGGGGGGTGACAGAGGATGCTTTGAGGATGAAGTTGTTTCCGTATTCTTTGAGAGACACAGCAAGAGCATGGCTAAATTCTTTACCATCGGCATCAGTGACAACTTGGAATGATTTGGCAGAAAAGTTTCTCATGAAGTATTTCCCCCCCCCCCACTAAGAATGCTAAGCTTCGGAATGAAATCAATTCTTTTCAACAACATGATGATGAGTCATTGTATGAAGCGTGGGAGAGATTTAAAGATCTATTGCGAAAATGCCCAAATCATGGTCTTCTTCATTACATTCAGATGGAGACATTCTATAATGGCCTCAATGCTCAAACAAAGTTGGTGGTGGATGCATCCGCAAATGGAGCTCTCTTGGCCAAATCTTATAATCAGGCATATGAGATTCTTGAGACGATTGCCACAAATAACTATCAGTGGACAAATGCTAGAGCACAAGCTGGGTAAAGAGTGGCTGGTATATATGAGGTTGATTCTGTAACTTCATTGAAAGCTCAAATGTCCTCAATTGAGAACATGCTTAAGAACATGGCTATGGGAGGTAGCCATTCTATGATGCCATCAGTGAATTCACAAATCAGTCAAGTTCGGAATATTTCATGTGTGTATTGTGGTGAAGCTCATACTTTTGATAGTTGTCCTTCGAATCCAGAATCTGTCTATTACATGGGAAATCAAAATAAGGGTGGTCTTTATTCAAACACTTATAATTCATCATGGAGGCAACATCCTAACTTTTCTTGGAGTAATCAAGGGGCAAATTCTGGAACTTCAGGCAACAATTCTAGAGCCAACTATCCACCTGGATTTTCTCAACAATCTCAGCAACAGTTTCCTCAACAAACATCTCGGTCTAGCTCTCTTGAGGATATGTCAAAGGAGTACATAGCCAAGAACGAGGCTAGTAGATCTCAAACTGAAGCCCTAGTCCAAAGTCAAGCAGCATCACTTAGAAACTTGGAGAATCAAGTTGGGCAACTAGCTAATGAGCTGAGGAATCGACGACATGGCACTCTCCCTAGCGACACTGAAAAGCCTAGGGATGTTGGGAATGAGCACTGTAAAGCCATGACATTGAAAAGCGAAAAAGTCTTGGAGGATGCTAAATCCAGTTCTAAAGAAGAAGGTGATTCCTCTACAACTGAAAAAAAGGAGAAAATTTCAGAAAATGATGGTACCAAAGCTTCTAAGGTTGTTCCAACACTCCAACCACAACCACCATTCCCTCAACGGTTTCAAAAGCAGAAGCAAGATGTCCAGTTCAAGAAATTTCTGGATGTTTTGAAACAGCTTCACATCAATATTCCACTTATAGAAGCTCTTGAGCAAATGCCCAACTATGTGAAATTCATGAAGGACATTCTTACAAAGAAGCGGAGGTTGGGGGAGTTTGAAACAGTAGCTCTAACGCAAGAGTGTAGCTCATTCGTGCAGACCAAATTACCACCAAAGATGAAAGATCCCGGGAGTTTCACTATTCCTTGCACCATTGGTAATTCTTATTGTGGTATGGCATTGTGTGATTTGGGAGCTAGTATAAACTTAATGCCTATGTTTGTGTTCAGGAAACTGGGAATTGGAGAAGTTCGACCTACAACTGTCACTCTTCAACTTGCTGATAGATCTCTTGCTCATCCCGAAGGAAAGATTGAAGATGTTTTGGTCAAGGTAGACAAATTCATCTTTCCTGCTGATTTTATTGTCTTGGATTATGAGGCGGATCGAGAAGTTCCTATTATCTTAGGTAGGCCATTCCTTGCTACTGGAAGAACGTTGATTGATGTGCAAAATGGGGAGCTAACGATGAGGGTTCAAGATGAAAAGGTGATTTTTAATGTTTTCAAGGCCATGAAATATTCTGATGATGTAGAATATTGTTCAGCAGTCACTTTGGTTGATGATCTAGTTTCTGAAAAACTAGAGCATAATTTTTCACATGACCCCTTGGAGCAGTTGACTCTTAATGTTTCTGGAAATGAAGTTGATGATGTTGATCTTTTAGCTTGGTTGGAAGCTAATTCACAGGGCACAAGAATTAGAGGCCGCTTTGAATCATTAGATTTATCATCAAGGGAATTCAAGATTCCTAAGCCATCTATTGTTGAACCACCAGAGTTAGAATTGAAAGCTCTTCCTTTTCATTTAAAGTATGCTTATTTGGGACCTTCTTCTACTTTTCCCGTTATTGTCTCTGCGGAATTGTCTAATGTCCAAGAAAGTAAATTGGTGGAAATTCTGAAGAAGTACAAGAAAGCTATTGGGTGGACTATTGCAGATATTCGAGGTATTAGCCCTTCTATTTGTATGCGTAAAATTTTGTTGGAAGATGGTGCAAAGGGATCCATTGAAGGTCAACGTCGACTAAATCCCATCATGAAAGAGGTGGTGAAGAAAGAGATTATCAAATGGCTTGATGCGGGAATTATTTACCCAATTTCGGATAGTTCATGGGTTAGCCCTGTTCAGTGTGTGCCTAAGAAGGGTGGACTCACAGTGATAAAGAATGAAGACAATGAGTTGATTCCGACCAGAACAGTCACAGGGTGGAGAATATGCATTGATTATCGAAAGTTGAACAAGGCCACTGGAAAAGATCACTTTCCATTACCCTTTATTAATCAAATGCTGGACAGACTTGCTGAAAAAGAGTACTATTGTTTCCTTGATGGGTACTCTGGTTATAATCAGATAACTGTAGCTCTAGAAGATCAACACAAAACTACATTCACCTGTCCTTATGGTACTTTTGCCTTTCGTAGGGTTCCATTCGGCCTATGTAATGCCCCTCCAACTTTTCAAAGATGTATGATGGCTATCTTTTCTGACATGGTTGGTGAATTTCTGGAGGTGTTCATGGATGATTTCTCAGTGTTTGGGGATTCTTTCAGTGATTGTCTATGTAACTTGGGTAAGGTGCTAGAAAGATGTGAAGAAACCAATCTTGTACTTAATTGGGAAAAGTGTCACTTCATGGTAAAGGAAGGCATCGTATTGGGCCATAAAGTTTCAAGGAAAGGAATTGAAGTTGATAGGGCGAAAATTAAAGTTATTGAGAAGCTACCTCCTCCTACTTCTGTTAAGAATATTCGGAGTTTTCTTGGGCATGCAGGCTTCTACAGACGGTTCATCAATGACTTCTCAAAAATCTCGAAGCCACTTTGCAAATTATTAGAGAATGACACTCCCTTTCAGTTTGATGGAGCATGTTTAAAGGCTTTCGAGGAGTTAAAACAGAGGTTGATTTCAGCACCAATTATTATTGCACCAGATTGGAGCTTGCCATTTGAGTTAATGTGTGATGCTAGTGATTATGCAGTGGGTGCAGTAATGGGTCAAAGAAGAAACAAGGTGTTTCATCCTATCTACTATGCAAGTCGTACTTTGACTGGAGCTCAATTAAATTACACGGTGACTGAAAAGGAGCTTCTCGCTGTTGTGTTTGCCTTCGACAAGTTTCGCTCCTATCTTGTGGGCACTAAAGTGGTAGTCTTCACTGACCATTCGACAATCAAATATTTAAACACAAAGAAGGATGCAAAGCCACGGTTGATCAGGTGGGTTCTTCTACTTCAAGAGTTTGATATTGAAATACAAGACAGAAAAGGTGTTGAAAATCAAGTAGCTGATCACTTATCAAGAATGGAGTACAATGATGAATCTCGCACTATGATTCCTATCAAAGAAACATTTCCAGATGAACAGATGTTTCAAGTACAACTCTCTAATGCTACTCCTTGGTTCGCTGACTTTGCTAATTATTTAGCTACTGGATTAATGCCACCTGATTTATCAAGTCAACAAAGAAAGAAATTCTTGCATGATGTGAAATCTTATTTTTGGGATGAGCCTTATTTGTTCAAGCAAGGTGCAGACCAAATTATTAGAAGATGTGTTGCTGAATATGAGATGCAAGATATTCTTTTCCATTGTCATTCATCTCCTTCTGGTGGACATTTTGGAGGACAACGCACTGCTGCAAAGGTATTACAATCTGGTTTCTTTTGGCCTTCTCTGTTTAAGGATGCTCATGCATATGTTGTTAGATGTGATCGTTGTCAAAGAGTTGGTAATATCTCAAGAAGAAGTGAGATGCCTTTGACTAATATCCTTGAAGTAGAGTTGTTTGATGTGTGGGGTATTGACTTCATGGGACCATTCCCTCATTCTTTTAAAAATGAGTACATCTTAGTGGCTGTTGATTATGTTTCTAAATGGGTAGAAGCTGCTGCTTATCCCACTAATGATGCAGTTGTCATCAAGTTCTTGGACAAACATATTTTTACTCGTTTCGGAACCCCAAGAGCTATTATCAGTGATGAAGGCACACACTTTGTGAATAAATTATTGGCTAATACTTTGGCAAAGTATAATGTGAGACACAAGGTTGCGACTTCCTATCATCCTCAAACTAATGGGCAAGCTGAGTTGTCTAACAAAGAAATCAAGGGTGTTCTTGAGAAAGTTGTGAATCCGAATAGAAAGGATTGGTCTACAAGGTTAGATGAGGCTCTATGGGCTTATCGTACTGCGTACAAAACTCCTTTGGGCATGTCTCCCTATCGCTTGGTTTTTGGAAAAGCGTGTCATCTACCGATTGAGCTCGAACACAAGGCTTATTGGGCTCTCAAAAATCTAAATTTTAACATGCAACTTGCTGGTGAAAAGAGAATGTTGCAACTTGATGAGTTGGATGAACTGCGATTTTTCTCTTATGAGAATGCAAAGTTGTACAAGGAGAAGACAAAAAAGTGGCATGATAAAAACATTCAATCTCGAGTGTTTGAAGTGGGGCAACAAGTCTTATTATTCAACTCAAGGCTAAAATTATTTCCAGGCAAGCTGAAATCTAGATGGTCTGGTCCTTTCACAATCGTGAAGGTACATCCCTATGGAGCTGTGGAATTACGTGATAATCAAGGGGGTGAATTTCAGGTCAATGGGCAACGATTAAAACATTATTGGGGAGGTGAGGTTGTACGTGACAAAATTTCACTTGATTTGATGGAGTCTTGAAGAAATTGATGCTAGCCAAAGACGTTAAAGAAATGCGCTTCTTGGGAGGCAACCCATGATTTTTGTATAAAAAAAAATCACAAAGAGTCAAGGAATTAAAAAGAAAAGAAAAATAAAAATAGAGGTGTGAATTTGGTAGGTGCAGTGCAACAAGTTCTGTTGCTGAGCTGATAATTTTTTTCGAATGTACCTGCGGTGCAACGTGGTCTACCCGTGGTGCATAATTCCCTGGTTAAGATGGCACAATATTCAAGTTTGGCGCACCGCAGTGCAAATTTGTCTGCTCAAGCATAACAATTTGTGTGAATTTACTGCGTGCATACAAACCCAATTCATTTAATTGAGCCCTCTAGTTTGGTCCAGGCCTCCAGCCCATATAAATTTGGACCCGCGGTGCAATTTAATTTCCCGCAGTGTGGGAATCCCTGAAACAACAATAAATTTTGCTGGCACATCACGCACGCGCGCCTCGTCTCAGTGCATTACTACCTACCTGCGGTTATAATTCCTTTTTCCTTCTGCTCAACGAAATCAGTTTGTTGAATTTCAATATGTAACATACCTGATTTAATTGAGCCCATTCACTTAGCCCAGCCCAGATTAAGGACTGGTCCAGCCAAGCTGCCATGGAATCATCAAGCTGGCGCCTAGTTAGCTGCCACAAAAAAATTATATGGAAAATGTAGGAGTGGGGAGTCGAACCCCACACCTCCTGCTTGCAAGGGCTATGGACCACCACTTCACCAGAAATTCAATAATGCTTATAATTGCACCTGCTTGCTAATGTACTAATGGTCCGCCCAGAAGAAACTAAAGGAAGCAAGCACTTCTTCATTTCTTTTTCAAAGGTACCATATGCAAATAATCAGGGGAGTATTTTGAACCTTTCTTTGTGTATATATATATATTTTTTATTATTATTTTTGTATTTTTTTTAAGGATCTTGTTAGTTTAATGTATATATATTATTCATTGGAGACAATTAATCGCTTAAGTGTGGGGAGAGGTTTCCAACATAAAATGAAAAAAAAATTAGGATTTTTTTTTCTTTTTAATTTGTTAGATTATTTTTAGGATAGTTTAAAAAATAGCAAAAAACACAAAAAAATTTAAAAACTTAAAAAAATTGATTGCCTTGTCAAAAAAGCATGTTAATAAGGATAAGTATACACCATGTAGATTTTTATTTTGCGAGTGTCATATATTTGTCTCCTTGGCGTAAAATACTTTATACATGATGATGTCTTGTAAGTGCTTGCGAAAATTTCAAACTTGAATGTATGTCATTGTCAATTTTGATGAGTTTAACATGCTATCACCTGTGAGATCTTGGGCCTTAATATTCGATTGATATATCTTTTTATCAATCTATTTTTTTTGTGGTGAGCTATTCGTCATTGTGCATGTTGCTCTAGAACTTGCTTTAAACCAGGTCGTGCGCATATTGATATTGTGTATTGTGTAAAAATGATAAAGGCACTAGGATTAACTGTATTGTCCCAAACAGTACCCTGAAAAGTAATCCTTAGTGAGCCCCCTTAAGCCTATATCCTTTTTCTTTGTATATCACCATCTAAATCTTGAGCTTATTTTTTTGTTCTTGTCTTGATTGACTAGTAGAGCATTGTGATATATACTTGAGATTGGTAAAATATTAAGTGTGGGGATATCTTTGTTAATGTACGAATTTTGGTGGGATTTGAATTGGTTTGGCTACTTCTTGTTGGTGACATTTCAAATAAAGTTACCAAGGTCAAAAAGAAAAGAAATTGAAAAAAAGTGAAAAAAAAGAAGATCATTCTATGGAAAGAAAGAAAGAAAAGCGAGTGTATGTTCATTGGTTCTTACAATGTGAAATTTACGGGTTTTATATCTGTATGTGGGATGATATCTCAAGGTTAGTTTCACGTTGAGTGCTTCAAGTGTATATGAACATTATGCTCTATTAGTTGTCAAGTTTAGCCAACTGCAGCCTTTTCATTTTCCTACCCCTCACCCAAGCCTCGTTACAACCATGACAAAGACCTTTTGATTTATACGAACACGAAGTCTAGAGATTTTGGTGGACAAGCAAGTTTATGGTAGCACATGTGCATTTGATTGAATTTGAGTGATACAGTTGCACCTAAACACTTGTGTGATTTGAGTGTTTGTGAGGTTATTTTTCCATCTACAACATGCTATTATCTTGTTGATTGAGATTTTGATGTTATTCATGATATATTTTAGTCTTTTAGACTATGTGCACGTACTTGAATAGTTGTGTTGGTGTGTAAAGTTGAGGAATTGCATTATATGACATATAAGAGCTATTACATGGTTAAGTTTGCATGTGTGGTGTGCTATGATATATTTCATGTTTGAGACTTGGCAGTCAACCCAAATAAGATTTTGTGGGTAGATTTACTATAAACCCTCACGAGACCTTACTCGTCCACTAGGGCTGCCTAGGGGTTTAAACGGCTTGTTGCATATGCCAAATGCAACCGTGATCACCTACGGAAGTGGTATTAGTTAGTTAGGATTTAGTATTGTTTCTTTCTTCTTTGCCCGAGGACGTGCAAAATGCTAAGTGTGGGGATGTGATAAGCGTGAGCTTTATCCTAATTTTGTCCCTATATTTTAAGTATTTTGTATTGATTTGGATTTTTATTTAATAAATTATATTGTTTTATTGTAGGTATCAAGGAGTTCTAATTAAATATGGATTGGAGCTTAAAAGGAAAGAGTTGGAGATTTATTTGATTAAAATTCGGATTTGATGACCCACTTGCGCAGTCCACACTGTTTGGGCCATAACTGGAGTTCTATAAGTCCGATTCAGACGATTCAACAGCCCATGGAAAGCTTATGAGAAGGGCTTTAATTAAGAAGTGGCCTTGATATTAAAATAAATCCGAGTCAGTCCAGAAGCAGAGCCCAACAGTCAGCTACGAATTTCTTTGCTGGAATTCAATTCTGTTTGGGAAAAGCTCTTTGTATTTTGTATTAAATAATTAAAAAACACTTTTATTTATATATTATTAGAGACAGATCAGACCTAATCTGAATACATTGAACGAGATAAAAGAGAGACACATCAAAAGAGAAAAAGAAAAGCTTGAAGACGGAGATTCAGCCATTGAAGACGTTCACTTGGATTTGATTTCTTCATCTTTTTGTTTAGAACTCTCTCCTTAACTCTTTTTCATCATGTTTATGTGCTATCAATTCTTGGATGTTCTTGAGATCTTAATTATGAACTAATTGTATAAAGTTGAGATTTTTTTATGGAACCCTAGTATGGGATTGTTGGTGTTTTGATAAGAATTGTTGTATGCAGTTCACAGTTTGTTCATTCAAGTGAATCTCATGATATGCTATTTGCTATTGTTTGGCAAACTCTAGTAGATAGTTGAGTTAATTATAATACTGAGAGGGTTATAGTTAACTGACACATAACTTGAATGGTGCATGATTGTATCTGTTGATATTAATTCTGTGACGGTATAAACATATATTGTTTACCTTGCATAGCCGTGTGAAATTGGTGCTTTATCGTATTCTTGAGATTAAATTGGCATAGACATATGTTATTTTAGTTTATAGAATCTATATCATAGTGATTTCGAGAGAAAGCTATGACTGTCGAATTTCAGGTTAGTAGACTGTGAATTTGCTATGGTATTACACTGTTTTATGTTAGATATAATTGCTGATGATTGTTTATCAGTGTTTAAGTAACAGGTACTTATCAGAGTTTACACTAGAAGCCAGTCAGAGTTTATTAAAGTCTGACGGGGTGAGAGTTTATTTAGCTGTCGGTGCATACTTGAAGATTCTAGAAGCAATATATCTTGAAGATGGAAAGAAGCAAGATATATTGAGATAGCTAAAGAAACGGGACAGAAGACAGAAGCAATCCTAAATTGATATAAATTGTATAGCTGATTTATAGGAATATCAATTAGAGATTTATTATGTAACTGTGTACTATATAAACACAGATAGGTTAACCCTAAAAGGGATGCGAATACTGAATACATTATTCTTGTAACCTAGCAGCTCTCTGTGATATTTTACATCATTGAGAGAAGAGTTATTTAATATAATTCAGTTTATTGTTCATAAACAGTGTTCTTGATTGTTATTCTCATACATATATTGATTATATATTGTGTATTCGGCCTAACAATTGGTATCAGAGCCAAGGCTGTTTAATATATACAGTTTTACGATTCAAACACAAGTATAATCATGACTGAACAAATTCCAACCGGTGCAGCTCCTGAAAAGGTTCAACCTACCTCTGTGAGTCGATATGAGACTATCAGGGTTCCAATTATGAGACCAGCGGAGTATCCAATATGGAAGGTGAAGATGACCATGTTTCTGGAAGCCACAGATCCAGAATACCTTGATAGAATCTATAATGGTCCTCATAAACCAACTAAACTGTCTACTGTTGTTGCTGGTGAAGAGCAAAAGCTTATTCCAAAGGAAAAGAAAGATTTGACTCCTGAAGACATCTCATCGATTGCAAAGGATGCAAAGGTTAGACATCTTCTCCACAGTGCCTTAGATAATGTCATGTCTAACAGAGTTATTGGTTGCAAAACTGCCAAAGAAATATGGGATGCTTTAGAAGTCAGATGCCAAGGAACAAGTGATATAAAGAAGAACAGAAAGACTATACTTACACAGGAGTATGAACACTTTGACTCAAGACCTGGTGAAACTTTGACTGAAACATATGACAGATTCTGTAAACTGTTGAATGATTTATCTCTGGTTGATAAAGAATATGATCTTGAAGAGTCTAATCTCAAGTTTCTTTTATCTCTACCTGAAATATGGGATTTAAAGACAACAACAATAAGAGATAATTATGAGCTTGCAGATACAGAGCTTGATGAAATCTATGGGTTGCTTAAAACTCATGAACTGGAGATAGAACAAAGGAACAGAAGAACTAGTAAGAAGACAAAATCTGTTGCTCTCAAGGTTGAAGAAAAACTCATGAAGAAAGAAACATCAAAGAAAAAAGCTAAGGGAAAAGCTTTGGTCATAAACTCTGAGAATGAGTCATCAAACTCTGATGATGACTCAAACACTGATGCCTCTTCTGAATCTGAGGATGATGAAGAACAAATGATGCAAATGGCTGCTTTGATGGTGAAGACTTTCAAAAAGATGGGTTTCAAGAACTTCAAGAAAGGAAAGAGATTCTTTAGGAGAGATTCAAACTCTGAAAGGAAGAGTTTCAGAAAGTCTGAAGGAAGGGATATCAAATCTGGGAAGAAAGATAAGTCTGAGATCCAGTGCTACAAGTGTAAAGAGATGGGTCACTATGCTCCAGAGTGCAAGAAAGGAAAATCTGAAAAAGCACTCATCACTAAAGGAAGAGACTGGGCAGACACTTCAGATTCAGATGAGGATGTAAACTATGCTCTCATGGCAACTGTCAAAGATGAATCTAACTCATCTGAAAATAAGGTACCTCTAACAACTTATGCTTATGATACTGATAACATATCTGAATTGAGAATTTATCTTAAAAGCATACATGTTAGTTATAGAGATCAGACTTTAGAGAATGAAAGAATCAAATCTGAGAATCTAGGTCTTAAAGAGAGGAATAAGTTTCTTGAAGAAGAACTTGTTAACATGCAACAGATTAAAAAGGAAAGAGATGATGCTGTTTATGTTGAACAAGAGTTGTTAAAGAGGTTTAGACAACTAGAATCAGAGTTGGAAAAAGAAAGAAAAATAATCAAAACTTGGACAAACTCTGGAAAAGACACTCATCAAGTGTTTCAGACAGATACTGTAGGTTTAGGTTACTGTGAAGAAGATGAACTTAGATTTCAGGACAAAGTTAAAGTTAGAACATATCTTCAACCTGTGAAATTTGTTCCTGAATCCAGTAAGCTAAAATCTGTAGTTGTGAAAGAAGCTGTTATGGAGCCAGTTGAAACTTGTGAAAAACAGGTTAATGTTGGTTCAATCACAGAAAATCAGATTGAGACAGAAGCTGTTAAAGAACCAGTAAAAATCTGTGATAAACAGGTTAATGTTGGTTTGATGACAGAGAAACAATTCAAGTATAAGCTCAAAGAGGTAAAGTCTGTCAACAAACAGAAAGTGTCTAAGAAAAATAGGAATGGAAAAGTAGGCATTAATAAAAGAAATGCTTATCTGCCTAATTCTGATACTCCTAGAAAGACATGTCATAGTTGTGGTAGTACTAACCATCTTGCCAGCTTTTGCAGGAAGAACAAAGACATTAATTCTTTACCCTCCAAGTCTGGAGTAAAGAATGATTATGTTAGGGTTAGACCACAGACTTTATGCACACACTGTGGGAGCACTTGGCATTCCATTTATACTTGCAAGAGTTATCATGCTATTTATCACAACTATTATGAGTTAAAACCCAACTTGAAATGGGTTAGAGCAAACTCTGCAAGTGTAAAATCTGACACAGTTAGCTTAAACTCTGTTGATAGTAATTCCGCTGCAAAAGCTAACAATGTTAAGAAAGCCAAAGGATCCAAGCAAGTCTGGATCCTTAAATCTAACTCTCAGTAATTGTTTGTGATTGCAGGACATAAGAGAGAGCACCCTTATCTTGGACAGTGGATGCTCAGGACACATGACTGGAAATAAAGCCCTGCTATCAGATTTTGAGGAGAAAGCTGGCCCAAAAGTTTCCTATGGAGATGGCAACATAGGACGTACTCTGGGATATGGAAATATCAATCTTGGAAGTGTCATCATCACAAATGTAGCTCTAGTTTCAGGACTCAAGCATGATCTGCTTTTTGTGAGTCAAATCTGTGACAGAGGATATCATGTAGATTTTCATACTGAACACTGTGAAGTAATCAGAAAATCTATTGGGAAAGTTGTTCTAGTTGTACACAGGCGCAATAACATCTATGAAGCAAGTTTGGTAACAAACTCTGAAGGAAAAATTGTGTGTCTATCTGCAAGAATGTCTAGTGAAGAGAGTTGGAAATGGCATAAGAAGCTCTCTCATCTAAATCTGAACAACATCAATGAGCTGATCAGAAAAGATCTTGTAAGGGGACTTCCAAAATCAATACTCAGCTTAGATGGTCTGTGTGATTCTTGTCAAAAGGCCAAGCAAAAGAAGTCATCTTTCAAGAGTAAGTCTGAATCTTCAATTGCGGAACCTTATCATCTTCTTCATGTTGATCTTTTTGGTCCAGTAAATGTAATGTCAATGGGCAGAAAGAAGTATGTTCTAGTTATTGTTGATGAGTACACTAGATACACCTGGGTGTACTTTTTAGCAAAGAAGGATGAAACTGCCTTAATTCTATTGGATCATGTAAAGCTACTGGACAAAGGATCACAGTATAAAGTGAAAGTTATCAGAAGTGATAATGGTACTGAATTCAGAAATGCAATAATGGAAGAATTTTGCAAGGAAAAAGGAGTGAAGCAAGAATTTTCTGCACCAGGGACTCCACAGCAGAATGGTGTAGTTGAAAGAAAGAACAGAACCTTAATAGAAGCTGCCAGAACAATGTTTGATGAAGCAAAATTGCCAACTTATTTCTGGGCAGAAGCTGTTCAAACTGCTTGTTTTACTCAAAATGCTACACTGATCAACAGGCATGGGAAAACACCATATGAGATGGTGAAGAATAAGAAGCCAAATTTGAAATATTTTCATATTTTTGGATGCAAGTGCTTTGTGTTGAAAAGTCATCCTGAACAGTTGACCAAGTTTGAATTAAAAGCTGATGAAGGAATTTTTGTTGGATACCCACTGTCAACTAAAGCATTCAGAGTCTACAATCTGAGAACTAAAGTGATTATGGAATCTATACATGTGTCATTTGATGACAAGAAAATAACTGGACTTGAAGATGAAGATGAATATGATCAACTGTGTTTTGAAAATGAATATCTAAACTCTGATCACGTAAACTCTGATGAAGCAAATCCAACAAACTCTGACGAAGCATACTCTGAACCTCTACTGGTAAACACTGAGGAAATTTCTCAGACAGATCAAAATAGAGAACCAGTTGAGGGGGAGCATGAAGATACTTCAGCAACATCTCAACATGATGATTCAAATTCTGAAAGTGAGTCAACTGAAGAATCTAACACACACTCTGGGTCAAACTCTGAAAGTTCAAACTCTGAGCAGTCCAATTCAGGGGGAGCCTCAGAGAATGCAAATGGTCAAGAAGAAAATCAGGAGAGCATGGATCAAGGGGGAGGATCTAATAATGATGAAAGAAGCCACTTTCCAACAGCAAGAAGGTGGACACAAGCTCATACACCTGATCTGATTATTGGAGATCCCGATGCAAGTGTGAAAACAAGAAGTGCTACAACAAATGAATGTATGTATCATGCATTCTTATCTCAAACAGAGCCCAAGAAAGTGGAAGAAGCTCTTCAAGATGCTAACTGGATAACAGCAATGCAAGAGGAGTTGAATGAATTTGAGAGGAATGAAGTTTGGACACTTGTACCAAGACCAAAGAACAGATCTATTGTTGGTACAAAATGGGTTTTCAGAAACAAGACTGACAGTGAGGGGGTAATTACAAGGAATAAAGCTAGACTTGTGGCAAAAGGATATTCTCAACAGGAAGGAATTGACTATGATGAAACCTTTGCTCCAGTTGCAAGATTGGAGGCCATAAGAATTTTTCTAGCATATGCTGCTCACAAGAAGTTTAAAGTCTTTCAGATGGATGTGAAAAGTGCTTTTCTCAATGGGAAACTTGAAGAAGAAGTGTTTGTTGAACAACCACCAGGGTTTGTGGACCCTAAGCACCCAGACTATGTCTACATGTTGGACAAGGCATTATATGGACTAAAGCAGGCACCTAGAGCATGGTATGAAACTTTGGCTCAATTTCTTTTAGAAAGTGGGTTCACTAGAGGTACAATTGACAAAACCTTGTTCTATTTTAATTCTGGTGATGATTTGCTGTTAGTTCAAATTTATGTAGATGATATAATTTTTGGGTCTACTAATGATAAACTCTGTAAGAAGTTTGCAAAGCTTATGCAGTCAAGGTACCAAATGAGCATGATGGGAGAGCTTAGTTATTTTCTAGGTTTACAGGTCAAGCAAACAGATGATGGGATTTTTATTAATCAAGCAAAATATACCAGAAATCTTCTCAAGAAATTTGGTATGCTTGATAGTTCATCTGCCACAACTCCCATGGCTACTGCAACAAAGCTAGACAAAGATACAGGGGCTTCAGTAGATATTACAAACTACGGAGGCATGATAGGGTCTCTTCTTTATCTCACTGCAAGTAGACCAGATATCATGTATGCAACATGTCTTTGTGCAAGATTTCAAGCAGACCCCAGAGAGCCTCATCTAACAGCTCTGAAGAGGATTTTCAAATATCTCAAAGGAACCATAACCTTGGGTTTGTGGTATCCTAGAGAATCAGAGTTTAAATTAATTGGTTACTCTGATGCAGACTTTGCAGGCTGTAAGATTGACAGAAAGAGCACAAGTGGAAGCTGTCAATTTTTAGGTGACAGATTAGTTTCTTGGTACAGCAAGAAACAGAAATCAATTTCCACATCCACAGCAGAAGAAGAGTATATTGCTGCTGGTAGCTGTTGTGCACAGATTCTGTGGATGAAGAATCAGTTGCTGGATTATGGATTAAGGTACTCTAAAATACCTATTTTCTGTGATAATCAAAGTGCTATTGCTATGACAGGTAATCCAGTACAGCACTCCATGACCAAGCACATCAGCATAAGGTATCATTTTATCAGGGAACATGTGGAAGAAGGAAATATTGAGCTTCATTTTGTGTCTACGGATCAACAGCTTGCAGATATCTTCACCAAGCCTTTGAGTGAAGCTACCTTTACAAGACTGGTAAATGAACTTGGAATGGTCTCTGGTTTTGACTAGAGATACTGGTTAGACTCAAAATCTATACTTCTGTGATTTGGTGCTCATGTTTCTTTGCATATGTTAACTGTCATTCATACCAGTTTGTCAAATTCTGAAATCATACTCTGTTAGACATAATGTGTCAGTCATACTCTGTTAGTTAAACTCTGATGTTAAACTCTGATTGTGATTTTGTCTGAAACATATAGACCGATGAAGAAAATTGTATGAAGCATGATTCTCAGTAAGTAATCATGAATCTTTCTGAGTTATATAAAATCTGATCTCAAATGTGTGCAGAAATTTTACACAGCATGATACTGTCTCTATATTTATAGCATCTCTTAGTTTATTGATCCTATACACTGAGTCTGTATTAGCTGTTTGCACTCTCTCTCATAAATTAATTGTGTTAACTGATGAAAGTCTAAACTCTGCTAATTAGTTGCTAATATTTCACCCTCAAATCAAAAGTTGCAAAAATAAGCACAAATTCCTTTGAGATCATGTTGTGCCTAGGAAGACCCAGGAACTTATTGTATGAAATAAGGGCTAATTTTTTTTGATTTTTGGTGACTAGTGCCGACCACTGATTACTGGAAAAATAATTAAAAAAAAAAATTATTAGAAGGGGGTGAAAATAATAAATTTATAGGTACAGAGTTTAGATGATATCAGATTTTATTTTATACATGAGAGTTTGGGCAACCAGTTTTTACTGATTTATTTTGTGGATTTTATGCACTTTGAGATGCTCTCAATATTTATATTCAGTAAACTCTGCTATTCACACACAAATATTCACAACTGTGCATTTTGAGAAAAGAGATTATTAATAAAGAAGGAGAATTGATAAAAACTGATGAACTGTGTACTCTACGCCGAGGTAATTTATTTTTAATCTCTGATGGTTAAAATAAATAAAAGTGTTTCAGACATTTCATAATTATTGAGGAACATTATTTTTGGAAAAATAGAGAGTATGATTGGACAACAGTTCAAAAGTGTATTAAACAGAGGAGAGAGGTTGAGTGTCTAGGAAAGTGTAATAGGCGGTAATTATTGCTCTTTTTACTGTGCATGCGCATTGGAAACTGCCAATTACTGCTGTCAGTCATTGCATGTGTGCCACGTGTCCCACTCACACGTTTCACGGAGTAAGACAGTTGTGTGTATTGATTAGAAACTGTTCAGTTTTTAATTCTTTCTCTTGTATTAATATACAATACACAAACTCGTTTGAACTTTTCACAACTTACTCTAATTCACACTTTACTGTCACACACACATTTTTACAAACACTCTTACTGCAAACACTCTCAAATATTCTCTAAATCATTCTCTGCTTATTTCTAAATCGTACTAATGGGTTCTACTGCTTTTGTATCTTCTGGGCTTGAATTCGTTCCTAATAATTATGCTGCTCCATTGGTTAATGAGAACGCACCGAAGGCGTTTCATTTGATGCAGAATTTTCTTGCCCAATCTCCAATTGGGCGTGCTCTTGTAGAACCAGAGAGGCTTTTTGGGTTTCAAATCAAAAGCTTCTGGGAGACTGGTATCTATGATGATGGTGGTGATTCTGGAACGCCATCTATTCTTTTTGAGTTTCAAGAAACAGAGTATGTAATTACTCCTGGTACCGTACGTGCTGCTATGGGCTTTGGTGAACATACTGCTTACACCATTGCTGTTGGTGATGCTGAGTTGCTGAGGATGATGAGGGATATAGGTTATGGTGGATCTTTGGCCAAGATAGGTCAGTTGAAGCGACCGTTCTTTAGGAAGGAGTGGAGCTTTTTCTTCGACTGTATAACAAGAACGTTCGGGAAGAAGTGCACAAACTGGGATGCAATACCCACTGACAGTCTACAAATAGGGTATTCTCTTCTCTATGGTAACAATTTTGATTTTGGTAGACTTGTTTTAAGTAACGTAGGAGAGAAAATGACTGAGAATAGGGGAGTAGTTTACTTTTCTAGATTCTGTCAGCTTTTATTTTCTGCCTGTGTTAGTGGGGTAGATATTAATGATGCAGATGTCATTCCGTGTTTTAAATTACACAAACGTATATTCTCTGATCTTGTGAACAAAGATGTGAAGAAAGGTCATGTAGGTGATCTCTTACTGCCTGCATTAGTGCAGCAGTTTTTGGATAATTCTACCCAAACAGACCCACAACCAGAACCAATAAACACTGAAGTTCCTCCATCTACATCACAACCAATTCAGACAGGTGGTA
Organism: Heracleum sosnowskyi; assembly: GCA_030848705.1. NCBI lineage: Eukaryota > Viridiplantae > Streptophyta > Magnoliopsida > Apiales > Apiaceae > Heracleum > Heracleum sosnowskyi. The sequence continues at coordinate 104,149,332 of CM061245.1, forward strand.
GAATCAAACACAGGGCTTTTAAACCTGCAAAGACTGTTAAGCCAGCTACTGAGGTTGGAGTGTCAAAATCTTCTATGCCAAAGTCTGTTGGTCCATCTAAGAAGAGCAGAGCAAAGAGATCACGTTCTGATGATGAGGAAGATACTGAAACTTTGCATCAAAGAAGAAGAAGAGTGGTAGCTGACTATCTTTTTGATGAGTTAGATACTGAAGCTGTTCCTGAAGCTGAACAGAATGAAGCTCCTGATGTTGTTCCTCAGGAGGCTGATGTCAATATTGATGAAGCTACTGTGCCTACAGAGGACAGAGTAAATGTTGATGAGTTGGTTGAAGACAATGATGCTGTTAATATCAGAGCAGATGCTACAAATGCTGATGTTGATAACTTTGTTGATTCTTTGGACATGAATTTTGAAGCACATCCTGCAATCAGTGTTTGTGACACTGAGGATGTGGCAGCTGATCAAGCCACTCTAGTAGTTGATGAGTCTATGGCAACTCATACAGAGATTCTCTCTGTCACCAATCAAATTCTTGAATTGGGTGAGGAAGTTGATCAGGAAGCAAAATCTGTCTCTTCTGAGAAGATTGTTGAAGCTGCTGTGGAGAAGATGAATGAAGCTACAGCAGAGAATCTGGAAAAAGATGTTCTTGTTGAAAACTCTGTTCAAAATGTTGTTCACATAGCTGAAGAACATACTGAAGAAGCTGCTCAGACAATAAATGAAGCTACTGCAGATAATATAGTTGTAGAAGCTGCAGAGCATATAGCAGAAAATGTTGATGAAGACAGAGTTGTTTCTGACAGTAATGATCACACTTCTGTAAATTCTGATCATGCAAACTCTGGGATAAATATTGCACCTTCAGACTCTGATGCTCATGAATCTACACCTTTTCTAAGGGATCCTACTACAGAGTCTGTCAAGGAAAATCAACGTGCAACTGAAGCTCATTATAGGGAGATGTACTTTGCAAATTGGTCAGGAGCAGACTGTATTTTTCCTGCTAACAGGGCTGCTGACTTTGTGGCAAAGTCTGCTGAATCAATTACCAATCCAGAGCTTCTTAGTCACTTGAAGGCTACAATAGTACAAGTGAAGTCTCTTAACAATCGCTTTGATGAGACTCACAAAGCTGTCATAGGCCTGAGGAATGATATTGTTGCTAAGGAATTGGCCTTGAAGAATGATAAAGCTCAATATCCCTCTATGATCAAGGATCAGGTAGAAATCAAGCAGAGACTAAGCAAAGTTGAGAGCAATCAAGATGTAATGTCTACAAAAATTGATTCTATCGCTACATCTTTAGAATTGCTGACATCAGTGCTAATTCCTGATGATGTCAAAAAGGGGGAGAGAGTTTCTAAGGACAAATGCAAGAGAACTCAAACTCTGAGACAGAGGGATGATGCAACTGATGGTGGAAGCAAGGAAGCTGAGAGAAGGTCAAAAATTATTCAAGAGCAAAGGAGACTTAGGTCAAACTCTACTAGAAATCTGACAAACTCTGGAGAGTAAACTCTGGTGCTCAATCTTCTTCAAGACTTAAAAGTCTAGTGATTTCAGCTAATGCAATTACTGATGAAGAGATTGCAGCTAAGCTGTTTCTGGAAGAACATGGTGGTGAAGCCACAGTTGAAGATATGGATGCTGAAATGCAGATTCTTGCTGAAGAGCATAAGAAGAAGGTTGAAGCTGGAACTTATAAAAAAAAGGCTGCCAAGGCTCCTAGGAGAAAGGAACAAGGAATTTCTATTAAAGAGAATGTGAACTCTCAACAGAGTTTACAATACTCAAGGAGGCCTGTTGGAGCAAGTACTGATAAGGGTAAAGGTAAATTGATTGAAGAACCTGAGTTATCAATGAAGGCTTATTCAACCTCTGACATGGCTCAAGTTGAATCAAGACCTAATCAATCAACCACTGACGTTGCTCAAGTTGATAATTCTGCTAAAGTTGTGACAACCTCTGACACTGCTCAAGTTGTATAAACTCAATTGATATCTCCACAACTCCAAGGTACTTTTGGAAAACCAACTAGAGATGAAACTCTGAAGCCAGGAAATGTGAATTTTCTTCAAACTAGATCAGTGTTAGGAAAGGAATCTTATGATAAATCTGGTTTGGGATCACATAGAGAGAAAAGAATAAATAACAGTCCTTTAGATCATACATCACTGGCAGAACCTGGTGTTGGGGTAACTCAAGAAAGCCTTGACAAGTTAGAGTCTGTTTAGATGATCTATCACAAAGGAATTAAAAATGAGTTTCTGTTATACTTCATGGCTGATGGAAGAGTTTATAGAGTTGGAGAAGCTGACATTCATCTGAAGCTATGGGAAGAGCTGGAGTATGTTTTGTATCTGCTGAAAGTGAAAAATCAAAGTACTCATAATGCTGCTCGAGTTTTGAGAGAGAGAATGATGAAGTCTAAAGTTTTGCTTGGAGCCAGAATTTCAAGTGCTTATATTCCTAAATATAGAGATGCTCATGGAAAGCTGGTAGAAATGAAAAGGAATAGTGCAAGGTTCAGAACTGCACTGGGAATAAGAGTCTTAGAGTTCAATCTAGAGTCTGATAAGTCTTTCTTTATAAGACTTGGAAATGAGATGAATAAAAACAGCATTTATTCTCTGAGGGCTGTCATATATCAGACTGGTGAAAGAGATCCAGAACTTAAGGAGCTGAAAGAGATTATGATTGCTGAGCTAGAAAGAGCTGAAAGAAGACTACTTACAGATTATCTCAGGACAGTGCCTGACATTGAAGAACTTAAGTAAAGGCTGACTGTAAGTTTTTAAAGTTTTCTGTTCTAAGTAAAAGTTAAACTCTGTTATGTTATAAACACTGCATTTGTTATATGTTTTGACATCATCAATTATCTTTTAACTTGTACATTTTTGTTATGCACAAGTTGGGGGAGATTGTTAGATATAATTGCTGATGATTGTTTATCAGTGTTTAAGTAACAGGTACTTATCAGAGTTTACACTAGAAGCCAGTCAGAGTTTATTAAAGTCTGACGGGGTGAGAGTTTATTTAGCTGTCGGTGCATACTTGAAGATTCTAGAAGCAATATATCTTGAAGATGGAAAGAAGCAAGATATATTGAGATAGCTAAAGAAACGGGACAGAAGACAGAAGCAATCCTAAATTGATATAAATTGTATAGCTGATTTATAGGAATATAAATTAGAGATTGATTATGTAACTGTGTACTATATAAACACAGATAGGTTAACCCTAAAAGGGATGCGAATACTGAATACATTATTCTTGTAACCTAGCAGCTCTCTGTGATATTTTACATCACTGAGAGAAGAGTTATTTAATATAATTCAGTTTATTGTTCATAAACAGTGTTCTTGATTGTTATTCTCATACATATATTGATTATATATTGTGTATTCGGCCTAGCATTTTATTACCAACATGAACATGTTAGGGGGAAGTAATTATCCTGACTTATCTTCTCATCTTTTAAACTCTCTTTGCTAGTATAATTTAGTTGGTTAGATTAGTTTCTTTTGAATAGTTTAGTTAAAAACAATCTTTAATCAATTCTTCTGTTCCATAACTGAATTGTCTGATATTACTTGCAATTAATACAAATATACAGTCCTTGAGGAACGATATCTGGTATTCACTACTATATTACTTGTTTGCGATTGTGTACACTTGCACATTAGTATTTTACGCAACACCTCCCTTAAAGCCAGTGCCTGGTGAATACTTGATTTTCTACAGGAGGCTTCAAGCTCAAATTGAGGAGAACAATGCTAAGAAGAGGAAGAAAACAAGGCTACAGAGACAAAGATGGTAAATCTGCTCAGGCTAGAGGAGCAACTCTGTGCACTTGTGTTGTAAGAATTTCTACTTTGTTTTCAATAAATTTTAAAGTATCATGAAGCTCAATGCAATTTCTACTTTTGTAATTTTTAATTTGTTTAAGTGTTTTTGTTATCATCAAGGCTCTTGATTTATGGCTGTTATTCTATCAGTCATAAATTGGGGGAGATTGTTAGGAATATGTTGTTCTTGATGATAATTATAAAAACACTTAGTAAATTTTGTATTAAGTCAATTTTGTAGCTGTCAACGAAACAGTATGCTTTGCAGCTTTCGTTGACATGTAGCTCATCAACGAAATGAGTCTCATCAACGAAATGAGTAATGTAGCAATTGCACTGTACAATACTTCACTGGTTGATATGCATTTGTTGTAGGTATTAGATAGGTTTTCTAAGTCATGTTGACTAAGTACTAGATAGGCAAAATAGGTTGGTTAATTGTAAATATATTGTGCCTTGTAATTTTGCCTAAGTGAAGACATGTCAACGGAATGAAGATTACACTATCAACGGAATGAAGAATATACCATCAACGGAATGAAGAATAAAGCTATCAACGAAACACATCTCACTGCTATCAACGAATCATTATCACTTTTCTGAATAGTTGACAAAGTGATAGTGACAGTTTTCTGACAGATCAAAAGGTGATGTAGAAGTGTACTTTGCATTGGGAGCCATCAAAATGGACACTGGGAATGAGGAAACATTCCAATTTCCAATTAGGTTCTTGAGTGTAATCATAATAAGCATGAAGACAAAAGACAAGATCTCCAAGGACCATTGGACAAAAGGAATGAAAAGCAAGCTACTGGCGGTTACCCTTAGTACATTTTAGAGTAGCCAAAAATAGCATTGTAAACTTGGGATATATAACCAAGTGTAGCAGTTCATTTAAAAGTGTGAAGTGAGTGAGATAGAATAATTTTGTATTAGCTTTCTTTCAAGAGCACTATCACTCTACATTAAGAACTGAGCAGCTGTGCTACATTTGTAACACAGATTATTCCCGAAATAAAATCATCTCAGTTGGATCCTCAAAACATCCAACTGAAATTTTATATTTGCTTGTGTGATTTTATTTTTCTGTCAAGATTTTTCAAAGTTGTTTTAAGTTTAAAAATATCTAGAATTGTATTCAACCCCCCCCCCCCCCCCCTTCTACAATTCTGTTAGGCTATTTGGGGTTAACAATTGGTATTAGAGCAAGCTTCTAACATACAAGGAGTTTAAAGATCAAGGCCAAAACAGAAACCATGGTGAAGAAGGATCCAGGAGTAAAGATACCAGTTCTAGATAAGGACAATTACTTTCACTGGAAAGTAAAAATGCATCTACATCTCATGTCTATGGATGAGAGATATGTAGACTGCATTGAGAAAGGTCCACACGTTCCCATGACATTTGCATCTAGAGTTGGACTGCCAGATGATGCTGAAGATGTGGAAATTCCAAAACCTGTCTCAGAATGGACTGTTGAAGATGTTGCAGAAGTCCATAAAGATAAAAGAACCATGAACATTCTGTTTAATGGTTTGGAGCAAGAGATGTTTGACAATGTTATAAACTGTACAACTGCTAAAGAAGTATGCGACACTGTTAGAACACTCTGTGAAGGAACTGAGCAAGTAAGGGAGAACAAAATGCAACTCCTCATACAACAATATGAACACTTTCATTTTAAAGCTGGTGAAACTCTAAATGTTACATTTAGTAGGTTTCAAAAGCTTTTGAATGGATTAAAGTTGTATGGGAGGATCTACCAAACCAAGGATTCAAACCTCAAATTTCTTAGAGCTCTTCCAAAAGAATGGAAGCCTATGACTGTTTCTCTGAGAAACACTCAAGAGTACAAAGACTATACTCTTGAAAGGCTTTATGGAACCTTAAAGACATATGAGCTGGAAATGGAGCAAGATGAAGAAATTGAGAAGGTGCAGAAGAAATGTGGATCTATTGCATTGATTGCATCTGTGAACCAACTGGAAGATGACAATGAAGAAGCTGCAAAAGCCACAACTAGTCGAGCTAGTTGTAGGAGTGATGTTAGCAAGGGTAAAGGCAAGATGACAGAAGAAGAAGAAGAACCAGCCAACTTGGATGACTTAGATGAGATTGATGAGCACATTGCTTTTCTTTCAAGAAAATTTTCTAAGTTCAAATTCAAGAGAAACTCAGAAGCAAGGCCACCAAGGAGAGACTTTCAACCTAGCAAAAATAATTGGGTTGAAAAGTCTAAGTCTAAATGTTTCAACTGTGGAATGATTGGTCACTTTGCTGGAGATTGCAGAAAGCCCAAAGCTGAGAAGGGCAACAGGAAATTTGAGCCTGTTGATTATAAAAAGAAATACTTTGAACTTCTCAAGCAAAAAGAAAAGGCTTTCATGTCTCATGAGTATGATTGGGCTGGTAATGGTGAAGATTCAGATGATGATGTGGAGTATGTTGTTGCCCAGTAATAAACAATTGTAGAAGGGGGGTTGAATACAATTGTATAAGATTCTCGACTTAGTAAAGTATATATTACAAATATGAAAGAAAGATAATAGCTTTATTAAATCTGATATAAAACTGTTACAAACTCTCTCAAGAAATTCCGTGTTCTTGAGAGCTGCTAGGTTACAAAGATACTCGTGTATGTGATCGATTATTAATCGAAACCTAAAACTGTGTTTATATACTACACAGCTTCTCTATCAATTACAAGATAAGTCCTAATCAATTACAAAGATTGAAACCTATCCTTAATCGATAGCTACATTACTACAAACCAGGAACCGACAAAATAAACTTCCATGTTTAACTAGACTCCAAATATAACTCGAAGTAGGAATCCTGATCAGCTTCCAGTCCTGACGATCAATCCTGATCCCAGTCCTGATATTCATCCTGATTCTGACGCTTGATCAAATACTGATAACCATGCAATACTGATGATGTCAGCAATCCTGATCAGTTGAGTCTAGATCCTGACAATCATTGAATCCTGATCTAACAATCTCCCCCAATCTCATACTTTGTAAAATAAAATATAGATTCCTAAGATTCAATGATGTCAAAAATATATATACAAAATGTACAAGTATCTGCAGCAGCAACTTATCTGTTTAGATCCTTTGATAGAACAGATTCATTTTCAAGAAGTTGGATAACAAATTTTCTTTTTTTTTTCTTCAAGAATTTGAATCAGTCTTTCCTTAAGATTTTTGAGTTCTTCATCTTCCTCATTAATCTGATAGATAGCTGCTCTGAGATTCTGAATGGAGCTTCTTTGTAGACTATGTTCTTCAAGAAGAAGATAAGCAATTTCCTTCCCATCAGGATTGAGAGTAAGCTGTGTCATGCCAAAAGTTGCTTCTTTAGCAGCAGTGCCCTTTTGCATTTCCACATCTTGATCTCTTAGATTTAGATACATGGGAGTATAATCACCAGTGTAGTTCTTTCCTTCAAGAAATCTTCTTCTTATTGTTGACAGAATCATATCACTCCATACTTTGCACACTTCATTCTTCCATTTTAACAGATAATGAACATATTTCAGTTCCTTTGTAGTTTTCATCAACAAGTCTTGAATGGATAGAATCTTCACACTACCATCTTTCATGAAGTACAGAAGCTTATCTTTCTTTTCAAAACCATCATGACAATCTATAACTATATCAACAGCTAATAAATTGTTCAGGTGTTCAGAAGTTAAAGTACCTCCAATTTCAGTCAAAGAATCCCTGTGTCCAATACCTCCTCTTGAATTGTTTGTCAATTGCTTCAGATTTGAAAGTATTCGTAGCCAGAGTGCTTTTGATTCAACTAAACCAGATAAATCAACAACACTTGAAGCAATTCCACCAGACCAAAAATTGATAGGCGTATCACACCTAAGTGTGTCAATGTGTTTCCACTTCTTATCTTTTTCTTTCTCATAAGCATAACTCTTCTGTAGATAAGTTTGTAGTCTTCTTGCATTTCTCCACAACCCTTTATTTGAAGCTTTGAGTCTTTGCTTATAGAACTGAAAGTCTTTATTTGTTGACTCTGTTATTCTTCTTCTTCTGACTTCTTCTTCTTCATCAACTTCCCTATTATGAGAATCAACCACAGTAGACAATGTAATATCCCCAAATTTTGTACTTATTTAAGAACTGTTGATGAATAGTAACTTTTGTTAAAAACCACTGATGAATAGTAATTTTTTTGTTTAAAAAGTTTTTCAGACCACACTATATACGAGACGATATAATAAACTTTTAAAGTCATATTAGTGATCTGCGATGTAAATGAAGGAATGCAAAAGCCGTCAGAATCGGAAAAAATAGCATTTTGTGTTCTTGATTTTGTTCTTAAGGATTAAGCTTGTTAAGGTTTGTTCAAAGCTCAAGGAAGGATTATAGACTATTGTTAGTGTATATCAAGCATCAAGGAAGGTATAAACTCTTGAAACCCTTAGTTATAAATTGATTTATATGGTTAGTTTTAAGTATAGTTTAGTTAGTATGATCATAAGGATGATTGAGTGATTTTGACGAATGTTTGATGAAAGTTTGATGTTGTTTTGATGATAAGCAAGTAGATGTTGGTTTTGACGGAGTGATGATGATTATGGATTAGTAATGATGTTGAGGATTTGACTTGGTGATTTGGTTTGGTTGATTATGTAAAGTTTATGATTAAACTTTGGAATCGTTAAAACATAGCCGTTATAATGCCCGATTTTTCCTTAACCCTGTTTTGTTTGTGATATTCGAACATAAGGACTTCTGTCCAAGGTCACCACTGCCTAGTATAATGTAGGTATTGTTTCAAGGTTCGTTTTGGTGCGAAGATCATGTGAATCCGATTTACGGTTTAGGAGAAACGAGTGTTTTAATTAAGGATGTTTCGAGAAACCGAACTATACCACTTAGCCAACTTTGAGGCAATGATTAAACCCCTTAAGCGACTTATTGGAATGTGAAACTTTGTTTTAACATGCTAGGTACGTTTAGGAGGACCCTCGAAAAGATTTCGTGTAAAAAGGATTTAATCTCTATTTTATAAAAATGTTCGAGCCGAGCATACGCAAGAAGAGTCTTAAGGAGTCAACTTGATAACATGTTTTAGCTTAAGTAAAGTACGTACTTAGTGTCTTAAAAGTGTTAAGTGATTAATCTCGGATACTTTGACTATGTATAGATCGCCGGATTGATTCGAGGCACACTACCCCTACCTCACCACCAGGAAAGTTTCCTAAACCTATACCTACTGTTGTTGTGATAATAAATTGTTTTCATATATGATATGCATTGCGATATATAAATTGCATGCTTGTTTTTGAACTGATGTATATAGCAATACTTGAGGTTATGACTTGATGTTGGGGCTTATAGGTTAGATATGAGATATCAGCTATAAGCCATGTTTTTATAATGCCCTAGGATAAGGGCGGGGGATTTTCTCTAGATCAGATGTATTTATATTTTCTGTATATATTAAAAGTTATTTTTCCGATAAAGACATCGGGCAACTGTTATTCATTTGAGGTTTATTATTTAATGAATATTATTTTCGAATATTCATATGAGGTTTATTATTTAATGAATATTATTTTCGAATATTCATTTGAGGTTTATTATTTAATGAATATTATTTTCGAATATTTATTTGAGGTTTATTTATTTAATGAATATTATTTTCGAGTATTCATTTGAGGTTTATTTATTTAATGAATATTATTTTCGAATATTCATTTGAGGTTTATTTATTTAATGAATATTAATTTTGAATATTCATTTGAGGTTTACTTATTGAGGAATATTATTTTGAATATTCATTCGAGGTTTATATTATTTTGAATATTCATTCGAGGTTTATTAGTTAATGAATATTATTTTAAACATTCATTTAATCCTTGTTTATTTAAGGAATATTATTTTTTTAAAAATTCATTTAATCATTATTTACTTAATGAATATTATCTTCGAATATTCGTTTAAGGTTTACTTATTTAATAAGTACTATTAATTATTTTAAATCAAAAAGAGGTTCCCAAAACAATGTTTTTCCATTTAAATCTATCTTTTAAGAGGATTTAAATGTTCGCTCAACTATCAAAAATATGGGAAACCTGATTTCAATGAATGCTACTCATTTTAAACTCTCAACTCAAAAACTGTCAAGGGACAGATATTTTCTCGGAGCAATTTAATTGATGCAAGTCAAATGTTGTGTTACCACCTCAACGACCGAGGGGTAAATTGATGGAACAAGTCGATATCCATTAACAAGCATCGCTTGGGAAATATTGGAGAATCTTCCTTTCCAACCTAGATATAACTACTTAGTGGAGTCGTATCAACAAGTGTTACACCTGGGGAAAGGAGGACGATCTTTACGTTTCAGAGTCATGGATTTCATCTGAACTAGGAGTGGTGCAAGTGGTCCAGTTGCGCCGACCCATCCAACTTTTATTGCCCCAAATGGGCCGGGAGATCCCGGAAGGCGGTAGACAATGTCAGGCCGTCGTGATTCTTCCATCTACATGTAGAAAACATATTTGTGTTGTACGACCTGCTACTGATCATAGTAAGGTTGGTACAGCGGGCGCGGTAGCAACTCTCGTATTGGTTCATCATCCAATTTGGATATTCCTGCAACATGTATTGGGGTGAAGAACCGATCATGTTGGCAGGAGGTCGAAAAGTGTTTGGAAATGAAGTGACAATAAATTCATGCAACTTCATCTTTTATTTTATGAGTTATGACTCTGATAAAACCTTACTCAAGTTACATATGCATAAGAGGATTTTGGGTTACGGAAACATTATATTAATTTTCCTTGTAACGTCATCTTTTATGTTATACTAGTTTCTTATCCGTTTAAGGCATAACATGTGGTTACAAAAATATCTTTGAACTGTTATTTTGTCATAAACTATTTTGGTGGGCTCTATTGTTCACCCTTGCTCTATTTATTTATATCACAACAACAGCTAGAGCAGATGGCCCGCAACAGGCAAACTCTGCGCAAGCGGGTAGCAGCCGTCAGAGATTTACCCGTTGATGTTGTAGCCGCCATAGCTGAGGTAGTAGCAATCAGTAGTCTAAGCTTCAGCTTTTGTGTATCAGACTTATTTATATTATGATTAATGTAATCAACGGCAAGATCTATTAAGCGTACTCTGTAATCTTTTTGGGTTTGTAATGACTTATAACTTGTGGATCCTATGACTAGATACTTATTCCAATTTCATCTCTGGAACTATAACTAGTTGTGTGTGTGTGGTGTTGTTATTGTGGGGTCACAACATGTAGTTTAATTGTTTTGATTCAAGTGCAAGTATTATTGATGGGAATTGAGACCGTAACGACCGGATCCCCGACCCCGGATCTGGGGCTGTTACAGAAATGGTATCAAAGCTCTAGAGTTATAAACACCAGAGATGATGCGACGTACAATAATAAATTCAATAAGATAATAAGAACTCTTGCCAAGTTCGATTAAAACCCTTATGGGAACTTTAATATCACGATAGTATAACATAGTTCGTTATTGTGTAGGCGAGCGACATCTCTGACCCTGAGGCTTACGAGAGACAGCATGATGAGGACTTGCTTCGGACTACAGATCCATACTATGAGGATTCTGAGGAGGAGGACCCGGAGGAGGACCCGGAGGAGGTCCAGGCAGATGCGGACACCGAGGTTGTTGAGGATTCGGATGATGAGGATCCAGAGGAGGATCATACCCTAGCTGATACTGAGGATATGGAGGGGGATGCTGAGGACCAGACTCCACTTCCTACTGAGAGAGCCCCTACCCCTCCACCATTGCCTTTGAGCCCTTCCCCTGATGATTTTGAGGAGCTTACCCCTGAGCCACAGCAGACAGAGGCTGCACCACCAGCAGACCCGGTTACCCCACCCCATGTCCCGTTAGAGGGGATACCAGTGTGTGTGCATAACTGGACGGTGAGCAGAGTTCAGTCAGATTTGGTAGTATCTGAGGCTAGACTAGCAGAGTCACGGATGCAGCTAGCAGCAGAGAGAGATGCCATGATGGTACGCCAGGGCGGCGGGAGGTCTGTGCCCCCTCGGGTTGCCCGGAGGGCGATGACTCGCATTGAGCTGAGGGCACGGATGAGGATTCGAGCTTTGCCTACTGATGGCAATGGAAGGGTATCCAGGGTTGATGCTGAGGAGATTTTTCGCATGGCTATGGCGAGGGTGAGGGCATTGGGCCGCACTAGTGGTTGATTTCAGAGTTGGTGATGTAGTAGTCTAGTCTTCTAGTCATGTACGGACATAGTAGTGCCGATTTTTGTGGGATTGTTCCATTGTATATATTATCCCTTTTCTGACTAGGAGGATAGACCATGTATCTCACTTTTGACTAGATGTTGTTAGGACGGTTGTACTTGTAAACTGTCGATGTCGACCCAGACTATGTATCTTTGGTACCATGTATATATTTGTTCCTTTCAGTTGAATCCAGTCCTGTTGTGACGCAATCACAAGTTTATTATACTATTGTCTGCACCGTATGATTAAATTGCGATAAAATATAGAACTGCGGAAGTCTACTTTCAATTATGTAACGACTGTATAAAGAAATCTGTAACCAAGTGAACGAGCCTAATGTGAATTTTCCAAATTTTCAGTAAGATGCCTCCACAAAGAATGAGAACTAGGGCTAACTCCCAGGAATCTGAGGATCAAGAGAGCCACAACCAAAATAGAGAAGACCCTGAAAATGAGGAAGAGATAGATGAAGATTATAATGCGCAGGACGACTCCCAGTATGGAGAGGCAGATGAACCCTTTTTCACTGCGGAATTTGAGGATGAAGAAGTGGAAGTTGAAGAGGAACAAGGAATAGAGAACCAGGGTGGAGACCCCATGGGTCAGTTCATGAATCTACTTAGGCAAAATTTGGACCGTTATCCCCAACCACCCCAAGGAAACAACAATACCATAGCGAACTCCTTCATGGCCTTTAAGTCACTTAAGCCCCCAGAATTCCAAGGATCGGCTGACCCAGTAGAGGCAAGAGCCTGGATAAAGGAAATGGAAAAGTCTTTTGAGATTTTAAGCATTGAGGAGGCACAGAAGACCGTTTTTGCCACTTACCTTCTGAAAGGAGAGGCCAACTATTGGTTGGAGGCCAAGAAGAACATGGAGACGGATGCTATCATAACTTGGGAAAGGTTCAAACAATTGTTTCTAGAGAAGTATTTCCCAAGGTTTATGAAGACTCAAATGGAACTCAAGTTTTTGGAACTAAAGCAGAATAGCTGATTATGAGGCAAAATTTACCGAGCTATCAAGGTTTGTGCCAGAGTTTGTAGATACCGAAGAGAAGAAAGCTAATAGGTTTCAACAGGGATTGAAGCAGTGGATTCAGAATCGCGTGGCAATCCTGGAGATTACAGACTATGCCACATTGGTGCAAAAGGCTTCAATTGTGGAAGCAGGGAGTGATCAGATGCATAAAGAAAGAGAGAAAGGGGGAATAAAAAGGAAACATGCAAGTATGGGTGGAGGTTCTGCAGGAGGAAACCCCCAAAATAGGTTTAACCGTGGAGCAGTCTCCCTACCTGAGAGGAATATGGGGTTCAAGCGACCCGTGAGCGCAAGCGTAAACCAGGGCGACAACCCATCAGGAGTGTCCCACTCCTACCAATCTCGACCTCCATTACCAGCATGTACAACTTGTGGAAGGAAACATCCCGGTGTGTGCAACCAGAAACCGGTAACCTGTTTTAAGTGTGGACGAGGGGGCCATTATGCTCACGCTTGTACCGCAGCTAACCCTAGCGTCAGCAGAAACCTCACTTGTTTCCAGTGTGGACGTCAAGGTCATATGAGGAAGGATTGCCCCATGAACCGACCCGCAGCATCAGGGGCAAGCAAGGCTGCCTCCAACAAACCACCAACCGCTAGGACTTTCAACATGACAGTGCAGGATGCCGTGAGGAACACGGATGTGATAACATGTACATTTTCTCTGAATTCAGTTAGCGCAAATGTTTTATTTGATTCTGGAGCGACTAAATCTTTTATATCGAGGGATTTTGCGCATAAATTGAAACTTAAAGCCCAACCATTAAAGGATTCCCTACAAGTGGAAATAGCTAACCACGAGATAGTCCCAGTTAATCAGGTTCACCCCAACTGCAAATTGGAAATAGGAGAACAGTCTTTTTGTGTGGATTTGATTCCTTTTAAATTAGGAGAATTTGATGTCATTTTGGGGATGGATTTGTTGTCTCGCAATAACGCACAGATAGATTGTAAAGGGAAAAAGGTTAGATTAAATACCCCAGGGAAGAAGGAGATAGTGTTTAAGGGAATGAAACAGACACATAAATTTCTAACCATGGCGCAAACCAAGAGATTGTTACGAAAAGGAAACGAGGCTTACTTAGCTTATGTTGTAGACACCCAGAGGGAGGTGCCCAGTTTACAGGACATCCCAGTAGTCAATGAGTTCGAAGATGTGTTTCCACAAGATCTTCCAGGATTACCACCCGATAGGGTAATTGAGTTTGCTATTGAATTAGCCCCGGGGACGGCGCCAATTTCGAAGGCCCCGTACCGGTTAGCCCCAGTTGAAATGAAAGAACTAGCTACCCAGTTACAAGAACTGTTGGAGAAGGGTATGATAAGATCCAGTGTGTCGCCGTGGGGGGCACCGGTGTTGTTTGTTAAGAGGAAAGATGGGAGTATGAGGTTATGCATCGATTACCGAGAGTTGAACAAGCTAACTATAAATAATAAGTACCCATTACCCAGAATAGACGATTTGTTCGACCAACTAAAGGATGCTGTGTACTTCTCTAAGATTGACCTGAGAACCGGATATCACCAATTAAAGATTAAACCCGAAGATATCCCGAAGACTGCATTCCGTACTAGATATGGACATTATGAGTTCTTGGTGATGTCGTTTGGATTGACCAATGCCCCAGCAGCTTTCATGGATTTGATGAATAGGGTGTTCAAGAAGTATTTTGACGAGTTCGTTATAGTTTTCATAGATGATATTCTTATCTACTCAAAGACAGAGGCAGAACATGCAGAACATTTGAGGATAACCCTAGAAATACTCAGGAAGGAACAATTGTATGCCAAATTCGCAAAGTGTGAATTCTGGCGAAATGAGGTTCAGTTTTTAGGACATGTGATCAATAAGGAGGGAGTGTTGGTTGACCCCTCCAAGATAGAGGTAGTTTCAAATTGGGAACGACCAACCACACCAACCGAGGTAAGAATTTTCATAGGATTAGTATGGTATTATTGAAGATTTGTTAAGGATTTTGCGAAGATCGCAGCCCCGTTAACCCGACTTACCCGTAAAACTGAGAAGTTTGAATGGACGGAAAAATGCGAGTGTAGTTTCCAAGAGCTAAAGAAGAAGTTGGTGACTGCCCCTGTGTTGGCATTGCCAGATGGAAAAGGAGATTTTGTGATTTATAGTGATGCTTCGCATAAGGGGTTAGGGCTGATGCAGCACGGTAAGGTAATCGCATATGCGTCAAGACAATTGAAGGAATATGAGATTCGATATCCTACTCATGATCTAGAACTAGCAGCAGTAGTTTTCTCTTTAAAGATTTGGAGGCACTACTTGTATGGAGAGAAGTGCGAGACTTACACTGACCATAAGAGCCTCAAGTACATTTTCACCCAGAAGGAGCTTAACATGCGCCAGAGAAGATGGTTAGAGTTGATTAAGGATTATGACTGTGAAATTTTTTATCACCCAGGGAAAGCCAATGTGGTGGCTGATGCCCTTAGTAGGAAAGAGAGACTCAAGATGATAATGTCTTCAGAAGAGCTGATTAGAGAATTTGAAAAGATGGAAATAGAAGTGAAGGTAACCGGAGACGGTACTGAAAAGCTGTTTGAGATTTCCTTGCAGCCAGAGTTGTTAGAAAAGATAAGAAGGTGTCAAGAAAGAATGATAAGTGAAGACAGACAGTCAATGACCGGAGAAGAGATCCACACTGTCAAGGATGATAAAGGAATAATGAGGCACACTTACCGAATTTGGGTTCCGAATGTTCGAGAACTAAAGGACGAGATTTTGCACGAGAGTCACAGTTCAAGGTATTCAATTCACCCAGGAAGCACCAAGATGTATGGAGATTTGAAACAATACTACTGGTGGCATAACATGAAAAAGGACGTAGCAGAGTGGGTAAGCAGATGCTTGACCTGCCAACGAGTGAAAGCGGAACACCAGAGACCCAGTGGGCTTTTGCGACCCCTAGAAATTCCCGAATGGAAATGGGAACACCTAGCCATGGACTTCGTAGTAGGTTTACCAAGGACCAAGGCCAATCATGACACCATATGGGTAATCATAGATAGACTAACAAAGTCAGCACACTTTCTTCCGATCAACGAAAGGTACACTGTCGACAGACTAGTGGATATTTACTTGAAAGAGATAGTGGTGTGACACGGAGTCCCAGTCGCCATAGTATCTGACCGAGATCCCAGATTTAACTCCAGATTTTGGAGGAGCTTCCAAGAATGTGTAGGAACCCGACTGAACATGAGTACTGCCTATCACCCACAAACAGAGGGACAAAGTGAAAGAACCATCCAAACACTAGAGGATATGTTAAGAGTCTGTGCTATAGACTTTAAAGGAAGTTGGGATGATCACCTGCCACTGATTGAGTTCTACTACAATAGTTTTCATGCAAGCATAGGAATGCCGCCTTACGAGGCCCTTTATGGAAGAAGATGCCGATCTCCCTTGTATTGGGATGAAGTTGGAGAGCGAAAGATGCTTGGGCCCGAAGTGGTCCAATGGACTAAGGACATAGTAAATCTAATCAGAGGGCGGCTGGTAGCAGCCCAAGATAGACAAAAGAAGTATGCTGATCTAGCCCGGAAGGACAAGGAATATGAAGTGGGAGACCTAGTGTTCTTAAAGGTATCTCCTTGGAAAGGTTTGATGAGGTTCGGAAAGAAAGGAAAACTGAGTCCTAGATATATTGGACCATTTGAGATCTTAAGACGTGCTGGGAACTTAGCATATGAGCTAGCATTACCCCCAAACCTGCAACAAGTGCACAATGTGTTTCATGTTTCAATGTTGAGGAAATACAACCCTGATGCTAAACACATAGTGGAATACGAACACGTAGACATGCAGCCAGACCTAACCTATGTGGAGCAACATGTGGAAATCATAGATCAAAAGGAACAAGTGCTCCGGAACAAGGTCATCAGGCTAGTCAGAGTTTTGTGGCAAAATCATAATGTGGAAGAATCAACCTAGGAACTAGAAAGTGCTATGCTGGAAAAGTACCCCCATTTGTTTTCAAACTGATTCCGGGACGGAATCCTTTTAAGGAGGGGAGACTGTAATATCCCCAAATTTTGTACTTATTTAAGAACTGTTGATGAATAGTAACTTTTGTTAAAAACCACTGATGAATAGTAATTTTTTTTGTTTAAAAGGTTTTTCAGACCACACTATATACGAGACGATATAATAAACTTTTAAAGTCGTATTAGTGATCTGCGATGTAAATGAATGAATGCAAAAGCTGTCAGAATCGGAAAAAATAGCATTTTCTGTTTTCTCCGAAATTTCATCAATAACGGACGGATTAATCATTATTTGAGAATATTGGAGGATTTAAATTATCAATTCCATGGATATGGATTTAATAAAAGAATTAGTAATATCAAGAACGATTACGGTAAACTACTTCGATAGAACACTTAAGAAACCCTGCGAACATTCTACGCGATTAAACGGAGACGGAACAACGGGACACTTACGGGATTAAATATAGGCATATGGAAGTAACATGTAACAAGATTAATTCGAGGAATGCAACATTTGGATCATCCATGTGAAAGGAAACAAACCAGTAAAGCAAACCAGTAAAGCTACTTTATCCAAACTCTTGCATGTTCGACACGTGTCCTGATGACAAGCCAAAATGTGATGACTCACCCCCTTTAACCACAAAATATCTCACATTGTCCAAGATCAACCAAAGCAAGAAACTTCCCCACCTTTGAAAAAGAAAACATTCGGCTATTTCAAGAAGAACAAAGGATAGATTTTTCAAAATCAAGCTTCCACTCATCCATAAATCATGTTCTTGGATTCTAAAGCTTCCATATTTCCAAACTAAGGTATTCTCTAAATCCTAGAACCATCCATTAAGGTTACCATGTTCAAATCCTTGATTAAAGATGAGGGTGAATAGTGAAATGAATAGTAATATTTTGTGTTCTTGATTTTGTTATTAAGGATTAAGCTTGTTAAGGTTTGTTCAAAGCTCAAGGAAGGATTATAGACTATTGTTAGTGTAAATCAAGCATCAAGGAAGGTATAAACTCTTGAAACCCTTAGTTATAAATTGATTTATATGGTTAGTTTTAAGTATAGTTTAGTTAGTATGATCATAAGGATGATTGAGTGATTTTGACGAATGTTTGATGAAAGTTTGATGTTGTTTTGATGATAAGCAAGTAGATGTTGGTTTTGACGGAGTGATGATGATTATGGATTAGTAATGATGTTGAGGATTTGACTTGGTGATTTGGTTTGGTTGATTATGTAAAGTTTATGATTAAACTTTGGAATCGTTAAAACATAGCCGTTATAATGCCCGATTTTTCCTTAACCCTGTTTTGTTTGTGATATTCGAACATAAGGACTTCTGTCCAAGGTCACCACTGCCTAGTATAATGTAGGTATTGTTTCAAGGTTCGTTTTGGTGCGAAGATCATGTGAATCCGATTTACGGTTTAGGAGAAACGAGTGTTTTAATTAAGGATGTTTCGAGAAACCGAACTATACCACTTAGCCAACTTTGAGGCAATGATTAAACCCCTTGAGCGACTTATTGGAATGTGAAACTTTGTGTTAACATGCTAGGTACGTTTAGGAGGACCCTCGAAAAGATTTCGTGTAAAAAGGATTAATCTCTATTTTATAAAAATGTTCGAGCCGAGCATACGCAAGAAGAGTCTTAAGGAGTCAACTTGATAACATGTTTTAGCTTAAGTAAAGTACGTACTTAGTGTCTTAAAAGTGTTAAGTGATTAATCTCGGATACTTTGACTATGTATAGATCGCCGGATTGACTCGAGGCACACTACCCCTACCTCACCACCAGGCAAGTTTCCTAAACCTATACTTACTGTTGTTGTGATAATAAATTGTTTTCATATATGATATGCATTGCGATATATAAATTGCATGCTTGTTTTCGAACTGATGTATATAGCAATACTTGAGGTTATGACTTGATGTTGGGGCTTATAGGTTAGATATGGGATATCAGCTATAAGCCATGTTTTTATAATGCCCTAGGATAAGGGCGGGGGATTTTCTCTAGATCAAAGGTATTTATATTTTCTGTATATATTAAAGGTTATTTTCCGATAAAGACATCGGGCAACTGTTATTCATTTGAGGTTTATTATTTAATGAATATTATTTTCGAATATTCATTTGAGGTTTATTATTTAATGAATATTATTTTCGAATATTCATTTGAGGTTTATTATTTAATGAATATTATTTTCGAATATTCATTTGAGGTTTATTTATTTAATGAATATTATTTTCGAGTATTCATTTAAGGTTTATTTATTTAATGAATATTATTTTCGAGTATTCATTTGAGGTTTATTTATTTAATGAATATTATTTTCGAATATTCATTTGAGGTTTATTTATTTAATGAATATTAATTTTGAATATTCATTTGAGGTTTACTTATTTGAGGAATATTATTTTGAATATTCATTCGAGGTTTATATTATTTTGAATATTCATTCGAGGTTTATTAGTTAATGAATATTATTTTAAACATTCATTTAATCCTTGTTTATTTAAGGAATATTATTTTTTTGAAAATTCATTTAATCATTATTTACTTAATGAATATTATCTTCGAATGTTCGTTTAAGGTTTACTTATTTAATAAGTACTATTAATTATTTTAAATCAAAAAGAGGTTCCCAAAACAATGTTTTTCCATTTAAATCTATCTTTTAAGAGGATTTAAATGTTCGCTCAACTATCAAAAATATGGGAAACCTGATTTCAATGAATGCTACTCATTTTAAACTCTCAACTCAAAAACTGTCAAGGGACAGATATTTTCTCGGAGCAATTTAATTGATGCAAGTCAAATGTTGTGTTACCACCTCAACGATCGAGGGGTAACTTGATGGAACAAGTCGATATCCATTAACAAGCATCGCTTGGGAAATATTGGAGAATCTTCCTTTCCAACCTAGATATAACTACTTAGTGGAGTCGTATCAACAAGTGTTACACCTGGGGAAAGGAGGACGATCTTTACGTTTCAGAGTCATGGATTTCATCTGAACTAGGAGTGGTGCAAGTGGTCCAGTTGCGCCGACCCATCCAACTTTTATTGCCCCAAATGGGCCGGGAGATCCCGGAAGGCGGTAGACAATGTCAGGCCGTCGTGATTCTTCCATCTACATGTAGAAAACATATTTGTGTTGTACGACCTGCTACTGATCATAGTAAGGTTGGTACAGCGGGCGCGGTAGCAACTCCCGTATTGGTTCATCATCCAATTTGGATATTCCTGCAACATGTATTGGGGTGAAGAACCGATCATGTTGGCAGGAGGTCGAAAAGTGTTTGGAAATGAAGTGACAATAAATTCATGCAACTTCATCTTTTATTTTATGAGTTATGACTCTGATAAAACCTTACTCAAGTTACATATGCATAAGAGGATTTTGGGTTACGGAAACATTATATTAATTTTCCTTGTAACGTCATCTTTTATGTTATACTAGTTTCTTATCCGTTTAAGGCATAACATGTGGTTACAAAAATATCTTTGAACTGTTATTTTGTCATAAACTATTTTGGTGGGCTCTATTGCTCACCCTTGCTCTATTTATTTATATCACAACAACAGCTATAGCAGATGGCCCGCAACAAGCACACTCTGCGCAAGCGGGTAGCAGCCGTCAGAGATTTACCCGTTGATGTTGTAGCCGCCATAGCTGAGGTAGTAGCAATCAGTAGTCTAAGCTTCAGCTTTTGTGTATCAGACTTATTTATATTATGATTAATGTAATCAACGGAAAGAACTATTAAGCGTACTCTGTAATCTTTTTGGGTTTGTAATGACTTATAACTTGTGGATCCTATGACTAGATACTTATTCCAATTTCATCTCTGGAACTATAACTAGTTGTGTGTGTGTGGTGTTGTTATTGTGGGGTCATAGCATGTATTTTAATTGTTTTGATTCAAGTGCAAGTATTATTGATGGGAATTGAGACCGTAACGACCGGATCCCCGACCCCGGATCTGGGGCTGTTACAGACAAGATTAACAATTCAATCTCTTGCAGAATTTCAGAATCATCAGGACCTTGAGCAATGTCAGGATTTGAGTCTGAAATTTGAACTGTATTGCTGATGAGTGTTGATTGTTTTGGTCTTCTTCTCAGTTAAGATTCCTCTTCACTAACCTCTTTATCTTCCTTCTCAATAATATCCCTTACAACAGGATCTATTGGATTTTGTGAAGTTTCAGGAATTTCTTCAATTCTTAAAATTCTAGACCTTGTCTGTCTAGGAATTGTTGGAGTTGATGAGCTTCTTCTACCTCTTCTAGCACCTCTCCTTCCTCTGTTTCCTCTACCTCTAGCAGGAACAGGGTTATTAAAACTTTCCATTATCTCTCTCTGTTGACTTAAGAATTCTTCATGTGAGAGATCAGGATATTCTTCACTTTCTGTAGAGAGTGCTTTCCTTGCGAATAATTGTTGAACTCTCTTATCTGTGTGATAGAGAGTAAGAATTCTACCATCCCTTGTTGTGAACTTCTGAAATAGGTTTGATGCATCTTCAGGATTGTCAATAATCACATTTTCATCTCCTTCAGGAATTGTAGAAAGTGTTTGTCCATGACCAGGTGTCAGGATTTGTTCATTCATCAGGATTTGATCACCTGTCAGGATTTGTTCTTCCGTCAGGATCTGAGATTGCACCAGTGTTCTTACTGTTCTTATTCCAGAATCAGAAACATGAGTAGACTGCGTTGTTTGACTTTGAGAAGAAGCAGCATCAGAGGTTTCTCCTTGTAAAACTTTGTCACCACCATCATTTCTAGTATCATCATCATTATTTCTTAATACTAGATCAGGTGTACATTTTGTCTGACTTACCTTCTCCCCCTTTTTGACATCAGTATTTGACAAAATATTCAAAATTAAGGCAAGAGAGGTTTGAATGTCAGTTACCTTAGAATCAAGAGAATCAATTCTGTTGTTGATGGAGGATTGTTCAAAAATAACTGATTGTACTTGAGATTCCACTACTCTTAACTGACGAGCAGTAGGCACCTTTGTAAAATTAAGAGAAATATCACCCCTTATCAACTCAGTTGCAGCCTTGACAGAATCAATTTCATTTTTGAGGCTTTTGGATAACAGAGTAGTAGCCTTCAAATGATTCTTCAAGTCTTGATTCTCTATTAACTTCACTGCATCATAGGCATGATCTAGAGCATAAGGATAGCTCACAGAATCAGCAGATTTGTACCATGAATTATTCCATTCATTTTGTCTAATTGCCTCAGCAGGATTGTTAGAAGGAACAGAAAAGTCTTGTCTTAAGTCTTTCCCAGTTGAAGCCTTGCCAGCCATGTATGTGCTTGATGAACCAAAATTAGTTCCAAGACTAGATTTGAGTGCTGTAGCAAGCTGATCCTTCTCTTCTTGATTATCATCATCACTATCATCAGCATCAGAATGAAGAGTTACATCAGGATCAGGAATATCAATTCCTTTAATTTTATCCTTGGATGCTGGGATAGGATCTATCATTGGTCTTGATCGTAGTGGTTGAATCAGGATTGGTTCATCTTCAGGAGCACCACTAGCATCAGGAATAACACCGTCAGTATTTGATATGCATGCATCAGTATTTTCTACCAATGGTTCTTGTGGAGCTTGAGGTTCAGAAGCTTCTTCAACACTTTGAGTTGAAGGTTCTTGTGTACTTCCCTCATGGACAGTGTCTTCGACCAATCTTTCAACTTCATCTGCACCAGAAACTCCTTGAGCTTTGTCAGGAAATTCCTCAGAAACTGTAGCTTTGCCTGCATCTTCACATTGAGAAGATGGTTCTTGTGTGGCTGGAATAGAAGTGTCTTCATTCTCCCTTTGAGAAAATGGTTCTTGTGTGACCATTCCAATTGCTATGCCTTCACCCAAACTTTGATTAAGTGGTTCTTGTGTGGCTGGATCATCAGTACTAGCTGCTGAACCACTTTGAGGTCCAGGTTCTTGAGGGCTTGATCCCTTCAGTTTCTTTTGTCTAGAGAACACTAACTCCTTTGCTTTCCTTAGCTTTTCCATTGGATGTTTAATCCCAAGATTGGAAGCAGCAGCACCATACTTCTCCCATGAAATATCAAAATGTCTTTTTGTTGGAGAGTCTTGTACTGGAGAGTCTGAAATAGCAATCTCTTGACTTGGTGCAGCATCAGGAATACTAACATCAGGATTGACTTGAACATCAGGAGTTGAATGCTCATCAGTAATAGAAGTGTCCTGTTCATCAGTATCCTGCTTCTTTGATAATCTTCTTTTCTTCTGTGGTTTAGACAATGGAACCACAGCTGCAGTAGCAGTATCAGCAACTGCTTTCTGTACATTCATCACAGAGGATATAGGTAAATCATCCTCAGAATCAGTCTCATCCCTGAGCATTAACTTCCTTTTAACAGAAACAGACTCAACACCTTTGACAGCTTTCTTCACCAGGACCCCTTGTACACCCCCTTGTAACTTCTTTTTAGTGAGTGGTGTAGAGGAGAAATCCTTTGAACCTGATTGCCTTCCAAACACATCAGTTCTAGCTGATTTCTTTGATTTTTCAACTAATGTCTTTTGAGAGACAATAGAGGTGGCTGATGACTGTTTAGACTGTTTGGGATGGATGCTTTGGTCAGGAACAAGGTGTGATTGGCCTTGCCCCATAGCATCAGAAACTGATCCATATTGAGTAGGCATTTTCTCTTTCAAGAAAAGCCTGACCTCATCAGGAATAAAGGCATTGCCTCTAAAACCATTTGCCTTATCACTGTTGACTAAGGACTTAATATTATTCTCAATAATTCTACAGATTGGTAGAACTACATCATCCTCAAAAATAACATTAGGACATAAGTGATTAAATATCAACTGTAAAAATCTAAGAAAACAGACAGAACCTAACTTATCTGATTTCCTATCACTTAAAGCTTTTAAGATAAAAGACCCATAATCAAACACTGTAGAATGGATAAGAGAGTACCCAATTTTGAGAGAACCTGATGGAAGAGCATCAAAATTTGATGTCTTGTTCAGGAAACAGCGACCTATGGTATCAAAGAAGAAATTCCATTCCTTCTTAAGCTTTGTCCTGAAGAGGTTTCCATACCTCTTTACTTCGCCATTGTACCCCAAATTTGTAACAAACTCAAAGAGAGTCGAGTCTGAAACATTAACAGGAACTGCATCGCCAAGAACAGGTAAATGCAGTGCATCTTCCACAATTGGAGGAGTCACATAGTGAGTAACCCCGTCATATTCAAAACTCATCAGAATTGAACCAGAATGCCCTTTGTCGAAGGTAACTGAGTTCCACACCTGCATAACTGTCTTAAAAGAAACACTTGCAGGTTCTGTTAAAGCAAACTTCAATGGGCTTGAAGCTAAGAAATCTTGAATTATGTGAAACTCATTGGGCAATTCCTGATGATCTAGAATAGCTACAAAATTATTAGTGGCAAAAGTAACACCACTAATCACAATCTGTTTGTTCATGAATGATGAAGATGTCATTGAAACTGTGAATTAAACTTGAGAATTGAGATTTAAAAATTAGGGTTCTTTAGCACCGAGAGAGAAAGAAGAGAGAAAAACTGATGATTTGAGAGTAATCAGAAATTTAGACAATCAATTATATTTTGTTAAAACAAAATATTACTCTCTGTGACAGGTGGCATGCTGAGATTCGTGCACAAATAATTAGTGGACAAATTACGTGTGTAATGAAACATAACTGCACCGCTTTTTATGTGTATCTATATATATTTCTATCAGTTTGACACACGTGCGCATACAGTTGTCCTACTAAAACTCAAACGTTTCTTACCAGTTAGTGACGAAAACTCAGGCATAAATTAAGCAAAGAAATACTGACTTATCCATCAGGATTGACCAGTTGACTTCCTGTCAGGATTGTGTCCTATCAGGATTTGATCAAAATTACATACCTAGCAGAATGACCATCAGGATTTGACAGTCATCAGGATTTCCTCTCTGTAGCTTTTCTCAGAAATTCTCAAAATTCATCATTCCAAGTTCATTCACCAATTTATTGAAAGTAGCTTCAGGCAGTGGCTTGGTGAATATATCAGCTAGTTGTTGATCAGTAGGAACAAAATGGAGTTCAATTGTTCCTTCCAGAACCTGTTCTCTTATGAAGTGATATCTAATACTGATGTGTTTAGTAAGAGAATGCTGAACTGGATTTCCTGTCATTGCAATAGCACTTTGGTTATCATAATAAATAGGGATTTTTGAGTATGACAGGCCATAATCTAACAACTGATTTCTCATCCACATTATTTGAGCACAACAACTTCCTGCAGCAATGTACTCAGCTTCTGCTGTCAAAGTAGAGATAGACTTCTGCTTTTTACTGAACCAAGACACTAGTCTACCACCCAAAAACTGACAGCTTCCTGAAGTACTTTTCCTGTCTATCTTACACCCTGCAAAATCAGCATCTGAATAACCACACAACCCAAAATCTGATTCCCTTGCATACCAAAGACCGAGTGAAGTAGTGCCTTTGAGATATCTGAAAATTCTTTTGACTGCAATCAGATGGGGTTCCCTAGGCTTTGCTTGAAATCTTGCACACAAACAGGTTGCAAACATGATATCTGGTCTACTTGCAGTGAGATACAATAGAGAGCCGATCATTCCCCTGTAGTGAGTTACATCTACCTCATCACCTTGATCAGGATCAAGTTTGGTAGCTGTAGCAATAGGAGTACTTGCAGTAGCACAATCTTGCATGTTAAACCTTTTCAATAAATTCCTTGTATATTTTGACTGATTGATAAAGATACCATCTTCAGTCTGTTTAACTTGAAGTCCAAGAAAGTAACTCATTTCTCCCATCATGCTCATTTGATATCTTGACTGCATAAGCTTAGAAAACTTTTCACACAGCTTATTGTTTGTTGACCCAAAAATGATATCATCCACATAAATCTGAACTAAAAGCAAATCCTTACCATGATTCAAATAGAATAAAGTTTTATCAATAGCGCCTCTTTTGAATCCACTTTCCAGTAAGAATTGAGCTAGGGTTTCATACCATGCTCTTGGAGCTTGCTTTAGTCCATAAAGTGCTTTATCCAATCTGTAAACATGATTTGGATATTTAGGATCAATGAAACCAGGAGGTTGCTCAACATAGACTTCTTCCTCCAGTTCACCATTTAAGAAAGCACTTTTTACATCCATCTGGAAAACCTTGAATTTCTTATGAGCCGCATAAGCCAGAAAGATCCTGATGGCTTCTAGTCTTGCAACAGGAGCAAAAGTTTCATCATAGTCAATTCCTTCTTGTTGAGAATACCCATTTGCAACTAGCCTAGCTTTATTTCTGATTATCACTCCATCAGAATTAGTCTTGTTCTTGAAAATCCACTTTGTACCAACAATGGACCTGTTCTTTGGTCTTGGTACCAGTTTCCAGACTTCATTCCTTTCAAATTCATTCAATTCTTCTTGCATTGCAGTAACCCAATCAGCATCTTTGAGTGCATCCTCAACTTTCTTTGGTTCCTCCTTGGATAGAAAGTTATTGTATAAACATTCATTCTGAGTTGCACTTCTTGTCTGAACACCTGCATCAGGATCCCCAATTATCAAATCAGGAGTATGACTTGCAGTCCATTTCCTTGCTGGTGGTAAGTCGTTTCTTGATGTAGATGCTCTCCTTAGATTGGTGTTATCTTGATTTGAAGAATTTGCTTCAGATGAAGCTCCCCCTGAGATGTTGCTATCTCCTCCTGATGAATTATCAGGATCATCACTTGAATCAGTATCTGAAGAATTCTGTCCTGATGATTGAGTTGACTCTGAACTTGTAGTAGAATGTTGTTGCTCCCCCTCAACATTTTCACTACTAGATGTATCTCCATTATTTTCATCATCAGAGTTAGCACCATCAGTATTTGGTGTGACATCAGGATTTAATGTGTCATCAGGATTTGATGAATTGATAGGATCTGATTCACTTTCTTCAGGTTCCTTGGTAGCTTCATTTTCAAAAACTAATCTATCATGTGAGTCTTCATTGATTCCAGTTATCTTCTTGTCTTCAAAAGATACATGTATTGACTCCATGACAGTCTTTGTCCTCAAATTAAAAACTCTGAAGGCTCTTGATGCAGGATAGCCTATGAAAATTCCTTCATCAGCCTTAGTTTCAAATTTTCCTAACTGTTCAGGATGAGTTCTGAGAACAAAACATTTACAGCCAAACACATGCAGATGTTTCAAACTTGGTTTCTTCTCCTTGAGAGATTGATAAGGAGTAACACCATGTCTGTTTATCAATGTAAGATTCTGTGTATAGCATGCTGTGTTGACTGCTTCTGCCCAGAAATATGTAGGTAACTTTGCTTCTTCCAACATAGTTCTGCCAGCTTCTATAAGAGTTCTATTCTTCCTTTCAACTACTCCATTTTGCTGAGGTGTGCCAGGAGCAGAGAATTGTTGAATTATTCCTTTGTATTTGCAGAACTCTTCCATCTTTGAATTCTTAAATTCAGTACCATTATCACTCCTCAGTATCTTGACTTTGTACTTTGTAGTTGTCTCAATCATTCTCACATGATCCAACAATATTTTAGGAGTCTCATCTTTTCTGTGCATAAAGTACACCCAGGTGAATCTAGAATATTCATCAACAATTACAAGAGTGTACCTTTTCTTACTGATGGACATGATGTTGACTGGTCCAAATAGATCAAGATGCAACATGTGATATGGTTCTTCAATAGAGGATTCATATTTAGTCTTGAATGATGTCCTTCTCTGTTTAGCCTTTTGACATGCATCACAGAGACCATCAGGAGTATACAGAACATTTGGCAATCCTCTAACTAAATCTTTCTTGACCAACTCATTGATATTGCTGAAGTTGAGATGAGAAAGCTTCTTGTGCCAATTCCAACTTTCATCTACTGATGCTTTACTGATGAGACAAGTAGGAGAGCCATCAGTATTTGATTGAATGTTGGCTTCATATATGTTACCATGCCTGTAGCCAGTCAATGCAATCTTCCCTGTTTCTTTGCTGACTACTTCACAATGTGTAGAATAGAAGTTTACATGATAACCTCTGTCAGTGATTTGACTAATACTCAACAAGTTGTGTTTCAGTCCTTTCACTAGAGCTACTTTTTCAATGATGACATTTCCAATGATTATATTGCCATATCCCAAAGTTTGTCCAATGTTGCCATCTCCATAAGACACAGTTGGGCCAGCTTTTTCCTCATATTCTGATAACAGGGCTTTGTTTCCAGTCATGTGCACAGAACATCCACTATCCATGACTAACACATTTTTCTTTTTACCCTGCAATCAGAATAACAAAACACTAGTTAGAATTCTTAGGAACCCACACATGTTGGGTTCCTTTTCCAGGCATTTTATTAATTTTAGCAGCAGAAGACTTTCTGACTTTAGCAGTCCTGACAGGATTTACTCCATCAGGATTTGCTTTGTCAGAATCAGTATTAACAAAAGCATGCTTCACATTGACATTCTTAAGGCTATCAGAATTTGCACTATTTGTAAAGCATAATGTAACATAAGATGTAAAAGAGATAACTACAACTCAACAAAGGACAAGACAGACAATAATATTAACAGAAGCACAGGAATCCATAATCAAAGAAGAAAAGGTAAACTCAAAAAATCAAAATACGTTATGTATTCTTGAAGTCCGTAAACAGGTCACGGAAAGAAGTTCATGAAAATGTTCAAGCCTCAGTGACAGCAAAAGAAACAAGACTTTCAAGATGACAGAAGTATGTGAATGATTTAGGGTTAAGTGCCACGGGATTCCAGTGATTTAAACGAAGCAACCAGAACGACAAGGGACGTATCAACAGCATTGAATTGAAGACATGAAAGAAGAATTGATCAAGTGTTATTCATCTGTGAACCAGACCAGTTGCACTAGGTGACGGCACTAAAAAGATCAAGTTGTTTTATCGTCTCAGAAGAAAGTGATACAGTCTATTACTTAAACACCCAGGAGCTCAGTGGAATCATTAATTGATAAAAGACAAGAAACTAGAATTCGATAGTTTTTCATTTAAGAAAACTATCGAATGGTATAATAATGATTCATTGAAAACCATGTTTACTTTAATTTGGTATTCGATAGTTTTAATTAAAAAACTATCGAATGGTAAATTAAAGTATTTCATTCGATGGTTTTTAATTCAGGAGCAGGTGAAAAGTGTTACTTGTTTTACAGGTTGATGAAAATTGGACGGCCATGATTGATTCTTCAATTGTGGTTCGATGGTTTTCAAATTGAAGACTGCAATTAAGTCGAGAGAAGATAGTGTCTTCTTCAGTTAAGGCATTCAACACAGAGACATTACTACGAGAGAGAATTGAGCCGGAGAAATTATCAGAGAATTAATAGTGCTCAGAACTTGATCATTGTTTTGTATTTGTGTAACCTTAAACTCATTGAAGCTAATCTACGGATTAGAAATTGTAGCACCCCTCGAGGTTTATATTTATAAAAAGATATATTCCCCGAAACTTGATTTGGTTTGGTGTGTTTGATTTCGTTATAGAACTGAAAGATTTATCCGCGAACGAAATTGAATTATTTGTGAGTATCGTATTCAACCCCCCCCCTTCTACGATACTTTGGACCTAACAATTGGTATCAGAGCTACTTGATTGACATACAAATCAGATCCGGTGAATGTGACCAAAATCAAACGTAGCGTGAAAATTCGAAGCAAATTTTTTAACTTTCAAAATTTTTCATTTACTTGGAATTTCTTGAATTTTAAACAATTTGGAATTTTCAGAAACCACGAGTGCACCAAAGACAACAGCTGGTATTAAAGTTCCCCCGTTTACTAGAGATGATTTCGGTTTGTGGAAGATGAAAATGTTGTTATTTATCAAGGCATCAAATCCGTTATACATTGGCATATTAGAGAACGAACCGTTTGTACCAATGAAACCAGTTAGTGAATCTACAGCTCCTGATGGTAGCAGGATTCCTCAAGGCACCCAACCTAAGGATATAACTGAGTATACAGATTCTGACAGAGAACTGATTCGATTGGATACAGGATTGATGTTGATATTAGCAGACTCCGCAGACAAGGAAATGAGCTATCAGTTGATGAACTGTACAAGCGGGAAACATATGTGGGATACCATTAACTTGATAATTGAAGGAACTGAAGACGTGCAGGAAAACAGATTGGACATCCTGACTTCTCAATATGAAGCATTTAGGTCCCTGCCAGGAGAAAGTATAACTCAGGTCTTTGAGAAATATACTAAGCTTCTCAATGAATTGGAAATGAAAGGAAAGACCTATCCACTGAGAGAATCAAACAGGAAGTTCATGATGACGCTGCCCCATCATGTAGAACACAAGTCATCATCCATTAGGGAAAGAATTGACTTCACAATGATGCCACTAGAGATGATCTATGGCAAGTTGAAGACCTATGAGATGGAACAGGAACAAAGAGTGATAATCTACGGACAGGGGACAGTGGAAAGCAAGCACAATGCACTTGTGAGATCAGCAGCACTTGTAGTGGATGAACCAACAAATTCTGAGATTCAGGTTTAAACCTCTAGAGCTGGAAAGGAGGTGATAATAGAAGCAGAAATGGATTCTGTGAATCTGGGTGTTGATGAAAGTGTTTACTACACCCTAGAAGAGCTTGAGCAAATGGAAGACAAAACCATGGCATACTTAGCTGCAAAGTTCAGTCATATTCGTTTCAATAGAAACCCTAAGTATAAGTTCAAGGGCTCAACCAACAGATTCCAGAAGAGCAATTATACACCTAGTACAGGCTCTAAAGGAGGCTACAAGACTGGCATGATTGATAGAAGCAAATCAAGATGCTACAATTGCAATGAGTTAGGGCATTTCGCCACTGAATGCCGGAAGCCTCGTCAAGCAAGAGACATGAAAGATGTTTATGGAAAGAGAGATTCCATTGAGGATTTGAAGAAGGAGAATGCCAAGCTTAAACAGCAACTGGAGGCATTGTCTGGAAAGCAGAAAGGGAAAGCTTATATAGCAGAGGGAAAACACTGGGATGATACTGATTCGGATGAAGAGGAGGAATATGTAAATGTTTCTCTAATGGCTGACTCTTCAGAGGAATCACCACAATTATCTCAGGTACCTATCTTAACAACAATTGACATGTCTAATTCTGAGTACAAGAAAACTGTGCAAGATCTTAGCGTAGAATTGTTTAATGTACACACAAGCATGCTAGCATCAGAAATGGAAAATGCTAAACTAGTTCTTAAGATTAAAAATCTAGAATCTAAAAATGAAGAACTAGAGCTTGTAGCTGTCTCATTAGAAGATCTTAAGCAAAAGAATGCGTACTTAGAAAACAAGGTCAAGTGTAATGGTGAGATAGAGACTATCCTCAGGAAGCAGATTTCATATTTAGATTTGAAACTGAATGCTTTTAAGAATTCCGCTCTAGTGGCTAAGGAAATAATTGATACTCAGGCCATAGAGAATTGTTAGGCCGAATACACAATATAATCAAGTATGTATGAGAATAACAATGATTAATAACACTGTTTATGAATCAATAAAACTGTAATCGTATTAACAGCTTCTCTCTTTATGATGTTAATGAATCACAAAGAGCTTCTAGGTTACAAAAATAATAATTCAATGAACGCATCCCTTCTAGGGATAACCTATCTGTGTTTATATAGTACACAGCTACATACAATCCTTATCTAATTGATATTCCTATAAGTTAGCTATACAATTCATATCAATTAAGGATTGCTTCTTATCTTCTATTCCGTTTCCTTAGCTGTATCAATATATTCTGCTTCTTTCCATCTTCAGAATATATTGCTTCTAGAATCTTCAATTCAGCACCGACAGCTAATTCAACTATCACCTTGTCAGACTTTAAATAAACTCTGACCGGCTTCCTTTAAACTCTTCACCCTATCAGAGTTTAACTAAACTCTGATCGGCTTCTGATAAACTCTGACCGTACCTGTTGCTTAAACACTGATAAACAAACATTAGCAATTATATCTAACAATCTCCCCCAACTTGTTCATAATAAAATGTACAAGTTAAACATATAATTGATGATGTCAAAACATATAACAAATGCAGTGTTTAACATATAACAGAGTTTAATTTAAAAACAGAGTTTAAATTTGACTTAGAATAGAAAATATTAAAAACTTACAGTCAGACTTTATTTGATTTCTTGAATATCAGGCACTGTCCTGAGATAATCAATTAGAAGTCTTCTTTCAGCCTTTTCCAGCTCTTCAACCATGATTTCTTTCAGTTCCTTGAGTTCTGAATCAGATTCACCAGTCTGATAAATAGCAGCTCTCAGAGAATAGATGGAATTCTTCCTCATCTCATTCCCTAGCCTAATAAAATGTGCTTTATCAGATTCTAGATTGAATTCTAAGACTTTAACTCCCAGATCAGTCCTTAGTCTTGCACTGTTTCTCTTCATTTCTATAACATTTCCATAAGCATCTCTATACTTAGGAATGTATACCTTTGAAACTCCTCCTCCAAGCATTACCTTAGATCTTTGCATCTTTTGTCTGATAAATGTAGCAGCATTGTGAGTGTTTCTGTTTTTTGACTTTTAGCAAGTACAGAACATACTCCAATTCTTGATAAGATTTGAGATCTATATCAGACTCTGCAACTCTGTAAACTCTTCCATCATTCATAAAATACAACAGAAAATCTTTCTTCAAACCCTTGTGAAATATCAACTGAACAGAGTCTAGCATATCAAGATTCTCTTGAGTAATAGTGCCAGATACTGCCAATGATGATTGATCTCCAGATCTGTTGTTTATTCTCTTCTCCCTATGTGAACCTAAACCAGCTTTATCAAAAGTTTCTTTTCCAAGTACAGTCCTGGTTTTAGAAAAGTCCACAGGTTGAAGTGTCAGAGCTTCAGATAAAACAGGTCTTCTAAAAGTACCTTGGAGTTGTGAAGCTAGCTGAGTTTGCACAACTTGAGCATTGTCAGTGGTTGGCTTAACTTCAATAGTATCATTAACTTGAGCAGCGTCAGAGGTTGATTTTGGTAATCTTGTTTCAACTTGAGCAATGTCAGAGGTTGAATAAATCTTCTTAGGTAACTGTTCTTCTTCTACCAGTTTACCTTTTCCTTTGTCAGCATTTTTAATCACAGGTCTCCTTGAGTACTGTAAACTCTGATCAGAATTTACATTCTCTTTGATAACAATTCCTTTTTCTTTCTTTCTAGGAGCCTTGATTTCCTTCTTCTTGTAGATTCCAGCTTCAAGATTTTTCTTGTGTTCTTCAGCAAGCATCTGTTCTTCAGCTTGGATATCTTCAATTGTAATACCTTTTCCATGTTCTGCTATAAACATCTTAGCAGCAACTTCCTCATCAGTAATAGGCTTATCAGTGTTTATCAAACTTTTGAGCCTTGAACCACTGGCAGAAATTACTTTTACCTTACCAGAGTTTGATCTTCTCTCAGAGTTTGATCTTGATCTTGATGGTCTTAAGCCTAAACTCTTTTCAGATTCACCTCCCTTGCTTCCACCATCATTACCATCATCCCTCCGTCTCAGAGCTTGAGTGTCTTTGCATTTGTCACTTGGTACACTCTCCCCCTTTTTGACATCATCAGAAAGTAGTACTGATGTCAGCAACTCCAGAGCAGTAGAAATTGAAGTTAGTTGGGCAGACATGGCAGTTTGATTCTCCTCAACTTTCGACAATCTAGAATTAAAAGTCCTTTGCTCTTTACACAAAGAGATGTATAGAGATTTGTCCTTCTGCTGTGTAAGCTCTCTTGTAGCTATATCATTCCTTAACCCTTCAATCACCTTATCAGAAGCATCAAAACGATTGTTTAATGATTTGATTTGAACAACAGTTGCTTTGAAATGACTGAGAAGTTCAGGATTTGTAATCTCTTTAACAGAGTTAGCAGTTAAATCAGCAGCCCTTTGTGAAGTGAAAATACAATCTGCTGCGGTCCAGTTCTTGAAGTACATATCTTGAAAATGTTCTTCAGTAGCCCTATTGAACTCTCTTTCTTCATCAGAGTTGGCTTGAATGTCAGATATGTGTGAAGGTGAATGAGCAGGACTAGCATTAACATTGTCATCCTCTCTTGCAATCTCTTCAGGAACATGTTCAGCAGTGATTTCATGTTCTAACTGTGCAGCTTCATCATTGACTTTCTCTGCAACAGTTTCAGGAATATCAGAGTTTACTTTAGCAATTACCTCTGCTTCTCTCTGAACAATCTGAACAACTGATTGTTGTAGAGCTTCAAGAACAAGAGCATCTTCAGAGTTTGCAACAAACTCTGCTGCTACAGGAACATTCTCTGTTGCATCAGCAGGTACAGCAACAGCTTCTGTAAAATGATCAGCTATGGTCTGATCAACTTCTTCTCCTTTCTCAAAATCAAGAGAAATAATTTCAGTATGAGAAACTACAGTTTCTACTATCTCAGTAGTAGCTTGATCAGCATCCATTGCATGTTCTTCATGATCAAAAATTCTGCTGTCAGAATGAGCAGCAGCTTCCTCAACTACATCATTAGCAATTGATGTAGGAGCTTCTCTATCAAAATCCATCTGAATATCATCAGTATTTAGCCTGTCTTGATTGACAGCTTCTGGATTTGCAGCTTCCTCAGGTTCTTTATTCATATTAGCAATAATATCACCAAAAAGTTGATTAGCAACTAATCTTCTCTTTCTCTGATGAAGATTTTCGTCATCAGCTTCAGTATCTGAGTCTGCAACAGAATCAGCAGCAACAGTCGTTGCTCGTTGAGCTCTCTTTTTCTTCATTCTTTTTCTCTGAGGCATCTCTTCAGTTCTTGATACCCCAGCTTCAGGTTGTTGCAAACCAGACTTAACTGCTCGAACTTTAGATCTCTTTGACCTCTGTGGTTGAGATACAGAAGGTCCAGCTTCAGCAGTTGAGACATTTTGCTGTTGTAAGTTGTCAAGAAATTGTTGCACAGATGCAGGTAACATTAAAGGACCAACTTCTCCTTTCTTGTTATCCTTGTTGATAAGATCAGAGAATATACGTTTGTGCAATTTAAATGAAAGAATTACATCCTCATCTAAAATCGCAACATCAGGACAGCAATGATTGAATATCAATTGACAAAACCTAGAGAAGTAAACAACATTTCTATTCTCTAGCATTTTCTCACCAATATTAGTTAAAACTAATCTAGCAACATCAAATTGACTGCCATAGAGAAGAGAATACCCGATCTGTAGACTATCAGTGGGAATTGCATCCCAGGTTGTGCACTTTTTCCCGAACGCTCTTGTAATGCAGTCGAAAAAGAAACTCCATTCCTTTCTCAAGAGCGGTCGCTTCAATTGACCAATCTTTGTCAGTGGTCCTGAGTAACCTATTTCGTTCATCATCCTGACTAGCTCAGAGTCGCCAACAGAGATTGTGAATGCATTGAAATCTTCAAGACCCAAAGCATCACGAACAGTAGTAGGAGTAACAGCATAGTCATTGTCCTCATATTGAAAAATGATAGATGGAGATCCAGACTCTCCTCCATTATCATAAACACCTGTCTGCCAAAAAGATTTGATTTGTGTTGCAGACAGCTTCGATGGTGCGATGAGAGCAGTGCCAATATCAGAGTTTGACAAGAAACTCTGAATCAAATGAAACGCCTCCGGTGCGTTCTCATTTGCTACAGGAGCGGAGTAGTTATTTGGGACAAATTCTAATTCAGAAGCAATAAACGCTGTAGTTGCCATTAGTAAGATTTGAAAACAAGAAATACTGGGCTTTGAAAGTGTTTGAGTGTTTGTGTGTGTAAAATATTATGAAAAGATGAAATGCGTAAAAGATTGAATCGTGTGTATGTAGTGTATTAAATAATAACTGTAAAGATTAGAAGTATGTTAGTGGGACAGATGTCAAACGTGAATACGCTGACAGCTGTATCTAACAACTTCCAATACACACGGGCAAACGTGGAGACACCTTAGTATCCCAAGCGCTTCGATAACCTTTCAATCTCCAAGAAAAACCTTTCAGATACCCTGTTTGAATGCTTTAAATACCAAAGCAATGTAACAACAGGCTTCATATCTTAAACTTACTATACACCAAAATGGCTGGAACTTTCGAATTCCTGGATGTGGAAGAGTTTTTGAACATGAATTGGCAGCAACAAGAAAACTATCTTATCGATGAGTTTCTTGTTCTTTCATTCCTGAATGAAGAAGGTCTTATCGTAGATGATGAAATAGCCGAAGGGCCTTTCTCCAACCCTCATGTATACATCTTCCGTCCAGGACCATATGATGCACCAATCCTCGCAGATGAAGATGCCATGGAGATCTGCTTGATGCTTTTTCAACTGAGTTTCTTGTCGGGTTCAAAAGAAAACCTCTTCTTAGAATCCTGCAAGCTGCAAAGAAGAAAGAGATCCCGAGAAGATGATGATGATGATTCATCATTAGGAGGATTTCAAGCTATCCCAAATGGTATAATGACCAGATGAGCAACTGGGTAGCTTTCATCAGAAGTAGTAGAGCACAATAGCTTCTGGCTCTAGCTCTTCTGCTTCGATGTAGGATAGCATTCAAGTACTTATCCTGGTTAAATAGATCTTCACTTTTGTAACCATAGTGATTAGTATGTACCAGAAAGATTAGCTTAACATAAGTATGAAATTGTCTGAATGTAAATTTGAATCAATTAATGAAAAATTTGTTTCTTTACATTTCAGTATTATCAATATTGCATAGTAATTGGAAAGACAAAAAAAACTTTAACCAATTAACTAACATACTCAGCAGCAATACAAATCACAAACAGGACTTAATAAACATACTCAATAGCATTGGTCAATCACTATCAAACAAACTCTATCTTTTCTCTGTTCAATCACACTTTTTAAAAAAACAAATGACTAATCCCAAAATCATAAACTGTCTGAAACAAGGAAATTATTTTAACCATCAGAGATTAAAACAAAGAACCTCGGCGTATTTCACACAATACATCAGTGTTTACCATTTGTCCTTCTTTGTCAATAAACTCTTTTCTCAATCTGTACAGTTGTGAAAAATGTGTGTGTAATAGCAGAGTTTACCGAAATCAGTATTTAGATCATCTCAAAGTGCATAAAATCCACAAACTAAAGTAGTAAAAACTGGTTGCCTAAACTCTCATGTTTAACATAGACACTGATTTTTCTATCTAAACTCTGTATAACTGATATCCTTTCATTTGGATATGTCTTTTATTTTTCACCCCCTTTAAATTTTTTATTTATTTATTAATATTTTTTTTTTTTTTTTTTTATTATTTTTCCAGTAATCAGTGGTTGGCACTAGTCACCAAAAATCAAAGATTTTAGCCCTTATTTCATACAATAAGTTCCTGGATCTTCCTAGGCACAACATGATCTCAAAGGAATTTGTGCTCTGTTTGGCATCTTTTGATTTGAGGGTGAATTATTTGAAATTAATAATCAGAGTTTAGACTTTTCATCAGTATTTATAATTAACTTATGAGAGAAAATGCAAACAGCTAATACAGACTCAGTGTATAGGATCAATAAACTAAGAGATGCTATAAATATAGAGACAGTATCATGCTGTGTTAGCTTACTGCACATATTTGAGATCAGAATCTATCAACTCTTAAGGATTCACAATTACTTACTGAGAATTATGCTTCATACAAATTTCTTCATTGGTCCATATGTCTCAGACAGAATTACCAGAGAATAGCATTAAACTATAATTACCAGAGTATGACCAACAGAGTTTATCTTCAGAGTATGCTTTCAGAGTATGACTAACACTTCACAGAGTTTATCATCAGAGTTTAACATGCTGGTTCACATAACAGTTAACATATGTAAGAAATCATGAACATAAAAAGTGAGTCTAACCCGTATCTCTAGTCAGAACCAGAGATCATTCCAAGTTCATTTACCAATCTTGTAAAAGTAGCTTCACTCAAAGGTTTGGTGAAGATATCTGCAAGTTGTTGGTCTGTAGACACAAAATGAAGCTCAATGTTTCCTTCTTCCACATGTTCTCTGATAAAATGATACCGTATGCTGATGTGCTTTGTCATGGAATGCTGTACTGGATTTCCTGTCATAGCAATAGCACTTTGGTTATCACAGAAGATAGGTATTCTAGAGTACCTTAATCCATAATCCAGCAATTGATTCTTCATCCATAAAATCTGTGCACAACAGCTACCAGCTGCTATATACTCTGCTTCTGCGGTGGATGTAGAAATTGATTTCTGTTTCTTACTGTACCAAGAAACCAATCTGTCACCTAAAAATTGACAGCTTCCACTTGTACTTTTTCTGTCTATCTTACAGCCTGCAAAATCTGCATCAGAGTAACCAATTAACTTAAACTCTGATTCTCTAGGATACCACAAACCCAGGGTTATGGTTCCTTTGAGATATTTGAAGATCCTTTTTACAGCTGTTAGATGAGGCTCTCTGGGATCTGCTTGAAATCTTGCACAAAGACATGTTGCATACATGATATCAGGTCTACTTGCAGTAAGATACAGTAAAGACCCTATCATTCCTCTGTAGTTAGTCATATCTACTGAGGCTCCTGTGTCTTTGTCAAGCTTCGTTGCTGTAGCCATGGGAGTTGTTGCAGATGAACTGTCAAGCATACCAAATTTCTTTAGAAGATTTCTGGTATACTTTGCTTGATTGATAAAAATCCCATCATCTGTTTGCTTGACCTGTAAGCCTAGAAAATAACTAAGCTCTCCCATCATGCTCATTTGATACCTGGACTGCATAAGCTTTGCAAACTTCTTACAAAGTTTGTCATTAGTAGATCCAAAAATAATATCATCTACATAAATTTGAACTAAAAGCAAATCATCACCAGAATTGAAATAAAACAAGGTTTTATCAATCGTACCTCTTGTGAACCCACTTTCTAAAAGAAATTGAGCAAGAGTTTCATACCATGCTCTTGGTGCTTGCTTTAGTCCATATAATGCCTTGTCAAGCCTGTAGACATAATCTGGATGCTTGGAATCTACAAATCCTGGTGGTTGTTCAACAAACACTTCTTCTTCAAGC
Organism: Heracleum sosnowskyi; assembly: GCA_030848705.1. NCBI lineage: Eukaryota > Viridiplantae > Streptophyta > Magnoliopsida > Apiales > Apiaceae > Heracleum > Heracleum sosnowskyi. The sequence continues at coordinate 104,188,658 of CM061245.1, forward strand.
TTCCCATTGAGAAAAGCACTCTTTACATCCATCTGAAAGACTTTAAACTTCTTGTGTGCAGCATAGGCCAGAAAAATTCTTATGGCCTCCAATCTTGCAACTGGAGCAAAGGTTTCATCATAGTCAATTCCTTCCTGTTGTGAATAACCTTTAGCCACAAGTCTAGCCTTGTTCCTTGTAATCACACCTTCACTGTCAGTCTTGTTTCTGAAAACCCACTTTGTACCTACAATTGATCTATTCTTTGGTCTAGGTACAAGTGTCCAGACTTCATTTCTTTCAAATTCATTTAACTCTTCTTGCATTGCTGTAATCCAATTAGCATCTTGAAGAGCTTCTTCCACTTTCTTTGGTTCTGTTTGAGACAAGAAAGCATGATACAGACACTCATTGTTTGTTGCACTTCTAGTTCTCACACTAGCATCAGGATCTCCAATTATAAGATCAGGTGTGTGTGCCTGTGTCCACTTTCTTGCAGTTGGTAAGTGGTTTCTTGCATCATTATTGGATCCTCCCCCTTGATCCATGCTCTCCTGATCCATATGTTGACTTTCTGCAGCATCTGAGGCTCCCCCTGAGTTGGATGGCTCAGTGTTTGAGCTGTCAGAGTTTAAATCAGTTTCCTCAACTGACTCACTTGCTGTGTCTTGTTGAGCTTCTTCACGCTCCCCCTCAACTGGTTCTCTATTTTGTTCAATTTGAGAATTTCCAGTTTCTCCAGTATTTACCAGTAGAGGTTCAGAGTATGCTTCGTCAGAGTTTGTCAACCCTGCTTCATCAGAGTTTATACCATCAGAGAATAGATCTTCATTTTCAAAACGTAGTTGATCATATCCATCCTTGTCTTCAAGTCCAATTATTTTCTTGTCATCAAACGACACATGTATGGATTCCATGATCACCTTTGTTCTCAGATTGTAAACTCTGAATGCTTTTGTTTACAATGGATAGCCAACAAAGATTCCTTCATCAGCTTTTAACTCGAACTTGGTCAACTGTTCAGGATGAGTCTTCAACACAAAGCATTTGCATCCAAATATATGAAAATATTTCAAATTTGGCTTCTTGTTTTTCACCATCTCATATGGTGTTTTTCCATGCTTGTTGATCAGAGTTGCATTTTGAGTAAAACAAGCAGTTTGAACAGCTTCTGCCCAGAAATAAGTTGGCAATTTTGCTTCATCTAGCATAGTTCTGGCAGCTTCAATTAAGGTTCTGTTCTTTCTTTCAACTACACCATTTTGCTGTGGAGTTCCAGGTGCAGAAAATTCTTGTTTGACTCCTCTTTCCTTGCAGAAAGCTTCCAATATTGAGTTTCTGAATTCAGTTCCATTATCACTCCTTATAATTTTGACTTTGTGCTGTGATCCTTTGTCCAGTAGATTTACATGATCCATCAGAATTTGAGCAGTTTCATCCTTCTTTGATAGGAAATACACCCATGTATATCTAGTATATTCATCAACAATTACTAGAGCATATTTCTTTCTGCCCATTGACATCACATTCACTGGTCCAAAGAGATCAACATGTAGAAGATGATAAGGTTCCACTACTGAAGATTCAGATTTGTTCTTGAAAGATGACTTCCTTTGCTTGGCCTTTTGACAAGAATCACATAGACCATCTAGATTAAGTATTGATTTTGGAAGTCCTCTTACAAGATCCTTTCTTATCAGCTCATTGATGTTGTTCAAATTGAGATGAGAGAGCTTCTTGTGCCAATTCCAACTCTCTTCATTTGACATCTTTGCAGTCAGACACACTGTACTTCCATCAGAGTTTGTTACCAAACTTGCTTCATAAATATTGTTGCGCCTGTGTCCAACTAGAACAACTTTTCCAGTAGATTTACTGATAATTTCACAGTATTCACTATGAAAATCTACATGGTTTCCTCTGTCACAGATTTGACTCACAGACAACAGATTATGCTTGAGTCCTGAGACTAGAGCTACATTTGTGATGATGACACTTCCAAGATTGATATTGCCATATCCCAGTGTGTGTCCTATGTTGCCATCTCCATAGGAAACTTTTGGGCCAGCTTTCTCCTCAAAGTTTGATAGCAGGGCTTTGTTTCCAGTCATATGTCCTGAGCATCCACTGTCCAAGATAAGTGTGCTCTCTATTATACCCTGCATTCACAAACAAACACTAAGTGTTAGTTTTAAGGATCCAGACTTGCTTGGATCCTTTGTCCTTCTTAACAGTGTTAGCTTTTGCAGCGGAATCTGTATTATCAGAGTTTAAACTAACATTGTCAGATTTTACACTAGCAGAGTTTGCTCTAACCCATTTCAAGTTGGGTTTTAGCTCATAATAGTTATGATAAATTGCATGATAACTCTTACATGTGTAAATAGAATGCCAAGTGCTCCCACAATGTTTGCATAAGGTCTGTGGTCTTACTCTAACATAATCATTCTTTACTTCTGAAGTAGAAGATAAAGAATTAATATGTTTGTTCTTAGTGCAAAATCTAGCAAGATGATTAGAACTACCACAATTATAACATGTTTTTCTTGAGGCACTAGCATTAGGCATATGATTATTTCTATTATTTATGCCTACTTTTCCATTCCTATTCCTCTTGGAACCTTTAGGTTTCATGGAAGACTTTACCTCTTTTAGCTTGTGATTGAACTGTTTTCCTGTCATCAAGCCAACATTAACCTGTTTTTCACAAGTTTTTACTGGTTTTCTAACAGCTTCTATTTCCATAAGTTTTTCTGTTATAATATTTTCCTGTTTGTCACAAGATTCATCTGATTCCACATCAGCTTCCCTTATTACAACAGATTTTAACTTATTGGCTTCTTGAACAAATTTCACAGGTTTAAGTTGTGGTTTTACCTTAACCTTGTCTTTAAACCTAAGTTCATCATTTTCACAATAACCTAAACCTACAGAATCAGTCTGAAACACTTGATGAGTGTCTCTTCCAGAATCTGTCCAAGTCTTGATTATTTTTCTTTCCTTCTCTAAATCAGATTCTAGTTGCTTATATCTTTTCAGCAACTCCTGTTCTACATAAACAGCATCATCTCTTTCTTTTTGAATCTGCTTCATATTCTCAAGTTCTCTTTCAAGAAACTTGTTTCTTTCTTTAAGACTTAGATTCTCAGCTTTAATTCTCTCATTTTCTAAAGTCTGATCCCTATAGCTAACATGTACGCTTTTCAGATATACTCTTAACTCAGATATATTATCAGTATCATAAGCATAAGTAGTTAGGGGTACCTTATTTTCAGATGATTCAGTCTCATCTCTGACAGTAGCCATAAGAGCATAATTCACTCCATCATCAGAATCTGAAGTATCTGCCCAGTCTTTGCCTTTAGAGATGAGTGCTTTTTCACTTCTTCCTTTCTTGCACTCTGGAGCATAGTGACCCATCTCTTTGCACTTGTAGCACTGGACCTCAGATTTGTCCTTCTTACCAGATTTGGTATCCCTTCCATCAGACTTTCTGAAATTCTTCTTCTCAGAATTTGAATCTCTTCTTGAGAATCTTTTACCCTTCTTGAAGTTCTTGAATCCCATCTTCTTAAATGTCTTTACCATCAAGGCAGCCATTTGCATCATCTCCTCTTCATCATCCTCAGAATCAGAAGCTTCATCAGAGTTTGAATCATCATCAGAGTTTGATGACTCACTCTCAGATTTTATGACTAAAGCCTTTCCCTTGGCTTTCTTCCTTGATGATTCCTTCTTTATGGGCTTCTCCTCAACTTTGAGAGCAATAGATTTTGTCTTCTTGCTGGATCTTCTGTTTCTTTGTTCTATCTCAAGTTCATGAGTCTTTAACAATCCATAGATCTCATCAAGATCTGTATCAGCAAGATCATAATTATCTCTGATTGTTGTTGCCTTTAAATCCCACTTTTCAGGTAGAGATAAAAGAAACTTGAGATTTGACTCTTCAAGTTCATATTCTTTATCAACCAGAGACAGATCGTTCAACAGTTTGCAAAATCTGTCATAAGTCTCAGTCAAGGTTTCATTAGTTCTTGAATCAAAGTGCTCATACTCCTGTGTGAGTATTGTCTTTCTATTCTTCTTAATAGCACCTGTTCCTTGGCATCTGACTTCTAGAGCATCCCATATTTCTTTGGCAGTTTTGCAGCCAATTACTCTGTTAGACATAACGTTATCTAACGCACTGTGGAGAAGATGTCTAACCTTTGCATCCTTTGCAATTGATGAGATATCCTCAGGAGTCATATCTTTCTTTTCCTTTGGAACAGTCTTTTGTGCTTGTCCATCAACAACAGGGGACAATTTAGTCGGCATATGAGGACCATCATAGATTCTGTCAAGGTATTCTGGATCTGTAGCCTCCAGGAACATGGTCATCTTCACCTTCCAAATCGGATACTCTACAGGCCTGAGAATCGGAACCCTGATTGTTTCATATCTACTCACAGAATTAGGCTTAACCTGTTCAGCCTTGGGAGCAGCTTGATTTTCTTCAGACATGATTATTACTGTGTTTGAATCGTAAAACTGTATATATTAAACAGCCTTGGCTCTGATACCAATTGTTAGGCCGAATACACAATATAATCAAGTATGTATGAGAATAACAATGATTAATAACACTGTTTATGAATCAATAAAACTGTAATCGTATTAACAGCTTCTCTCTTTATGATGTTAATGAATCACAAAGAGCTTCTAGGTTACAAAAATAATAATTCAATGAACGCATCCCTTCTAGGGATAACCTATCTGTGTTTATATAGTACACAGCTACATACAATCCTTATCTAATTGATATTCCTATAAGTTAGCTATACAATTCATATCAATTAAGGATTGCTTCTTATCTTCTATTCCGTTTCCTTAGCTGTATCAATATATTCTGCTTCTTTCCATCTTCAGAATATATTGCTTCTAGAATCTTCAATTCAGCACCGACAGCTAATTCAACTATCACCTTGTCAGACTTTAAATAAACTCTGACCGGCTTCCTTTAAACTCTTCACCCTATCAGAGTTTAACTAAACTCTGATCGGCTTCTGATAAACTCTGACCGTACCTGTTGCTTAAACACTGATAAACAAACATTAGCAATTATATCTAACAAGAATAAAACTGCTATAGGATTTGACTATAACAAGAAAGCTGGTAAGAAGATAGTGGAATTCCCTGTGACACCTTCAGTTGTCAAAAGGAATACTCCACATGTTCTTAAGAATGTTAGTTGTCCAGTTTTTGTTAAGCCATTTCCACCACTTTTTCATGAGGATGATCTTTTAATTAGACAAGAATTGCTTGAGGAGGATTTGTTGAAGGATAAAGAGGTAAAGACTAAGTTGCCTAGGAAATCAGTAAAAAATGAATTACCTAAACCTGATTTACCTAAAACTGAAGTATGTGACTTAGTTAGTAGTTCCAAAAAGAACAGGAATGGGAAGAAGAAGATTGTTAATCGGGAAATGGTTCCATATTCTCCCATTGTATCTAGGAAGTTGTGCTCTATTTGTAATTCTGCTGGACACCTTACACATGCATGTAAAAAGGTTAAAGTAGAAACTGCTAATACTTCTGAAATGCATAACATGTCTGACATGCCTGATAATCATGAACCCTGTGGAAAGAAAGAGTGTTTGCTATGTAAGTACAACATCATGCATGCTTATTTTAAGTTGATGAATGATAATAGCAACAACACTAGTAATGTTACCATGAATGTCAAGCAGGGTAAGACTAAGTTGAATGTTACTCCTGTTAAAGTATCTAAACCTTCAGGACCCAAACAACTTTGGGTACCAAAGTCCGCTTAATCAATCTGTGATTGCAGGGTAAGGTTAAAAGCTCAAAGGTCGTGTGGATTCTGGATAGTGGTTGTTCTAGACACATGACAGGTGAAGAGTCCCTGCTTACAGAGGTTGTTAAGAAGACCGGCCCTGCTGTGACCTTTGGAGATGACAACAAAGGATTCACTAAGGGATATGGTAGATTGAAAGCTGGAAATGTCATCATTGAGAACATCTCTCTTGTTGAAGGATTAAAGCACAATCTTCTAAGTATCAGTCAGTTCTGTGATAAAGGCTACAATGTAGATTTCAGAAAGGACAAGTGCATGATCACCAACAGGAAGGATGAGAAGCTTACTCTACTGGGAGTGAGAAAAGGAAATTTGTTTATAGCTGACTTAAGTTCTACCAGTGAAGGAGAAGTTACATGTTTCTATGCAAAGGCATCTTCAGAACAAAGTTGGCTATGGCACAAGAAGCTCTCACACTTGAACTTCAAAACTATGAACTCTTTGGTAAAGAGAGAGTTAGTGAGAGGGTTGCCCCTGATGGAATTCAATCAAGAGGGACTATGTGAAGCATGTGAAAAGGGGAAGTCGAAGAAAGCATCACATGGAAGCAAAGGAATGAGAAGCATTACTGAACCATTACAGCTGATTCATATGGATTTATTTGGTCCAGTTAATGTCATGTCACTTTCAAGAAAAAGATATGCATTGGTGATGGTGGATGACTACTCCAAGTACACGTGGGTGTTGTTCATACAATCAAAGGATGAAGCAACACAACTAATCATTGATCATATTAAGAAGATAGAAGTGGAAGCTAAGCTACCTGTGCGGACAATCAGATCAGACAATGGAACTGAATTCAAGAATGCAGTTCTAAATGATTTCTGCTCAGAGAAAGGAATATCAAGACAGTTTTCAGCACCAAGAACTCCTCAACAGAATGGAGTAGTGGAAAGGAAGAACAGGACCTTGGTTGAAGCAACAAGGACCATGTTGAGTGAATCAAACCTTCCCACTTACTTTTGGGCTGAAGTAGTGAATACAGCTTGCTACACTCAGAATCGTACCCTGATTAACAAAGATCATGAAAAGACTCTGTATGAGTTAATGGCCAACAAGAAACCAACACTGAAGTACTTTCATGTGTTTGGTGCAAAGTGCTTTGTACTTAAAGATGGAGAACATCTTGGCAAGTTTGATGCCAAAGCAGATGAAGGCATTTTTCTGGGCTATTCTCTGGAATCTAAGGCGTTCAGGGTATATGTGATTGAAGATAAGAAGGTGTTGGAAAGCTTTAATGTAACATTTGACGACACCAAAAGACCAGGCCTGCAAACTGGAGAGACCTCTGAATCCTTGGTATTTGAAAATCTATCAGGAGATCTCTCTGACAATGAAGAAGTACCTGAGGTTGTGACAGTTGTCAATAATAATCATAATGATAATGATTCTGGACAAAGTGGTGACCAAAGTGGAGATCCTCAAAATTCTACAGGATCCACTAGTCAGTCAACAGAATCATCAGATCAAACCGTCAACAACTCAGGGGGAGCAGGAGAAGGATCAACTAGTCACACTCCACAACATCTAGAACAAGGAGAATCATCAAGATCGCATCTGCCAAGACAAAGGGTATGGAATAGAGATCATCCCTTTCACTTGATCATTGGTGATCCGGACACGGGAGTGAGAACTAGGAGAGCATCACAAAATGAATGTCACTATTCTGGGTTTCTTTCAGAAACAGAACCTAAGAAAGTTGAAGATGCATTAGATGATCCAGATTGGGTAATTGTTATGCAAGAAGAACTCAATCAATTTGAAAGGCAGAAAGTTTGGAAGCTGGTACCCAGGCCCAAGGGAAAATCTGTTATTGGAACAAGATGGGTATTCAGAAATAAGTTGGACGAAGATGGCATTGTAACGAGAAACAAAGCCAGACTGGTTGCTAAAGGTTACTCTCAAGAAGAGGGTATAGATTATGATGAAACCTATGCACCAGTAGCAAGACTTGAGGCCATCAGAATGTTTCTGGCATTCGCAACACATTCCAATTACAAGGTATATCAAATGGATGTGAAGAGCGCTTTTCTGAACAGGGAGTTAGAAGAAGAAGTGTATGTGGAACAACCTCCAGGTTTTGAGGATTCAAAACTGGCAGACTTTGTGTACTTTCTATTCAAAGCTCTCTATGGACTCAAACAAGCTCCAATGACATGGCATGACACTCTCTCTGAATTCTTACTTGAAAATGATTTTACAAGAGGTGTTGTAGACAAAACTCTCTTTGTCAAAAAGCATAAAAATGATTTGATATTGGTGCAAGTATATGTTGATGACATAATATTTGGTTCTACTAATGATGATCTACGCAAGAGATTTGCTAAGTTAATGCAGAGTCATTATGAAATGAGTATGATGGGTGAATTGTCATTCTTCCTTGGACTGCAAGTATACCAAAGACAAGATGGTATATTCATTTGTCAGTCCAAGTACATCAAGGATCTTATTAAGAAGTATCAAATGGAAGACTCATCTACAGCAAAGACTCCTAGGCCAACTGCCACTAAGCTTGATAAGGATGAAACTGGTAAGAAGGTTGACATCACAGGCTACAGAGGTATGATAGGCTCATTACTTTATCTCACTGCAAGTAGACCAGATATAATGTTTGCAATATGCTTGTGTGCTAGATTTCAGTCTGATCCTAAAGAATCTCATCTAATAGCTGTTAAGCGAATATTTAGATATCTTAAGGGGACCCCAAATCTTGGAATTTGGTACCCTAAAGATACAGGATTTGATCTTATTGGATACACAGACTCTGATTTTGCAGGTTGTAAGATTGATCGGAAGAGTACTTCAAGAAGCTGTCAGTTTCTTGGAAGAAGGTTAGTTTCCTGGCATAGCAAGAAGCAGCATTCAGTGTCCACATCAACAGCTGAGGCTGAATACATTGCTGCTGGTAGCTTCTGTGCTCAGATTTTGTGGATGAGAAACCAGCTCCGTGACTATGGGCTTTTGTTGACAAAGATTCCAATATTTTGCGACAACACAAGTGCCATAACAATCTCAAACAACCCAGTGCAACACTCGAGGACGAAGCACATCGACATCAGGTATCATTTTATCCGAGAGCATGTCATGAATGGAACTGTGGAGTTACATTTTGTACCCACAGAGGATCAAATTGCAGACATCTTTACTAAACCGCTTGATGAATCCACTTTCAATAAGCTGGTTGGTGAACTTGGGATGTTAAATCTTTCTAATTGATTTTGATTAGAAGTCAGTAACTGCAGATAGTCCTGGTAAATACATGAGTTTGAGAATTTCTATATCCTTAGGACTCGTGAGTTTATTTTCTGGAGCAATTCTCGTAGTTAGGATTATTGTACTAATTTTATGTCATATTTAAGGATGATATATCTTCTGGCATTTAATTAGTTATTAATTCTAAAAATTATTTAAGTGCTAATATTTGTTCTAAATATTCAAGCATTTATTTAATTTGAATTAATTTACTTTGTTTTTAACATTGTAGATTAATGCAGCATAATTTATTGGATTTTAATTGGTTAATATCACTCAATGATATTTAATTGATTTTATTCTAAGAAAATTGTGAATTTTCTGTTAACAATTGATTTTGGTAAATTTTAAAAGATTTATTAAAATTGAAACTTAACAAGAAATAAAACAGTCTAAATTTTAAAACAAGAACAGGTTTTAAAATGAAGACAGAAGCAAAAAATATTGAATTTAGGAAATTCGATAGTTTTTCAAGTACATAGATAAATGTATCGAATTTAATTTTCGATAGTTTTTGAAAAGGAAAAGAAAATCTATCGAAAACATTTCTCGATAGTTTTTGAAATTAAAATGAAAAATATATCGGGAGGATTTAAGTTCTCAATATTTAAACTCCTCGATAGTTTTTCAAACAAACAATTCTCGATAGTTTTTGAGAATGCTTTTAAAATTTATCGAAGTGAATTTAATTAATTCTATATTTAAATTCTCGATAGATTTTGAAATTCAGGTGGAAAAGCATCGAAGTGAATTTAATTTAATTTAATGTTATAATTCTCGATAGTTTTTCCAATATAGTTCGATAGTTTTTGGTGTAAAACAGAAAAATGTTTCGATAGTTTTTCAGAAAGTCTATTTAAATTCCAGATTTTAAACACTTCGATAGTTTTTCAAAAACTATCGAAGTGCTTTTGACTTTAGTGCCCCTCTGAAAAACCTATCGAAGGAACAAATTAAAAACTATCGAACCAGGATTGACTATTTTACCCCTGTCAGTGTAAAAAAAAATATAAAAGAGCCCCTTAGACGTTTTTTTCTTCTATTCACAGATCTAAGAAAAGCATTTTATATACTTACAAAGTTACATACACAAACAAGAACGTCTCCATCGATATTTTCTTCAAAATCTCAGATTAAAACTTGAAAAAGTTACTGTTATTCCATTGTTAATTGATTTTAACCGTGGAGTTTGTTTCTTTTTGAGTTTTTGAAACATATCAAGAAAGAAAACCATCGAACTTGAATCCTTGAACCTTATAGAACAGTTAACAGTGTTACTCTTTAGAAACCATTTGTTTATCAATTGATTTCTTTGGATTTAAGTGAATACTTGAAGTTAACAATTTAGGGTTCTAAGTTAAGTTGTGTTTGGTTCGAGTTTGTGTCCTTTTAAAAAGTAAAGGGGTTAATTTAGTTAAGGTTTGATTAATTAGAAATAATTAATTAAATTTAAAAGTAAAATTAGTTTTGGTTTATTTTATTTTTTCTGGAAATTTATAATGGCTGGAGAATTTATTATTACCAAGACTAATCATGTCTCGTTCCAAAACTTGCAATCCATAACGAACCTTCAGTTTCGTGCATGGGTAGAGTTTTTGAACACACGTTCATTAGTGGCATACGCTGTGAGTACTCCCGTGGTCCTTTGCATCGATCAATTGACTGCGTTGTACACATCCGCCACGGATACAAGTGAGAATAATGTGAGATCCTTCAGTTTTGTTGTGCCAGGGGGCAGAACAATAAGGGTGACAGAACATGACTTTAATAGAATACTTCGTTTTCCAACAGAAAACCATGTTCCCGATCCCACAACTGAGGAGATACATGCTTTCTTCACTCTCATTAGAAGTCAACAACCTAACTTCTTTGTGGGAGAGTTCCTTAAGCATTTCTTGCCAAAGGCATGGAACTTTTCCTTTCATACCCTAATCCATGTTTTTACTGCCAAGCTTACAAATCTGCATGGTATTCCCTTATTCCTTCAAAAGATAGGGTTTGCCATTGCGAACAATCGGCATATTAACATTGGACGGTTACTGATTGATCAAGTAATCATATGCATGGGACCACTGGATGAAAGAACAGGCATAGATGATGTGCTTTGTTTCTATCCAAGGTTCCTACATCTAATTCTCAATGATGTCTTAACAGATAATGAACGGGAGATATTTGAAGGTGAAGCCAACCAGGAGTGCATGAGAATGAAGAGCAATGCAATAACCGCTCTCATCAGGAAGAACAACTATCTTCCAGGGGTACCCACTGTTCTCACTGAATATCTAAGAACGGTACCCCTACCACTTCTACCCCCAGGGGAACAGGTAATTGAAGGTAATATTCCTCAACCTTAACTGGCACCTGAACCAATGGATGTTGATCCAGAGCCCTTAGTGGCCATTCCTGACCAGGAGGTTGCAAACCCACAACCTCTAACCACGGTCGAAGAGCCTTTGGAAGAGCCAAATGAAAACATAAACGAACCTCATTCCCCTCCTATACCCAGTAAAGAACCATCCATGAGTGTAGAGGGAGATAGTGCCACAGCAGCACCACATAAGGAGATACACCCTTCAACAACAGCTCTGCCTTCCTCTAAAAGGAGAAGAACAGAAACCGAGGCAACTGTTGATACTTTATTTCAAACTTCCAAAGCGCCCTTTATTGATTTTTCTGATGCTGATTGGGCTACGCTAACGAAAGCTATATCTGAACCAATAGCTCAATCAAGTAAGGAAGAATTGACGGAAGCAACTGGTGTTCCGACCATATTACGGTCAGGTTCACTGGTTGAAGGTTCTAAGAACCAAGAGTCTTCACAGACGTCGAGAGAAGGCTTTGACCTAAATGCACAATCTAAAGGGTCATTGTCTACCTCCCCAGATGGAACATATATGGATCCTGCGGGTAAAGGGTCTGACGTAGGTGCAGATCGGCAACTCGGTGACGATGAATCAATTTTCATTGAAGAGTCAACTGAGGTAAAGTCTTCACAGACTATTGGGGAAGGTTCAGGATCTCTGCTGTTAATAGAGCCTGTTTCTAACCCCCTAGAGATTCAAACTCTAGATCCTTCAAAGGATACATCATCCACGGATGATCAGCAACTTGGTTTAACCAAGGACGGGGACTTGCGAAGCCCCATTGCACCACCGGTGACCTCCTTAAGGACGGCTACGGTGTTTTCTTCTGCAGGTACAATCAGCACTAAGGATTTGAGTGAAACAAAAACACTTACACCTGGCCTGAGTGGGAAAGGAAAAATGATTCAAACACCGACAGAAACGTTGAGTGTACACCCAGAGCCAAATGTGAGGAGTGACACCCTAACCCTACCAAATATTGATGATCTGCTGTTACCGACAGAAAGAGAGCTACAAGTTCAATCTTCCCTCAAGGAGATGACAGTTCGAGACAAAGAAGGAAATCCATTATTCAAGGTTCCACTGCCACCTTCCTTTGACCAAGGGATCTCCTCTAGTCAAGCCAATGCTTCTTTAAAGACTATTCAAGAGAAGGTTGACTTGGCTGCAGCTGATTCCAGAAGAACATTCAGGGTCATTGGCAGTGCATCTGGCACTATAACAGGTACGAAGCAGGCAGTGGACTCCTTAAAGAAGGAAGCTATGGAGGAACTGATCGAATTGAGGACGGACGTCAAGGAACTTAAAGATGGATTCATGAATGAAGTGGATGCTTTGCAACAAGGACAAGAAGCTTTGAAAGAGGACATTCTGGTTATCCGGGATGGTCAAGTGAGGGTAAAGATGCAATGAATTCCCTTTCAAGAGTGGAGTCTAAGCTAAACAAGAGGCTGGATCATATGGAAAAGACTACCAACTCAAGATTGGCGAACATTGACTAGTCGCTAGCTTCTATAAATGAGTTTAATAAGCATCTTATGGATTTCTTGGAGAATCAAGGAGACGGAGTACAGTCTATCTGGAATATGCTAAAGCAACAACAATCTGGACAACCTGGTCCTTCAAATCAGCAACCTGATCCTGCGACTACCTTTTATGCTGAGGATGCTTTTATCGAGGATTCCTCAACTAAGGGGGAGAAAGTTGGAGAGGGGGAGCAAGCTAAGGAGAAGGATGGATGGGGAGTTTGGGAGACTGTTGAAGCTATTCCAATCAGAAAGTACTGGATTGAAGAGCTTGTAGAAGAAGAGAAGGAGAGTGAAGAGGAATTTGAGGTCATGCATGAGCAACCTAATCAAGAGGAGCATGAGCCATATTATCCAGAGCCCGTTGAACATCCTATCTGGGAGGATAATATGGAAGAAGAAGCAAATTCTCTATCACCTGAAGAAGAAGCTGCCTTGGAAGCAATACGAGCTCAGAGAGCTGTAGGAGATGCCAGGCATGCAGAGAAAGAGAAACAACATGCAGTTCTGAGGAGTGAAAAACTGAAGAGATTCAAAGTGTATAATGAAGTGAGGAGGAAGAAGATGATAGATCTGGCAAAGAAAGATGGTACTGAATGGGAAATGGCTTTCAAAACCTTTTGCGGAGTTGAAGAAGGATTGGAAGTCAACGACAATGCTGAGGTGGAAGTTATCATTCAGGACATCAGAAGTGCTAATCTTGAAGATCAGACTTACTTCAAAGCACTGAGAAATTCTATAATCTGTCTGAAAGCAGGGGTTAAAGCAAATGGTGCCTGGAGCTTATTGATCAGTTTTCTGGAGAAAGGTACATTTGTGATTTCCACTAAGTTTTTAGAACATAGGACATACACAGAATTGCAGGTTATACTCATCAAGATACAAAGGACGACAAGGCTAAATGAACTGCTCCGTGAGCATGTTAAAGAGATCTTGATGAAAGTCGGTCCAGAGATTACTGAAGATCCTCCAATGGTTAGATTCATGGCGAATGACTTGTTCATAATCTGCTATTTGGCTGAGGACAAACTGAGGGACTACCCAAGCAACTATCTAATCTCAGTTGAGAAGTATCTTAGGTCCACTGGATTTGTATCAACGGAGAAGGACAAAGCAGAAGACACTCTTAGAAGATTTCTAATGGAGAATGTTCCTTACTATAGGAAAAGAGTGGAAAGAGGATTGGAAGTGCATCCCAGACTACCAAACATGCCAAAGCTAAACAAGAAAGATGTTAACATTGCATGGTTGTGGGCTAGAGTGGGTCAAGAGGTTGAATATATTGGAAGACACATCCAAGGAGCAATCCTTAAACCTGGAGAACCACTGCACTATCCATCAGTGATTGATTATCAAGCTGCTAACTCCGATCCAATGATTGAAGAAGGTGAGATCGGAATGGACTGAAGATTGAAGCAAAGAACAAGAGAACTATCAGCTCAGACTAGAGGAGCAACTTCATTGTATAAAGTTTGATTGTTTTTTGATTTATGAAATCTAGAAATGTATATATATCTGATCCAGAATGCATTTAATATTATTACGCTGTCTTACTTTAATTAGTTTAATGTTTCCTTAGTTAGTTGAGTTATCCTCGAAGTATTTGCTTGTCGAACTCTATCCAATCAAATAGGGGGAGATTGTAAAGCATAATGTAACATAAGATGTAAAAGAGATAACTACAACTCAACAAAGGACAAGACAAAAAATAATATTAACAGAAGCACAGGAATCCAGAATCAAAGAAGAAAAGGTAAACTCAAAAAATCAAAATACGTTATGTATTCTTGAAGTCCGTAAACAGGTCACGGAAAGAAGTTCATGAAAATGTTCAAGCCTCAGTGACAACAAAAGAAACAAGACTTTCAAGATGACAGAAGTATGTGAATGATTTAGGGTTAATTGCCACGGGATTCCAGTGATTTAAACGAAGCAACCAGAACGACAAGGGACGTATCAACAGCATTGAATTGAAGACATGAAAGAAGAATTGATCAAGTGTTATTCATCTGTGAACCAGACCAGTTGCACTAGGTGACGGCACTAAAAAGATCAAGTTGTTTTATCGTCTCAGAAGAAAGTGATACAGTCTATTACTTAAAGACCCAGGAGCTCAGTGGAATCATTAATTGATAAAAGACAAGAAACTAGAATTCGATAGTTTTTCATTTAAGAAAACTATCGAATGGTATAATAATGATTCATTGAAAACCATGTTTACTTTAATTTGGTATTTGATAGTTTTAATTAAAAAACTATCGAATGATAAATTAAAGTATTTCATTCGATGGTTTTTAATTCAGGAGCAGGTGAAAAGTGTTACTTGTTTTACAGGTTGATGAAAATTGGACGGCCATGATTGATTCTTCAATTGTGGTTCAATGGTTTTCAAATTGAAGACTACAATTAAGTCGAGAGAAGATAGTGACTTCTTGTAAAGCATAATGTAACATAAGATCTAAAAGAGATAACTACAACTCAACATAGGACAAGACAGACAATAGTATTAACAGAAGCACAGGAATCCAGAATCAAAGGAGAAAAGGTAAACTAAAAAAAATCAAAATACGTTATGTATTCTTGAAGTCCGTAAACAGGTCACGGAAAGAAGTTCATGAAAATGTTCAAGCCTCAGTGACAGCAAAGGAAACAAGACTTTCAAGACAACAGAAGTACGTGAATGATTTAGGGTTCAGTACCACGGGATTCCAGTGATTTATTTGAAGCAACCAGAAGGACAAGGGACGTATCAGCAGCATTGTATTGAAGACATAAAGTAAGAATTGATCAAGTGTCATTCATCTGTGAACCAGACCAGTTGCACTAGGTGACGGCACTAAAAAGATCAAGTTGTTTTATCGTCTCCGAAGAAATTGATACAGTCTATTTCTTAAACACCCAGAAGCTCAGTGGAATCATTAATGGACTAAAAGACAAGAAAAGCAATTCGATAGTTTTTCTAATTGAAAAACTATCGAATGGTAGGTGAAATGATTTATTAAATAACCAAAGTAAATTAGTTTGGCATCCGATAGTTTTGATTTAAAAACTATCGAATGACTAATTAATTTATTTAATTCGATGGATTTTTATTCATTCGATGGTTTTTTAATAAGGGAGCAGGTGAAAAGAATTCCTTTTCTGAAAGGTTGATGAAGATCCAACGGCCAGGATTGTTTCTACAATTCTCATTCGATGGTTTTTCAATTCAGTCTACAATAAATACAGAGAGAAGATTGTGTCTTCTTCAGCTAAGGCATTCAATACAGATACATTACTGAGAGAGAGAGAAGAGCCGGAGAAAATTATCATAGAAATTAATAGTGCTCAGAACTTGATTATTGTTTTGTATTTGTGATACCTTAAACTCATTGAAGCTAATCTACGGATTAGAAATTGTAGCACCCCTCGAGGATTATATTTATAAAAAGATATATTCCCCGAAACTTGATTTGGTTTGGTGTGTTTGATTTCGTTATAGAACTAAAAGAATAATCCGCGAACGAAATTAAATTATTAGTGAGTATCGTATTCAACCCCCCCCTTCTACGATACTTTGGACCTAACAATTGGTATCAGAGCTACTTGATTGATATACAAATCAGATCCGGTGAAAGAGACCAAAATCAAACGTAGCGTGAAAATTCAGAAGCAAATTTTTTAACTTTCAAAATTTTTCATTTAATTGGAATTTCTTGAATTTTAAACAATTTGAAATTTTCAAGAACCATGAGTGCTCCAAAGACAACCGCTGGTATTAAAGTTCCCCCGTTTACAAGAGATGACTTTGGTTTGTGGAAGATGAAGATGCTGTTATTTATCAAGGCATCTAATCCGTTGTATATTGGCATATTAGAGAACGGACCGTTTGTCCCAGTAAAATCAGTCGGTGAATCTACAGCTCCTGATGGTAGCAGGATTCCTCAAGGCACCCAACCTAAGGATATAAGTGAATATACAGATTCTGACAAAGAACTGATTCGACTGGACACTGGTTTAATGTTGATATTGGCGGACTCCGCAGACAAGGAAATGAGCTATCAGTTGATGAACTGTACAAGCGGGAAACATATGTGGGATACCATTAATGTAATAATGGAAGGAACTGAAGACGTGCAGGAAAACAGATTGGATATCCTGACTTCTCA
Organism: Heracleum sosnowskyi; assembly: GCA_030848705.1. Classification (NCBI taxonomy): domain Eukaryota; kingdom Viridiplantae; phylum Streptophyta; class Magnoliopsida; order Apiales; family Apiaceae; genus Heracleum; species Heracleum sosnowskyi. The sequence continues at coordinate 104,205,783 of CM061245.1, forward strand.
ATATGAAGCGTTTAGGTCACTGCCAGGAGAAAGTATAACTCAGGTCTTTGAGAAGTATACTAGGTTACTCACTGAATTGGCAATGAAAGGAAAGACCTATCCACTGAGGGAAACAAACAGGAAGTTCATGATGACGCTGCCCCATCATGTAGAACACAAGTCATCATCCATAAGGGAAAGAATTGACTTCACAAAGATGTCACTTGAGATGATCTATGGGAAGTTGAAGACCTATGAGATGGAACAGGAACAGAGAGGGATAATCTACGGATCAGGGACAGTGGAAAACAAGCACAATGCACTTGTGAGATCAGCAGCACTTGTAGTGGATGAACCAACAATTTCTGAGATCCAGGTTCAAACCTCTAGAGCTGGAAAGGAGGTGATAATAGAAGCAGAGATGGATTCTGTGAATCTGGGTGTTGATGAAAGTGATTATTACACCCTAGAAGAGCTTGAGCAAATGGAAGACAAAACCATGGCGTACTTAGCTGCAAAGTTCAGTCATATTCGTTTCAAGAGAAACCCTAAGTACAAGTTCAAGGGCTCAACCAACAGATTCCAGAAAAGCAATTATACACCTAGTACAGGCTTTAAAGGAGGCTACAAGACTGGCATGATTGACAGAAGTAAATCAAGATGCTACAACTGCAATGAACTAGGGCATTTTGCCACTGAATGCAGGAAGCCTCGTCAAGCAAGAGACATGAAAGATGTCTATGGAAAGAAGGATTCTTATGATGAGTTGAAGAAGGAGAATGCAAAGCTTAAACAGCAATTGGAGGCATTCTCTGGAAAGCAGAAAGGGAAGGCTTATATAGCAGAGGGAAAACACTGGGATGATACTGATTCGGATGAAGAGGAGGAATATGTAAATGTTGCTCTAATGGCTGACTCTTCAGAGGAATCACCTCAATTATCTCAGGTACCTATCTTAACTACAATTGATATGTCTAACTCTGAGTACAAGAAAACTGTGCAAGATCTTAGTGTAGAATTGTTTAATGTACACACAAGCATGCTAGCATCAGAAATGGAAAATGCTAAACTAGTTCTTAAGGTTAAATTGCTAGAATCTAAAAATGAAGAACTAGAGCTTGTAGCTGTAACATTAGAAGATCTTAAGCAGAAGAACGAGTACTTAGAGAACAAGGTCAAGTGTAATGATGAGATAGAGACTATCCTCAGGAAGCAGATTTCAGACTTAGAACTGAAGCTGAATGCTTTTAAGAATTCCGCTCTTATTGCCAAGGAGATCATTGATACTCAGGCTGTAGAGAATAAAACTGCCATAGGATTTGACTATAACAAGAAAGCTGGTAAGAAGATTTTGGAGTTCCCTAAGACACCGTCAGCTGTCAAAAGGAATACTCCACATGTTCTTAAGAATGTTGATTGTCCAGTGTTTGTTAAGCCATTTGCTCCACTCTTTAATGAGGATGACCTTTTCATAGCGCAAGAATTGCTTGAGGAGGATTTAGTGAAGGAAACAGAGGTAAAGACTAAGTTGCCTAGGAAATCAGTAAAAACTGCTTTACCTAAAACTGAAGTAGGTGACTCAGTTAGTAATGTTAAAAAGAACAGGAATGGGAAGAAGAAGATTGTCTATCAGGAAGTTGTTTCACCTTCTCCCATTGCATCTAGGAAGTTGTGCACTATTTGTAATTCTGCTGGACACCTTACACATGCATGTAAAAAGGTTAAAGTAGAAACTGCCAATACTTCTGAAATGCATAACATGTCTGACATGCCTGATCTTCATAAACCCTGTGGAAAGAAAGAGTGTTTGCTATGTAAGTACAACATCATGCATGCTTATTTTAAGTTGATGAATGATACTAGCAATAGCACTGATAATGTTAAATCCACAGATACTATGAATATCAAACAGGGTAAGACTAAATTGAATGTTACTCCTGTTCAATCATCTAAACCTTCAGGACCCAAACAATTTTGGTACCAAAGTCCGCTTAATCAATCTGTGATTGCAGGGTAAGGTTAAAATCTCAAAGGTCGTGTGGATACTGGATAGTGGCTGTTCTAGACACATGACAGGAGAAGAGTCCCTGCTTACAGAGGTGGTTAAGAAGACCGGCCCGATTGTAACCTTTGGAGATGACAGCAAAGGATTCACTACGGGATATGGTAAATTGAAAGCTGGAAATGTCATCATTGAAAACATCTCTCTTGTTGAAGGATTAAAGCACAATCTTCTAAGCATCAGTCAGTTCTGTGATAAAGGCTACAATGTAGATTTCAGAAAGGACAAGTGCTTGATCACCAACAGGAAGGATGAGAAGCTTACACTACTGGGAGTGAGAAAAGGAAACTTGTTTATAGCCGACTTAAGTTCTACCAGTGAAGGAGAAGTTACATGTTTCTATGCAAAGGCATCTTCAGAACAAAGTTGGCTATGGCACAAGAAGCTCTCACATCTGAACTTCAAAACTATGAACTCTTTGGTAAAGAGAGAGTTAGTGAGAGGGTTGCCCCTGATGGAATTCAATCAGGAGGGACTATGTGAAGCATGTGAAAAGGGGAAGTCAAAGAAAGCATCACATGGAAGCAAAGGAATGACAAGCATTACTGAACCATTACAGCTGATTCATATGGATTTATTTGGTCCAGTAAATGTCATGTCACTTTCAAGAAAAAGATATGCGTTGGTGATGGTGGATGACTACTCCAAGTACACGTGGGTGTTGTTCATACAATCAAAGGATGAAGCAACACAACTAATCATTGATCACATCAAGAAGATAGAAGTGGAAGCTAAGCTACCTGTGCGGACAATCAGATCAGACAATGGAACTGAATTCAAGAATGTAGTTCTTAATGATTTCTGCTCAGAGAAAGGAATATCAAGACAGTTTTCAGCACCAAGAACTCCACAACAGAATGGAGTAGTGGAAAGGAAGAACAGGACCTTGGTTGAAGCAGCAAGGACCATGTTGAGTGAATCAAAACTTCCCACTTACTTTTGGGCTGAAGCAGTGAATACAGCTTGCTACACTCAGAATCGTACCCTGATCAACAAAGATCATGAAAAGACTCCGTATGAGTTAATGGCCAACAAGAAGCCAACACTGAAGTATTTTCATGTGTTTGGTGCAAAGTGCTTTGTACTTAAAGATGGAGAACATCTTGGCAAGTTTGATGCCAAAGCAGATGAAGGCATTTTTCTGGGCTATTCTCTGGAATCTAAGGCTTTTAAGGTATATGTGATTGAAGATAAGAAGGTGTTGGAAAGCTTTAATGTAACATTTGACGACACCAAGAGACCAGGCCTGCAAACTGGAGAGAACTCTGAATCCTTGGTATTTGAAAATCTATCAGGAGATCTCTCTGACAATGAAGAAGTACCTGAAGTTGTTACAGTTATTAATAATAATGATAATGATAATGACTCTGGACAAAGTGGTGACCAAAGTGGAGATCCTCAAAATTCTACAGGATCCACTAGTCAGTCTACAGAATCATCAGATCAAACCGTCAACAACTCAGGGGGAGCAGGAGAAGGATCAACTAGTCACACTCCACAACATCTAGAACAAGGAGAATCATCAAGATCGCATCTGCCAAGACAAAGGGTATGGAATAGAGATCATCCCTTTCACTTGATCATTGGTGATCCGGACACAGGAGTGAGAACTAGGAGAACATCACAAAATAAATGTCACTATTCTGGGTTTCTTTCAGAAATAGAACCTAAGAAAGTTGAAGATGCTCTAGATGATCCAGATTGGGTAATTGCTATGCAAGAAGAACTCAATCAGTTTGAAAGGCAGAAAGTTTGGAAGCTGGTACCCAGGCCTAAGGGAAAATCTGTTATTGGAACAAGATGGGTATTCAGAAATAAGCTAGATGAAGATGGCATTGTAACGAGAAACAAAGCCAGACTGGTTGCTAAAGGTTACTCTCAAGAAGAGGGTATAGATTATGATGAAACCTATGCACCAGTAGCAAGACTTGAGGCCATCAGAATGTTTCTGGCATTCGCAGCACATTCCAATTACAAGGTATATCAGATGGATGTGAAGAGTGCTTTTCTGAACGGGGAGTTAGAAGAAGAAGTGTATGTGGAACAACCTCCAGGTTTTGAGGATTCAAAACTGGCAGACTTTGTGTACTTTCTATTCAAAGCTCTCTATGGACTCAAACAAGCTCCTAGGACATGGTATGACACTCTCTCTGAATTCTTACTTGAAAATGATTTTACAAGAGGTGTTGTAGACAAAACTCTCTTTGTCAAAAAGCATAAAAATGATTTGATATTGGTGCAAGTATATGTTGATGACATAATATTTGGTTCTACTAATGATGATCTATGCAAGAGATTTGCTAAGTTAATGCAGAGTCATTATGAAATGAGCATGATGGGTGAATTGTCATTCTTCCTTGGACTGCAAGTATACCAAAAACAAAGTGGTATATTCATTTGTCAGTCCAAGTACATCAAGGATCTTCTTAAGAAGTATCAAATGGAAGACTCATCTACAGCAAAGACTCCTATGCCAACTGCCACTAAGCTTGATAAGGATGAAACTGGTAAGAAGGTTGACATCACATGCTACAGAGGTATGATAGGCTCATTACTTTATCTCACTGCAAGTAGACCAGATATAATGTTTGCAACATGCTTGTGTGCTAGATTTCAGTCTGATCCTAAAGAATCTCATCTAATAGCTGTTAAGCGAATATTTAGATATCTTAAGGGGACCCCAAATCTTGGAATTTGGTACCCTAAAGATACAGGATTTGATCTTGTTGGATATACAGACTCTGATTTTGCAGGTTGTAAGATTGATCGGAAGAGTACTTCCGGAAGCTGTCAGTTTCTTGGAAGAAGATTGGTTTCCTGGCATAGCAAGAAGCAACATTCAGTGTCCACATCAACAGCTGAGGCTGAATACATTGCTGCTGGTAGCTGCTGTGCTCAGATACTGTGGATGAGAAACCAACTCCGTGACTATGGACTTTTGTTAACAAAGATTCCAATCTTTTGTGACAACACAAGTGCCATAGCAATCTCTAACAATCCAGTGCAACACTCGAGGACGAAGCACATCGACATCAGGTATCATTTTATCCGAGAGCATGTCATGAATGGAACTGTGGAGTTACATTTTGTACCCACAGAGGATCAAATTGCAGACATCTTTACTAAACCACTTGATGAATCCACTTTCAATAAGCTGGTTGGTGAACTTGGGATGTTAAATCTTTCTGATTAATTTATTTTGATTAGAAGTCAGTAACTGCAGAGAGTCCTGGTGAATACATGAGTTTAAGAATTGCTATATCCTTAGGACTCGTGAGTTTATTTTCTGGTGCAATTCTCGTAGTTAGGATTATTGTACTAATTTCATGTCACAATTATGAATGATATATTTTCTGGCATTTAATTAGTTATTAATTCTAAAATTATTTAAGTGCTAATATTTGTTCTAAATATTCAAGCATTTATTTAATTTGAATTAATTTACTTTGTTTTTAAACATTGTAGATTAATGCAGCATAATTGATTAGATTTTAATTGGTTAATATCACTCAATGATATTTAATTGATTTTATTCTAAGAAAATTGTGAATTTTCTGTTAAGAATTGATTTTGGTGAATTTTAACAAATTTATTGAAATTAAAGATTGACAGGAAATACAAAAAGTCTGATTTTTAAAACAAGAACAGGTTTTAAAAAAGAAGACAGAAGCAAAAATATCGAATTTAAGGAAATTCGATAGTTTTTCAAAGTACAATGATAAATCTATCGAAATTAATTTCGATGGTTTTTGAAAAGGAAAAAGAAAATCTATCGAAAAATTTCTCGATAGTTTTTGAGAATAATTTTAAAAATATATCAAAGTGAATTAATAAAATTCAATATTTAATTCTCGATAGTTTTTAGAAATCCCAGTGAAAATCTATCGGGAGGATTTAATTTTTCAATAATTAAACTCCTCGATAGTTTTTCCAAAAGAACAGTTCGATAGTTTTTCAGAATTTCAAATAAAAAATACCTCGATAGTTTTCTAATTAAACCTTTTTAAATTCTCTTTTTCAAACACCTCGATAGTTTTCAAAATCTATCGAAGTCCAGTTGACAGGTTTACCCCTTGCAGAAAAATATCGAGAGTACATTCAAAACTATCGAAACCTGAAAAGACATTTTTGCCCTTGTCAGTTTCAAAAAGTATTTAACTAGCACTTAGTTCTTTTTCTCTTCATTGTTTACAGATCTGAGGAAGAATTTTTGCCGAGTTATATACACAGATACATACACACAGATAACACATCCACATCGATAGTTTTTCCATTGTTAACCAAGAAGAATCTTAAAAAATTACTGTTTGTCACTGTTGATTCACTTTTAACCGTGAGAACTGAAATTTTTTTTGGTTTTGGCCTTTTCTGAGAAAGAAACCATCGAACTTGGCTTTTTCAATTGAATATTGATTATTCAAGGGTTTCTAAAAGCTAACAAGTGTTCGAGTTTTGTGTTAGTATTAAAAGGGGTGATTTTGTTTTTAGGGTTATTTTTGTGTTAAGAGTTTGATTAATTATTTATAATTAATTAAATTTAAGTAAAAAAAAAAATAGTTTTGGTTTAATTAATTTTCTGGAAATTTAAAAATGGCTGGAGAATTTATTGTTACCAAAACTAATCATGTCTCGTTTCAAAATCTGCAATCCATAACGAATCCTCAAATTCGTGCATGGGCAGAGTTCTTGAATACACGTTCATTAGTGGCATACGCTGTAAGTACTCCCGTGGTCCTTTGTCTCGATCAATTGACTGCGTTGTACACAACCGCCACGGACACAAGTGAGAACAATGTACGGTCCTTTAGTTTTGTTGTGCCAGGGGGCAGAACAATTAGGGTTACGGAACATGACTTCAATAGAATACTTCATTTCCCTACAGAAAACCTTGTTCCGGATCCCTCAACTGAGGAAATACATGCTTTTTTCACTCTTATCAGAAGTCAACAACCCAACTTCTTGGAAGGAGAGTTCCTAAAGCATTACCTGCCAAAGCCATGGAACTTTTTCTTTCATACTCTGATCCATGTTTTTACTGCCAAGCTTACTAATCTGCATGGCATTCCCTTATTCCTTCAAAAGATAGGGTTTGCCATTGCGAACAATAGGCATATTAACATAGGACGGATAGTGATTGATCAAGTCATCATGTGCATGGGACCACTGGATGAAAGAACAGGCATAAATGAAGATGTGCTCTGTTTCTATCCTAGGTTCCTACAGCTCATTCTCAATGATGTCTTAACAGATAATGAACGGGAGATATTTGAAGCTGAAGACAACATGGAGTGTACGAAGATGAAGAGCAATGCCATAACCGCTCTGATAAGGAAGAACAACTATCTTCCAGGGGTACCCACTGTTCTCACAGAATATCTAAGAACGGTGCCCCTACCTCTTCTACCCCCAGGGGAACAGGTAATTCAAGGTAACATTCCTGAACTTGAACTGGCACCTGAACCTCAACCCATGGATGTTGATCCAGAGCCCTCAGTGGCCATTCCAGACCAGGAGGTTGCAAACCCACAACCTCTAACCACGGTCGAAGAGCTTTTGGACGAGCCAAATGAAACCATAAACGAACCTCCTTCTCCTACTATACCCAGTATACAGACATCCCTGAGTGTAGAGGGAGATAGTGCCAAAGCAGCACCACATAAGGAGATACACCCTTCAACAGCAGCTCTGCCTTCCTCTAAAAGGAGAAGAACAGAAACCGAGGCAACTGCTGATACTTCATTTTTCTCTTCCAAAACGCCCTTTATTGATTTTTCTGATGCTGATTGGGCTACGCTAACGAAAGCAATATCACAACCAATAGCTCAATCAAGTAAGGAGGAATTGACGGAAGCAACTGGTGTTCCGACCATTTCACGGTCAGGTTCAGTGGTTGAAGGTTCTCTGAACCAAGAGTCTTCACAGACGTCGAGAGAAGGCTCTGACCTAAATGCACAATCTAAAGGGTCATTGTCTACCTCCCCAGATGGAACATATCTGGATCCTGCGGGTAAAGGGTCTGACGTAGGTGCAGATCGGCAACTCGTTGACAATGAATCAATTACTATTGAGGAGTCAACTGAGGTAAAGTCTTCACAGACTATTGGGGAAGATTCGGGATCTCTGCTGTTAAAAGAGCCTGTTTCTAACCCCCTAGAGATTCAAACTCAGATCCTGTAAAGGATACATCATCCACGGATGATCAGCAACTTGGTTTAACCAAGGACGGGGACTTGCGAAGCCCCATTGCACCACCGGTGACCTCCTTAAGGACGGCTACGGTGTTTTCTGCAGGTACAATCAGCACGGAGGATTTGAGTGAAACACAAACACTTACACCTGGCCTAAGTGGGAAAGGAAAAATGAGTGAAACACTAACAGAAACTGTGAGTGTACACCCAGAGCCAAATGTGAGGAGTGACACCCAAACCCTACCTCATATTGATGATTTACTGGTACCAACAGAAAGAGAGCTACAAGTTCAATCTTCCCTCAAGGAGATGACAGTTCGGGACAAAGATGGTAATCCATTATTCAAGGTTCCACTGCGACCTTCCTTTGACCAAGGGATCTCCTCCAGTCAAGACAATGTTTCTTTAAAGTCTATTCAAGAGAAAGTTGACTTGGCTGCGGCTGATTCCAGAAGAACATTCAGGGTCATTGGCAGTGCATCTGGCACTATAACAGGTACAAAACAGGCAGTGGACTCCTTATAGAAGGAAGCAATTGAGGAACTGGTCGAATTGAGGATGGACGTCAAGGAACTAAAGGATGGATTCATGAACGAAGTAAGTGCTTTGTCTCAAGGACATGAAGCTTTAAGAGAGGACGTTCTGGTTATCCGGGATGGTCAAGCGCGGGTAAAAGATGCAATGAACACACTTTCAAGGGTGGAGTCTAAGCTAAACAAGAGGCTGGATCATATGGAAAAGACTACCAACTCAAGATTGGACAACATTGACCTGACGCTAGCTTCAATGAATGCAATGAATAAGAAACTTATGGAGTTTTTGGAGAATCAAGGTGACGGAGTGCAGTCGATATGGAGTATGCTAAAGCAACAACAATCTGGACAACCTGGTCCTTCCTATCAGCAACCTGATCCTTCTGAAGCCTTTTATGCTGAGGATACTTTCGTCGAGGATTCCTCAACTAAGGGGGAGAAAGTTGGACAAGGGGAGAAGGATAAATGGGGAGTTTGGGAGACAGTTGAAGCTATTCCTATCAGGCAGTACTGGATTGAAGAACTTGTGCCTGAAGAAGAAAGTGAAGAGGAATTTGAGTTCATGCCAGAGCAACCTATTCAAGAGGAGCATGAGCCATATTATCCAGAGCCCGTGGAATATCCTATCTGGGAGGATATTATGGAAGAAGCAAATCCTCTATCACAAGAAGAAGAAGCTGCCTTGGAAGCTGTAAGAGCCCAGAGAGCTGCAGTTGATGCCAGGCAAGCTGAGAAAGAAACACAACAAGCAATTCTGAGAAGTGAAAAACTGAAGAGAGTCAAAGTGTACAATGAAGTGAGGAGGAAGAAGCTGATAGATCTGGCAAAGAAAGATGGTACTGAATGGGAAATGGCTTACAAAACCTTTTGCGGAGTTGAAGAAGGACTACAAGTCAACGACAATGCTGAGGTGGAAGTTATTATTCAGGACATCAGAAGTGCTAATCTTGAAGATCAGACTTACTTTAAAGCACTGAGAAGCTCCATAATCTGTCTGAATGCTGGGGTGAAAGCAAATGGTGCCTGGAGCTTATTGATCAGTTTTATGGAGAAAGGTACATTTGTAATTTCAACTAAGTTTTTAGAACAGAGGACCTATACAGAATTGCAGGCTATACTCATCAAGATCCGCAGAACTACAAGGTTAAATGAACTGCTCCGAGAGCATGTTAAGGAGATCGTGATGAAAGTCAGTCCAGAGATCACTCAAGATCCTCCAATGGTTAGATTCATGACGAATGACTTGTTCAGAATCTGCTATTTGGCTGAGGACAAACTGAGAGACTATCCAAGTAATTATCTAATCTCAGTTGAGAAGTATCTTAGATCCACTGGATTCTCATCAACGGAGAAGGACAAAACAGCAGACACTCTTAGAAGATTTCTAATGGAGAATGTTCCTTACTATAGGAAAAGAGTGGAAAGAGGATTGGAAGTGCGTACCAGACTGCCAAACATGCCAAAGCTAAACAAGAAAGATGTTAACATTGCATGGTTGTGGGCTGGAGTGGGTCAAGAGGTTGAGTATATTGGAAGACACATCCGAGGAGCAATCCTTAAACCTGGAGAACCACTGCACTATCTATCAGTGATTGATTATCAAGCTGCTAACTCCAATCCAGTGATTGAAGAAGGTGAGATCGAATTGGACTGAAGACAAGAAGCAAAGAACAAAAGAACTATCAGCTCAGTCTAGAGGAGCAATTTTATTGTATAAAGTTTAATTGTTTTTTGATTTATGAAATCTGGAAATGTATATATATCTGATCCAGAATGCATTAATATTATTACGCTGTCTTACTTTAAGTAGTTTCATGTTTCCTTAGTTAGTTGAGTTATCCTCGAAGTATTTGCTTGTCGAACTCTATCCAATCAAATAGGGGGAGATTGTAAAGCATAATGTAACATAAGATCTAAAAGAGATAACTACAACTCAACATAGGACAAGACAGACAATAGTATTAACAGAAGCACAGGAATCCAGAATCAAAGGAGAAAAGGTAAACTAAAAAAAATCAAAATACGTTATGTATTCTTGAAGTCCGTAAACAGGTCACGGAAAGAAGTTCATGAAAATGTTCAAGCCTCAGTGACAGCAAAGGAAACAAGACTTTCAAGACAACAGAAGTACGTGAATGATTTAGGGTTCAGTACCACGGGATTCCAGTGATTTATTTGAAGCAACCAGAAGGACAAGGGACGTATCAGCAGCATTGTATTGAAGACATAAAGTAAGAATTGATCAAGTGTCATTCATCTGTGAACCAGACCAGTTGCACTAGGTGACGGCACTAAAAAGATCAAGTTGTTTTATCGTCTCCGAAGAAATTGATACAGTCTATTTCTTAAACACCCAGAAGCTCAGTGGAATCATTAATGGACTAAAAGACAAGAAAAGCAATTCGATAGTTTTTCTAATTGAAAAACTATCGAATGGTAGGTGAAATGATTTATTAAATAACCAAAGTAAATTAGTTTGGCATCCGATATTTTTGATTTAAAAACTATCGAATGACTAATTAATTTATTTAATTCGATGGATTTTTATTCATTCGATGGTTTTTTAATAAGGGAGCAGGTGAAAAGAATTCCTTTTCTGAAAGGTTGATGAAGATCCAACGGCCAGGATTGTTTCTACAATTCTCATTCGATGGTTTTTCAATTCAGTCTACAATAAATACAGAGAGAAGATTGTGTCTTCTTCAGCTAAGGCATTCAATACAGATACATTACCGAGAGAGAGAGAAGAGCCGGAGAAAATTATCATAGAAATTAATAGTGCTCAGAACTTGATTATTGTTTTATATTTGTGATACCTTAAACTCATTGAAGCTAATCTACGGATTAGAAATTGTAGCACCCCTCGAGGATTATATTTATAAAAAGATATATTCCCCGAAACTTGATTTGGTTTGGTGTGTTTGATTTCGTTATAGAACTAAAAGAATAATCCGCGAACGAAATTAAATTATTAGTGAGTATCGTATTCAACCCCCCCCCCCCTTCTACGATACTTTGGACCTAACACTTCTTCAGTTAAGGCATTCAATACAGAGACATTACTACGAGAGAGAATTGAGCCGGAGAAATTATCAGAGAATTAATAGTGCTCAGAACTTGATCATTGTTTTGTATTTGTGTAACCTTAAACTCATTGAAGCTAATCTACGGATTAGAAATTGTAGCACCCCTCGAGGTTTATATTTATAAAAAGATATATTCCCCGAAACTTGATTTGGTTTGGTGTGTTTGATTTCGTTATAGAACTGAAAGATTTATCCGCGAACGAAATTGAATTATTTGTAGTATCGTATTCAACCCCCCCCTTCTACGATACTTTGGACCTAACACTATTCTTAAACTTAGGTAATAGATCATGGAAGTTATAGTACAAATCTTGATATTCTTCACATGTATAAATAGAATGCCATTTACTACCACAATGAAAACAGGAATTCTGTGGTTTATAAAATACTGATCTATTCCTAACATCAGACAAAGGAATTTCAGTAACTTTATTTAAACTCTTTTTACAATCAATAGCAAGATGATTAGAGTTCCCACAGTTAAAACATCATTTTCTAGGTGCATTTGGGATAAACTGATAATTATTCTCTTTATTAATCCCAATTTTACCATTCCTGTTTCTCTTGACAGTAGCTTCCTTTTTCTTATCTGTAACCTCACAGATTTTATCCTTAAGTTGTTTCTGAGACAGCAAACCTACATTTTTAGTAACTTTACTCATGACAGGTTTAGACTTAATAATTTTGACACTTTGAACAGAAGTAGATCCCTTTTCAAAAGTTGAATTGGAATCCTTACCAAACACAAAATTAACAGGAGTAATCTTAGATTTGGTTTTGTCTATAACATGTCTATAGGTTTTTGGACTAACTATCTCATCAATAACAATCTTCTCTTTCAATTTCTTATCTTCATCTGACTTATAACCTAGACACTATTTCCAGTTTTTAGAAGTATTAATCTCATGAAATTTTCTACCAGAGTGTGTCCAAGTTCTGATTTTCTCATTAGCATCCTCAAGTTCTTTTTCAAGAGTAATACACTTAAGTTTCATCTCTAAGTACATGTGTTTAGCATTATCACATTCTATCTGTACTTTTTGCATAAGAGAAAATTCAGCTTCTAAATGCTCATTCCTTTTCCTAAGTTCAGACATCTCAGATAAGATCCTAGTATTCTCAGCAGTTTGACTTCTAAAGCTAATATGTAATGACTTTAGAAAACGTCTTAACTCAGAAGCATTATCAGTATCAAAATCAAAGACAGTATTAAGTACCTTATCATCAGGAATAGCAATATCATCAGTATTGGCCATTAGGGCATAATTGACCACCTCAGTATCAGATTCTGAGGAAGAGTCCATCCAGTCCTTGCTTGATGTGATGAGTGCCTTTGTCTTCTTGCACTCGGAAGCAAAGTGACCCATACCATTACACTTGTAGCATCTAACCTTTGACTTGTCAAATTTGCTACCCTTGCTGTCCTTTTTGATATACTTGTCTTTGTCTGCAGTGAAGGTCCTTTTCTGAAAGTTGCCTTCTCTCCTAGCCTTCCTGAACTTCATCTTTTTGAAGCCTCTGACTATCATAGCAACCATCTCTTCCATGTCTGAGTCAGAAGAGTCATCATCAGCATTGGCATCAGGATTGCCATCAGCATCTGATGATGAGTCATCAGGATCTGACTCAGCTACCTTTGATTTCCTTCTTGAGACCTCCATAGCTTTTCCTTTTGATTTAGCCTCTGCTTTCAAAGCAATAGATTTTGCCTTGCTGCCTTTCTTATTCTTTCTCTGTTGAACTTCAAGATCATGAGTTCTTAGCATTCCATAGACTTCATCAAGAGACACAGTGTTGAGATCATACTGATGTCTAATGATTGAGGTCTGAGTATCCCATTCTTCTGGTAAAGCTCTTAGAAAGTTGGTGTTTGAATCTTCAGTTTCATATTCCTTGCCAACTAAAGATAAATCGTTGAGGAGTGTCAGAAATCTATCATATAAATCAGTTAGGCTCTCATCAGGTCTAGCATCGAATTGTTCATATTATTGAATCAAGAGAGCCCTTCTGTTCTTCTTGACAGATGCAGATCCCTGACACTGAGTTTCCAAAGTATCCCAGATCTCTTTTGCAGACTTGCATGCAATCACTCTGTTTGACATGACAACATCAAGACTATTGTGCAGTATATTCTTTATCTTTGGTTCTCTGAGAACATGAGCTTTTTCTTCTGGAGTCCAGTCACTTTTAGTCTTGACACATAATGTTCAGGTACAGTATCTGTTCGTTCTACGATTCTGGTAGGAACATATGGTCCATCACGAATCCTGTCCAAATAGTCAGGATCCATAGCCTCCAGGTACATCAGCATCTTTACCTTCCATGTTGGATATTCTGATATCTTCAGGATGGGAATTTTCATGCTTTCATACTTTGTTGTCGACATCTTAGATCGTATCTGATTCAAATTTAAATCAGTTTGCTCTGATACCAATTGTTGCCCAGTAATAAACAATTGTAGAAGGGGGGTTGAATACAATTGTATAAGATTCTCGATTTAGTAAAGTATATATCACAAATATGAAAGAAAGATAACAGCTTTATTAAATCTGATATAAAACTGTTACAAACTCTCTCAAGAAATTCTGTGTTCTTGAGAGCTGCTAGGTTACAAAGATACTCGTGTATGTGATCGATTATTAATCGAAACCTAAAACTGTGTTTATATACTACACAGCTTCTCTATCAATTACAAGATAAGTCCTAATCAATTACAAAGATTGAAACCTATCCTTAATCGATAGCTACATTACTACAAACCAGGAACCGACAAAATAAACTTCCATGTTTAACTAGACTCCAAATATAACTCGAAGTAGGAATCCTGATCAGCTTCCAGTCCTGACGATCAATCCTGATCCCAGTCCTGATATTCATCCTGATTCTGACGCTTGATCAAATACTGATAACCATGCAATACTGATGACGTCAGCAATCCTGATCAGTCGAGTCTAGATCCTGACAATCATTGAATCCTGATCTAACATATGTCAACTTGGCTCTAATGGCTAACAATCATGAGCAGGAAGCAAGTTCCTCTAGCAACCAGGTAATAATTACTAATTTTTCTGAGCTTTCTAAAGAGGAATGCGATAGTACAGTTAATGAAATGTCTACTGTGTTGTACAATTTGCGTGTTACTCTTAAATCACTTACCAAAGAGAACTCAAGAATTAAAGAGACTAATTTACTCTTAAGTGATAGAAATGCCATGTTAGAAGCACAGCTCATTGAGTTTGAGAAAATGAGGTGTGTTAGTAGGGATGCTAAGCTGGAACTTGAGAAAGTGTTAAAAAGGGAAGAGATTCTTAAAACACAACTAGAAATAGAACAGAGATTGATTGCAAAATGGAAAGATTTCAGGAATGTTGCTAGCAACATCATTAATGTTCAAGGTATGGAATCTTTCTGTGAACAATCATGGAAAAAGAACAAAAAGTAGCTAGGGTATGCTTTTGAAACCTTAGAATCAGAACCAGAGTCAACAAACAACAATGATCATTTGTTGAAGGTTGATACGTCAACGGAATGCAAGGTTTCATTGACAGATGAACCATCAACCGATCATGCTATTTCGTTGACAGAGAAAAAGAAAGAAGAACTCACTAGACTTAATAACAAGTATGGTCCTGTCACCAAGAACTTTGTTCAAGGTGAGTCTAGTTAATCAAAGAAAGTTGAGAAGCCTGTTGCGAGAGCTAATGTAGGTCACTTGTCTAACAAGCAATTGAAAGACAAGTTGGAGAAAATTCAAGTTGAGGTTAAGGGCATTAAAAAGAATAACAGAAATGGCAAAGTAGGGATTAACAAACATAACAATTACACACCTGATAAATATGCTCCTAGAAAGACATGTGTTAATTGTGGTAGTATTAGTCATTTATCTGCTAATTGCAAATCTGTTAAGAAACCTACTAATGTGAAAATGCCTAAGCCTGCAATGAATGCCTCTATGCCTGCAATGCCTGTTATGCCTAATGTGTTTGCTCCATATGCACAATTTCAAAATCCATATGCTAGCATGCCATGTGTGCCTAATCCATACATGAATATGTTTAATGTGCCACAAATGCCATGGAATGTGAATAACATGTTCGTTCCTCCATGAAAATGTGAGCAACCCTCAGAAATCAACACCAAAGGTAAAGGTTGATTTAACTCAATCTGAGCCCAAGGTGAAAAATGATGTGAAGAGTAAATCAAAGGCTAACAAAACAGGACCCAAGGAAACTTGGGTACCAAAATCAACTTGATTTGGTTTTATTGTGTGCAGGGAGACAAAAAGAATCTTTGGTACTTGGATAGTGGTTGTTCAAGACACATGACTGGTGATTCTACCCTGCTCACAGAGTTTCAGGAAAGACCTGGCCCTTGTATTGCTTTTGGAGATGACAGCAAAGGCTACACTAAGGGATATGGCTTGATTTTAAGAGAATATGTCATCATTGATGAGGTTGCATTGGTGGATGGTCTAAAGCACAATTTGCTTAGTATCAGCCAACTTTGTGACAAAGGATTTTTAGTTACTTTTTCAAAAGAAGCATGTGTTGTTTCTAAAGGAAGAGACAACAATGTGGTAATGACTGGATTCAGAAGAGGGAATGTGTACATTGCTGACTTTAGTAGCACAAGTCCAGACACCATCACTTGTCTTTTCAGCAAGGCAAGCAAGGATGAAAGTTGGCTATGGCACAAGAAATTGTCTCATTTGAATTTCAAGGTTATGAATGACCTGGTGAGGAAAGATCTTGCTAGAGGAATTCCACAGGTGGAATTCTCCAAGGATGGTTTGTGTGATGCCTGTCAAAAAGGGAAACAAAAGAAGGCATCATTCAAAAGCAAGACAGAGTCATCAATTGTTCAACAGCTTGAGTTGCTTCATATGGATCTATTTGGCCCTGTAAATGTCATGTCCATTTCAAAGAAGAAATACTGTCTTGTGATTGTTGATGATTTTTCTAGATTTACATGGACTTTCTTTTTGCATGCAAAAGATGAGGCAAGTGAAATCATTATCAATCACATCAAGATGGTAAACAATCATCCTGATTTCAAGGTAAAAAGGATTAGGAGTGACAATGGGACAGAGTTCAAGAATTCAACTATGAAGATGTTCTGTGAAGAAAATGGTATTTTACATGAATTTTCAGCAGCAAGGACACCACAGCAAAATGGTGTAGTTGAAAGGAAAAACAGAACGCTCATTGAAGCTGCAAGGAAAATGCTAGATGAATCAAAGTTACCAACTTATTTTTGGGCTGAGGCAGTTAACACAGCTTGCTTCACTCAAAATATTTCTTTGATTAATCAGGCCAAGGGAATGACCCCTTATCAACTACTCAAAAGAAAGAAACCACTATTGGATTTTCTTCATGTCTTTGGATGCAAGTGCTTTGTTCTGAGAAATCAAGCTGATTATTTGGGGAAATTTGAAGCAAAGGCAGATGAAGCAATATTTGTGGGATATGCAGCAGGGAAAGCTTACAGAGTCTATAATCTCAGAACCAACATTGTTATGGAATCTGTACATGTTGTTTTTGTTGCCCAGTAATAATCTATTGTAGAAGGGGGGTTGAATACAATAGTACAAGATAATCGACTTCTTAATGTATATATCACAAATATGAAAGAAAGATAACAGCTTTATTAAATCTGATATAAAACTGTTACAAACTCTCTCAAGAAATTCTGATGTTCTTGAGAGCTGCTAGGTTACACAAATACTCGTGTGTGTGATCGATCAATGTTGTACATAAATCGAAACCTAAACTGTGTTTATATAGTACACACAGCTTCTCTATCAATAACAAGATAAGTCCTAATCAATTACAAAGATAGAAACATATCCTTAATCGATAGCTACATTCTACAAACCAGGAACTGACAGAATAAACTTCCATGTTTATCTAGACTCCAAATATAACTCTGAGTAGGAATCCTGATCAACTTCAAGTTCTGATGATCAATCCTGATCATAGTCTGAGTAGGAATCCTGATGATCAATAAGATACTGACGCTTAGTCAAATACTGATGACCATGCAATACTGATGACGTCAGCAATCCTGATCAGTTGAGTCTAGCTCCTGACGATCATTAAATTCTGAACTAACAATCTCCCCCAATCTTATACTTTGTGAAATAAAGTATAGATTCCTAAGATTCAATGATGTCAAAAACATATAAGCAAAATGTACAAATATCATCAGCAACAACTTATCTGTTTAAATTCTTTGATAGAACAGATTCATCTTCAAGAAATTGGATAACAAATTTTCTTCTTTTTCTTCAAGAAGTTGAATCAGTCTTTCCTTAAGATTTCTGAGTTCTTCATCTTCCTCATTAATCTGGTAGATAGCTGCTTTGAGATTCTGTATGGAGCTTCTCTGTAGACTGTGCTCTTCAAGCAAAAGATAAGCAATTTCCTTCCCATCAGGATTGATAGTAAGTTGGATCATACCAAAAGTTACTTCTTTAACAGCAGTACCCCTTTGCATTTCCACATCCTGATCTCTTAGATTTAAATACATGGGAGTATAATTACCATTGAAATTTCTATCACCATCCAGTCTTCTTCGAATTGTTGACAAAATCATGTCACTCCACACTTTGCACACTTGATTCTTCCATCTTAAAAGATAATTAACATATTTCAGTTCCTGTGTAGTTTTCATCAGCAGATCTTGAATAGATAGAATCTTCACACTACCATCTTTCATAAAATACAGAAGCTTTTCTTTCTTATCACAACCATCATGACAATCTGTAACTATATCAACAGCTAATAAATTGTTCAGGTTTTCAGAAGTCAAAGTACCTCCAATTTCAGTCAAAGAGTATGAATCAACATAACTCATGTTTAGATATTCAGCATCCCTGTGTCCAATACCTCCTCTTGTATTACTTGATAGTTGCTTCAAATTTGAAAACAATCTTAACCATAGTGCTTTTGATCTAACCATATCAGATAAATCAATTACACTTGAAGCACTTGTAATAATTCCACCAGACTGAAAATTGATAGGTGTATCACACCTCAGTGTACTAATATGTTTCCACTTCTTGTCTTTCTCCTTTTCAAGAGCATACTTCTTTCAAGTAAAGACTCTTGTCTGCTTGGGTTCCTCCACTTTCTTTCATTTGAAAGTTTAACCCTTTGTATATAGAGATTGAATTCTCTATCTGTTCTTCTTATAATGTCTGTTCTTCTGGTTTCTTCTTCTTCATCTACTTCTTTGTTGTGAGAATCAACCACAATAGATAAGATTATTAAATCAATCTCTTGCAGAATTTTAGAATCATCAGGATCTTGAATATTATCAGGAACAACATCAGGATTAGATTCTTCAATTTGATTTGTATTGCAGAGAATTGATTTTCTTGATTTTCTTCTCAATTCAGGTTCTTCTTCAACAACTCCATCATCACCAAAAGTAGATCTGTCAGGAACTACTAGAGTTTGAATAGGTTCAGGAATTTCTTCAATTCTTAACCCTCTAGACCTTGTCTGTCTAGGTACTGTTTGAGTTGAAGAACCTCTTCTACTTCTTCTAGCACCTCTCCTACCTCTGCTTTCTCTACCTTTAGTAGAAACAGAATAAGTTTCCATCATCTCTTTTTGTAGTTTCAAAAATTCTTCATTTGAGAGATCTGGATATTCTTCATTTGCTGTAGAGAGTGCTTTTCTAGCAAATAATTGTTGAACTCTTTTATCAGTATGATATAGAGTAACAATTCTACCATCCTTTGTAGTAAACTTCTGGAATAGATTTGATGCATCTTCAGGATTATCAATAATAATATCTTCATCACCTTCAGGAATTGTAGCAAGAGTATGTCCATGACCAGATGTCAGGATCTGTTCTTCCGTCAGGATCTGAGATTGCATCAACGTTCTTACTGTCTTAACTCCAGAATCAGAAACATGAGTTGACTGTGTTGTTTGATTTTGAGAAGTATGAATTGTAGACTTCAAAACAACAGCATCAGAGGTTTCTCCTTGTATCACTTTGTCACGACCATCATCTCCAGTATCATCATCATTATTCCTTAATACCAGATCAGGTGTACATTTTGTCTGACTAACCTTCTCCCCCTTTTTGACATCAGGATTTGACAATAAATTCAAAATTAAGGAAAGAGAGGCTTGTATGTCAGTTACCTTAGCATCCAGAGAATCAATCCGGTTGTTGATGGAGGTTTGTTCAGAAACGACAGACTTCACTTGAGATTCTACCACCCTGAACTGAAGAGTAGTAGGCATCCTTGTAAAGTTTTGAGAAATATCATTCCTCACCAACTCAGTTGAATGCTTGATAGAGTCGGTCTCACTTTTCAGGCTCTTGGATAACATAGTTGTAGCCTTTAGATGATTCTTCAAGTCTTGATTCTCCATAGATTGCACTGCATCATATGCATGTTCCAAAGCAGCAGAATAACTTACAGATTCATCAGATCTGTACCAAGAATTGTTCCATTCATTCTGTCTAAATGCCTCAGCAGGGTTAAAGAAAGGAATAGAAAAATCTTGTCTTTGATCTTTCCCTATGTGAGCATTGCCAGCCATAAAAGTACTTGAGGAACCAAAAGTAGTTCCAAGACTAACTTTAAGTGCTGTAGCAAGCTGTTCCTTTTCTTGTCGATTGCCATCATCATCACTATCATCAGAGTCATCATCATCAGTATCATGAGAAATATCAGGATCAGGATTTGCAATACCTTTCTGTTTATCCTGTGAGTCTGAGATAGGATGGTCCATTGGTCTTGTACGCAGTGGTTGTATCAAAATAGGCTCATTATCAGGAAAACCACTAGCATCAGGAGTAACACCGTCAGGATTTGATATGCTTGCATCAGTATTTTCTACCAATGGTTCTTGTGGAGCTTGAGGTTCAGAAGCTGCTTCAACACTTTGAGTTAAAGGTTCTTGTGTGCTTCCCTCATTTACAGTGTCCTCGACCAATCTTTTAACTTCATCTGCACCAGAAACTGTAGCTCTGCCTGCATCTTCACTTTGAGAAGATGGTTCTTGTGTAGCTGGAATGTTCATGTCTGCATTCTCCCTTTGAGAAAATGGTTCTTGTGTGACCATTCCACGAGTTAAGCCTTCACTCAAACTTTGATTGAGTGGTTCTTGTGTGACTGGATCATCAGTAAGAGCTGCTGAACCACTTTGAGGTTCAGGTTCTTGTGGGCTTGATCCTTTCAGTTTCTTCTGTCTCTGATAGACTAACTCTTCTGCTTTCCTCAATTTTGCCATTGGATGTTTTATCCCAAGATTGGAAGCAGCAGCATCTAACTTTTCCCATGAAATATCAATACGTCTTTTTGTTGGAGAGTCTTGTGCTGGAGAGTCTGAAATATTAACCACTTGACTTGGTGCAGCAACAGGAATACTATCATCAGGATTTGTTTGAGCAGTTGAAACTGATTGCTCATTTAGTATTGAAGTGTCCTGTGCATCAGTATCCTGCTTCTTTTCCAAAGGAATTTGATAACCGCCCTTAGTTAATCTTCTTATCTTCTGTGGTGATGATAAAGGAACCACAGCTACAGTAGCAGTATCAGCAACTTCCTTATTCACATTCATTATAGAGGATATAGGTAAGTCATCCTCTGAATCAGTCTCAGCCCTGAGAACTAATTTTCTTTTGACAGAAACAGCCTCAACACCTTTTGCAGCTTTCTTCACCAGGACCCCTTGTACACCCCCTTGTAACTTCTTTTTAGTGAGTGGTGTAGAGGTAAAATCCTTTGAACCTGATTGTCTTCCTGACACATCAGTTCTAGATGATTTCTTTGATTTTACAACTAAAGTCTTTTGAGAGACATTAGAGGTGGTTGTGGACTGTTTAGACTGTTTGGGATGAATGCTTGGGTTAGGAACAAGGTGGGATTGGCCTTGCCCCATGGCATTAGAAATTAAACCATAACGAGTAGGCATTTTCCTATGTAAGAAAAACCTGACCTCATCAGGAATAAAAGCATTTCCTATGAAACCATTTGCCTTATCACTGTTGACTAAGGACTTAATATTATTCTCAGTAATTCTACAAATGGGTAGAATTATATCATTCTCAAAAACAACATTAGGACATAAGTGATTAAATATCAATTGGAAAAATCTAAGAAAACAGACAGAACCTAACTTATCTGATTTCCTATCACTTAAAGCTTTTAAGATAAATGACCCATAATCAAACACTGTAGAATGGATAAGAGAGTACCCAATTTTAAGAGATCCTGATGGAAGAGCATCAAAGTTTGATGTCTTGTTCAGGAAACAGCGACTGATTGTATCAAAGAAGAAATTCCATTCCCTCTTAAGCTTTGTCCTAAAGAGATTACCATATCTCTTTACTTCACCATTGTAGCCCAACCTAGTAACAAACTCAAAAAGAGTAGAGTCCGAAACCTTAGCAGGAATAGCATCACCAAGAACAGGTAAATGTAGGGCTTCCTCCACAATTGTAGGAGTCACATAGTGAGTAATTCCATCATATTCAAAACTCATCAAAATTGAATCCGAATGCCCTTTTTCAAAAGCAACTGAGTT
The DNA here is from genome assembly GCA_030848705.1 of Heracleum sosnowskyi. Taxonomy (NCBI): domain Eukaryota; kingdom Viridiplantae; phylum Streptophyta; class Magnoliopsida; order Apiales; family Apiaceae; genus Heracleum; species Heracleum sosnowskyi. Next base: position 104,228,184 of record CM061245.1, read on the forward strand.
CCACACCTGCATGACAGACTTAAAAGAAACACTTGCAGGTTCTGTTAAAGCAAACTTCAATGAGCTTGAAGCTAGAAAATCTTGAATTATATGAAACTCATTGGGTAAATCTTGATGATTTAGAATAGCCACAAAATTGTTAGTGGCAAAGGTAACACCATTAATCACAGTCTGTTTGTTTATGAATGATGAAGACGCCATTGTTAATCTATCAAACTTGAGAATTGATATTGGAAAACAGTTAGGGTTCGTAAGCACAGAGAGATAGAGAACTAAACACTGATGATGAGAGAGATTTAAAACAAGTAATAGTAATTTGTTTAAAACAAAACTTCACTCTCATTGACAGGTGGCAAGATATGATTTGTGTGTAATCAATTAGTGGACAGATTACGTGTGTAATTGAAGAATACTGCACCGCTTTTTATGTGTATGTATATATATATTTATGACAGTGCAACACACGCGCGCATACAGTTGTCCTACTAAAACTCAATCGTCCATCAGCAAATACTGAAAAAAAAATTAGACACAAATTAAGCAATTAAATACTTACCTGTACATCAGGATTGACCAGTTGACTTCCTGTCAGGAGTGCCTCCTATCAGGATTTGATCAAAGAAAACATACCTTTCTGAATAACCATCAGGATGTGACAGTTATCAGGATTTCCTCTCTGTAACTTTCCTCAGAAATTCTCAAAGTTCATCATTCCAAGTTCATTCACCAATTTATTGAAAGTAGCTTCAGGCAGTGGCTTGGTGAATATATCAGCTAGTTGTTGATCAGTGGGAACAAAATGAAGTTCAATTGTTCCTTCCAGAACTTGTTCTCTTATGAAGTGATATCTGATACTGATGTGTTTAGTAAGAGAATGCTGAACTGGATTTCCTGTCATTACAATAGCACTTTGGTTATCACAATAAATAGGGATTTTTGAGTATGACAGGCCATAATCTAACAACTGATTTCTCATCCACATTATCTGAGCACAACAACTTCCTGCAGCAATGTACTCAGCTTCTGCAGTTGAAGTGGAAATAGATTTTTGCTTTTTACTGAACCATGAAACTAATCTTCCACCCAAAAACTGACAACTTCCTGAAGTACTTTTCCTGTCTATTTTGCATCCTGCAAAATCAGCATCTGAATAACCACATAACCCAAAATCTGATTCCCTTGCATACCAAAGGCCAAGTGAAGGAGTGCCTTTGAGATATCTGAAAATTCTTTTGACTGCAATCAGATGAGGTTCTCTTGGTTTTGCTTGAAATCTTGCACACAGACAGGTTGCAAACATGATATCTGGTCTACTTGCAGTGAGATACAGTAAAGAACCAATCATTCCTCTGTAGTGAGTTACATCTACCTCAGCACCTTGATCAGGATCAAGTTTGGTAGCTGTAGCTATGGGAGTTGTAGCAGGAGAACTATCTTGCATGTTAAACCTTGTCTATAAATTCCTTGTATATTTAGAGTGATTGATAAAAATCCCTTCATCAGTCTGTTTAACTTGAAGACCAAGAAAGTAACTCATTTCTCCCATCATGCTCATTTGGTATCTTGACTGCATAAGCTTAGAAAACTTTTCACAAAGCTTATTGTTTGTTGACCCAAAAATGATATCATCAACATAAATCTGAACTAACAACAAGTCCTTACCATGATTCAAATAGAATAGGGTTTTAACAATTGCACCTCTTTTGAATCCACTTTCCAGTAAGAATTGAGCTAGGGTTTCATACCATGCTCTTGGAGCTTGCTTTAGTCCATACAGTGCTTTATCCAATCTGTAAACATGATCTGGATATTTAGGATCAATGAAACCAGGAGGTTGTTCAACATACACTTCTTCCTCCAGTTCTCCATTTAAGAAAGCACTTTTAACATCCATCTGGAAAACCTTGAATTTCTTATGTGCTGCATAAGCAAGAAATATCCTGATAGCTTCTAGTCTTGCAACAGGAGCAAAAGTTTCATCATAATCAATTCCCTCTTGTTGAGAATACCCCTTTGCAACTAGTCTAGCTTTGTTTCTGATAATAACTCCATCAGAATCAGTTTTGTTCTTGAAAATCCACTTTGTACCAACAATTGATCTATTCTTTGGTCTTGGTACCAGTTTCCAGACTTCATTCCTTTCAAATTCATTCATTTCCTCTTGCATTGCAGTAACCCAATCAGCATCTTTAAGTGCATCTTCAACTTTCTTTGGCTCCTCCTTGGACAGAAAGTTATTGTATAGACTTTCATTCTGAGTTGCACTTCTTGTTTGAACACCTGCATCAGGATCTCCAATTATCAAATCAGGAGTATGATCTTTTGTCCATTTCCTTGCTGGTGTTAAATTGTTTCTTGAAACAGATGCTCCCCCTGGATTGGTGTTATCTTCATTAGAAGAATTTGCTTGATTTGAAGCTCTTCCTGAATTGAAGCTAGTTGCTCCTGATAAGTTATCAGGATCATCACTTGAATCAGTATCTGAAGAATTCTGTCTTGATGATTGAGTTGACTCTGTACTTGTAGTCGAATGCTGTTGCTCCCCCTCAACATTAGCACTACCAGTTGAATTACTGTTGTTTGCATCATCAGCATTAGTATCATCAGTACCTGGTGAGTCATCAGGAATTGGTGACCCATCAGTATCTGATGTATTGACAGGATCTAATTCACTTTCTTCAGGTTCTTTGGAAGCTTCATTTTCAAAAGTCAATCTATCATGAGAGTCTTCAATGATTCCAGTTATCTTCTTATCATCAAAAGATACATGTATCGACTCCATGACAGTTCTTGTTCTCAAATTAAACACTCTGAAGGCTCTTGACGCAGGGTAGCCAATAAAAATTCCCTCATCAGCCTTGGTTTCAAATTTTCCTAGTTGTTCAGGATGAGTTCTGAGAACAAAGCATTTACAGCCAAACACATGCAGATGCTTCAGACTTGGTTTCTTCTCCTTGAGTGACTGATAAGGAGTAACACCATGCCTGTTTATCAATGTGAGATTTTGTGTATAGCATGCTGTGTTGACTGCTTCTGCCCAGAAATATGTAGGTAACTTAGCTTCTTCCAACATAGTTTTGCCAGCTTCAATAAGAGTTCTATTTTTCCTTTCTACTACTCCATTTTGCTGGGGTGTGCCAGGAGCAGAGAATTGTTGAATGATTCCTTTGTATTTGCAGAACTCTTCCATCTTTGAATTCTTGAATTCAGTGCCATTATCACTTCTCAGTATCTTGACTTTGTGCTTTGTAGTTGTCTCAATCATTCTCACATGATCCAACAGAACTTCAGGAGTTTCATCTTTTCTATGCAGAAAATACACCCAGGTGAATCTAGAATATTCATCAACAATTACAAGAGTGTACCTTTTCTTACTGATGGTCATGATGTTGACTGGACCAAATAGATCAAGATGTAGCATGTGATATGGTTCTTCAATTGAGGATTCTGATTTACTCTGGAATGATGTCCTTCTCTATTTTGCTTTCTGACATGCATCACAGAGTCCATCAGGCATGTATAAGGCATTAGGTAATCCTCTTACTAAGTCTTTCTTTACCAACTCATTGATGTTGCTGAAGTTGAGATGTGAAAGCTTCTTGTGCCAATTCCAACTTTCATCTACTGAAGCTTTACTGATGAGACATGTAGGGGAGTCTTCAGTATTTGAGAGAATGTTGGCTTCATATATGTTACCATGCCTATAGCCAGTTAGTGCTATATTTCCTGTTGCCTTACTGACTACTTCACAATGTGTGGAATAGAAATTGACATGATACCCTCTATCAGTGATTTGACTAATACTCAACAAGTTGTGTTTTAGTCCCTTCACTAGAGCTACTTTCTCAATGATGACATTTCCAATGATTATATTGCCATATCCCAAGGTTTGTCCAATGTTGCCATCTCCATAAGACACAGTTGGGCCAGCTTTTTCCTCATATTCTGATAACAGGGCTTTGTTTCCAGTCATGTGTACAGAACATCCACTATCCATGACTAACACATTTTTCTTTTTACCCTGCATCAGAATAGAAACACACTAGTTAGAACACTTAGGAACCCATACATGTTGGGTTCCTTTTTCATGCAATTTATTAATTTTAGCAGCAGAAGACTTTCTGACATTAGCAGTCCTGACAGGTTTTACTCCATCAGGATTAGCTTTGTCAGTATCAGTATTAACAAAAGCATGCTTCACTATAACATTCTTAACTCTATCAGACTTTGTACTACTTTTAAACTTAGGCAGTGGATCATAAAAGTTATAGTACAAATCATGATATTCTTTACAAGTATAAATAGAATGCCATAGACTACCACAATGAAAACAGGACTTCTGTGGTTTATAAGAAACTGATCTATTCCTAACATCAGATTTAGGGATTTCAGTAATCTTCTTCTTACTCTTCTTACAATCAATAGCAAGATGATTAGAGTTACCACAGTTAAAACAACTCTTTCTAGGTGCATTTGGGATATATTTATAACCATTCTCTTTATTAATCCCAACTTTACCATTCCTGTTTCTCTTAACAGTAGCTTCCTTTTTCTTATCTGTAACCTCACAGATTTTATCCTTAAGCTGTTTCTGAGACAATAGACCTATATTCTTAGAGACTTTATCCATGACAGGTTTAGACTTAACAATTTTAATTCCTTGTGTAGAAGTAGATCCCTTTTCAAAAGTAGAATTGGAATCCTTACCAAAAACAAAATTAACAGGAGTAATCTTAGATTTGGTTGAGTCTATAACATGTCTATAGGTCTTTGGACTGACTGTCTCATCAATGACAATTTTCTCTTTCATTTTCTTATCTTCATCTGACTTATATCCTAGACACTCTTTCCAATTCTTAGAGGTATTAATCTCATGAAATTTCCTACCAGAGTCTGTCCAGGTTCTGATTTTCTCATTAGCATATTCAAGTTCTTTTTCAAGGGAAGTACATTTAGATACCATCTCTAAGTGCATGTGTTTAGCATTATCACATTCTTTTTGTACTTCTTGCATACGAGAAAACTCAGCTTCTAGTATTTCATTCCTTTTTCTAAGGTCAGACATTTCAGATAAGATCCTAGTATTCTCAGCAGTTTGACTTCTAAAGCTAATATGTAATGACTTTAGAAAACGTCTTAACTCAGAAGCATTATCAGTATCAAAGTCAAAGATAGTATTTAGTACCTTATCATCAGGAGCAGCAGTTACATCAGCATTAGCCATTAAAGCATAGTTGACTACCTCAGTATCAGATTCTGAGGAAGAGTCCATCCAATCCTTGCTTGATGTGATGAGTGCCTTCGTCTTGTTACACTCTGTAGCAAAGTGACCCATGCCATTACACTTATAGCACCTAACCTTTGACTTGTCAAATTTGCTACTCTTGCTGTCCTTCTTTATATACTTTTCTTTGTCTGCATTGAAAGTCTTTTTCTGAAAGTTGCCTTGTCTTCTATTCTTCCTGAACTTCATCCTTCTGAAGTTTCTGACAATCATAGCAACCATCTCTTCCATATCTGAATCAGAAGATTCATCATCAATATTGGCATCAGGATTGCCATCAGGATTTGATGAGGAGTCTTCAAGATCTGACTTAGCTTCTCTTTTTTTCCTTCTAGAGACCTCCATAGACTTGCCTTTTGATTTTGCCTCTGCTTTCAAAGCAATTGATTTTGCCTTGCTGCTTTTCTTGTTCTTTCTCTGTTGAACTTCAAGATCATGAGTTCTTAGCATCCCATAGATCTCATCAAGAGACACAATGTTCAGATCGTACTGGTGTCTAATGATTGAGGTCTGAGTGTCCCATTCTTCAGCTAAAGCTCTTAGAAACTTGGTGTTTGAATCTTCAGTTTCATATACTTTGTCAACTAAGGATAAGTTGTTCAATAGTGTCAGAAATCTATCATATAGATCAGTCAGGCTCTCATCAGGTCTTGCATCGAATTGTTCATATTCTTGAATCAAAAGAGCCCTTCTGTTTTTCTTGACAGATGTAGATCCTTGGCACTGTGTTTCCAAAGTATCCCAGATTTCTTTTGAAGTTTTGCATGCAATCACTCTGTTTGACATGACAGCATCAAGACCGTTATGCAAGATATTCTTTATCTCTGGTTCTCTGAGTACATGAGCTTTTTCTTCTGGAGTCCATTCAGCTTTAGCTTTGACCACATAATGTTCAGGTACTGTATCTGTTCGTTCAACGAACTTTGTAGGAATATATGGTCCATCACGAATCCTGTCCAAGTTGTCAGGATCCATAGCCTCCAGGTACATCAGCATCTTTACCCTCCATGTAGGATATTCTGATATCTTCAAGATGGGAATCTTCATGCTTTCATACTTGGTTGTCGACATCTTAGATCGTCTCTGATTCAGAAATAAATCAGTTTGCTCTGATACCAATTGTTGCCCAGTAATAATCTATTGTAGAAGGGGGGTTGAATACAATAGTACAAGATAATCGACTTCTTAATGTATATATCACAAATATGAAAGAAATATAACAGCTTTATTAAATCTGATATAAAACTGTTACAAACTCTCTCAAGAAATTCTGATGTTCTTGAGAGCTGCTAGGTTACACAAATACTCGTGTGTGTGATCGATCAATGTTGTACATAAATCGAAACCTAAACTGTGTTTATATAGTACACACAGCTTCTCTATCAATAACAAGATAAGTCCTAATCAATTACAAAGATAGAAACATATCCTTAATCGATAGCTACATTCTACAAACCAGGAACCGACAGAATAAACTTCCATGTTTATCTAGACTCCAAATATAACTCTGAGTAGGAATCCTGATCAGCTTCAAGTTCTGATGATCAATCCTGATCATAGTCTGAGTAGGAATCCTGATGATCAATAAGATACTGACGCTTAGTCAAATACTGATGACCATGCAATACTGATGACGTCAGCAATCCTGATCAGTTGAGTCTAGCTCCTGACGATCATTGAATTTTGAACTAACAGTTTTTGATGATCTCAAAATTCAAGGTCTCTGTGATGAAGGTTTCCATGAAAGTCTTTCTTTTGAAAATGAGGAAGGAGATCAAGTAAATCATGTTAAGGCTATTGAGAAACAGCCTAAAGTTGTTATTTCTAGCACATATGAAAGCAGTGGTGAAGATGAAATTGATGCATTAAGATTGAAAAAAATAGCTGCTAGCAGTCAAATTGGTCATTCCGTTGACAATCATGGTGGAGGATTCGTTGACAGTCAAAATGAGCATTTCGTTGACAGTCAAAATGGGCATTCCGTTGACAGTCATAGAAATGCTTCTAGGAGTGATCACTTAGGGACAACAAACTCAGGGGGAGTTTCTCAAGAACAAACATCTAATCAGGGCAATCATGATCATGAAGCTACATCTTCTAGAGCTAATCTACCTCCCTCAAGGAAATGGACTAAAGATCATCCCTTTGAACTCATTATAGGTGATGTTTCTTCAAAAGTCCAAACTAGAAGAGCAACTCAAGAGGAATGTCTATATAGTAGCTTTCTGTCTCAAGATGAGCCAAAGAAAGTTGAGGATGCACTTCTAGATCCAGATTGGGTTTTAGCTATGCAAGAGGAGCTAAACCAATTTGAGAGAAACAAAGTTTGGAAGCTGGTGCCCAGGCCTAAAAACAGGAGTGTTATAGGCACAAAATGGGTATTCAGAAACAAGATGGATGAAAATGGCATAGTCACAAGGAACAAAGCTAGATTGGTTGCCAAAGGCTACTCACAGGAAGAGGGAATTGATTTTGATGAAACCTTTGCTCCTGTTGCAAGACTAGAAGCAATAAGGATTTTCCTAGCCTATGCAGCCCATGCCAATTTTAAGGTCTATCAAATGGATGTGAAGAGTGATTTTATGAATGGGGAATTGGAAGAGGAGGTGTATGTGAGTCAACCTCCTGGTTTTGAAGATGATGATTTTCCAGAGTATGTGTACTTTCTCCTCAAAGCCACTCTATGGTTTGAAACAAGCACCTAGAGCCTGGTATGACACACTTTCACAGTTCCTCCTTGAGAATCACTTCACTAGAGGTACTTTAGATAAAACTCTTTTTCATAGGATTGTAAATGGCTCTACTATACTTGTTCAAATTTATGTAGATGACATAATTTTTGGGTCTACAGATGAAAAACTTTGTCAAAAGTTTGCCAAGCTTATGCAAAGTAAATATGAAATGAGCATGATGGGAGAATTAACTTATTTCCTTGGTCTCCAAGTGAAACAAGTTAATGAAGGCATTTTCATTAGTCAAACAAAGTACATTCATGATTTGTTAAAGAAATTTAACTTAATGGAATGCTCTCCTGCCAAGACTCCCATGCCTACTGCTACTAAACTTGAATTGAATACTAAGGAAAATTCTGTGGACATTTCAAGTTACAGAGGCATGGTAGGCTCACTTTTATATTTAACAGCTAGGAGACCTGATATTATGTTTGCTACATGTTTATGTGCTAGATTTCAAGCTGATCCTAGGGAATCCCATTTAGTTGCTATTAAAAGGATTTTCAGATATCTCAAAGGAACACCAAACCTTGGCATTTGGTATCCTAGAGAATCTGTCTTTGAACTAATTGGTTATTCAGATGCAGATTATGCAGGATGTAAAATTGACAGGAAAAACACAACTGACACCTGTCAATTTCTAGGAAACAAGCTTGTGTCATGGTTCAGCAAGAAACAAAACTCAGTGTTAGGCCGAATACACAATATATAATCAATATATGTATGAGAAGGACAATCAAGAACACTGTTTATGAACAATAAACTGAATTATATTAAATAACTCTTCTCTCAGTGATGTAAAATATCACAGAGAGCTGCTAGGTTACAAGAATAATGTATTCAGTATTCGCATCCCTTTTAGGGTTAACCTATCTGTGTTTATATAATACACAGTTACATAGAATCAATCTCTAATTGATATTCCTATAAATTAGCTATACAATTTATATCAATTTAGGATTGCTTCTGTCTTCTGTTCCGTTTCCTTAGCTATCTCAATATATATTGCTTCTTTCCATCTTCAAGATATATTGCTTCTAGAATATTCATATTAGCACCGACAGCTTCAGCAAACTTTCACCCCGTCAGACTTTAACAAACTCTGACTGGCTTCTAGTAAACTCTGATGAGTACCTGTTGCTTAAACACTGATAAACAATCATCAGTAATTATATCTAACAATCTCCCCCAACTTGTTCATACTAAAATGTACAAGTTAACAGATAATTGATGATGTCAAAACATATATAACAAATGCAGTGTTTATAACATAACAGAGTTTGACTTTTACTTAGAACAGAAAACTTTTAAAAACTTACAGTCAGACTTTACTTAATTTCTTCAATATCAGGCACCGTCCTGAGATAATCAATGAGTAGCCTCCATTCAGCTTTTTCTAGCTCATCCACCATGATTTCTTTCAACTCTTTAAACTCTGGATCACTTTCTCCAGTCTGGTAGATAGCAGCTCTCAGAGAATAAATGTTGTTCTTTCTCATTTCATTCCCTAGCCGGATAAAGTAAGATTTGTCTTACTCTAGGTTGAATTCCAAAACCTTTATTCCCAGTGCAGTCTTGAATCTGGCACTGTTTCTCTTCATTTCAACTATCTTTCCATAAGCATCTCTGCACTTAGGAATGTAAGCACTTGAAACACCTCCTCCAAGAAGAACTTTTGATTTCATCATTCTGTCTCTTAAAACTAGAGCAGCATCATGAGTACTTCTATTTTTGATCTTAAGAAGATATAGAACATACTCTAGCTCTTCCCATAGCTTCAGATGAATATCAGCTTCTCCAACTCTGTAAACTCTTCCATCATTCATGAAGTATAACAAAAACTCCTTCTTTAATCCTCTGTGGTAAATCATCTGAACAGACTCTAGTTTGTCAAGGTTTTCCTGAGTAACCCCAACACCAGGTTCTGCCAGTGATGTAAGATCTGCAGGACTGTTATTAATTCTTTTCTCCCTGTGTGAACCCAAACCAGACTTATCATAAGATTCTTTTCCAAGTACTGTTCTGGTTTGAAGAAAGTTCACAGATCCTGGCTTCAGAGTTTCAGGAAGTTCAGGTCTTTTGAAACCTTGGAGTTGTGGAGATAACTGAGTTTGCACAACTTGAGCATTGTCAGAGGTTGTCACAACTTTAACAGAACTATCAACTTGAGCAACGTCAGAGGTTGATTGATTTAGTCTTGATTCAACTTGAGCAACGTCAGAGGTTGAATAATTTTTCTTTGAAAACTGTCCTTCTTCTACCAGTTTTCCCTTTCCTTTTCCAGAAACATTTACTGTAGGCCTCCTGGAATATTGTATACTCTTTTGAGTATTTTCCTTGATAGAGATACCCAATTCTTTCTTTCTTGGAGCTTTTACAGCTTTCTTTTTGTATTTACCAGAATCAATTTTCTTTCTATGCTCTTCAGATAGCATATTCATTTCAGCCTCCATATACTCAACTGTAGCTTCACCATTATGCTCTTCTAAAAATAGCTGTGCTGCAATCTCTTCATTTGTAGTTGGTTGAGAAGAAACCAATAGACTTGTAGCTTTTGAAGTAGATTGAGCTTCAGTATTTGCTCTCTCAGAGTTTGTCAGAGTTCTAGCAGAGTTTGACCTAAGTCTCCCTTGCTCTTGAATAATGTTTGACCTCCTCTTAGCTTCCTTGCTTCCACCATCAGTTGCATCATCCCTCCGTCTCAGAGTTTGAGTCCTTTTGCATTTATCTTTAGGAACACTCTCCCCCTTTTTGACATCATCAGGAATTAACACTGATGTCAGCAACTCCAAAGAAGTAGCAATTGAATCAATCTTTGCAGACATTTCATTTTGATTGCTCTCTACTTTGCTTAACCTTTGCTTTATGTCCACCTGATCTTTGATCATAGAAGTTAATCTGGTTCTATCATTCTTTAAAGCCAACTCCTTAGCAACAACATCATTACTTAAGCCCATGACAGCCTTATGAGTCTCATCAAATCTATTGTTAAGAGACTTCACTTGGACTATTGTAGCCTTCAAATGACTAAGAAGCTCTGGATTTGAAATCTCTTTTGCAAATTTATCCACAAAATCAGCAGTCCTTTGTTTGGAGAAAACACAATCTGCCCCTGACCAATTTGCATAATACATTTCTCTATAGTGAGCTTCAGTGGCAGTTTGTTTTTCCTTGATAGATTCAGCATTTGGATCTCTGAGAAAAGGTTCATCAGAGTCTGAAAGTTCAACATTGATGTCAGAGTTTGCATGAAGAGAATGTTCAGAAAATTGATCATCATCTACATCAACACTGTCTTGGATAGGCTCTGCAGCTTTATTAATAACATTCTCTGCAGTAGCTTCAGTATTTAACTGTGCAGCTTCATCTTGAACTTTCTCTGCAACAGCTTCAACATTCTCAGAGTTTACTTTTGCAAGAACCTCTGCTTCTTCAGGAACAGTCTCAACAACATCCTCTGCTGTAACTTCATTTATTAGCTCTACAGCAGCTTCAACTACCTGATCAACCTCTTCACCCATTTCAGGAACTTGATTAGTGACAGAGAGAATCTCTGTATGAGTTGCAAGTGACTCATCTATAACTAGGGTGGGTTGATCAGCTGCCACATCCTCAGTGGCACAAACACTGATAGAAGGATGTGCTTCAAACTCTTCTGCTATATCCATGTTAGTATATTCATTATGGGGCTCAGGCATAGCAGCCTCTATATCCACATAAACTCTGTCCTCGGTATCATCATGGACATTTGCAGCATTCTCCTGAATAACAACCTCAGGATCTTCATTCTGTTCAGCTTCAGGAACAGCTTCATGAACAGCTTCATCATCAACCTCATCAAACAAATAGTTAGCAACTAGCCTCCTTCTTCTATGTTGTAAGGTTTCAGAGTCTTCTTCATCATTAGACCTTGGTCTCTTTGCCCTGCTCTTCTTAGATGTACCAACAGAGTTTGGCACAGAAGTTTTTGAAACTCCAACTTCAGTAGCTGGCTTAACAATCCTTGCAGGTTTAGAAGCCATGTGTTTAATTCTACCTCCAGTACGAATTGGTTGGGTTGGAGATGCTTCAGTATTTACTGGTTCTGGTTGTTGTTCTACTTGGATAGAATCATTCACAAACTGTTGCACTAAGGCAGGAAATAACAGATCACCTACATTTCCCTTCTTCACATCCTTGTTTATAAGATCAGAGAATATACGTTTGTGCAATTTAAAACATGGAATCACACACTACGCCATATATGGGCAATAGCTACGCTTTTTTCAGTGTTTCAAGCAAAAGTGTAACCATATATGTCTTAAAAATGGTCTAAGCTTACACCTTTATCCAGTGTTAGCATTACTACAAATCAGTGTTACCGTAGACCTCATCCCGTATCTATGCTAACACTAAAGTTCGTGTAGCCGTTGCTCTTGAAAAAAAGTGTTACCAAGTAATGTTAAAAAAATAGGCGGGCTGGAATTGGTCCAAGCGGGACAATTTTTGTCCAAAAATTCACTGAATTATTAAGGCGCGTCAATTCTAAATTATTTTCGCTCTGTCGCACTCTCAACTCTCTCTTGCTCTCTCTCACTCTCAACTCTCTCTCGCTCTCTCTCACTCTCAACTCTCTCTCGCTCTCAACACTGTCTTCTTCAACTCTCTTTCTCTCTTCACAAAAAATTAGGGCTTTTCAGTAACATTCTCTACGGGTTCAATTAGAAGAAATTAGGGTTCGAGCACAATCTTCTTCGGGTCTTCTTCGGATCTTCAGAAGAAATTAGGGCTTGTACATTGGGTTCTCTACGGGGTAAATTACAAGAAATTAGGGCTTGACTTGGGTTCTCTACGGGTTCAATTACAAGAAATTAGGGCTTGTTCGATTTTGTCTATTTTGGGCTTTTCAGGTCATCTTCTTACTAACACTTCTTGTTTTTAATTGTTTCAATTTCGAATGTTTTGAGTATATTATGCGTGCTGATTTATTAGTTGTATCTAATTTTGCTTTTGAAAGTTGCTTGTGTTAGGGTCTGTAAAGTTGATTGTGAATGTTTTCATTGCTTAGTAGAAGGGAGAGATGCCTTGTAATTAGGTTAGTTGCTGAGAAACAGAAGGTTAATGAATTAGTAACTTTCTTTTTCATTTCTGATGATCAAAAAGTTAATTACTGTACCTTATAGAGTGACATTTGTGTGGGTGTATATATAGGTTTTGAATGAATGTGCAGAAGCAGAGGCTTGGTTAAGAGAGAAGAAACAGCAGCTGGACTCATTATCTAAACATTCAACTCCAGTTCTTTTGTCAGCTGATGTGAAAAGGAAAGCTGAAGCTCTTGACAGGTGAGGTTCTATATATATGGGAAATGTCACTGAACGAGTTTCCAGGATGCAATTGCTAAAGTGGGTCTATACAAATTCTTGTCTGATCTATTTTGGATTGGAATGTTCTATCATTTATACAATCAGGTACTCTTTCTACTAGTGTTCTAACTACAATAGTTGGCCTGGAATGGACATCAACAACCTTAGATCTAAAGCTTAATACTTCAAAATTTATTCATCTTTAGCGTCTGGAGATTTCTGCAGTCAGCATGTTATTGCTTATAACAGATCCGCTAATATACATCTTAATATGCATCTTAATATGCTAGAAAGATAGATTTTTACAGACAGTTTCAATCAGTTGTTGAAGTCTGACAAAATTCTCGGTGGCAGGCAGTGTCAGTTATCAATCAGGTGGAGTTTGTAAAGAAGAAAACTTTGGAAGCTAAGACTTGGTTTCCAGTGTATAGGTGTAGCACAAGAATTGCAATAATGTTGGATAGATGTTCTACATATAATAAATTACAGTTGCAACTTTAATTAACTGAAATATTTTGAATAAAATATTACTTGAATAAAATAAAACTCTGCCAGTAATGATAGTAAAATTATATTTCATCTAAATGTCGACTTTTAACAAGTACTTCCTTGATTTTTGTTTTAAATCTTACTAGGACAAATAACTACTATACTAAAATTTCTGGTCCTCTGGTATAAACAATGCTATAGACAATGATTATAATTATACTTGCTGGTCCTCTAGTAGATGCAATGATTTGGAATTGCAAGTCTGGGAATTGCACACTGGAGCCCAGGCCTCGAAGACCATATAGCTACAAACAATTCTACCTGGGAATATTTAAATATTTTTTTTAATTAAGTTTTGCTCGTTTAATTTAAACTTTCTTCAATATTTAAGCATGATTTGACATAAAACTTAAGGAAAATTTCTAAATGTAATACTTTCTGTTTTCATCCCCTTCGCATATGCAGGTACATTTTCTTAATTAAAAAGTTATATGACCTGTGGATTGAAGTTCAGCTGAAAGTATATATCTCGAGAATTACTTTCATTGAAGTTATCTCCCTTTCTCGAGATATTGATTTAACTGCATTTAGTAAGAATCTAGATCTGAAGGACTCCTGGGCTACTGAGGTTCGTGATATTTATTGTGTACATTCTATGTTTTTAAGAAATAGTTGCCTCTGATGTTTCTTTTTGTCAACTTCTTACAGCTGATCCTCCTCGAAAAGATGGTGGAGATTTATTACTCAACAAAGTATTTCTTCGTGCTTGTAGCACTGTATACTCTGTTTTTCCTGGAGGTCAAGAAAACAATGAGCTACCCTTCATTCCCAAACATTTTAATGTTATCGATCCTTTACGTGCAAATAATAACCTTGGGCGTAGTGTGAGTAAAGGTATTCATATTACTAACTCAAGATAGAATTGCTAGAGTGTTTCTTGCAAAAGAGTCTTACTTGTATCAATTTTTTTTTTTTTGGCGAGGAATTGAAACTTGTGGCCAATTGAGAAGTCATTTTACTGCTGATCGTGTTACTATAATGTAGTAGCCAAAGTGTGCTTGCTGATTTTCCTCGAAAGATTTGATTTTTTTTTCAATCTATGCATGATGCACCTCTGAGACTGCAAGAATTTAAAGTTCTTTTCTTGGTGGTCTTTTCTTATAAGTTTCTGCCCGATGTGTATTAGTATTGAGTTCTGGTAAGCTTGTTGTGTATCATAATTGTTTACTCGTCTGAATATTGAAAATTAGATGAACAATAAGGGTTACATTATGTTGATATGGAATATATGAGTTTAGAAGTTAGTTTTTCTTTACGTTGATCCATTATCATACTTGCACTATTTAAGTAGCAAGAGCTGAATTGAAGTTGTATAAAAGTATTAAGGTTTGATAAGCCAACCACGAAGTACTGCTGCATAATTATTATGTTTGTACCTTCTACAAACTGAAAGTTGGTTTTCATGCATATTATGTTATACATGTTCCTTGATGAGCACTGTGTCACTCAAATATGTTTCTATATGTTGGTATGTAATCTGCTTCTTGTTTTTGACAAGTAATTTCTTTAGGATTCGTAGTGCCTTCGCTTTTGGGGCCGAAAAACTAGCAAGATTGTTTGATTGTCCAAGGGAGAATGTGATTGCAGAAGTCAACCAGTTTTTTCTAAATACATGGCAAAGGCCATCGCCCTGATGCACTGGATTCTGGTCTTCGTAGTCTACGACCTCTTAATCTGAATCAAGGTATCAGTATGAAAGGACGAACTCAAACACAGAGCCTGTAGGAAGAGAGAGTGAAAGTTTATATCGATCCAGGCATAACAGAACATCAGAAATGATAAAGGAGCAACCTGCTGCATCAAGATCAGATTATGGCAGAAAAAATTCTAGTCAAGAAGCATCAGTTCACAACACTGCAAGATCCAGTACTGCCATTTCTTCACACACTGCCCCAAATAGATATCGCAGTCAATCTGCTTCAAATGCCAGGCAAGAAGACGAAAACTCTGCTAGTGAGACACTGCAAATGCATCAGGAAGAACAAGATCTTGTAAACATGATGGCATCCTCGAGGGTTCATAGTCTTGATGGACATTATCAAATGCCAATTAAGTTTGCTTCGTCTCATATGTCTGTTCCATTTTCAATGTTGCTATGGTTTATGTAGTAGATGGATGATTGGAATGGTTTGTGGATTTGTTGTTATTTTGGATGGTTTTTTATGTATTGAAATGGCTTTTGGACAGCCTATTTAGGTATTGGATTGTTTGGTAATATTTTGAATGGGAAGTTCTATATTTCAATGTCACATGTTGCTATTCTGTATTTAAAGTGTTGGTAAAAAGCATGCAAAGTGTAACCATTAACTTCAAAGTATTTAGTCTTTATGTGTTGGCAAAAGTATAGCAAAGTGTTGGCACAAAATCTAAAACTGTTCAAGAAAAAGTGTAGGCATAGTACTGTAACTGTGTTGGCATAGGTCTATAGCAATACTATTAGTAGTGTTACTACAAAGATAACTGTGTTGGTATAGATCTATAGCAACAACTAATAATATGTAGCCACAGAAATAAAAAGTGTTGGCGTAGGGGTCTACGCCTACACATTTCTCCCGTGTTACCAAAAACTACAAAAGTGTTGGCGTAGACCCCTATGGTAGCGGCCCTTTTTCTAACACCCTCAAATTTGGTCAAAGTGTGACCATAGCCTATTTTTTTCCTTTTACCAACAGTTTTTGGGCTATAACCACACTTTTTCAGGCGTTGCTGTAGCCCACTTATGGCGTAGTGACATCTACATCAGAAATATCTACCCCACCAACACAAGCAGTAAATAAAAGCTGACAAAATCTAGAAAAGTAAACTACTCTCCTATTTTCAGTCATCTTGTCACCCAAATTGTTAAGAACTAGTCTACCATAATCAAAATGAGTACCATAGATCAGAGAATACCCAATTTGTAGACTTTCAGTAGGTATGGCATCCCAGTTTGTGCACTTTTTGCCGAACGTTCTAGTGATGCAGTCGAAGAAAAAACTCCACTCTTTCCTCAAGAACGGTCGCTTCAGTTGACCAATCTTTGCCAAAGATCCACCATAGCCAATTTCCCTCATCATCCTCATCAATTCAGCCTCACCAACATCAATAGTGTAAGCATTATGTTCAGGAAATCCCATAGCTGCACGAACTGTACCAGGAGTAATAACATACTCTGCTTCTTCAAACTCAAAAACAATAGATGGAGTACCAACATCTCCACCATCATCATAAATACCAGTCTCCTAGAAGCTTTTGATTTGAATCGCAGAAAGCTTCACTGGTTCAATAAGAGCACGCCCAAGTGAAGATTGAGCAAGAAAGTTTTGCATCAAATGAAACGCCTCCGGTGCGTTCTCATTACTCAAGGGAGCAGAATAATTGTTAGGAACAAACTCAAGTCCAGAAGAAACAAAAGCAATAGAAGCCATTAGTACGATTGAGAAATAATCAGAGAATGACTTAGAGAAAATACGAGAGTGTTTGCAGTTAAAGTGTTTGTGAAAATGTGTATGTGTGTGGATTGGAGTAAGTTGTGAAAAGTTTAAACGAATATGTGTATTGTATATTAATACAAAAAAATATTAAAAACTGAACAGTTTCTAATCAATACACACAACTGTCTTACTCCGTGAAACGTGTGAGTGGGACACGTGACACACATGCAATGATTGACAGCAGTAATTGGCAGTTTCCAATGCACATGCGCAGTAAAAATAGCAATAATTACCGCCTTTTACATGTTCCTAGACACTCAACCTCTCTCCTCTGTTTAATACACTCTTGAACAACTGTCCAATCATTCTCTTTTGAATTTTCAAAAACAAATGTCTTTTCTCAAAATCATAATATGTCTGAAACAAACAAAATTTATTTTAATCATCAGAGATTAAAATTAAATTACCTCGGCGTAGAGTACACAGTTCATCAGTGTTTACCAATCTTCCTTCTTTATTCATAAACTCTTTTAACAAAGTATACATGTGTGAATAATTGTGTGTGAATTAGCAGAGTTTACTGAATATAAATATTTAGATCATCTCAAAGTGCATAAAATCCACAAAATAAATCAGTAAAAACTAGTTACTCAAACTCTCATATTGAAAACAAAATCTGATATTATCTAAACTCTGTACCTATAAATTTATTATTTTCACCCCCTTCTATTTTTTTTTATTTTTTTTTCCAGTAATCAGTGGTTGGCACTAGTCACCAAAAATCAAAAATTTTAGCCCTTATTCCATACAATAAGTTCATGGATCTTCCTAGGCACAACATGATCTCAAAGGAATTTGTGCTCATTTTGGCATCTTTTGATTTGAGGGTGAAATATTATCAACTAATTATCAGAGTTTAGACTTTTCATCAGTTAATACAATAAATTTATGAGAGAAAGTGCAAACAGCTAATACAGACTCAGTGTATAGGATCTATAAACTAAGAGATGCTAGAAATATAGAGACAGTATCATGCTGTGTAAAATTTCTGCATATTTTGAAATCAGAATTTATATCACTCAGAAGGATTCATGATTACTTACTGAGAATCATGCTTCATACAATTTTCTTCATCGGTCCATGTGTTTCAGACAAAATCATAATCAGAGTTTAACAGCAGAGTTTAACATCAGAGAATGACTGACAGAGAATGTGTAACAGAGTATGACGATCAGAGTTTGACAAACTGGTATAAAAGATAGTTAACATATGCAAAGAAACATGAGCACCAAATCATAGAAGTATAGATTTTGAGTCTAACCAATATCTCTAGTCAAAACCAGAGACCATTCCAAGTTCATTTACCAGCCTTGTAAAGGTAGCTTCACTCAAAGGTTTGGTGAAGATATCTGCAAGCTGTTGGTCTGTAGACACAAAATGAAGCTCAATATTTCCTTCTTCCACATGTTCCCTGATAAAATGATACCTTATGCTGATGTGCTTGGTCATGGAGTGCTGTACTGGATTACCTGTCATAGCAATAGCACTTTGATTATCACAGAAAATAGGTATTTTAGAGTACCTTAACCCATAATCCAGTAATTGATTCTTCATCCATAAAATCTGTGCACAACAGCTACCAGCAGCAATATACTCTGCTTCTGCTGTGGATGTGGAAATTGATTTCTGTTTCTTGCTGTACCAAGAAACTATTCTGTCACCTAGAAATTGACAACTTCCACTTGTGCTTTTTCTGTCTATCTTACAACCTGCAAAATCTGCATCAGAGTAACCAATTAATTTAAACTCTGACTCTCTAGGGTACCACAAACCAAGGGTTATGGTTCCTTTGAGATATTTGAAAATTCTCTTCACAGCTGTTAGATGAGGTTCTTTGGGATCTGCTTGAAATCTTGCACAAAGACATGTTGCATACATGATGTCTGGTCTACTTGCAGTAAGATAAAGAAGAGACCCTATCATGCCTCTGTAGTTTGTCATATCTACTGAAGCTCCTGTATCTTTGTCTAACTTTGTTGCAGTAGCCATGGGAGTTGTGGCAGATGAACTATCAAGCATACCAAATTTCTGGAGAAGATTTCTGGTATATTTTGCTTGATTGATAAAAATCCCATCATCTGTTTGCTTTACTTGCAAGCCTAGAAAATAACTAAGCTCTCCCATCATGCTCATTTGGTATCTTGACTGCATAAGCTTAACAAATTTCTTACATAGTTTGTCATTAGTAGACCCAAAAATTATGTCATCCACATAGATTTGAACTAACAGCAAATCATCACCAGAATTAAAATAGAACAAGGTTTTGTCAATTGTACCTCTAGTGAACCCACTTTCTAAAAGAAATTGAGCTAGAGTTTCATACCATGCTCTAGGTGCCTGCTTTAATCCATATAATGCCTTGTCAAGCCTGTAGACATAATCTGGATGTTTGGGATCTACAAACCCTGGTGGTTGTTCAACAAACACTTCTTCTTCAAGTTTCCCATTGAGAAAAGCACTTTTCACATCCATCTGAAAGACTTTAAACTTCTTGTGAGCAGCATAGGCCAGAAAAATTCTTATCGCCTCCAATCTTGCAACTGGAGCAAAAGTTTCATCATAGTCAATTCCTTCCTGCTGTGAATAGCCTTTAGCCACAAGTCTACCCTTATTCCTTGTAATCACTCCATCACTGTCTGTTTTGTTTTTGAAAACCCACTTTGTACCAACAATAGATCTGTTCTTTGGTCTTGGTACAAGTGTCCAGACTTCACTTCTTTCAAATTCATTTAACTCTTCCTGCATAGCTGTTATCCAGTTAGCATCTTGAAGAGCTTCTTCCACTTTCTTTGGTTCAGTTTGGGACAAGAATGCATGAAACAAACATTCATTATTTGTAGCACTTCTTGTTCTCACACTTGCATCTGGATCTCCAATAATTAGATCAGGAGTATGAGCTTGTGTCCACCTTCTTGCTGTTGGTAAGTGGCTTCTTTCATTATTATTAGATCCTCCCCCTTGATCCATGCTCTCCTGATTTTCTTCTTGACCTTCTGCATTCTCTGAGGCTCCCCCTGAATTGGACTGCTCAGAGTTTGCATTCTCAGAGTTTGATCCAGAGCGTGTGTTAGATTCTTCAGTTGACTCATTTTCAGAGTTTGAGTCATCACGTTGAGATGTTTCTGAAGTATCTTCATGCTCCCCCTCAACTGGTTCTCTATTTTGTTCTGTCAGAGAAACTCCCTCAGTGTTTACCAGTAGAGGTTCAGAGTATGCTTCGTCAGAGTTTGTTGGATTTGATTCATCAGAGTTTACGTCATCAGAGTTTAGATCTTCATTTTCAAAGCGAAGTTGATCATGATATTCTACATCTTTTATGCCAGATATTTTCTTGTCATCAAATGACACATGTATAGATTCCATGTTCACTTTAGTTCTCAGATTGTAGACTCTGAATGCCTTAGTTGATAGTGGGTATCCAACAAAAATTCCTTCATCAGCTTTTAAGTCAAACTTTGTCAACTGTTCAGGATAAGTTTTCAACACAAAGCACTTGCATCCAAAAATATGAAAATACTTCAAATTTGGCTTCTTATTTTTCACCATCTCATATGGTGTTTTCCCATGCTTGTTGATCAGTGTAGCATTTTGAGTAAAACAAGCTGTTTGAACAGCTTCTGCCCAGAAATAAGTTGGCAATTTTGATTCATCAAGCATTGTTCTGGCAGCTTCGATTAAGGTTCTGTTCTTTCTTTCAACTACACCATTTTGTTGTGGAGTTCCAGGTGCAGAAAATTCTTGCTTCACTCCTCTTTCCTTGCAAAATTCTTCCATTATTGCATTTCTGAATTCAGTACCATTATCACTCCTTATAATTTTCACTTTGTGTTGTGATCCTTTGTCCAGTAATTTCACATGATCCATTAGAATTAAGGCAGTTTCATCCTTCTTTGCTAAAAAGTACACCCAGGTGTATCTAGTGTACTCATCAACAATAACTAGAGCATACTTCTTTCTGCCAAGAGACATTATATTCACTGGACCAAAAAAATCAACATGAAGAAGATGATAAGGTTCCACAACTGAAGATTCAGACTTACTCTTGAAAGATGACTTCCTTTGCTTGGCCTTCTGACAAGAATCACACAGACCATCTAAGCTGAGTATTGACTTTGGAAGTCCCCTTACAAGATCTTTTCTAATTAGCTCATTGATGTTGTTCAAGTTTAGGTGAGAGAGCTTCTTATGCCATTTCCAACTCTCTTCATTTGACATTTTTGCAGATAGACACACAGCTTTTCCTTCAGAGTTTGTTACCAAACTTGCTTCATAGATGTTGTTACGTCTGTGTCCAACTAGAACAACTTTCCCTGTAGATTTGCTGATAACTTCACAGTATTCAGATTGAAAATCTACATGATAACCTCTGTCACAAATTTGACTCACAGAAAGCAAGTCATGCTTGAGTCCTGGGACTAGAGATACATTTGTGATGATGACACTTCCAAGATTGATATTGCCATATCCCATAGTACGTCCTATGTTGCCATCTCCATAGGAAACTTTTGGGCTAGCCTTCTCCTCATAATCTGATAGCAGGGCTTTATTTCCAGTCATGTGTCCTGAACATCCACTGTCCAAGACTAGGGTACTTTCCCTTATGCCCTGCAATCACAAACAATTACAAAGAGTTAGATTTAAGGATCCAGACTTGCTTGGATCCTTTGGCTTTCTTAACATTGTTAGCTTTTGCAGCGGAATTATTATCAACAGAGTTTAAGCTAATTGTGTCAGACTTTACACTTGTAGAGTTTGCTCTAACCCATTTCAGGTTGGGTTTAAGCTCATAATAGTTGTGATAAATAGCATGATAACTCTTGCAAGTATAAATGGAATGCCAAGTGCTCCCACAGTGTGTGCATAAAGTCTGTGGTCTAACCCTAACATAATCATTCTTTACTCCACACTTGGAGGGTAAAGAATTAATATCTTTGTTCTTCTTGCAAAACCTGGAAAGATGGTTAGTACTACCACAACTATGACATGTTTTTCTAGGAGCATCAGAATTAGGCAGATAATCATTTCTTTTATTAATGCCTACTTTTCCATTCCTATTTTTCTTAAACACTTTCTGTTTGTTGACAGACTTTACTTCTTTGAGTTTATGTTTGAATTGTTTTTCTGTCATTGAACCAACATTAACCTGTTTATCACAGATTTTTACTGGTTCTTTAACAGCTTCTAACACAATCTGATTTTCTGTTATTAAACCAACATTAACTTGTTGTTCACAAGTTTCAACTGACTCCATAACAGCTTCTTTCACAACTACAGATTTTAGCTTACTGAATTCAGGAACAAATTTCACAGGTTTAAGTTGTGGTTTAACTTTCACTTTATCTTTAAACCTAAGTTCATCTTCCTCACAGTAACCTAAACCTACAGTATCTGTCTGAAACACTTGATGTGTATCCTTTCTAGAATTAGTCCAGGTTTTAATCACTTTCCTCTCTTTCTCTAATTCAGATTCAATTTGCCTATATCTTTTAAGTAATTCTTGTTCAACATAAACATCATCATCTCTTTCCTTTTGAACTTGTTGCATGTTAACAAGCTCCTTTTCAAGAAATTTATTTCTCTCTTTAAGACCTAGATTCTCAGATTTGATTCTTTCATTCTCTAAAGTCTGATCCCTATAACTAACATGTATGCTTTTAAGATAAATTCTCAATTCAGATATGTTATCAGTATCATAAGCATAAGTTGTTAAGGGTACCTTATTTTCAGATGAGTCAGATTCATCATTGACAGTTGCCATGAGAGCATAGTTTACATCCTCATCTGAATCTGAAGTGTCTGCCCAGTCTTTTCCTTTAGTGATGAGTGCTTTTTCAGATTTTCCTTTCTTGCACTCTGGAGCATAGTGACCCATCTCTTTACACTTGTAGCACTGGATCTCAGATTTGTCTTTCTTCCCAGATTTGACATCCCTTCTTTCAGACTTTCTGAAATTCTTCCTTTCAGAGTTTGAATCTCTCCTTGAGAATCTTTTTCCTTTCTTGAAGTTTGTGAAACCCATCTTCTTGAAAGTCTTCACCATCAAAGCAGCCATTTGCATCATCTTTTCTTCATCATCCTCTGATTCAGAAGAAGCATCAGTATTTGAGTCATCATCAGAGTTTGATGACTCATTCTCAGAGTTTATGACCAAAGCTTTTCCCTTAGCTTTCTTCTTTGATGTTTCTTTCTTCATGAGTTTTTCTTCAACCTTGAGAGCAACAGATTTTGTCTTCTTTCCAGATCTCTTGTTTCTTTGTTCTATTTCAAGTTCATGAGTTTTATGTAACCCATAGATTTCATCAAGATCTGTTTCTGCAAGATCATAATTGTCTCTGATTGTTGTCGCCTTTAAATCCCATCTTTCAGGTAGGGATAGAAGAAACTTGAGATTTGACTCTTCAAGTTCATATTCTTTATCAACCAGGGACAAATCATTCAACAATTTACAGAACCTGTCATATGTATCTGTCAAAGTTTCATCAGATCTCGAGTCAAAGTGTTCATACTCCTGTGTTAGAATGGTCTTCCTATTCTTCTTTATAGCACTTGTTCCTTGACACCTGACTTCCAAAGCATCCCAAATTTCTTTGGCAGTTTTGCAGCCAATAACTCTGTTAGACATGACATTATCTAAGGCACTATGGAGAAGATGTCTAACTTTTGCATCCTTTGCAATTGATGAGATGTCCTCAGGAGTCAAGTCTTTCTTCTCTTTTGGAACAGTCTTTTGTTCTTGACCAGCAACTACAGGAGCCAATTTTGTTGGCATGTGAGGACCATCATTGATTCTATCAAGATATTATGGATCTGTGGCTTCTAGAAACATGGTCATCTTAACCTTCCATATTGGATATTCCACTGGTTTGATAATTGGAACCCTGATTGACTCATATCGGCTAACAGAAGTTGGTTGAACCTTCTGAGCATTAGAACCTGCATTAGAACCTTCCTGAGAGTTGTCAGCCATGATTATACTTGTGTTTAGATCGATAAACTGTATATATTAAACAGCCTAAGCTCTGATACCAATTGTTAGGCCGGATACACAATATATAATCAATATATGTATGAGAAGGACAATCAAGAACACTGTTTATGAACAATAAACTGAATTATATTAAATAACTCTTCTCTCAGTGATGTAAAATATCACAGAGAGCTGCTAGGTTACAAGAATAATGTATTCAGTATTCGCATCCCTTTTAGGGTTAACCTATCTGTGTTTATATAATACACAGTTACATAGAATCAATCTCTAATTGATATTCCTATAAATTAGCTATACAATTTATATCAATTTAGGATTGCTTCTGTCTTCTGTTCCGTTTCCTTAGCTATCTCAATATATATTGCTTCTTTCCATCTTCAAGATATATTGCTTCTAGAATATTCATATTAGCACCGACAGCTTCAGCAAACTTTCACCCCGTCAGACTTTAACAAACTCTGACTGGCTTCTAGTAAACTCTGATGAGTACCTGTTGCTTAAACACTGATAAACAATCATCAGTAATTATATCTAACACTCAGTTTCTACCTCCACAGCTGAGGCTGAGTACATTGCAGCTGGAAGTTGTTGTGCACAGATTTTATGGATGAAAAATTAACTACTTGATTATGGATTAAGAGTTGAGAAAATTCCTATTTTCTGTGACAACACTAGTGCCATTGCCATTACTGAGAATCCAGTGCAGCATTCAAGGACCAAGCACATTGACATCAAGTACCATTTCATTAGAGAACATGTTATGAATGGTACTGTGGAGTTACATTTTGTTCCAAGTGAACAACAACTTGCAGACATCTTTACCAAGCCACTTGATGACAAGATTAGTAAGTGAGCTAGGTATGCTGAATTTCTCTTAATCATTTATGAGATTTTTGCAAGTTTAAATTTCAGCCAGAAATTTGCTATGATTTTCTGTGGATTAATTCTCTCAGGAAAAAGTGAAATTTTGTCAAAGTCAAAATTACTATGTCAACGAATGTCTTATTCTGTTGCCAGTCTTAGCATTTTTTCTGGGTATTTCGTTGACAGCTTCTACGTCAACGAAATGCAGCTTTATCAACGAAATAGACCGAATCTTAAACGCTCAATTCTGATTCGTTGATATAGCGCTGTTAATCTAAACCGTTGAAATTTGCACGCCTTTTTACCACGATCTATGCATACACCCCTGTAAGTATAAATCATGGTCATATTTTAATTGTAACGGTTAGATTTTTAAGCCAATCCAGTAATTTACAATTATTATTGGACTTAATTTTTGAGAACTTTTGGGGGAGTATTTAAGAAATTTATTTTCTTTAATTGAATTTTTATCTTACTCTCCAAATTTTCAAAGGCTTTCTCACTTCTTCTCTCTCAAAGCAAAACACAGTTCGAGCTCTACTTTACTCAACAATGGCACCCATAGTTAAACTCATGTCTGCTGGAGGGTTCATTTATGAGAAGAACAACTCCATCCCATTTGTTGTCAAGGAAAGCCCGAACAAAATCTTTCACAAGATGATGGATTTCTTGGTGAACTGCAAGCTCAGTTATGCGATGTTTCACTCCACTCCGCTTTATAATGAAATCATAGAGGATATTTGGACCTCCTGCGAGTACAGTGGGACTAACTGCACTTTGCAATTCACCATTCAAGGTAAAGAGTATATTGTTAATTCAGATGTATTGCAAGCATGCCTTCATATTCCTGAGAATAATTGTTTAGGTTCTTAAAAATATTATTAGAATAATACAATATAAGTATTATATTTTAATACATTCTTAAGGAATATTATTTATGAATATATTTTTATTTTTATTAAATAAGAATATAATTAATAGTATAATATAAAAATACTTTTTTTTGAAAATAAAGATTCCATTAATTAAAAGGAAAAATCACGCAAAACATACTCCAACACACAGGGAGGAGAATATATAACAGAAAATAAGAAATATTCAATTACGTCCCAAGTCCTGATGAATTATCTACATAGAAAAGAAATACAATGAATTGAATTAAATTACCGGGGATAACGTGTAGGTCTAGGATTGGACAGATAAACAACTCTGAAACACAAACTATTGAAGATCTTCGATGTCGATGATGAATCAGAAGCAACCCTACTTCCCGGACGCACGTCTATCCTTGTCATTTCGTCTCTTCTCTATTTCCCCCCCCCCTTGTCCTCCCGTCTCGGCGTCACTATATGATAGAGTATATTTTTATATATATTTTATATGATTTTATTCCTCATATTTATTATATTTTGCATTTAATTGGACTTTTATTAAATAAATTCTGATGTTTTATTGTAGGAAGCAAGGAATCCTAAACTTGGAAGAATTGGAGAATAAAGAGCTTAATTTGGAGATTTATTAGAAGGAAATTCGGATTTGTTGGGCTGCATGCAAGTACATCACTGTTTGGGCCATATCTGGAGTTCCGGAAGTCAGAATTGGACGATTTAACAGCCCACGCGAAGATAACAGAATTCTCTTTCATTCTTAAGTGGTCCAGATATCAAATTACAACTGGAATGGGCCAGAATTACTGAGGAATAGTCAGTTACGAATTTCCTTGGAAAAGCAGAATCAGTTAAGGAAACAAATTGTATTTTCCTCAAAGTATTAAAATACTTTTATTAGATACATATAGATACATCAGATACAATTAGGTATTATTACATACATCTAAGAGAAGAGAAAAAGGGAGGCTACGCTCAAGAGGGAAAAAGCTTTGGAGATTGCTGCGATTACAGATTCATCTTTTCTCCTTATTTTCCATCATGTTTACATACTCTTGTGTATTGTTTTCTTTTGAGATGATGAACTAATTTTCTCTCTAGGCCTTTAATGGATTCTTTTGTTAATACATAAGTTGTATTCTTTAATTCTTTGTTCTTGTGGTCATATTGATTGTTTGTATTGGTTTACGTTTAATGCTTCTCAAAGATTGATCACCCTTGAGATTGAATCAGTAATTTAGGCGGACTTGGAAAAGAAAACCTAAATTAAGACCCAATCAATATAACCTAGGATTAATATTTATATTAATTTGTGGTTAGGATAGGAATATACCTAAACACCCTAGGTAGTCCAATTAAGGTGAAACTTAATGTTGTTTATGGATTTAAATTCTACATAGGAATATGGGGGTTAATTCATAAATTAGAGTCACTTGAGATTCAGAAGGTTCTTGTGCGTACTTGATAGCCTTAGACTAGCAATTAGATCACGAGAATAGAGTTTAAAGAAGAAGCTTGTTAAAGGACATTAGATGAAGTTAAGGCCTAGTTTTCATTCTCTTGGAATTTATTATTTGATATTGTGTTAGCTAAATTGTTAGTGGTAATTTAATAAAAACTTTACTTGATTTTTATCAGACTTGAATTGAAAGAAAGATAGTAAGTGGTATTTAACAGCTTATTTGTAGTCCTCTTGGGAACGAACTTATTTACTACTTGTTGTGATACGTGCTCTTGCGTTAAGGTTGTAGAACAGACAACAAGTTTTTGGCGCCGCTGCCGGGGAACTAATTTTAAGTATTTATTTGTTAATATCATTAATCTATTTAGTACTTTTAGATCGAGTTATTACTTGTTCATTTGTTCAGTTTTGTAGGGGCTTGATTTTGTATGTGTAGACGTGACTCTTCTTCACTTGTTCCACTTGATTTGGAGATTGAGAGAACTGCGAAACAAATTCGAAAGCAAGTCAGGGAAGCTAGAACCCAATTCGGTACAATGGGTGATAATGTGGATGAAGTTCCTGCTGCAAGCCGCTTGCGGGTGAAGGAGTACATAATGCCTTCTTTCGATGGCATTCATTCTAGTATTTCAAGGCCAGCTATTGCTGCAAATAACTTTCATGTTGATTCAGCTACAATGCAGGCTATCAGGGACAACAAATTTCATGGTCTTTCTGCTGAAGATCCTAATGCTCACTTGAGGAATTTTCTTGAGATTGTTGATAATTTCAAGGTTAATGGTGTTTCTGAAGAGACCATCAGACTAAGGCTATTTAGTCGTTCTTTGGATGGAAGAGCAAGAGAATGGTTGGATTCTCTACCAGTCAATTCTATCACTACATGGAACCAACTTGTTGAGAAATTTCTAAACAAGTACTTTTCTCCAGCAAAGACAGAGCGTTTGATCAAAGAAATTCAGAATTTTCAGCAGTTTGATATGGAGTCTCTTTATGAAGCTTATGAGAGGTTCAAAGATCTTTTGAGGAAGTGTCCACATCATGGACTGTCTAATCAGCAGAAGATACGTACATTCTATAATGGGCTGACATTACAATGTGCTACTCAATTTGATGGAGTTGCTAGGGGTTCATTGATCAACCAGTATCGTGAAGATGCTTTTGAGATTCTTGAGGATATTACTTCAAATAATTGCAGGGCCTATGAAAGAACAAGTTCCAAGAAAGTAGTTGGTTTGTATGAAGTTGATCCATTCACATCGTTCTCCGCTCAGATGGTATCTCAGTTTGAATCTTTAAATAAAAAGCTTGAGTCTTTATCAGTGGATAGACATCAACCAGTTCATCTTGCTCAGCAAGTTCAGAATGTTCATGTAGTTTGTGATACGTGTGGGGAGGGGCATCCAACTCAGCAATGTCCATTGATTTATCATGATGCATCATAGTCTAATACAGTAAACTATGTGGGGGAATTCAAGTAACCAGCGAAACAATCCGTATTCGAATACTTACAATCCTGGTTGGAGAAATCATCCCAACTTTTCATGGAACAACAACGCAAGCTCAAACATGCCATACAAATCTAATGCACCTCCAGGCTTTCAGCAACAATCAAGGTCGCAAGAGATTGAGAAGAAGCCAACAACTGAAGATCTTCTTCTCCAATACATGCAGAAAACAGATGCTATGATTCAAAGCCAAAGTGCATCCATGAGAGCTTTAGAAGTGCAAATGGGGCAATTGGCTAGTGCTATTAATAACCGTCCTCAAGGTTCATTGCCTTGAGACACAGAGCCGAATCCAAAAAATGTCAACAGGGAGCATTGCAAGGCCATAACTTTGAGGACTGGTAAGGAGATTGAGGGGAACACAAAGAAAGCTGATGAAGAGGTTGTAAGAGAATCCGAGTCTAGTGAAGAGCCTCAAAAGTTGCCACGTGAAGAATCTACTGAAGTCCAACAACAACCTCAAGTTAAAGCACCAATATCAAGGAAGCCTGTCTATCCTCCTCTCCATTTCCTCAGCTGTAACAGCCCCAGATCCGGGGTCAGGGATCTGGTCGTTACGGTCTCAATTCCCATCAATAACACTTGTACTTGAATTAAAACTATTAAACTACCTGCTGTGACCCCACAATAATAACACCACTCACACACTAGTTATAGTCCCAGAGATGAAATTGGAATAAGTATCTAGTCATATGCTCCACAAGTTATGAGTTATTACAAACCCAAAAGATTACATAGAGCATTTAAAAGTTCTTGCCGTTAATTACATTAGTCATAATATAAATAAGTCTGGTACATACAAGTTGAAGCTTAAAACACTGGTGGTTACTACCTCAGCTATGGCGGCTACGACATCAACGGGTAAATCTCTGACGACTGCTACCCGCTTTCGCGGGGTGTGACTGTTGCGGGCCATCTGCTCTAGCTGTTGTTGTGATATCAAAAATAAGCAAGGGTGAGCAATAAAGCCCACCAAAATAGTCTATAACAGATTACAAAAATATAGCAGTTCAAAGATATTTCTGTAACCACATACTATGCCTTTAATGAATAAGAGACTAGTATAACATAAAAGATGACGTTACAGGGAAAATTAATATAATGTTCCTGTTAGATATAATTGCTAATGTTTGTTTATCAGTGTTTAAGCAACAGGTATTTACAAGAGTTTATCAGAAGCCAGTCAGAGTTTAGTTAAACTCTGACAGGGTGAAGAGTTTAAATTGAAGCCGGTCAGAGTTTAGTTAAAGTCTGACAAGGTGAAGGTTGAATTAGCTGTCGGTGCTGAATTGAAGATTCTAGAAGCAATATATTCTGAAGATGGAAAGAAGCAGAATATATTGATACAGCTAAGGAAACGGAATAGAAGATAAGAAGCAATCCTTAATTGATATGAATTGTATAGCTAACTTGTAGGAATATCAATTAGATAAGGATTGTATGTAGCTGTGTACTATATAAACACAGATAGGTTATCCCTAGAAGGGATGCGTTCATTGAATTATTATTCTTGTAACCTAGAAGCTCTTTGTGATTCATTAACATCATAAAGAGAGAAGCTGTTAATACAATTACAGTTTTATTGATTCATAAACAGTGTTATTAATCATTGTTATTCTCATACATACTTGATTATATTGTGTATTCGGCCTAACAATTGGTATCAGAGCCAAGGCTGTTTAATATATACAGTTTTACGATTCAAACACAGTAATAATCATGTCTGAAGAAAATCAAGCTGCTCCCAAGGCTGAACAGGTTAAGCCTAATTCTGTAAGTCGATATGAAACAATCAGGGTTCCGATTCTCAGGCCTGTAGAGTATCCGATTTGGAAGGTGAAGATGACCATGTTCCTGGAGGCTACAGATCCAGAATACCTTGACAGAATCTATGATGGTCCTCATATGCCGACTAAATTGTCCCCTGTTGTTGATGGACAAGTACAAAAGACTGTTCCAAAGGAAAAGAAAGATATGACTCCTGAGGATATCTCATCAATTGCAAAGGATGCAAAGGTTAGACATCTTCTCCACAGTGCTTTAGATAATGTAATGTCTAACAGAGTAATTGGATGCAAAACTGCCAAAGAGATATGGGATGCTTTGGAAGTCAGATGCCAGGGAACAGGTGCTATTAAAAAGAACAGAAAAACAATACTCACACAGGAGTATGAGCACTTTGATTCAAGAACTAATGAAACCTTGACTGAGACTTATGACAGATTTTGCAAACTGTTGAACGATCTGTCTCTGGTAGATAAAGAATATGAACTTGAAGAGTCCAATCTCAAGTTTCTGTTATCTCTACCTGAAAAGTGGGATTTAAAGGCAACAACAATCAGAGATAATTATGATCTTGCTGATACAGATCTTGATGAAATCTATGGATTGTTAAAGACTCATGAACTTGAGATAGAACAAAGAAACAGGAGGTCAAGCAAGAAGTCAAAATCTGTTGCTCTCAAAGTCGAGGAGAAGCCCATCAAGAAGGAATTATCAAGGAAGAAAGCCAAGGGAAAGGCTTTAGTGATCAAATCTGAGAGTGAGTCATCAAACTCTGATGATGATTCAAACTCTGATGAAGCTTCTGATTCTGAGGATGATGAAGAGGAGTTGATGCAAATGGCTGCATTGATGGTGAAGACCTTTAAGAAGATGGGATTCAAGAACTTCAAGAAAGGAAAGAGATTCTCAAGGAAAGATTCAAACTCTGAAAGGAGAAGTTTCAGAATGTCTGATGGAAAGGAGACCAAGTCTGGCAAGAAGGATAAGTCTCAAATCCAGTGCTATAAGTGTAAGGAGATGGGTCATTATGCTCCAGAGTGCAAGAAAGGCAAATCTGAGAAAGCACTCATCTCTAAAGGCAAAGACTGGGCAGATACTTCAGACTCTGATGATGGAGAAAACTATGCTCTTATGGCTACTATCAGAGATGAGACTGAATCATCTGAAAATAAGGTACCCCTAACTACTTATGCTTATGATACTGATAATATATCTGAGTTAAGAGTATATCTGAAAAGCGTACATGTTAGCTATAGGGATCAGACTTTAGAAAATGAGAGAATTAAAGCTGAGAATCTTAGTCTTAAAGAAAGAAACAAGTTTCTTGAAAGAGAACTTGAGAATATGAAGCAGATTCAAAAAGAAAGAGATGATGCTGTTTATGTAGAACAGGAGTTGCTAAAAAGATATAAGCAACTAGAATCTGATTTAGAGAAGGAAAGAAAAATAATCAAGACTTGGACAGATTCTGGAAGAGACACTCATCAAGTGTTTCAGACTGATTCTGTAGGTTTAGGTTATTGTGAAAATGATGAACTTAGGTTTAAAGACAAGGTTAAGGTAAAACCACAACTTAAACCTGTGAAATTTGTTCAAGAAGCCAATAAGTTAAAATCTGTTGTAATAAGGGAAGCTGATATGGAATCAGATGAATCTTGTGACAAACAGGAAAATATTATAACAGAAAAACTTATGGAAATAGAAGCTGTTAGAAAACCAGTAAAAACTTGTGAAAAACAGGTTAATGTTGGCTTGATGACAGGAAAACAGTTCAATCACAAGCTAAAAGAGGTAAAGACTTCCATGAAACCTAAAGGTTCCAAGAGAAATAGGAATGGAAAAGTAGGCATAAATAATAGAAATA
This sequence comes from Heracleum sosnowskyi, assembly GCA_030848705.1. Lineage (NCBI taxonomy): Eukaryota > Viridiplantae > Streptophyta > Magnoliopsida > Apiales > Apiaceae > Heracleum > Heracleum sosnowskyi. Next base: position 104,260,919 of record CM061245.1, read on the forward strand.
ATCATATGCCTAATGCTAGTGCCTCAAGAAAAACATGTTACAGTTGTGGTAGTTCTAATCATCTTGCTAGATTCTGCACTAAGAACAAACATATTAATTCTTTACCTTCTACCTCAGAAGTAAAGAATGATTATGTTAGAGTAAGACCACAGACTTTATGCAAACATTGTGGAAGCACTTGGCATTCTATTTACACATGTAAGAGTTATCATGCAATTTATCATAACTATTATGAGCTAAAACCCAATTTGAAATGGGTTAGAGCAAACTCTGCTAGTGTAAAATCTGACAATGTTAGTTTAAACTCTGATAATGCTGATTCCGCTGCAAAAGCTAACACTGTTAAGAAGGACAAAGGATCCAAGCAAGTCTGGATCCTTAAAACTAACACTTAGTGTTTGTTTGTGATTGCAGGGTATAATAGAGAGCACACTTATCTTGGACAGTGGTTGCTCAGGACATATGACTGGAAACAAAGCCCTGCTATCAGACTTTGAGGAGAAGGCTGGCCCAAAAGTTTCCTATGGAGATGGCAACATAGGACACACTCTGGGATATGGCAATATTAATCTTGGAAGTGTCATCATCACAAATGTAGCTCTAGTCTCAGGACTCAAGCATAATCTGTTATCTGTGAGTCAAATCTGTGACAGAGGAAACCATGTAGATTTTCATAGTGAATACTGTGAAGTTATCAGTAAATCTACTGGAAAAGTTGTTCTAGTTGGACACAGACGCAACAATATTTATGAAGCTAGTTTGGTAACAAACTCTGATGGAAGTACAGTGTGTCTGACTGCAAAAATGTCAAATGAAGAGAGTTGGAATTGGCACAAGAAGCTCTCTCATCTCAATTTGAACAACATAAATGAGCTTATTAGAAAGGATCTTGTAAGAGGACTTCCAAAATCAATACTCAATCTAGATGGTCTATGTGATTCTTGTCAAAAGGCCAAGCAAAGGAAGTCATCTTTCAAGAGCAAATCTGAATCTTCAGTAGTAGAACCTTATCATCTTCTACATGTTGATCTCTTTGGACCAGTGAATGTGATGTCCATGGGCAGAAAGAAATATGCTCTAGTAATTGTTGATGAATATACTAGATATACATGGGTGTATTTCTTGTCAAAGAAGGATGAAACTGCTCAAACGTTGATGGATCATATAAATCTACTGGACAAAGGATCACAGCACAAAGTCAAAATTATAAGGAGTGATAATGGAACTGAATTCAGAAACTCAATCATAGAAGCTTTCTGCAAGGAAAGAGGAGTCAAACAAGAATTTTCTGCACCTGGAACTCCACAGCAAAATGGTGTAGTTGAAAGAAAGAACAGAACCTTAATTGAAGCTGCCAGAACTATGCTAGATGAAGCAAAATTGCCAACTTATTTCTGGGCAGAAGCTGTTCAAACTGCTTGTTTCACTCAAAATGCTACTCTGATCAACAAGCATGGAAAAACACCATATGAGATGGTGAAAAACAAGAAGCCAAATTTGAAATATTTTCATATATTTGGATGCAAATGCTTTGTGTTGAAGACTCATCCTGAACAGTTGACCAAGTTCGAGTTAAAAGCTGATGAAGGAATCTTTGTTGGCTATCCATTGTCAACAAAAGCATTCAGAGTTTACAATCTGAGAACAAAGGTGATCATGGAATCCATACATGTGTCGTTTGATGACAAGAAAATAATTGGACTTGAAGACAAGGATGGATATGATCAACTACGTTTTGAAAATGAAGATCTATTCTCTGATGGTATAAACTCTGATGAAGCAGGGTTGACAAACTCTGACGAAGCATACTCTGAACCTCTACTGGTAAATACTGGAGAAACTGGAAATTCTCAAATTGAACAAAATAGAGAACCAGTTGAGGGGGAGCGTGAAGAAGCTCAACAAGACACAGCAAGTGAGTCAGTTGAGGAAACTGATTTAAACTCTGACAGTACAAACACTGAGCCATCCAACTCAAGGGGAGCCTCAGATACTGCAGAAAGTCAACGTATGAATCAGGAGAGCATGGATCAAGGGGGAGGATTCAATAATGATGCAAGAAACCACTTACCAACAGCAAGAAAGTGGACACAGGCACACACACCTGATCTCATAATTGGAGATCCTGATGCTAGTGTAAGAACTAGAAGTGCAACAAATAACGAGTGTCTGTATCATGCTTTCTTGTCTCAAACAGAACCAAAGAAAGTGGAGGAAGCTCTTCAAGATGCACACTGGATAACAGCAATGCAAGAAGAGTTAAATGAATTTGAAAGAAATGAAGTCTGGACACTTGTACCTAGACCAAAGAATAGATCAATTGTAGGTACAAAGTGGGTTTTCAGAAACAAGACTGACAGTGAAGGTGTGATTACAAGAAACAAGGCTAGACTTGTGGCAAAAGGTTATTCACAACAGGAAGGAATTGACTATGATGAAACCTTTGCTCCAGTTGCAAGATTGGAGGCCATAAGAATTTTTCTGGCCTATGCTGCACACAAGAAGTTTAAAGTCTTTCAGATGGATGTAAAGAGTGCTTTTCTTAATGGGAAGCTTGAAGAAGAAGTGTTTGTTGAACAACCACCAGGATTTGTAGATTCCAAGCATCCAGATTATGTCTACAGGCTTGACAAGGCATTATATGGACTAAAGCAAGCACCAAGAGCATGGTATGAAACTCTTGCTCAGTTTCTTTTAAAAAGTGGGTTCACAAGAGGTACAATTGATAAAACCTTGTTTTATTTCAATTCTGGTGATGATTTGCTTTTAGTTCAAATTTATGTAGATGATATTATTTTTGGATCTACTAATGACAAACTTTGTAAGAAGTTTGCAAAGCTTATGCAATCCAGGTATCAAATGAGCATGATGGGAGAGCTTAGTTACTTTCTAGGCTTACAAGTAAAGCAAACAGATGATGGTATTTTTATCAATCAAGCAAAGTATACCAGAAATCTTCTAAAGAAATTTGGTATGCTTGATAGTTCATCTGCTACAACTCCCATGGCTACAGCAACGAAGCTTGACAAAGACACAGGAGCCTCAGTAGATATGACTAACTACAGAGGAATGATAGGGTCTCTACTGTATCTTACTGCAAGTAGACCTGATATCATGTATGCAACATGTCTTTGTGCAAGATTTCAAGCAGATCCCAGAGAGCCTCATCTAACAGCTGTAAAAAGGATTTTCAAATATCTCAAAGGAACCATAACCTTGGGTTTGTGGTATCCTAGAGAATCAGAGTTTAAGTTAATTGGTTACTCTGATGCAGATTTTGCAGGCTGTAAGATAGACAGAAAAAGTACGAGTGGAAGCTGTCAATTTTTAGGTGACAAATTGGTTTCTTGGTACAGTAAGAAACAGAAATCAATTTCTACATCCACTGCAGAAGCAGAGTATATAGCAGCTGGTAGCTGTTGTGCACAGATTTTATGGATGAAGAATCAATTGCTGGATTATGGATTAAGGTACTCTAGAATACCTATTTTCTGTGATAATCAAAGTGCTATTGCTATGACAGGAAATCCAGTACAGCATTCCATGACAAAGCACATCAGCATACGGTATCATTTTATCAGAGAACATGTGGAAGAAGGAAACATTGAGCTTCATTTTGTGTCTACAGACCAACAACTTGCAGATATCTTCACCAAACCTTTGAGTGAAGCTACTTTTACAAGATTGGTAAATGAACTTGGAATGATCTCTGGTTCTGACTAGAGATACGGGTTAGACTCACTTTTTATGTTCATGATTTCTTACATATGTTAACTGTTATGTGAACCAGCATGTTAAACTCTGATGATAAACTCTGTGAAGTGTTAGTCATACTCTGAAAGCATACTCTGAAGATAAACTCTGTTGGTCATACTCTGGTAATTATAGTTTAATGCTATTCTCTGGTAATTCTGTCTGAGACATATGGACCAATGAAGAAATTTGTATGAAGCATAATTCTCAGTAAGTAATTGTGAATCCTTAAGAGTTGATAGATTCTGATCTCAAATATGTGCAGTAAGCTAACACAGCATGATACTGTCTCTATATTTATAGCATCTCTTAGTTTATTGATCCTATACACTGAGTCTGTATTAGCTGTTTGCATTTTCTCTCATAAGTTAATTATAAATACTGATGAAAAGTCTAAACTCTGATTATTAATTTCAAATAATTCACCCTCAAATCAAAAGATGCCAAACAGAGCACAAATTCCTTTGAGATCATGTTGTGCCTAGGAAGATCCAGGAACTTATTGTATGAAATAAGGGCTAAAATCTTTGATTTTTGGTGACTAGTGCCAACCACTGATTACTGGAAAAATAATAAAAAAAAAAAAAAAAAAAAAAAAAAAAAAAATAATAAATAAATAAATAAAAAAATTTAAAGGGGGTGAAAAATAAAAGACATATCCAAATGAAAGGATATCAGTTATACAGAGTTTAGATAGAAAAATCAGTGTCTATGTTATACATGAGAGTTTAGGCAACCAGTTTTTACTACTTTAGTTTGTGGATTTTATGCACTTTGAGATGATCTAAATACTGATTTCGGTAAACTCTGCTATTACACACACATTTTTCACAAATGTACAGATTGAGAAAAGAGTTTATTGACAAAGAAGGACAAATGGTAAACACTGATGTATTGTGTGAAATACGCCGAGGTTACTTTGTTTTAATCTCTGATGGTTAAAATAATTTCCTTGTTTCAGACAGTTTATGATTTTGGGATTAGTCATTTGTTTTTTCGAAAGAGTGTGATTGAATAGAGAAAAGATAGAGTTTGTTTGATAGTGATTGACCAATGCTATTGAGTATGTTTATTAAGTCCTGTTTGTGATTTGTATTGCTGCTGAGTATGTTAGTTAATTGGTTAAAGTTTTTTTGTCTTTCCAATTACTATGCAATATTGATAATACTGAAATGTAAAGAAACAAATTTTTCATTAATTGATTCAAATTTACATTCAGACAATCTCATACTTATGTTAAGCTAATCTTTCTGGTACATACTAATCACTATGGTTACAAAAGAGAAGATCTATTTAACCAGGACAAGTATTTGAATGCTACAACTGAAGCAGAAGAGCTAGAGCCAGAAGCTATTGTGCTCTACTACTTCTGATGAAAGCTACCCAGTTACTCATCTGGTCATTATACCATTTGGGATAGCTTGAAATCCTCCTAATGATGAATCATCATCATCATCTTCTCGGGATCTCTTTCTGCTTTGCAGCTTGCAGGATTCTAAGAAGAGGTTTTCTTTTGAACCCGACAAGAAACTCAGTTGAAAAAGCATCAAGCAGATCTCCATGGCATCTTCATCTGCGAGGATTGGTGCATCATATGGTCCTGGACGGAAGATGTATACATGAGGGTTGGAGAAAGGCCCTTCGGCGATAAGACCTTCTTCATTCAGGAATGAAAGAACAAGAAACTCATCGATAAGATAGTTTTCTTGTTGCTGCCAGTTCATGTTCAAAAACTCTTCCACATCCAGGAATTCGAAAGTTCCAGCCATTTTGGTGTATAGTAAGTTTAAGATATGAAGCCTGTTGTTACATTGCTTTGGTATTTAAAGCATTCAAACAGGGTATCTGAAAGGTTTTTCTTGGAGATTGAAAGGTTATCGAAGCGCTTGGGATACTAAGGTGCGGAGTTTCGAGACAGTCATTATTATTTTGACTGTTGAGTTCTTTGTACTTTATTATTTAAATTGATAATTTTATTATTATTGATTTTTTTCTTTTAAGCGGATATTTTGAGTGTTATATGTGATGACAGGTGTCTTCATGTCTGCACGTGTGTATTGGAAGTTGTTAGATACAGCTGTCAGCGTATTCACGTCTGACATCTGTTCCACTAACATACTTCTAATCTTTACAGTTATTATTTAATACACTACATACACACGATTCAATCTTTTACGCATTTCATCTTTTCATAATATTTTACACACACAAACACTCAAACACTTTCAAAGCCCAGTACTTCTTGTTTTCAAATCTTACTAATGGCGACTACAGCGTTTATTGCTTCTGAATTAGAATTTGTCCCAAATAACTACTCAGCTCCTGTAGCAAATGAGAACGCACCGGAGGCGTTTCATTTGATTCAGAGTTTCTTGTCAAACTCTGATATTGGCACTGCTCTCATCGCACCATCGAAGCTGTCTGCAACACAAATCAAATCTTTTTGGCAGACAGGTGTTTATGATAATGGAGGAGAGTCTGGATCTCCATCTATCATTTTTCAATATGAGGACAATGACTATGCTGTTACTCCTACTACTGTTCGTGATGCTTTGGGTCTTGAAGATTTCAATGCATTCACAATCTCTGTTGGCGACTCTGAGCTAGTCAGGATGATGAACGAAATAGGTTACTCAGGACCACTGACAAAGATTGGTCAATTGAAGCGACCGCTCTTGAGAAAGGAATGGAGTTTCTTTTTCGACTGCATTACAAGAGCGTTCGGGAAAAAGTGCACAAACTGGGATGCAATTCCCACTGATAGTCTACAGATCGGGTATTCTCTTCTCTATGGCAGTCAATTTGATGTTGCTAGATTAGTTTTAACTAATATTGGTGAGAAAATGCTAGAGAATAGAAATGTTGTTTACTTCTCTAGGTTTTGTCAATTGATATTCAATCATTGCTGTCCTGATGTTGAGATTTTAGATGAGGATGTAATTCTTTCATTTAAATTGCACAAACGTATATTCTCTGATCTTATCAACAAGGACAACAAGAAAGGAGAAGTTGGTCCTTTAATGTTACCTGCATCTGTGCAACAATTTCTTGACAACTTACAACAGCAAAATGTCTCAACTGCTGAAGCTGGACCTTCTGTATCTCAACCACAGAGGTCAAAGAGATCTAAAGTTCGCGCAGTTAAGTCTGTTGAAGCTGAGGTATCAAATGTTGCTCCTGTGCCTCAGAGAAAAAGAATGAAGAAAAAGAGAGCCCAACGAGCAAAGACTGTTGCTGCTGATTCTGTTGCAGACTCAGATACTGAAGCTGATGACGAAAATCTTCATCAGAGAAAGAGAAGATTAGTTGCTAATCAACTTTTTGGTGATATTATTGCTAATATGAATAAAGAACCTGAGGAAACAGAAGCTCCTACATCAAAAGCTGATGATGTAGTTGAGGAAGCTGCTGCATACTCTGACAGCAGGATTGTGGATCATGAAGACACTATACTAGAAGCTGATCAAGCTACTACTGATTTAGTAGAACAAATTGCTTCTCACACAGAAATCATTTCTCTTGATTTTGAGAAAGGTGAGGAAGTTGATCAGATTCGAGTTGATCCAGTTCCAGAAGCTGTTGCTGTACATGTAGATGCAACAGACAATGATCATGAGGATATTGTTTTCCTTGAAACTTTGCAACAATCAGTTGTTGAGATTGTTCAGAGAGAAACAGAGGTAACTGCTCCAGCAAACTCTGATGTTCAAGTGGAAGTTTCTGATATTCAAGCAAATTCTACTGAAGAAAGGGAAGTTCAAAGGGCTGCTTCTGAGCATTTTCAGAATATGTACTACAATGCATGGGCTAATGCAGATTGTATTTTTCCAGCGCAAAGGGCTGCAGAATTTTTATCTGATTCTGTCAAGAAGATTACAAATCCTGATGTCCTTACGAGCTTACAGGCAACTGTTATTCAAGTCAAATCTCTCAATAATCGATTTGATGAGAATCAACAAATGCTTACAAGTCTGAGGAATGAAGTAAGCTTGAGGGATCTTACTTTAAAGGCTGACAGAACTTATTATTATACCATGTTCAAGCAGCAAGCCAGGGATTCTGAAGAAATCAAGAGGAGGCTTGGGACAGTTGAGGACAATCAGAATGCTATGTCTGCTCAACTGACTTCTATTTCTACTGCGCTTGAATTGTTGACATCAGTACTACTTTCTGATGATGTCAAAAAGGGGGAGAGTGTACCAAGTGACAAATGTAAAGACACTCAAACTCTGAGACGGAAGGATGATGGTAATGATGGTGGAAACAAGGGAGATAGAAAGAGCTTAAGATTAAATGCTGATAGCAAACTACTTTCAAGAAGATCAAACACTGATAGAAGATCAAACTCTGGAAAGGGAAATGCAAACTCTGCCAGTGGTTCAAAATTCAAAAGTTTGATAATCTCTGATAAGCCATCTACTGATGAAGAAATTGCTGCTAGGATCTTTATTAAAGAGCATGGAAAAGATGTTACAATTGAAGATATCCAAGCTGAAGAACAGATGCTTGCTGAGGAACACAAGAAGAATGTTGAAGCTGGAATCTACAAAAAGAAGGAAATCAAGGCTCCTAGAAAGAAAGAAAAAGGAATTGTTATAAAAGAGAATGTAAACTCTGATCAGAGTTTACAGTACTCAAGGAGGCCTGTGATTAATAATGCTGACAAAGGAAAAGGTAAACTGGTAGAAGAAGAACAGTTACCTAAGAAGATTTATTCAACCTCTGACATTGCTCAAGTTGAAACAAGATTACCAAAATCAACCTCTGACGCTGCTCAAGTTGATGATACTATTGTGGTTAAGCCAGCCTCTGACAAGGCTCAAGCTGTGCAAACTCTGCCAGCTCCTCAACTCAAAGGTTTCTTAAGACCTATGTTCTCTGAAACTCTGACACTTCAACCTGTGGATTTTTCTCAAACCAGGACTGTACTTGGAAAAGAATCTTATGATAAGTCTGGTTTAGGTTCACATAGGGAGAAGAGAATAAATAACAGATCTCAAGACAATATTTCACTGACAGGATCTGGTATTGGAAATACACAAGAAAATCTTGATAAGTTAGAATCTGTTCAGTTGATTTTTCATAGAGTCTTGAAGAAGCAGTTTCTGTTATACTTCATGAATGATGGAAGAGTTTATAGAGTTGGAGAATCTGATGTAAATCTCAAATCATGGGAAGAACTTGAGTATGTACTTTATCTGTTAAAGATTAAGAACAGACACACCCATAATGTTGCTCAAATCTTAAGAGAAAAGATGCTGAGATCGAAAGTAATGCTTGGAGGAGGAGAAGTCTCAAATACTTATATTCCAAAGTATAGAGATCATACTGGAAAGTTGGTGGAAATGAAGAGAAACAGTGCTAGATTTAAAACTGCACTGGGAATAAAAGTCTTAGAATTCAACTTAGAGTCAGATAAAGCTCAGTACATTCGGTTAGGGAATGACATGAAGAAGAATAGTATCTATTCTCTGAGGGCTGCCATATATCAAACTGGTGAAGGAGATCCAGAGTATAAGGAGCTGAAAGAGATTATGATAACTGAACTTGAGAATGCTGAGAGAAGACTGCTGATTGATTATCTCAGGACTGTACCTGATATTGAAGAAGTCAAGTAAAGTCTGACTGTAAGTTTTTAATATTTTCTATTCTAAGTCAAATTTAAACTCTGTTTTAAATTAAACTCTGTTATATGTTAAACACTGCATTTGTTAAAAGGTTTTGACATCATCAATTATATGTTTTAACTTGTACATTTTATTATGAACAAGTTGGGGGAGATTGTTAGATATAATTGCTAATGTTTGTTTATCAGTGTTTAAGCAACAGGTATTTACAAGAGTTTATCAGAAGCCAGTCAGAGTTTAGTTAAACTCTGACAGGGTGAAGAGTTTAAATTGAAGCCGGTCAGAGTTTAGTTAAAGTCTGACAAGGTGAAGGTTGAATTAGCTGTCGGTGCTGAATTGAAGATTCTAGAAGCAATATATTCTGAAGATGGAAAGAAGCAGAATATATTGATACAGCTAAGGAAACGGAATAGAAGATAAGAAGCAATCCTTAATTGATATGAATTGTATAGCTAACTTGTAGGAATATCAATTAGATAAGGATTGTATGTAGCTGTGTACTATATAAACACAGATAGGTTATCCCTAGAAGGGATGCGTTCATTGAATTATTATTCTTGTAACCTAGAAGCTCTTTGTGATTCATTAACATCATAAAGAGAGAAGCTGTTAATACAATTACAGTTTTATTGATTCATAAACAGTGTTATTAATCATTGTTATTCTCATACATACTTGATTATATTGTGTATTCGGCCTAACAGTTCCCGTAACCCAAAATCCACTTATGCATATATATTCTTAATCAGGTTTCATCAGAGTCAAAACTCATAAAATAAAGATGAAGTCGCATGAATTTATTGTCACTTCAATTTCAACCACTTCTCAACCCCCTGCCCACATGATTGGTTCTTCACCCCAATACATGTTGCAGGAAATGTCCAAATTGGATGATGAACTAATACTGGAGTTGCTACCGCGTCCGCTGTGCCTAACCTTGCTATGATCAGTAGCAGGTCGCACCGCTCAAATAGTTTTCTACATGTAGATGGAAGTATCACGACGGCCTGACATTGTCTACCGCCTTACTATGACCTCCCGGCCTATTTGGGGCAATATATAAAAGTTGGATGGGCCCACGCAACTTGACCACTTACACCACTCCTAGTTCAGATGAAATCCATGACTCTGAAACGTAAAGATCGTCCTCCTTTCCCCAAGTGTAACACTTGTTGATACGACTCCACTAAGTAGTTATATCTAGGTTGGAAAGGAAGATTCTCCAATATTTCCCAAGCTATGCTTGTTAATGGATATCGACTTGTTCCATGAATTTACCCCTCGATCATTGAGGCGGTAACACAATATTTGACTTGCAGCAATTACATTGCTTTGAGAAAATATCTGTCCCCTGACAGTTTTGAGTTGAGAGTTTAAAAAGAGTAGTAGTCACTTAAATCAGGTTTCCCATATTTTTGATAGTTGAGCGAGCATTTAAATCCTCTTTAAAAGACAGATTTAAATGGGAAAAACATTGTTTTGGGAACCTCTTTTGATTTACAAATACTTAATAATATTTATTAAATAAGTAAATCTTAAATGAATATTTGAAAATAATATTCATTAAGTAAGTAATCCTCAAATGAATATTTGAAAACAATATTCATTAAATAAATAATTCATCTTCAAATGAATATTAAAAATAATATTCATTAAATAATCCTCAGATAATATTCACAATAATATTCTTCGATTAAGTAAACCCCAAATGAATATCTAAAATAATATTCCTTAATTAAATAATCCTTAAATGAATATTTGAAAATAATATTCATTAAATAAATAATCTTTAAATGAATATTCGAAAGTAATATTCATTAAATAAATATCCTTAAATGAACATTTGAAAATAATATTCATAAAATAATTAAATAATCCTTAAATGAATATTTACAATAATATTCTTTAAATAATTGATTAATCCTCGAATAACAGTACCCGATATCTTTATCGGAAAATAACCTTTATCATATACAAAATATAATCACTTCTGATCTTTCAAGAAAAACCACCCGCCCTTATCCTAGGGCAAATATAAAATCCTGGCTTATAGCTGATATCCCATATCTAACTTATAAGCCCCAACTTCAAGTCATAATCCTCACGTATTTCTATACATAGCAATTCGAAAACAAATATGCAATTTATATATATCGCAATCACATATCATAATCGAAAACAGTTATTATCACAACAACAGTAGAATAGGTTTAGAAAAACTTGCCTGGTGGTGAGGTAGGGGTAGTGTGCCTCGAGTCAATCCGGCGATCTATACATAGTCAAAATATCCGAGATTAATCACTTAACACTTTTAAGACACCAAGCACATATTTTACTTAGGCTAAAACGTGTTTCCAAGTCGACTCCTTAAGACTCTTCTCGCGTACGCTCGACTCGAACATTTTTATAAAATAGAGGTTAAATCCTTTTAACACGAAATCTTCTCGATGTTCTTCCTAGACATACCTAGCATGTTATCACAAAGTTCCACATTCCAATAAGTCCGTTAAGGGTTTTAATCATTGCCTCAAAGTTGGCTAAGTGGTATTGTTCGGTTTCTCGAAACATCCTTAACTAAAACACTCGTTTCTCCTAAACCGTAAATCCGATTCACATGATCTTTATACTAAAACGAACCTTGAAACAAGACCTACACACTACTATGCAGTGGTGACTCTGGACAGAGGTCCTTATGTTCGAATATCACAGACAAAACAGAGCTAGGGAAAATCGGGCATTATAACGGCTATGTTTTAACGATTCCAAAGTTTAATCATAAACTTTACATACGCAACCAATCCAATTCACCAAGTCAAATCTTTAGCATCAATACTAATCCATACTAATCACTAATCAGTCAAAATCAACCCTTACTTGCTTATCATCAAAACAACCTCAAACTTTCATCAAAATCACTTAATCGATCTTACGATTACACCGACTAAACTATACTTAAAACTCATCATATAAATCGAATTTATAAACAAGGGTTCAAGAGTTATACCTTCCTTGGAGTGTGTATAAGCCTAATAATCCTTGTATAGCCCTTATATAACCTTAAGCTATCTTGAATCATCAAAAGAAATCAAGAATCAAAGGTTAGTTCTTGAAAATTACTATTCATCTCCATCTTTGACCTCAAATTTCAACATGAAAGACTTAAAGAAAAGCTATAAGATTCATGGCTCACCTTGTACTAATCACTAGCTTCGTTTTAAGCTCTTGTTTGCAATTGTTGGTGGAAGAAATCTCTACTTCTCCCTTCTCCTTTTTTTTGGCCGAAGTTTTGATGAAAGAAAAGTGATGATGCTTTGATTTTTCTTTTTGTTTAATTACTTACATTTTGTAATTAAATGGTCAAAGTGATGAGTCATTGGTCCTTGATGCTTCTTCTTGTGACACTTGGCGCACATGCATTGGTCCTGTTAAAGTAGCTTTACCGGTTCGTTTCCTTTCACACGGATGATCCAAATGTCGCATTCCTCGAACTAATCTTGTTACATGTTACTTCCATGTCTACATTTAATCCCGTAAACGTTCTTAATATTTCTAATTCTTTTATCAAATCCACATCCATGGCATTAATAATTTAAATCCTTAAATATTCTCAAATAATAATTATTTAGTCCGTTTTTGGTGAAATTTCGGAGAAAACGAAAAATGCTATTTTTCCGATTCTGACAGCTTCTGCATTCTTTTATTTCCATCGTAGATCACTAATGCGACTTTGAAAGTTTATTATATCGCCCTGCATATAGGGTGGTCTGAAAAACTTTTAAATGAAGAGTTACTATTCATCAGTGGTTTTTCTATAATCCTTTGGATCAAAATCCGTTCCAATATTCCTGGTTTACTTCTCTTTACTCTTTGCACTTAGAAAACGTTCTAGTGCTTTCTCGGGCATACGCTATCTTGTTTACGGAGTTGTCGAATGTATTCCAGATATTGATTTGGATGACATAAAAATACCTTCCTTCCTTGGAGTATTGTATTCTTATCTTCCAGATTGATTGTTCTTATTTATATGTTCAGTCCATTCTTACTATTCACAAAGTACTTGAAAACTAAAATCCATATTCATTTCATAAACTTGATTCTTGAAATCATTGATACATCGTGGTCACAATCACTATTCATATGTACATCAACACTTAAAAAAAGTTTTAATTCTACCCAAAATCTGGGGTCTTACAGTCTCCCCTCCTTAAAAGGATTCCGTCCCGGAATCACTCCGAAAACAAATGGGGATACCTTTTCAGCATCTCGCTCTCTAGCTCCCAAGTTGATTCTTCCACATTGTGATTTCTCCATACTACTCTGACTAGTTTGATGACCTTGTTTCGGAGCACTTGTTCCTTTCGATCTATAATTTCCATTGGCTGTTCCACATAGGTCAAGTCTGGTTGTATGTTTACATGCTCGTATTCCACTATATGCTTAGCATCCGACTTGTAAGGCCTTAGCATCGAAACGTGAAACACATTGTGGACTTGTTGCAAATACGGGGGTAGTGCCAGTTCATACACTAGCTTTCCGATTCGTCTCAAAACCTCAAATGGCCCAATGTATCTAGGGCTCAACTTTCCTTTCTTCCCAAACCTCATCAATCCTTTCCAAGGAGACACTTTCAAGAACACTAGGTCTCCTACTTCATACTCTTTGCCCTTCCGAGCCAAATCTGCATACTTTTTCTGTCTATCCTGGGCTGCTACTAGCCGTCCTCGAATTAAATCCACTATGCCCTTTGTCCTTTGAACCATTTCAGGCCCTAGTAACTTACGCTCACCAACTTCATCCCAATATAAGGGAGATCTGCACCTTCTTCCGTCAAGGGCCTCATAAGGCGGCATTCCGATGCTCGTATGAAAACTATTGTTATAAGAGAACTCAACCAATGGCAAGTGATCATCCCAACTTCCTTTAAGATCTAAGGCACAGAACCTCAGCATATCCTCAAGTGTTTGGATGGTCCTTTCGCTTTGCCCATCTGTCTGAGGGTGATAGGCAGTACTCATGTTCAGCTTGGTTCCGGCACATTCTTGAAAGCTCCTCCAAAATCTTGAATTAAATCTGGGATCTCGATCCGATACAATGGTCACCGGAACTCCATGACGGGCCACAATCTCCTTCACATATATATCCACTAATCTGTCAACAGTGAATCTTTCGTTAATTGGTAGAAAGTGGGCTGACTTCGTTAGTCGGTCTATTATCACCCATATGGCGTCATGATTGGCCTTGGTCCTTGGTAGGCCTACGACAAAGTCCATTGCTATATGATCCCATTTCCATTCGGGAATTTCCAGAGGTTGTAGAAGTCCACTGGGCCTTTGGTGTTCAGCTTTTACTCTTTGACAGGTCAGGCATTTGCCTACCCATTCCGCCACATTCCTTTTCATGTTAGGCCACCAATAGTACTCTTTCAAATCTTGGTACATCTTATTTCCTCCTGGGTGAATCGAATATCTACTATTGTGAGCTTCATGCAGAATCTCATCTTTTAGCTCTGGGACATTAGGAATCCAAATTCTATAAGTATACCTCCTTATTCCTTTATCATCCTCGACAGTGTGGATCTCTTCCCCTGTCATTGACTCTCTGCCCTCCCTTACCATCCTTTCTTGACATCTTCTAATCTTTTCTAACAGCTCTGGCTGTAATGAAATCTCAAACAACTTTTCAGTACCGTCCCCGGCCATCTTTACTTCTATTTCCATCTTTTCAAATTCCCTAATCAGCTCTTCTGACGATACTATCATCTTGAGTCTCTCTTTCCTACTAAGGGCATCAGCCACCACATTGGCTTTCCCTGGGTGATAAAGAATTTCACAATCGTAATCCTTGATCAGCTCTAACCACCTTCTCTGGCGCATGTTGAGCTCCTTCTGGGTAAAAATGTACTTGAGGCTCTTATGATCAGTATAGATTTCACATTTTTCCCCATACAAGTAGTGTCTCCAAATCTTTAAAGCAAAAACTATCGCTGCCAGTTCTAGATCGTGAGTTGGGTATCGAATCTCGTACTCCTTCAATTGTCTTGACGCATATGCAATTACCTTTCCGTGCTGCATCAGCACGCACCCTAATCCCTTATGCGAAGCATCACTGTAAATCACAAAATCCCCTTTTCCATCTGGCAATGCCAACACAGGGGCAGTCACCAATCTCTTCTTCAACTCTTGGAAACTACTCTCGCACTTTTCCGTCCATTCAAACTTCTCAGTTTTTCGGGTAAGTCGGGTTAACGGGGCTGCGATCTTCGCAAAATCCTTAACAAATCTTCTATAATACCCTGCTAATCCTATAAAACTTCTCACCTCTGTTGGTGTGGTTGGTCTTTCCCAATTTGAAACTGCCTCTATCTTGGAGGGGTCAACCAACACTCCCTCCTTATTGATCACATGTCCTAAAAACTGTACCTCATTTTGCCAGAATTCAGACTTTGCGAATTTGGCATACAATTGTTCCTTCCTGAGTATTTCTAGGGTTATCCTTAAATGTTCCGCGTGTTCTGCCTCTGTCTTTGAGTAGATAAGAATAGCATCTATGAAAACTATAACAAACTCGTCCAAATACTTCTTGAACACCCTATTCATTAAATCCATGAAAGCTGCCGGGGCATTGGTCAATCCAAATGACATCACCAAGAACTCATAATGTCCATATCTGGTACGGAAAGCAGTCTTTGGAATATCTTCTGGTTTAATCTTTAATTGATGATATCCGGTTCTCAAGTCAATCTTAGAGAAGTACACAGCATCCTTTAGCTGGTCAAACAAATCGTCTATTCTGGGCAATGGGTACTTATTCTTTATAGTTAGCTTGTTCAACTCTCGGTAGTCGATGCATAACCTCATACTCCCATCCTTCTTCTTAACAAACAACACTGGTGCCCCCCACGGCGACACACTGGGTCTTATCATACCCTTCTCCAACAGTTCTTGTAACTGGGTAGCTAGCTCTTTCATTTCTACTGGGGCTAACCGGTACGGGGCCTTC
Source organism: Heracleum sosnowskyi (assembly GCA_030848705.1). Taxonomy (NCBI): domain Eukaryota; kingdom Viridiplantae; phylum Streptophyta; class Magnoliopsida; order Apiales; family Apiaceae; genus Heracleum; species Heracleum sosnowskyi. The sequence goes on from CM061245.1 coordinate 104,277,298, forward strand.
GAAACTGGCGCCGTCCCCGGGGCTAATTCAATAGCAAACTCAATTACTCTATCGGGTGGTAATCCTGGAAGATCTTGTGGAAACACATCTTCGAACTCATTGACCACTGGGATGTCCTGTAATCTAGGTACCTCTTTCTGGGTGTCCACGACATATGCTAAGTAAGCCTCATTTCCCTTTCGTAACAATCTTTTGGTCTGCGCCATGGTTAGAAATTTCTGTGTCTGTCTCATCCCCTTAAACACTATTTCCTTCTTTCCTGGGGTATTCAATCTAACCTTCTTCCCTTTACAATCTATTTGTGCGTTATTGCGAGACAACCAATCCATCCCCAAAATGACATCAAACTCTCCTAGTTTAAAAGGAATCAAATCCACACAAAAAGATTGTCCTCCTATTTCCAATTTGCAGTTGGGGTGAATCTGATTAACTGGGACTATTTCGTGATTAGCTATCTCTATTTGTAGGGAATCCTTTAATGGTCGGGCTTTAAGTTTCAATCTATGCGCAAAATCCCTCGATATAAACGATTTAGTTGCTCCAGAGTCAAATAAAACATTTGCGCTAACTGAATTTAGAGAAAAGGTACCTGCTATCACATCCGTGTTCCTCACGGCATCCTGCACTGTCATGTTGAAAGTCCTAGCAGTTGGTGGTTTGTTGGAGGCAGCCCTGCTTGCCCCTGATGCTGCGGGTTGGTTCATGGGACAATCCCTCTTCATATGACCCCGACGTCCACACTGGAAACAAGTGAGGCTTTGGCTGACACTAGGGTTAGCGGTGGTACAAGCACTAGCATAATGGCCCTTTCGCCCACACTTGAAACAAGTTACCGGTTCCTGGTTGCACACACCGAGATGTTTCCTTCCACAAGTTGCACATACTGGTAAGGGAGGTCGAGATTTGTAGGAGTGGGACACTCCTGATGGGTTGCCACCCTGGTTCACACTTGAGCTTACGGTTCGCTTGAAACCCGTATTCCTTTCCGGTAGGGAGGCTGCCCTACGGTTAAACCTATTTTGGGGGTTTCCTCCTGTAAAACCTCCACCCATACTTGCATGTTTCCTTTTTGTCCCCCCTTTCTCTTTTTCTCTCTGCGCCTGATCACTCCCTGCTTCCACAATTGAAGCCTTTTGTACTAATGTGGCATAGTCTGTAATCTCCAGGACTGCCACACGATTCTGAATCCACTGCTTCAATCCCTGTTGAAACCTATTAGCTTTCTTCTCTTCGGTATCTACAAACTCTGGCACAAACCTTGATAGCTCGGTAAATCTTGCCTCATAATCAGCCACTGTTAGGTTATTCTGCTTCAGTTCCAAAAACTTAAGCTCCATCTGGGTTTTCATAAACCTCGGGAAATACTTTTCTAGAAACAATTGCTTGAACCTCTCCCAAGTTACGATAACATCTGTCTCCATGTTCTTCTTGGCCTCCCACCAATAGTTGGCCTCTCCTTTCAGAAGGTAAGTGGCAAAAACAGTCTTCTGTGCCTCCTCAATACTCAAAATCTCGAAGGACTTTTCCATCTCCTTTATCCAGGCTCTTGCCTCTACTGGGTCAGCCGACCCTTGGAATTCTGGGGGCTTGAGTGACTTAAAAGCCCTAAAAGAGTTTGCTATGGTATTGTTGTTCCCTGGGGGTGGTTGGGGATAGCGGTCCAAATTTTGCCTAAGTAGATTCATGAACTGACCCATGGGGTCTCCACCCTGGTCCCCTTCTCCCTGTTCCGCTTCACCTTCTTCTTCTTCATTCTCAATGTCCGCAGTGAAAAAGGATTCATCTGCCTCCCCATACCGGGAGTCGTCCTGTTCATTATAATCCTCATCTATTTCTTCATTATACTCAGGGTCTTCCCTATTCTGATTGTGGCTTTCTTGATCATCAGATTCAGGGGGATTTGCCCTAGTTCCCACTCTTCGTGGAGGCATCTTACTGAAAATTTGGAAAATTCACATTAGGCTCGTTCACTTGGTTACAGATACAGTTATTACGTAATTGGAAGTAGACTTCCGCAGTTCTATATTTTATCACAATTCTATCATATGGTGCAGACAATAATATAGTAAACTTGTGATCGAGTCATAACAGGACTGGATTCAACTGAAAGGAAATAAATATATACAATGGAACAATCCCACCAAAAAAATCGGCACTACTATGTCCGTACATGACTAGAAGACTAGACTACTACATCACCAGGTCTGAAATCAGCCACTAGTGCGGCCCCATGCTCTCACCCTCGCCATGGCTATGCGAAAGATCTCCTCAGCATCAACCCTGGATATCCTGCCATTGCCATCAGTAGGCAAAGCTCGAATCCTCATCCGGGCCCTCAGCTCGATGCGAGTCATCGCCCTCCGGGCAACCCGAGGGGGCACAGACCTCCCGCCGCCCTGGCGTACCATTCTGGCATCCCTCTCTGCTGCTAGCTGCATCCGGGACTCTGCTAGTCTAGCCTCAGCTACCACCAAATCTGACTGAACTCTGCTCACGGTCCAGTTGTGCACACACACTGGTATCCCCTCTAACGGAACATGGGGTGGGGTAACCGGCTCGGCTGGTGGTGCAGCCTCTGCCTGCTGTGGCTCAGGGGTAGGCTCCTCACGATCATCATGGAAAGGGCTCAAGGGCAGTGGTGGAGGGGTAGGGGCTCTCTCGGTAGGAAGTGGAGTCTGGTCCTCAGCATCCCCCTCCATATCCTCAGTATCAGCTAGGGTCGGATCCTCCTCCGGATCCTCCTCATCCGTATCCTCAACAACCTCAGTGTCCGTATCTGCCTGGACCTCCTCCGGGTCCTCCTCAATATCCTCATAGCATGGATCTGAAGTCCTAAGCAAGTCCTCGTCGTGCTGTCTCTCATAAGCCTCAGGGTCAGAGATATCGCTCGCCTACACAATAACGAACTATGTTACTATCCTGATATTAAAGTTCCCATAAGGGTTTTAAGCGAACTTGGCAAGAGTTCTTATTATCTTAGTGAATTTATTATTGTAACGTCGCATCATCTCTGGGGTTTATAACTTAAGAGCTCTGATACCATTTCTGTAACAGCCCCAGATCCGGGGTCAGGGATCTGGTCGTTACGGTCTCAATTCCCATCAATCACACTTGTACTTGAATTAAAACTATTAAACTACCTGCTGTGACCCCACAATAATAACACCACTCACACACTAGTTATAGTCCCAGAGATGAAATTGGAATAAGTATCTAGTCATATGCTCCACAAGTTATGAGTTATTACAAACCCAAAAGATTACATAGAGCATTTAAAAGTTCTTGTCGTTAATTACATTAGTCATAATATAAATAAGTCTGGTACATACAAGTTGAAGCTTAAAACACTGGTGGTTACTACCTCAGCTATGGCGGCTACGACATCAACGGGTAAATCTCTGACGACTGCTACCCGCTTTCGCGGGGTGTGACTGTTGCGGGCCATCTGCTCTAGCTGTTGTTGTGATATCAAAAATAAGCAAGGGTGAGCAATAAAGCCCACCAAAATAGTCTATAACAGATTACAAAAATATAGCAGTTCAAAGATATTTCTGTAACCACATACTATGCCTTTAATGAATAAGAGACTAGTATAACATAAAAGATGACGTTACAGGGAAAATTAATATAATGTTCCCGTAACCCAAAATCCACTTATGCATATATATTCTTAATCAGGTTTCATCAGAGTCAAAACTCATAAAATAAAGATGAAGTCGCATGAATTTATTGTCACTTCAATTTCAACTACTTCTCAACCCCCTGCCCACATGATTGGTTCTTCACCCCAATACATGTTGCAGGAAATGTCCAAATTGGATGATGAACTAATACTGGAGTTGCTACCGTGTCCGCTGTGCCTAACCTTGTTATGATCAGTAGCAGGTCGCACCGCTCAAATAGTTTTCTACATGTAGATGGAAGTATCACGACGGCCTGACATTGTCTACCGCCTTACTATGACCTCCCGGCCCATTTGGGGCAATATATAAAAGTTGGATGGGCCCACGCAACTTGACCACTTACACCACTCATAGTTCAGATGAAATCCATGACTCTGAAACGTAAAGATCGTCCTCCTTTCCCCAAGTGTAACACTTGTTGATACGACTCCACTAAGTAGTTATATCTAGGTTGGAAAGGAAGATTCTCCAATATTTCCCAAGCTATGCTTGTTAATGGATATCGACTTGTTCCATGAATTTACCCCTCGATCATTGAGGTGGTAACACAATATTTGACTTGCAGCAATTACATTGCTTTGAGAAAATATCTGTCCCCTGACAGTTTTGAGTTGAGAGTTTAAAAAGAGTAGTAGTCACTTAAATCAGGTTTCCCATATTTTTGATAGTTGAGCGAGCATTTAAATCCTCTTTAAAAGACAGAATTAAATGGGAAAAACATTGTTTTGGGAACCTCTTTTGATTTACAAATACTTAATAATATTTATTAAATAAGTAAATCTTAAATGAATATTTGAAAATAATATTCATTAAGTAAGTAATCCTCAAATGAATATTTGAAAACAATATTCACACAAGTCCACAGATCCGGGGTCTGGGATCCAGGTCGTCACCTCACCATCCAATCATATAATACCTGTATTAACTCAATGATCCAATCAAAACAACATCATAGACCCCAATCTCTTACTCACACAAGTTATAGCCTTAGAAACGATATACAGTAACATTAGTTATTACAAACCAAATGTACTATCCAGGATCTCACACTACTAACTACAACCTCTACATGGAATTATTACAACCCATTTTGTAAAGACACTTAATAAGGATAGCTGAACCTATCCAACTTACTCATACAGTGTCCTTCTTGAACTGCATTATCTCAAGGGAGTATCTTCCACATTCCTTTCCTCGCAATACGGGACGACCGACTATGGTCTCACTGAAAATATAATTTTTAACAAAGCAAGAATGAGCGAAAGAATGCTCCGCAAGTTAACTAGTCAGTAATATAAAGTTCTTCCAATAATTTAAAATAAGTATATAGTTTTCTATTGAAAGTATTCATACTTTGTATGAAGTTTAGAATACTACTATATGAACAAATTTAGTTCATAATTTTAGAAATACACTATCAGTGACTTAGCATGATTTTAGAAATCAACAAGTACGCAGTTCCAGATGCTGCTAGATGAACAACACTAGTTCACCAGTTTTTAAATTACCGTTTGTCTTTCATCAATAAATAACCAGAATCATTTCACCTTTTTAAATATTGCCTTCGAAATATCAAATCATTCATACTAAAGTTAACACTATCGGTAACTCAGCACCTAGGCTTTCGTCACAGTGTTAATTAGAATTTCCAAACTGGAAGGAAGGGACTTATCCAAAACAGAAAACACAATATGAAGTGACGATGATCAGTCGCCACCTTCATATCCACCGCGGGTCTTTTCTACTAGTAGAAGGGCAAAAACTCTGTTGAGAATCTACATTATCTTTGATAATAATTCCTTTCTCTTTCGGCCTTGAAACTTTCACAGTCTTCTTGATCTTTCCAGATTTCAATTTCTTCTCATGCTCCTCAGCCAGCATCTTTTCTTCAGCTTGAATATCTTCAACTGTTGCATTTGCACCATGCTCTTCCAAAAACAACTGAGCTGCAATCTCTTCATCAGTAATTGGTTGAGAAGTAGGCACTAAGCTTCTAACTCTTGAAGATGATTGAGCTCCAGTGTTTATTCTTTCAGAGTTTGTCCTAGCAGAGTTTGACCTCAGTCTCCCTTGCTCTTGAATTGATTTTGACCTTAACTCTTTGTCTTTTGCACCACCATCAGTAGTATCATCCTGTCTACTCAGAGTTTGAGATTTCTTGCATTTGTCTTTAAAAACTCTCTCCCCCTTTTTGACTCATCTGGAATAAACACTGATGTGAGCAACTCAAGTGAAGCAGCAATTGAATCAAGCTTGTTAGACATGACATTTTGATTTTCTTCAACTTTGCTTAACCTGGTTCTTATAGCCTCATGTTCTCTAGATAAAGAAAAATTTTCTTGTTTCAAAGTCATTTCCCTTGCAGCCACTTCATTTCTCAACCCAGTAACAGACTTCTGAGTTTCATCAAAACGATTGTGAAGAGACTTGACTTGAACTATGGTAGCTTTGAAATGTGTGAGAAGTTCAGGATTTGTAATAGTTGCAGCAGACTTTGACACAAATTCAGCTGCCCTTTGATCAGGAAAGATACATTCATGACTTGACCAATTTGAAAAGTACATGTTTTTATAATGAGCCTCAGCATCATGATGAGATGTACCTCCAACATCAGTCACCTTAGGATTGTGTTGACCAGAAACCCTTGTAGAAGAAGAAGAATCAACTACATCATCAGACTTTGTACTAGAAGTAAAAACATTCTCAGCAACATTTTCTTGAACAAATTCTTCATTTGCTGTATGTTCAGAGTTTAAGTTCTCATTTATTTTCTTAGTTGCTTGAGCAGCCTCAACAATAGGCTCTACAGCAGCTTCAACAGTAGGCTCTACAGCAGTTTCAACAGAGTTTGTTGTCTGATCAACCTCCTCACCTTTTTCAATAACCTGGTGAGTAATAGAGAAGACCTCTGTGTGAGTAGCCATAGACTCATCAATAATCACTGTAGGTTGATCAGCTGCAGCCACATCCTCTGATTCATCAACAATATCAAACTCTTCAAGAGTTGCAGAGGGATGTGCTTCAACATTTTCCTCTATCTCCATTTCCAAGATTGGCCCAGGCTGTTCATCATTCAAGTCAGCCATCTCATCAACATTTTCTCTGGCTTCATCAGGCACAGTAGCATTCTCAGTAACATCTTGAGAAATAATTTCTGGAGCTTCAGCAGGTGTGGAATCTTGAACCACTTCATCAAATAAGTAATCAGCTACCAGCTTCCTCCTTTTAGTCTGTAAAAGCTCATTTGCATCAGAGTGTGGTCTATTTGCCCTCTTCTTTGTTCTTGAAGTACCAACTGACCTTGGTAAATCAGCATCAGTAGATGGTTTAGCAGACTTGACAGCTTTAAAAGCCATGTGCTTAGTTCTACCTCCAGTTTTTGGTCTTTGAGATGTAGATTGAGGATCAGTGTTTAATTGTTGTGATTGTGTTTGAGGTTGTGGTTGAGGTGGATTGTTAAGAAATTGTTGAACTAGACCAGGAAGTAATAAGTCACCAACATTCCCTTTCTTAACATCCTTGTTGGTCAAATCAGAGAAAATCCTCTTATGCAACTTAAACGAAGGAATCACATCATTCTCAGCAATGTCAACCCCATGAACACAGGCAGAAAATATCAATTGACAAAAGCGAGCAAAGTAAACTACGCTTCTATTTTCTGTCATCTTCTCTCCTATATTATGCAGTACTAGTCTAGCAAAATCAAAATTATTGCCATAGAGAAGAGAATACCCGATTTGCAGACTATCAATTGGAATAGCATCCCAATTTGTGCATTTCTTCCCGAACGCTCTAGTGATACAATCAAAGAAGAAACTCCATTCCTTCCTCAAAAGCGGTCGCTTCACATTACCTATCCTTGCCAAAGACCCACTGTAGCCAATTTCTTTCATCATTCGCTGTAGCTCAGCATCACCAACAGAAATTGTATAAGCATTTAGATCTTCAAAACCCAAGGCTGCACGAACAGTAGCTGGAGTGATTACAAACTCTTGTTCTTGAAACTCGAAAATAATTGAAGGAGTCCCAGACTCCCCTCCATCATCATAAACACCTGTCTCCCAGAAAACTTTGATTTGCGATCCAGAAAGCATCGCAGGTTCAATGAGAGCGTGCCCAATAGCAGACTGGGCAAGAAAGTTTTGGAACAAATGAAACGCCTCCGGTGCGTTCTCATTACTCAATGGTGCTGCATAGTTGTTAGGAACAAACTCTAATCCAACAGAGTGAAAAACAGTGGTTGCCATTAGAAACAGAGTTGAAAATGATCAGAGAATAAGTTTTGAAAAGTGAAAAGTGTTTGAGAAAATGTGTGTGTGACAATATCTGTGAATGGAGTAAGTGTGTAAAGAATACGAACGTTGTGTGTATAATGATTAAATAAGAAATACAAGAATTAAAACTGAAGAGTTTTAATCATTAAGACACACAACTGGCTTACTCGTGAAGTGTGTGAGTGGGACAGGTGTCACACATGCAGTAAATGCCAGAAGTAATGTGGTAGTTTCCAACACGCATGCGCAGTAAAAATAGGCAATAATTACTGCTATTTACACGTTTCATCATTTTCAAAACGCATACAAACCGTTATCAATCATACTCTCTATTTTCAAAAAGAATAATGTTTCTCAAAAATGTGAAATGTCTGAAACACCTTTATTTATTTTAATCAACAGAGATTAAAAATAAATTACCTCGGCGTAGAGTACACAGTTCATCAGTGTTTATCAATTCTCCAACATCATTAATAAACTCTTTTCTCAAAGTGCACAGTTGTGAATATTTGTGTGTGGATAGCAGAGTTTACTAAATGTAAATATTTAGAGCATCTCAAAGTGCATAAAATCCACAAATTGAATCAGTAAAAACTGGTTTCCCAAACTCTCATATGCAAAACAAAACCTGATGTCATCTAAACTCTGTACCTATGTATTTTTTTTTTATTTGTATAAGTATCTATAAACATATTGTTTTCACCCCCTGTCTAATTTCCTTTTTTCTTCTTCTTTTTTTTTCTTTTCTTTTCCAGTAATCAGAGATTGGCACTAGTCACCAAAAATTTAGAAATTTTAGCCCTTACCTTAACAGTAAGTTCCTGGATCGTCCTAAACAATTAACTAGTCACCAAAAGTTTAAATTTTAGCCCTTACAAACAGAGTAAGTTCCTGGTTCTTCCTAGCCTCTTGACTAGTCACCAAAAATTTAAACTTTAGCCCTTACTGAAACAGCAAGTTCCTGGATCTTCCTAGACAATTGAGTAGTCACCAAAAATTTCAAATTTTAGCCCTTATTGACACAATAAGTTCATGGGTCTTCCTAGGCACAACATGATCTCAAAGGAATTTGTACATATTTATACATCTTTTGCTTGGGGGTGAAGTAGCAGCAACTATTTATAAGAGTTTAGACTGACATCATTTAACACATATAATTTATGAGAGAAAGTGCAAACAGCTAATACAGACTCAGTGTATAGGACCAATAAACTAAGAGATGCTATAAACATAGAGACAGTATCATGCTGTGTTAATTGTCTGCACACATTTGAGATCGGATCATATATAACTCAGAAGGATTCATGATTACTTACTGAGAATCATGCTTCATACTATTTTCTTCATCGGTGTTTATGTTTCAGACAATACCACAATCAAAGATTAACATCAGAGTTTAACCAACAGAGTATGCTAACATAGTTTAACAACATGTTTTGCATGACAGTTAACATATGCATAGAAACATGAGCAACATATCACAAAAGAGTAAATTTTGAGTCTAACCAGTATCTCTAGTCGAAACCAGAGATCATTCCTAGTTCATTTACCAGTCTTGTAAATGTAGCTTCACTCAATGGCTTGGTGAAAATATCTGCAAGCTGTTGATCTGTAGACACAAAATGAAGCTCAATATTTCCTTCCTCCACATGTTCCCTAATAAAGTGATACCTTATGCTGATGTGCTTGGTCATGGAGTGCTGTACTGGATTTCTTGTCATAGCAATAGCACTTTGATTATCACAGAAAATAGGTATTTTAGAGTACCTTAACCCATAATCCAGCAGTTGATTCTTCATCCACAGAATTGTGCACAACAGCTACCAGCAGCAATATACTCTGCTTCTGCAGTGGATGTGGAAATTGACTTCTGTTTCTTGCTGTACCAAGAAACTAGTCTGTCACCTAGAAATTGACAGCTTCCACTGGTGCTTTTTCTGTCAATCTTACAACCTGCAAAGTCTGCATCAGAGTAACCAATAAGCTTAAACTCTGATTCTCTAAGATACCACAAACCCAAGGTTATGGTTCCTTTGAGATATTTGAAAATCCTCTTCACAGCTGTTAGATGAGGCTCTCTGGGATCTGCTTGAAATCTTGCACAAAGACATGTTGCATACATGATGTCTGGTCTACTTGGAGTCAGATAAAGAAGACACCCTATCATGCCTCTGTAGTTTGTCATATCTACTGAAGCTCCTGTGTCTTTGTCTAGCTTGGTTGCAGTTGCCATAGGAGTTGTTGCAGATGAACTATCAAGCATACCAAATTTCTTGAGTAGATTTCTGGTATATTTTGCTTGATTGATAAAAATCCCATCATCTGTTTGCTTTACCTGCAAACCTAGAAAATAACTAAGCTCTCCCATCATGCTCATTTGGTACCTGGACTGCATAAGCTTGGCAAATTTCTTACAGAGTTTATCATTAGTAGACCCAAAGATTATATCATCCACATAGATTTGAACTAAAAGCAAATCATTACCAGAATTGAAATAGAACAAGGTTTTATCAATTTTACCTCTTGTGAACCCACTCTCTAAAAGAAATTGAGCTAGAGTTTCATATCATGCTCTAGGTGCCTGCTTTAGTCCATACAGTGCTTTGTCAAGCTTGTAGACATAATCTGGGTGCTTGGGGTCTACAAACCCTGGTGGTTGTTCAACAAACACTTCTTCTTCAAGTTTCCCATTGAGAAAAGCACTATTTACATCCATCAGAAAGACTTTAAACTTCTTGGGAGCAGCATATGCTAGAAAAATCCTTATGGCTTCCAATCTTGCAACTGGAGCAAAGGTTTCATCATAGTCAATTCCTTCCTGCTGTGAATATCCTTTTGCCACAAGTCTAGCCTTGTTCCTTGTAATTACTCCCTCACTGTCAGTCTTGTTTCTGAAAACCCACTTTGTACCAACAACAGATCTGTTCTTGGGTCTTGGTACAAGTGTCCAGACTTCATTTCTTTCAAACTCATTCAATTCCTCCTGAATTGCTGTTATCCAGTTAGCATCTTGAAGAGCTTCATCCACTTTCTTAGGCTCTGTTTGAGACAGGAATGCATGAAACATACATTCATTTGTTGTAGCACTTCTTGTTTTCACACTTGCATCTGGATCTCCAATAATCAAATCATGTGTATGAGCCTGTGTCCACTTTCTTGATGTAGGTAGGTGGCTTCTATCATCATTATTGGATCCTCCCCCTTGATCCATGCTCTCCTGATTTTCTTGTTGACCATCTGTATTATCTGAGGCTCCCCCTGAATTGGACTGCTCAGTGTTTGAACTTTCAGAGTTTGAGCCAGAGTTTGTGTTAGATTCTTCAGCTAACTCACTTTCAGAATGTGAGTCATCATGTTGAGATGTTCCCGAAGTATCTTCTTGCTCCCCCTCAACTGGTTCTCTATTCTGTTCTGTCAGAGAAGTTTCCTCAGTGTTTACCAGTAGAGGTTCAGAGTATGTGTCAACAGAGTTTGTTGGATAGGCTTCATCAGAGTTTACGTCATCAGAGTTTAGATCTTCATTTTCAAAGCGTAGTTGATCATGATTTTCTACATCTTCAAGTCCAGTTATTTTCTTGTCATCAAATGACACATGTATAGATTCCATGATCACTTTAGTTCTCAGATTATAGACTCTGAATGCTTTAGTCGACAGTGGATATCCAACAAAAATTCCTTCATCGGCTTTTAATTCGAACTTGGTCAACTGTTCAGGATGAGTTTTCAACACAAAGCATTTGCACCCGAAAATATGAAAATATTTCAGGTTTGGTTTCTTTTTCTTCACCATCTCATATGGTGTTTTCCCATGCCTGTTGATCAGTGTAGCATTTTGAGTAAAACAAGCAGTTTGAACAGCTTCTGCCCATAAATAAGTTGGCAATTTTGCTTCATCAAGCATTGTTCTGGCAGCTTCGATTAAAGTTCTGTTCTTTCTTTCAACTACACCATTCTGCTGTGGAGTCCCTGGTGCAGAAAATTCTTGCTTCACTCCTCTTTCTTTGCAAAATTCTTCCATTGTTGCATTTCTGAATTCAGTACCATTATCACTCCTGATAATTTTCACTTTATACTGTGATCCTTTGTCTAGTAGCTTTACATGTTCCATCAGAGTTAAGGCAGTTTCATTCTTCTTTGCTAGAAAGTACACCCAGGTGTATCTAGTGTACTCATCAACAATGACTAAAGCATATTTCTTTCTGCCAAGAGACATTACATTTACTAGACCAAATAGATCAACATGAAGAAGACGATAAGGATCCACAACTGAAGATTCAGACTTACTCTTGAAAGATGACTTCCTTTGCTTGGCCTTTTGACAGGAATCACACAGACCATCTAAGCTGAGTATAGATTTTGGAAGTCCCCTTACAAGATCTTTTCGAATCAACTCATTGATGTTGTTCAGATTTAGATGAGAGAGCTTCTTATGCCATTTCCAGCTCTCTTCGTTAGACATCTTTGCAGACAGACACACAGCTTTTCCTTCAGAGTTTGTTACCAAACTTGCTTCATAGATATTATTACGTCCGTGTCCAACTAAAACAACTTTCCCTGTAGATTTGCTAACAACTTCACAGTATTCAGGTTGAAAATCTACATGATAACCTCTGTCACAGATTTGACTCACAGATAGCAGATCATGCTTGAGTCCTGGGACAAGAGCTACATTTGTGATGATGACACTTCCAAGATTGATATTGCCATATCCCAGAGTACGTCCTATGTTTCCATCTCCATAGGAAACTTTTGGGCCAGCCTTCTCCTCATAATCTGATAGCAGGGCTTTATTTCCAGTCATGTGCCCTGAACATCCATTGTCCAAGACTAGGGTGCTCTCCCTTATGCCCTGCAATCACAAACAATTACTGAGAGTTAGTTTTAAGGATCCAGACTTGCTTGGATCCTTTGGATTTCTTAACATTGTTAGCTTTTGCAGCGGAATTCTTATCAACAGAGTTTAAGCTAACAGTATCAGAGTTTACACTTGCAGAATCAACTTTAACCCATTTCAAATTTGGCTTCAACTCATAATAGTTGTGATAAATAGCATGATAATTCTTGCAAGTATAAATAGAATGCCAAGTACTCCCACAGTGAGTGCATAAAGTCTGTGGTCTAACCCTAACATAATCATTCTTTACTCCAGACTTGGAGGGTAAAGAATTAATGTCTTTGTTCTTCCTGCAGAAACTTGCAAGATGGTTAGTACGACCACAATTATGACATGTTTTTCTAGGAGCATCAGTAATAGGCAAATGATTATTGCTTTTATTAATGCCTACTTTTCCATTTCTGTTCTTCCTGGACACTTTCTGTTTCTCAACAGACTTTACCTCTTTGAGCTTATACTTGAATTGTTTCTCTGTCATTAAACCAACATTAACCTGTTTAACGCAAGTTTTTACTGGTTCTTCCTTAACAGTTTCTGTCTCAACTACAGAGTTTAGCTTACTGGATTCAGGAACAAATTTCATAGGTGGAAGATGTGTTCTAACTTTAACTTTATCTTTAAACCTAAGTTCATCTTCCTCACAGTAACCTAACCCAACTGTATCTGTTTGAAACACTTGATGTGTGTCTTTTCTAGAGTTTGTCCAGGTTTTAATTATCTTCCTCTCTTTTTCCAATTCAGATTCTAGTTGCCTAAATCTCTTAAGCAACTCCTGTTCAACATAAACAGCATCATCTCTTTCCTTTTGAACTTGTTGCATGTTAACAAGTTCTTCTTCAAGAAATTTATTTCTCTCTCTAAGCTTTAGATTCTCAGATTTAATTCTTTCATTTTCTAAAGTCTGATCTCTATAACTAACATGTATGCTTTTAAGATAAATTCTCAATTCAGATATATTATCAGTATCATAAGCATAAGTTGTTAGGGGTACCTTGTTTTCAGATGATTCAGATTCATCTTTAACAGTTGCCATGAGAGCATAGTTGACTCCCTCATCTGAGTCAGAAGTGTCTGCCCAGTCTCTTCCTTTAGTGATGAGTGCTTTTTCAGATTTTCCTTTCTTGCACTCTGGAGCATAGTGACCCATCTCTTTACACTTGTAGCACTGGATCTCAGACTTGTCTTTCTTCCCAGATTTGGTATCCCTTCCTACAGACTTTCTGAAACTCTTCCTTTCAGAGTTTGAATCTCTCCTAGAGAATCTCTTTACTTTCTTGAAGTTCTTGAAACCCATCTTCTTGAAGGTCTTCACCATCAAAGCAGCCATTTGCATCATCTGTTCTTCATCATCCTCAGATTCAGATGATTCAACAGTGTTTGAGTCATCATCAGTGTTTGATGACTCACTTTTAGAGTTTATGACTAAAGCCTTTCCCTTAGCTTTCTTCTTTGATGTCTCTTTCTTAAGAAGCTTTTCTTCAACTTTAAGAACAACAGATTTTGTCTTCTTACCAGATCTTCTGTTTCTTTGTTCTATCTCAAGTTCATGAGTTTTAAGCAACCCATAGATTTCATCAAGTTCTGTATCTGCAAGATCATAATTATCTCTTATTGTTGTTGCCTTTAAATCCCATCTTTCAGGTAGAGATAGAAGAAACTTGAGATTAGACTCTTCAAGATCATATTCTTTATCAACCAGAGATAAATCATTCAACAGTTTACAGAATCTGTCATATGTCTCAGTCAAAGTTTCATCAGGTCTCGAGTCAAAGTGTTCATACTCCTGTGTAAGTATAGTTTTCCTGTTCTTCTTTATAGCACTTGTTCCTTGACATCTGACTTCTAAAGCATCCCAAATTTCTTTGGCAGTTTTGCAACCAATAACTCTATTAGACATGACATTATCTAAGGCACTATGGAGAAGATGTCTAACTTTTACATCCTTTGCAATTGATGAGATGTCTTCAGGAGTCAAATCTTTCTTTTCCTTTGGAATAGTCTTTTGTTCTTGACCAGCAACAACAGGAGACAGTTTAGTTGGCTTATGAGGACCATCATTGATTCTATCAAGGTACTCTGGATCTGTGGCTTCCAGGAACATGGTCATCTTTACCTTCCATATTGGATATTCCGCTGGTCTGAGAATTGGAACCCTAATTGTCTCATATCGACTCACAGAAGTTGGTTGAACCTTTTCGGAATTAGAACCTGCTTGGATATTTTCAGCCATGATTATACTTGTGTTTGGATCAAAAACTGTATATATTAAACAGCCTAGGCTCTGATAACAATTGTTAGGCCGAATACACAATATATAATCAAATATATGTATGAGAATAACAATAAGAACACTGTTTATGAATAATAAACTGTATGGAATTAATAACTCCTCTCTCGGTGATGTAAAATATCACAGAGAGCTGCTAGGTTACAAGAATAATCTTTCAAGTATTCGCATCCCTTTTAGGGTTAACCTATCTATGTTTATATAGTACACAGCTACATACAATCTTTAATTGATATTCCTATAAATCAGCTATACAATTAATATCAATCAAGAATTGCTTCTGTCTTCTGTTCCGTTTCCTTAGCCATCACGATATCTCTTTGCTTCTTTCCTTCTTCAAAGTATATCACTTCTAGAATCTTCATTGAGTATAACACCGACAACTAAGTAAACTCTGACTGTCAGAGTTTAACAAACTCTGACCAGTCTTCCAGCTAAACTCTGATAGTTTCCTGATACTTTAAACACTGATAAACAAACATCAGCAATTATATCTAACAAACTCCATCTGTAATTACCCTGGACGAAAACTCCATCTGTAATCGCCCTGGATGAGAACTCCATCTGTAATCATCCAGGCGCATACGGCCAATAATTGATGGACCGCCTGGCTAACGGCCTCTTATATATAAAATTCAGGATCGTTCGTCAACGGTCCTGCTCGCGCCAGAGTCCCGTTTTTATTTTCGTTTGAGAATCGTTTTGAATAGAAAAACGAGTAGTTGAGGTCCGACCTTAGTCGACCAATTCTTACTTAAAAACAACGCTACTTGAGTAAACCACGACCGGGGGTTTTCACAAAAAGATCTCGAGTGGGAAGGTATACGTGTTTAAACTTTTCGAAGCATCTTGGATAACTTTTAAATAATAATTGAAATATTTTTGGAAACATTTAATATATTTAATAAATATTTAATAATATATTTTATCCAAGATAAATGTTTTTGGAATATTTAATAAATGAAGTTCATTAAATAATCATAAGTGCATATACTATCTCCCGAAGAACGTTTCGGGTTTACATAGTTATAATACGTCAAAACAAAACACCGCTCCCCGGTCAACTCTACTTTTTGGACCAACGCGCTCTATCCCTAGAGTCGTCGTCCGAATATTAGATTCAAGATACCATTATCAACAAAGTATGCTTTATCAAAACTTTTAACATATAAAGTTCATAATATAAATCGAACAATTACACTTAATATCAAATGAGTGTGTATATATATAAATAAGCAAGTATTAAACATCTGAAAATTATACCTACTCTGAACAATAGAGTAAGAGTTAGTAACTTGCTTGATGTCCAAGCTCTAACTGGATGTCTCTCCTCTAGTCCTGGAACCTCTACCAAGACAATACATAACCTTAATTAGTCACTTGATTGACAATTCACTTATTCTAAGTAAACTTCATTTTACCCGACTTTCACTCTCTCGGGTCCACTTAACTTACGATCTTCTATACCATTTACTCATCATTTCTAATCTCGTTCTTCACACCAATACATTATCTCAATAATCCTTAACAATTTTTGTGTTTTAGTCGACTCGAAATCACTCTTTGAAATTAGCCAAAACGGATGGTCAAAGTAGTACCTCTAGAGTTGACTTTCCATAAAATCACTATTTCGCAACTCACACTCTAACACTTTTAGTAAATCAGAAAATTAATAATTAATTAAGAAACTACCTCAAGGAGATTCTTGAGTATTTGTAATATTAATCAAAAATATCTTGATTTGAAAACATGAGTCGAAATAGGTGAAATGCATTTTAAAAGTCGAGTCAACTACCGAGTTTTACTATTTGCGCTCGTTTCACAAAAACGCTCATAACTCATTAACCGTTAACTCTATTGATACACCGTTTTCGCGTGCACGATCTAGAGAATGTCTAGAACAAAATATTTCAAAATGTATTTCTGGTCAGGCAGTTCAAATTCCCGAATGCTTTGCTTAAGGCAGTGGATGTGCAGAAAGTTTTGTCATCGCATAGCTTCGTTTCCGACATTTTTATAAAATAGGAAATTAATCTTTTTAATACGAATCCTTTTCGTGAGTCTTCCTAACTGTCTCTAGTATTATTCCTCAAAGTTTCACATTTTAATATGGTTTTTAAGTGGTCCAAACATGGCCTCAATGTAACTGACCAGAGATTGGTTGGTTCTCCGAACGGCGTTTACTAAAACTCACTTTTCTCCTAAACCGTAAATCGGATTAACATGATTTTCGCGCCAAAACAAACTATGAAACAAGCTCTAGCTAAAGGTGGCCAGTGGTTACTCTTAAAATGATTTTATTGCTTCGGGTTTTATGTGCAAAACAGGGATAATGAAATTTCACCATTACGACGGCTAGAAACAAGCGATTCCCAATATTTAACTATACCAAAACATCATTCAACCAAACCAATTCATCATTATCAACCACTTATCATCTCAACCAAACCATCATCTTTACAACCAAAGTCAAATCCAACATCTTCTCATTTTATCCATCAAAACAACCATAATCAACCACCAAAACCAACCACCCATCCTTATAACCATACTAACATAACTAACTCAAAACTCATCACATAAATCAATTTATAACTAAGGGTTCAAAGAGTGTATACCTTCCTTGATGCCTCAAACATACTAACAATAGCTTACAATCCTTGCTTGAGCCTTGAATTAAACTTAGAAGCCTTAAACTTACAAAAGAAAATCAAGAACACAAGTTAGTATTTCGAAATCACTATTCATACCTCAACTTTGATCCAATATTTGACCATGCTATACTACTTAGATAGCCATGAAATTTTGAGCGTACCTTTCCTATGATGTGAGGAAGCTATGGTCCAAATTTGGGGATTTTAGGATGAATAAATCTCAAGTTATGAAGTTTTTTCTCTTCTCCTTTCTTGCTGGGCAGAATTCTGAAAAATGGGGTGGGGAGAGCTTTTCTTGATATTTTGCTTGGTTGGTTGTGCAAATAATGAAGTAGCATGTGTTTAAAGGCTTGGTTGGATGACATAGGCTTGATGATCTCACCAATGCCAAGTGTTGATCATCTAGTTAGGCAAGAAAGTAAAGGTGTGAGTCATTTGTGAAATATTTGATGACTAGCACATGTTTGGTACTTTGGTTGTGATCATCCTATATCTACTTGCCTAATACATTCTTTTCTCGTTTAATCGCAATTCGCTATGTATTCGCTTTATCGCTTAACCTCCTTATAAAGTCTGAACGGTTTCTAAATCGTTTTGTTACGAAATGTTCAAGGTGAATGTCCTTAGTGCGTTAGTACCTTGGTGGAATGTATACCCGTGGGATTTCAAATTTTATTAAATTTCTAAGCCTTGATGTAATTGACGTATCTTGCAATATCTCGTATATTCCAGGTGAAATAGTAAAAGAAATGGAAATCTTCGAATTCTGACAACTTTCACCTTCTTTTATTTCTCTAGTACGACAACGATACAACTTCAAAACTTCAGTTCTCCAACTCCTACACAGGGTGGTCTGAAAAGTTTTTCCTTAATCAACAAAAGTACTATTCATCAAGGTCTTTTATCATAATAAAAAAAATCAGGGTTTTTAATAAGTACAAAATTTCGGGTTATTACAGTCTCCCCTCCTTAAAAGGATTCCGTCCCGGAATCTAAAGGAATAGTTGAAGTATCTTTCCGAGACCAAAACCTCCAGTTCCCAGGTTGACCCTCCAACCCTCTGGTTCTCTCACAGCACTCTCACTAGTGCTACCTTATGTTCTTTCAACGCGTTCTCTTTCTGGTCTATAGTTTCTATCGATTGTTCCATGTAAGACAATTACGGTCGTACTACTATACGTTCATATTCTATCGCATTCGCAACACCCGTGTTGAATCTTCGTATCATAGGCACGTGAAATACATTATAGACACGTTCGAATTCGGAAGTAACATCGTCGTCTTCTTTGTTCGTTGAACTCGTATGGGCCTCGATATCCTTCTCTTCGTGATAAGCTCCATGGGACGGCATCCCTATGTTCCCACGGTAACTTACCTTTATACTAAAATCCTATCAGCGACAAGTGATCACTCCCCACTGCTCCGAGAAATTCGATGCACAGACGCATAACATAACTTTAATTGCCTAGGCATTCGCTTTCTCGATTCGCTGGCATGCGGGCCGTAATTAGTGCTCATTCTTGATCTCGTCGTCAACATTGTTGAAAACTCTTCTAGCATTTGAATTCAATCTTGGATCTCTACATGTCATAATCATTACGGGGAATCCACGCGCATCCCTCAACTAATCGTCATCGCTTGAATCGTTCTTTGGTAATTCTACTACAAACTTCATTGTCATAACTCATATTCTCATTCAGGAATCTCTACGGGTCGTAATGGTCTACTAGATTTCTGTTGTTCTGCTTCCATTTTTTTTTTGTGTCCAACATTTACTTAACAACTGCCAATATCACTTCTCAAATTCGGTCACCAATAATATTTCCTTAAATTTCCATTCATCGTTGTACCCTCGGGTGAATATGATACTTATACTATGGAGTTATTGCAAGATCTCATCATTTAATTCTTAAATATTGGGTATTCGCACTCTGTGAACATATTTTCGCATTCCTTTCTCATCTCTCATACTCTTTTACTCTTCCTTGTCCTTAAACCATTTTCCCTTTCTAATATTCTTCCCTTAATGTAATTTTATCTTTTCAGTCAATTCTGACTGAATCCTAATTCCAATTAATTTCTCTCGTTCTTTTTCTGAAAATAATCACTTGAAGCTCCTTCTTTCCCAATCCTTATATAATTTGTTTAAAAAAATTAGCATATTTAATCTCTCTTTACTACTTATAGTATCGGCCACCATATTGGCCTTTCTTGGTGATAATGGATCTCACAGTCATTATTCTAGACCAGTTCTAACCATGTTCTCTACCTCATATTTAGCTTCCTCCGTTTGAGGATATACCTAAGGCTCTTGCGGTCTGGAAAAAAAAAATTCACACTTTTCTTCGTAATTAGAGTCTCCAAATTCTCAGTACGAACATAATCACAGCTAACTCCAAGTCAGGTGTAGGATATCTTATCTCATACTTCTTAAGTTGCTTAGACGCATAAATATAATTTATAAGTCCCCTCTATCATCAGGTATTTCTAACAACGGTGTTGTTACTAACTTCTGCTTCAATCCTTAAAACTCTATTCATTAAGTCCATGAGTATATCGGAATATCGTCTATGAATACAATAATCAATTTGTCCAAAAATATCCTCTAAATCAATAAAGGCTGCTGGCGCATGCCAACCCAAACTACATCTCCAAAAACTCATAACGCACATAGGTGCAAAAATGCCATTTTTGGCTCATCATCATGGTTATTCTTAAGTTGGTGAGACTATATCCTCAAATCTATCTTTTAAAAAAATAAATTACATCCTTTAATCGAGTAGCTAATTCTTTCATCTCAATAGTGGCAATGGGTATGGGTCTTGAATACTGACGCAAACCCTGGCAATAAATCAATGGAAATTCCATACCTCGAACAGGTGGTAGTTATTGGAGATCATAAAAATACGTCCATGAATTCATTTAATGTTGGGGTGTCCCTTATATTTGGTATCTCCCTATTTGTATCGATTCGCATGTGCTAAATAAGTTTCACATTTTTACCACAACAATCTCTTTGTTTGTACTAACATAATAAACTTCGTAGTTCACTTCTGTCCTTAAAGGAGAACTCCCCCTTACTAGGCAATCCACATTTTACCTTCTTATCTCCTCAATCAATTTGCACATCGTATTTGATCAATCAGATTATTTCCAAAATTTCACCGGATCCTTCCTTTTTGAAGGAAAAATAAATCAATGTATATTGTCGCCTTAAAACCTCGATTTCACATTATGGGCAAACAAGGTTCACCAAGATAATTTCATAGTTTGCTAATTCTATTTCTATTTCTAGGGTTCCATAGGAATTCCATATAGGTGGCTCCCTCATTAGTCCTCAAACTCATGTTCCTCTATAGTTCTTTCTTTCTCATTCATTAAGCTTCCATCTTCTATCATAGTAATTTCTTAATCAACGTATCACCATCAGTCATTTCGAATACTCCGTCATTCTGAATTTTCAACATGCGGAACAACTTTAACAATTTCTGTAAATTTCGATTCGTAATTTGTCGCACTCGTCTGCTTGGGTTTTAGTTCTAAAACTTCAACACTATTTATCTTTCTAAATACTTCAGAAAATACTTGCATGGTACAATGAATATTTTAAGCAACAGATGGTTCATAGAAAGAACTTTGTAAGAAATCTTGTTGAGTGGGCGACCTTGTTAGGTCTTAATCAATTCATCCTTTGGAAATTTCATCATCATACTTCACTGCAAATAAAATGCGTTGTGAATTCACCGAATAAATTAAGTTGGGATTCGAACTAGTGAAGCAATAACTAGTCCATTTTAAGAAATATTAGCAACTAGCTAAACAAAATTAGCTAGCTTAATTTGTTTAGGACATAATATCTTGCTAGGAAAATTAACTAGGTTTTTATCACGACGTTAAAATTTCAACTAGTCAGAACAAATAACTAGTCGTTCATAATGACATATAAAAATAGCCAGTTTCAACCTGTTAATGTAAAATCTCAACATCGTAGCCACTGAAGAAAATTTTGGGCTACTCGGATATCGAGTTGATAGAAAGTGTAAATAAGTTTGGGCTGAACAAGGTAAATATAACTTTGAAAGAATGCCCTTGGTATCGGAACAGTCGATAGCCTCTCATCAAATATTCACATAAGTGAAACGGTGCACCCAAAAGGGGTCTCCGTACATGTACTTTATCAAATTCATTAATAGAATTGAATTCAGAATACCAATATCAAATTGATATCCTTTTGATGATTTGAACGTCCGATGTACAAATCTCATCTTATAATAGGAAGAAAAGAATTCTGAGGAATCTCTGAATAATAGATCATCCATGTTTTAACAAATAGTTGAATATTTATGAACTCAACTGAGGGGTCCAAGTATGAAAGAAAGAATCGAATATCAATAATCATTGAAGAATATTCATCAAATAGTTAAGGAAAGATTAATTGAATATTCCTTGAATGAACAGGATAGTTAGAGAAAATTATATAAATATTCTAGGAAAATTTTAAAGAATGTTAATGACCATTCCTTGAATAAAAGTTGTGTAAAAGCCGAAGGAGGTTAGCATCAACTACCTCCTGGTCGCCTCTCGAGTACGAACGATGTACCTCGAGACATGAATAAAAGACGTGTTTTCCAACCCTTGAGAACATAAAGGTTGATAATGAATAAAAGTGAAAGAACACATAGTATAATAACCCGAATTTTTGGAAAAATTTAAAACTTTTTTTATTATGATTAAGTGCATCAGTGAATAGTGATTTTGATGGTTAAGAAAAAATTTCATGTCACCTATGTACGAGACATAGCGTGAATATTCCGAAGTCGTATTAGTGATCTACGGAGTAAATAAGTGAATGCGAAGACGATCGGAATTCAGAAATTCCAAATTTTATTTTGGTGTAGTATTTGACCGGGCAGTGAATTATATATTATTATATTCAAGAAATGAGATATTAAAATTGAGGATTCGAGGATTTAATATTTTGGAATTTTATTATTTTATTAAAGTCGATTTAAGGATTCGATTGTTGGAATGAATAGTGAATAGTTACTATTCACTACGAGAATCGCGTAGAGTTTTATTCGCTCTCTTTAGGAAATATTTCGAATCGTTTCAGGAGGAACAAGGCAACATTTACAGGATTAAATATAGACATGGAAGTAACATGTAACAAGATTAATTCGAGGGATGCAACATTTGGATCATCCATGTGAAAGAAAACGAACCAGTAAAGCTACTTTATCAAAGCCAACGCATGTTGGACAAGTGTCAAGAGATGAAGAAAACTAGGTGATGACTCGCCACTTTTTAACAAAAATCAGTATTATCATTATCAACCAAGTGAAAACAAAAACAATTCCATTTCCTCCTTTTTCGGCCAAAAACAGACTGCCGGATTGTAAAATCCATATTTCCTTCATTTATCGGTGTAAAATGGCGATCTATAGCTCGTTGGAAAGGTCTTGAGATAATCTAAATTTCCTATGTCACAAGTGTCTTCCATTTGAGCATGGTAAGACCTTCATTTTTCCAGTTCTTTAAACCGGTGTTTAGTAACTCCGAGAATTCATAACTTGTTCTTGATTTTCTTTTGCAAGTTTAAGGATGATAACCATGGATAAAGACTCTCTTAAGGCTTACAAGCTCTTGTGGTGTGTTTAAGGATTCAAGGAAGGTATACCACTCATCCACCCACTTGATTTATTTTGAGATTTAAGTGAAGTTTCTAGTAATGTTTAAGAATAAGCGTGTTTATGTAATTTGGAGTATGTATGGTTAATTCTTGATGAATACTTGTTGTTGGTTGATGTTGGTGATGTGTTCTTGAATTATATGAACTGGTTATGTTGTAAAAGTTGTTGGGTTGTTGAATTCATTTGGTTTTAAGAGGTTTTGACATAACAAAAACCGGGAAACGTTACGATTATAGCCGTCGTAATGCCCATTTGATTTAAGACTGTTTTGAGCAAGAATTACGAACTGGTTTTGGAATATTTTTGAACAGAACTGACCATGAACATTTAGGTCTTGTTTTAAAGTTTGTTTTTGTATAAAGATCATGTCTATACGATTTACGGTTTAGGAGAAAAGTGAGTTTTAGTAAACGTCGTTCGGAGGAACAACCCCTCTCTGGTCAGTCACTTTGAGGCTATATTTGGACCACTTAGAAGCCATATTAAAATGTGAAACTTTGAGGAATAATACTAGAGACAGTTAGGAAGTCTCACGAAAAAGATTCGGATTAAAAAGATTATCTTTCGATTTTATAAAAATGTTTTAGCCGAGGTTGCGCAAGTGAAAACCACCGAAAACGAGACTTAGAAACCAAGGTTCCAAATGGTTAAGTATAACTTGGATTTGAGGATGGATTTCGAACCAAACTTATGATATAAGTAGTTGACGAATAACATGGACTTAGTGTGACACTAGAGCGAGCAAGTAATGCCTTGGTTGTGTTTCGCTTACGTGTTTAAGCATTAAGTTATAAGTGGTTTATCGAGGGGATTAACCGTGTGTTTTCGTTTGACTTTGTCTAGATTGTCCGGCATCGTCGCGAACCCCTATCACTTCTCGAGCATCAGGCAAGTTTCTAAAACCATACTTTGAAGTATGCATATACTAGATGCAAGTTTTCTTATTCCATGCTATGTTTTCCATTAATTATACTATTGATGCATACGATATGATATTATGCATGTTTTCAAACCTTACATCGTATATAGATGTAATGGTATTAAAAATGTTGAGACGTAATATACGCATATGATAGATGCATGCAAGTTTTCAAACCTATACCTCTATAAACTGTTGTGGTGACAAATAAAAGATATTGAGATATATGCTATGTGTTCATAATTTCGAAACGATACTTATGATGCTAGTAAAAGTTGTTAGTATAAGTTGGACTTATAAGCAATGTTTATGGCAATATATATAAGTCGATATGTCAAGAAAAACCCTCAGTAGGGGGTATATACTCTGTAGTTATACTACGGACCGGGAATGGTATCAGTTGTTATCTAGGGTTGTATTATTAGTATTATATTATCCATTCTTTTGTTAAGAAAATATTTGGAAATTACTTCTAAATAAATATCCTCTATTAAATATAGTTTTCATTAATTATTTAAAGCCCTACTTCTTAAGGAAGTATTTTGTGAAAACTATTCTTTAACCCTAGATAACTAATAAAGTTTTATTCAGACAATTATAAATATAATTAGAGAAGGTTCCCAAATCTATTTCCCTTTTAAGTCTATATTCAGAAGGACTTAGATGTTCGCTCAAACTATAAAGATGCATGGAACCTTTCTCAAGACTTTATGTTTGCTTCAAGTGGACTGCCCGGTCCTAAATCTTTTTGAAACTAATAATTTAACAGTTCCGTATGCTACCATCAAGATGATTTTGATTACGTCCTCAAACACTCGAGGAGTAAGATCAGTGAAATCAGTGGTATCCATTAACAGGCATCAGCCTGGGAAATATGGGTGAATTTTCCTTTCCAACCAGATACGACTACTTTGTGGAGTTGTATACTTGGGGAAAAAGGGAAAGGAACTTTATGTTTCAGTGTTATGGATTTACTCGAACTTGGAGAAATATAAGGGACTGAGTAGCGCCGGTCCCCTAAGGGAATTACAATATGGCCGACGGACTATTGCAACGGGTATGTTCTTCCCTTAGATGATTAGTAGTGCCCGACCGTAGGATAAGAGGAGAGTAACAGACTGACGGACTATTGCAACGGGTTTGTTCTTCCTACCTACAACCGATTGGCGGGGGGGTAAGTCGGTGTGAGACTGATTATCTTCCCTTCTACGTAGAAAAAGTTCAGGGGGATACAGCTTGCGACTGATCATCGTAAGGGTATCCTTGGCGCCCAGAATCTCCATCTATAGTTCATCATCCATGAAAGAAATGTTTTATGCCAGTTATCAGAGAAAGAAAATGTTTTATGCCAGTTATCAGAGAAAGAAAATGTTTTATGCCAGTTATCAGAGAAAGAAAATGTTTTATGCAAGTTATCAGAGAAAGAACATGTTTTAAGCAAGTTTCCAGAAAAGAAAAGTTATTCAAGTTTATTCAAGTTTACACAAGCTTATTCAAGTTTATACAAGTATATGAGTTATAAGGAAGCATATGAATTACGAAAAGGTATTTGATTTTATGGAAAGATATATGAAATCAGATGAGTATCAAAAATAGATTGGAAATATTTTACATTGTCTTTATTTCCAGATTATGATATGAGGTAAATGTTTGATCTGAAAGATGATATTGAATTTTCCTTATAACATCATCTTTTAAGTTACAAATTGATAGTCTGCTTATATTTTATATAGCAGATATTTTACGGAAAAGATATACTGAGCTATCTTGCTACTTCATCTTTTATATTATACTAGAACTTTGTTCAGAATATGAATATTGAAAGTTGCAGAATATTATGAGAGTGATATTTGAAATTCAACAATGATACTATTTTTGGAATACATCCCGATAAGGAAATAATTTCAGTAGCAAGATATTTTGACAAATCATTGTCGCATACCCGCTTTATTTCTGGGTTGAATAAAAGGCAGAATTATGCCATACTTTCATTACCTTGCTGAGCTATCGCTCACTCTTGCTATTATTTTATATATATTATATAGCAGCGAAGCAGGATGCCAATGGGACGACACATACCTCGCAAGGTGTTTCCATAAACAGTTTCTAGCAGTGATCCCGGGAGTAGTACGAACCAATCGAATCAGGCTACGGCTTTTGGTATTCAGCTTATGTATAGACATGAATGGTATTAGAAGATTGTGAGCATCAGAAGGCTAAATTGGTAATGTAACACTACTTAGAAATTGTATCGGTAACATATTCAAAAGACATTTGGGTATTGTAATAAAATAAAAAATTATTTATTCCGCAGTTGTTGTAGTGTGTCGTTTCTGAGACTCTAACTTGTGTGTGTGTGTGTGAGATATATATTGTGGGGTCATAAGCCGGTGAATTATGAATGGTGTGAGTAATACAGGTAAGGTAAGGAGTACATGGATCGTGACAACCCTAGATCCCCGACCCCGGATTTGGTGCTGTTACAGAGATGGTATCAGAGCATTAGGTTACAGTCCTCAGAAACGATAGGAGATCGAGTCTTACAATACCCTGAATAATGATAAGAACATCTAGAGTTCAAATTGAGTTCGTAGTCGGGTTAGAGGACATGACCCTGACTGTTTAAGATGAAGCCCGAGAGGGGACTTCTTTTGGGAAACCGTACTTAGGACTTCATGGTTAGTCACCTCGATTCGTATGAGTTATAGATGGATGGGACTCTGAGATACCAGATCCCGAGGCCTTCGAGTAGGCATTTGACGATGCGTTCCTTGAAATGGACGGAGACCCGATAGAGGAAGACCCCATAGTGGGTCAAGGGAAGAATCTTGTAGAGGACGTGCCGATTGATAAAGATGTGGTGTGTTACTTGAGGTCTAATAATAAGACCGGACGAACCTTCAAGGGATAAATAAGTGACGAGACGAGAGTTTAAGGATCGTTCATGATTCATCAAGATATATGATAAAGAAAATGGAGTAGAGTCTCCAAAGCAGAAGAGGTAGAGGCAGTATAGCCAGTATCGGTGGATTGATTCGACTTGAACGAAACCTGTTACTCGTAGTTGGTTATAGTTGCCCATATGGAGGCGGCATACGTAAGAACCAAGATGTTCAGATTTTCACGAACGATTAAGGGTACTTAGTTGCCTAGAATAGTGTAAGGAATTGCTTTGGCTATGAGGTTTCAATCCCCCACGACCAGCGATTCCACTGGAAATAGTGTCTATTACATCATTGAGGGATTTTATTATCTCAAGGAAAATTTTGGGTATATGTACCATACAAATGTTATTGTAAGACAAGCACGCTAAGACGGAATCGAGAACGAGATTTACCACCCTCAGGAAACCAGGAAGGAATTATGAGGATAGAACAGAAAGGTCGGAAATCAGATCCGAGCATTACTAGTAGGTAAATAGATGTTTCCCTGATTTTAGAAAGAAGTTCAGCAAATTTTTGGCGAACCTTGTCTTTCTGATTATCAGAGGATGTCACCAAAGAGAGTGGAAATTAGAGCGAACCCTGTGGATTAGATAAGATAGCCGTTATATGGGTTGGTGGACAGACCCTGATTGCTATAATTGATTGTAGAGATAAAATGATGAAGTTGAGACTGGACGGTAAAGGCAAAATATATTTAAGGACCAAGACGGACTGAGAAATTCCGGGATTGACTTAAATAAAAAGGCTATTGTGCCAAAAGTGTTAAGCTTATGTAGCGCACGGGATCGATATGGAGGAAGGAATATTGGGTATAAGGATGATTGAAATAGAGACCGGATTTAAGCTTGTAGTTTCTAACGATCTTCCGGAGTATCGCCCAGTCGACATGAGGAATTGTCATTGCTATGGGCGACAACGGTATCGAAGTCTTTTTATAGAACAGAACGCTTACTTGAGATGTTTGCGCCTAGTCGAATAGAATTCCCTGCGATTGCAAAGATCGATGGTTGAATCCTTAGCGACTATTATGAGTCGGCAATATCGTAAGTATCGAGCACCTTAGGGTGTGCCTGGAGAAGAAAAGCTTTAGAATTGAACGATTATCCATCAGAGGAGCCGACATAAAAGGCATCCGTAGAGACCTTGGTAGTACCCTCCCCATTTGCAAATTATGTGGGATATTTCCCCAATCTATGATCTATCTTGACCTCTCTCCGGGAAAGAATTCTGATAAAGGGTATATTCCCTCTTCAAAGTTGTCTTATAACACTTGTGTTAAACCATATTCAGTTTCAATTGTGCCAGAGGCTATCACAATGCCTACTTTCAGGTTTTCGAAGCCCTGTTAAATGATGTTATTTAAGCTTTTACTTTTCTTCAAATAATGAATGACCCTATGGTGATACCTCACCACTTGTTTGTTAAGTACCAGTATCTTTTTGGTCATTCTTTTCTTTGTATTTTCTTTGGAAAACTGCACCTTTGGAATCTGTTCAATTTTAAATCCAAGGTGTTCCTTTAAGAAATATTGTCGAAAGACGATAATCATTAAATTGGTCTCGAAGTGCTTTCATACTTTTCAACTTCCACTGAGACGAACAACCCTATACTTATAGGGGCTACAAGGACTATCTGTCTGTGTGATAGAAGTCGGATGGGACGCCATCACTTGTAAGTTGTGAAATACAAGAAGGCTAATTACCTTTAGTAATGTCTCAATTGAGGCACACAACGTTGATTTCTTATGATCATATTGATCTCTCGGTAAAATTCTCTTACCTCCAATAAGGTTACCTTAAAACTCATAACCTTATGATCACCAGTGTGTGACATTTTCTTTGATATGGGGGCTATCTTTCAAGGCCCATAATTTTGTTATCCTTATTGAATTTCAAAGGGAGGCCAACCAGGTCAAATAAGTCAAAATTCGCTGATAGGAATTAGATTCGCAACGAAATCGCCTATGACAGGAGCGAATCCCTAAGACGAATAGAATGTTAGTAACATATCGATGAAATTGGTTTATTCTCCCAAGGATATTATGATAATGGAAAGCGTGTCAATCGATATATGTGAAAGAAATAGCGATGTGTCGTGAACTCCAGTGACAACGGTGTTAGATAGATGCCCTATAGTGAGATTGAGATTTTGGAGGAGTTGTTTACGAATGGACACTACCTCTGGGTTAGCAAGATAAGTACTGACGATGGAGTCAGAGGGAGCTGGTATTGTGACTTGGGAGAGGTTCAGCGTGTTGTTTTTAGAGGAATAATTTTCGGAAATATATGGAGACCCGGACGAAAATAAAAGTTAAAGAGTTAAAACAAGAAACCATGACTGTGACCGAGTATGAGGCCAAGTTTTCCGAATTATCGAGGTTTGTTCCGGAGTTTGTGAACACAGAAGAAAAGAAAGCCAGTAGGTTTCAACCAGGGCTACCTCCCACCAGCAGCCCATTGTCAGGACCTTTAAATAGCAGGTACCCTTCTATACTATGTAGACAGAGCTAATGTATCGTTGTATATCAAGAAGTTGCATGACAATTAAACCTTAAGGCCGAGCCGCTAAGGGAATAATTACAAGTAGAAATAGTCAATCGAGGGATTTTCCCATAAGACTGGTACATCCAGGTTGTGAATTAGAAATATGAGGTCGACACTTTTGATAGACCTGATTCCTTTCAAGTTGGGAGATTGTACAAGGTTTTAATGAGCTACCAGATATCGATTTGGATGACATGAGAATGAATACTGAATATTCAGAGTATAGTGGGAATGAAAGAGTTAATGACTCAGTTACAAGAGTTGTTGTATAAGGGTATGATAAGACCCAGTGTATCACCGTGGGAAGCCCCGGTGTTGTTCGTAAGAAAGAAAGATGGTAGTAGGAAATTGTGTATCGACTATAGAGAGTTGAGCAAGCATTACCATTAAGAATAGATACTCGTTACCAAAGATAGATGGTTGTTTGACCAGCTGAAAGACGCTGTGTATTTCCAAATTTATTCAAGAACTGGGTATCACCAGTTGGAAGTTAAATCCGAGGATATACCCAAGACTGCGATTCGTACTAGGAATAGACACTTCGAGTTTTCAGCAAGGTTATTTTGGGTTGACTAATGCACCCACAAATTTTCATGGAATGTAATGAATTGGCTTTGAATTATCCGTGATAGTAGATAACATGAGATGGAGAAATGGCTAGAATTGACCTAGGATTATGACTGTAAGATACACTACCATCCGAGGAAGGCCAATGTGGTGGCCAATACCCTTAATTAAAATGAGACAGAGATGGATTCCGAATGGTCGGGAATTAAAGGATAAGATCTTACACAAAACCCAAGTATGGCGGCTAGTGACAACCAAGACAGACAGAGAAAGTATGCGGACTAAGCCCGCGAGTATAGAGATAGTACTGCTATTGATAAGCTAAATGGCATGTTGATGGATGACAAGCAAGTTTATGTTGGTGTATTTTCTGTACAAACAAGATAGAGAGTATGAGGTTAGCGATTCGTGATGCTAAAGGTATCTCCCTGGAAAGAATTAATGAGATTTGGAAAGAAAGGGAAGTTGAGCCCGAGATTCATTGGGCCATCTGAGATTTAAGACGCGTCGGGAAGGTGGCCTACGAGCCAGCCTTACCCCCCAAACTTGTAGAATGGTCGTAACGGGGTTCATGTGTCAATGCTACGTCAGTATACTATGGATGCCCGGCTTATGCTAGAGTATGAGCAGGTAGATATACAACCTGGTCTGACTTCCAAAGAACAACCTGTGGAAATCACGGATAGAAAAGAGCAAGTGCTAAGTGACGAGGTTGCCAAGCTAGTGAGAGGTTTGTGGAGAATCAAGAAGTGGAAGAATCCACTTGGGAGTTAGAAAGTGCAATGGAAGAGTAGTACCCCCAGTCATTCCGAAGTTGATTCCGGGACGGAATCCTTTTAAGGAGGGGAGACTATAATAACCCGAATTTTTGGAAAAATTTAAAACTTTTCTTATTATGATTAAGTGCATCAGTGAATAGTGATTTTGAGGGTTAAGAAAAAAATTTCATGCCACCTATGTACGAGACGTAGCGTGAATATTCCGAAGTCGTATTAGTGATCTACGGAGTAAATAAGTGAATGCGAAGACGATCGGAATTCAGAAATTCCAAATTTTATTTTGGTGTAGTATTTGACCGGGCAGTGAATTATATATTATTATATTCAAGAAATGAGATATTAAAATTGAGGATTCGAGGATTTAATATTTTGGAATTTTATTATTTTATTAAAGTCGATTTAAGGATTCGATTGTTGGAATGAATAGTGAATAGTTACTATTCACTGCGAGAATCGCGTAGAGTTTTATTCGCTCTCTTTAGGAAATATTTCGAATCGTTTCAGGAGGAACAAGGCAACATTTACAGGATTAAATATAGACATGGAAGTAACATGTAACAAGATTAATTCGAGGGATGCAACATTTGGATCATCCATGTGAAAGGAAACGAACCAGTAAAACTACTTTATCAAAGCCAACGCATGTTGGACAAGTGTCAAGAGATGAAGAAAACTAGGTGATGACTCACCACTTTTTAACAAAAATCAGCATTATCATTATCAACCAAGTCAAAACAAAAACAATTCCATTTCCTCCTTTTTCGGCCAAACACAGACTGCCGGATTGTAAAATCCATATCTCCTTCATTTATCGGTGTAAAATGGCGATCTATAGCTCGTTGGAAAGGTCTTGATATAATCTACATTTCCTATTTCACAAGTTGCTTCCATTTGAGCAAGGTAAGACCTTCATTTTTCCAGTTCTTTAAACCGGTGTTTAGTAACTCCGAGAATTCATAACTTGTTCTTGATTTTCTTTTGCAAGTTTAAGGATGATAACCATGGATAAAGACTCTCTTAAGGCTTACAAGCTCTTGTGGTGTGTTTAAGGATTCAAGAAAGGTATACCACTCATCCACCCATTTGATTTATGTTGAGATTTAAGTGAAGTTTCTAGTAATGTTTAAGAATAAGCGTGTTTATGTAATTTGGAGTATGTATGGTTAATTCTTGATGAATACTTGTTGTTGGTTGATGTTGGTGATGTGTTCTTGAAGTATATGAACTGGTTATGTTGTAAAAGTTGTTGGGTTGTTGAATTCATTTGGTTTTAAGAGGTTTTGACATAACAAAAACCGGGAAACGTTACGATTATAGCCGTCGTAATGCCCATTTGATTTAAGACTGTTTTGAGCAAGAATTACGAACTGGTCTTGGAATATTTTTGAACAGAACTGACCATGAACATGTAGGTCTTGTTTTAAAGTTTGTTTTGGTATAAATATCATGTCTATACGATTTACGGTTTAGGAGAAAAGTGAGTTTTAGTAAACGTCGTTCGGAGGAACAACCCCTCTCTGGTCAGTCACTTTGAGGCTATATTTGGACCACTTAGAAGCCATATTAAAATGTGAAACTTTGAGGAATAATACTAGAGACAGTTAGGAAGTCTCACGAAAAATATTCGGATTAAAAAGATTATCTTTCGATTTTATAAAAATGTTTTAGCCGAGGTTGCGCAAGTGAAAACCACCGAAAACGAGACTTAGAAACCAAGGTTCCAAATGGTTAAGTATAACTTGGATTTGAGGATGGATTTCGAACCAAACTTATGATATAAGTAGTTGACGAATAACATGGACTTAGTGTGACACTAGAGCGAGCAAGTAATGCCTTGGTTGTGTTTCGCTTACGTGTTTAAGCATTAAGTTATAAGTGGTTTATCGAGGGGATTAACCGTGTGTTTTCGTTTGACTTTGTCTAGATTGTCCGGCATCGTCGCGAACCCCTATCACTTCTCGAGCATCAGGCAAGTTTCTAAAACCATACTTTGAAGTATGCATATACTAGATGCAAGTTTTCTTATTACATGCTATGTTTTCCATTAATTATACTATTGATGCATACGATATGATATTATGCATGTTTTCAAACCTTACATCGTATATAGACGTAATGGTATTAAAAATGTTGAGACGTAATATACGCATATGATAGATGCATGCAAGTTTTCAAACCTATACCTCTATAAACTGTTGTGGTGACAAATAAAAGATATTGAGATATATGCTATGTGTTCATAATTTCGAAACGATACTTATGATGCTAGTAAAAGTTGTTAGTATAAGTTGGACTTATAAGCAATGGTTATGGCAATATATATAAGTCGATATGTCAAGAAAAACCCTCAGTAGGGGGTATATACTCTGTAGTTATACTACGGACCGGAAATGGTATCAGTTGTTATCTAGGGTTGTATTATTAGTATTATATTATCCATTCTTTTGTTAAGAAAGTATTTGGAAATTACTTCTAAATAAATATCCTCTATTAAATATAGTTTTCATTAATTATTTAAAGCCCTACTTCTTAAGGAAGTATTTTGTGAAAACTATTCTTTAACCCTAGATAACTAATAAAGTTTTATTCAGACAATTATAAATATAATTAGAGAAGGTTCCCAAATCTATTTCCCTTTTAAGTCTATATTCAGAAGGACTTAAATGTTCGCTCAAACTATAAAGATCCATGGAACCTTTCTCAAGACTTTATGTTTGCTTCAAGTGGACTGTCCGGTCCTAAATCTTTTTGAAACTAATAATTTAACAGTTCCGTATGCTACCATCAAGATGATTTTGATTACGTCCTCAAACACTCGAGGAGTAAGTTCAGTGAAATCAGTGGTATCCATTAACAGGCATCAGCCTGGGAAATATGGGTGAATTTTCCTTTCCAACCAGATACGACTACTTTGTGGAGTTGTATACTTGGGGAAAAAGGGAAAGGAACTTTATGTTTCAGTGTTATGGATTTACTAGAACTTGGAGAAATATAAGGGACTGAGTAGCGCCGGTCCCCTAAGGGAATTACAATATGGCCGACGGACTATTGCAACGGGTCTGTTCTTCCCTTAGATGATTAGCAGTGCCCGACCGTAGGATAAGAGGAGAGTAACAGACTGACGGACTATTGCAACGGGTTTGTTCTTCCTACCTACAACCGATTGGCGGGGGGGTAAGTCGGTGTGAGACTGATTATCTTCCTTTCTACGTAGAAAAAGTTCAGGGGGATACAGCTTGCGACTGATCATCGTAAGGGTATCCTTGGCGCCCAGAATCTCCATCTATAGTTCATCATCCATGAAAGAAATGTTTTATGCCAGTTATCAGAGAAAGAAAATGTTTTATGCCAGTTATCAGAGAAAGAAAATGTTTTATGCCAGTTATCAGAGAAAGAAAATGTTTTATGCAAGTTATCAGAGAAAGAACATGTTTTAAGCAAGTTTCCAGAAAAGAAAAGTTATTCAAGTTTATTCAAGTTTACGCAAGCTTATTCAAGTTTATACAAGTATATGAGTTATAAGGAAGCATATGAATTACGAAAAGGTATTTGATTTTATGGAAAGATATATGGAATCAGATGAGTATCAAAAATAGATTGGAAATATTTTACATTGTCTTTATTTCCAGATTATGATATGAGGTAAATGTTTGATCTGAAAGATGATATTGAATTTTCCTTATAACATCATCTTTTAAGTTACATGTTGATAGTCTGCTTATATTTTATATAGCAGATATTTTACGGAAAAGATATACTGAGCTATCTTGCTACTTTATCTTTTATATTATACTAGAACTTTGTTCAGAATATGAATATTGAAAGTTGCAGAATATTATGAGAGTGATATTTGAAATTCAACAATGATACTATTTTTGGAATACATCCCGATAAGGAAATAATTTCAGTAGCAAGATATTTTGACAAATCATTGTCGCATACCCGCTTTATTTCTGGGTTGAATAAAAGGCAGAATTATGCCATACTTTCATTACCTTGCTGAGCTATCGCTCACTCTTGCTATTATTTTATATATATTATATAGCAGCGAAGCAGGATGCCAATGGGACGGCACATACCTCGCAAGGTGTTTCCATAAACAGTTTCTAGCAGTGATCCCGGGAGTAGTACGAACCAATCGAATCAGGCTACGGCTTTTGGTATTCAGCTTATGTATAGACATGAATGGTATTAGAAGATTGTGAGCATCAGAAGGCTAAGTTGGTAATGTAACACTACTTAGAAATTGTATCGGTAACAGATTCAAAAGACATTTGGGTATTGTAATAAATAAATAAAAAATTATTTATTCCGCAGTTGTTGTAGTGTGTCGTTTCTGAGACTCTAACCTGTGTGTGTGTGTGTGAGATATATATTGTGGGGTCATAAGCAGGTGAATTATGAATGGTGTGAGTAATACAGGTAAGGTAAGGAGTACATGGATCGTGACAACCCTAGATCCCCGACCCCGGATTTGGGGCTGTTACACATAGCAATACGAGTATCAAGTTTATCTTCAAAATATGAAGCACAGTCAAAAGGTTCAGAACTTGCATTCATAGGAATTAGAATATAGATTCGGAAGGCTAGACAAATAATGATTTCCTTTTCTGGTCATCCTGGAGCACGAACAAGGCACTCCGATAAGTAATGATAACTTGAATATGCATACTCAACCTTAAAGGTAATAAGAGGAGAAGAAGAAATGAAATGAAATAACCATATTGGTTGTTTGTTACACTCCAAGTTTAAAGTAGGAAGTTAAAAGGATTACCTGACATAAACTATTCAAGGTAACACATGACGTGAAAATTTTTAGATTGAGTAATGCACCAGCAAACAGATGCCAAAATAAGTCATGATCGTCCATAAGCTCTAACATCACCAGTTCGAGGACGATTTCATCTCCTCACCGTCATAATACAAGATACTAACTAATGAGTCTCTTCAATTCATATCAAGTTCACTTAATAGGTTGGGGTTCGTAAAAATATTTGGCATTCCCCTATAGCAATCCAAAATTCGTGCCTCACACGGTCGAGTCATTATGTCAACAAAAGATGGAGGTCTACTAGTTATCATATACGTAGTATCTAACAAGAGTTGTACCGAAAGAATCCAACTCCAAACGCACTGACCTCGTTTCCGATAGGTTCTGAGATCGTCGCATCGCTTGTTGCAGTCGTACGTAACTTCATTATAGTCATGCCATCAATTCCCAATGTTCTTGATTTCTGAGCTGAACCATCATGGCCTAACATACGAAGCATACTCATGATGTCGTCTAGTGCGCTCGTGTTACGATAACGTTCTTGTAATACATACATGCAAAATCTTCCTCGAGGGCAACGAAATCCTCAATGGTGTAGAAGACACTATCTCTGGTGGAATCGTTGTTCGTGGGGTATTGAAACCTCATAGACAAAACAATGTCTTCAACTAGTCCAGGTAACTAGTGACCTTAATTACGTAAGGAAGTTTAAACGCCTTGGTTCTCACATATGATGCCTCCCTATGGGCAACTATGAATGACTACGAGTAACAAGATTCATGCCAGTCAAATCAATCTATGGTATTGGCAATCCCGCCTCTACCTCAACTACTCTCGAGACTCTATTCCACATTCGATAATAATGTCTTTGATAAATTATGTACGTTTCTAGACTCTTTCTCATCATTCTGATGGTCTCCAAGGATTCTATCAGTCCTACAATAAGACCTCGGGTAAATGCTCCACTCATATCTTACTCAATGGTACTACATCTGGTAGTCCAATAACGAACTCTATATGAGCTC
Organism: Heracleum sosnowskyi; assembly: GCA_030848705.1. Classification (NCBI taxonomy): domain Eukaryota; kingdom Viridiplantae; phylum Streptophyta; class Magnoliopsida; order Apiales; family Apiaceae; genus Heracleum; species Heracleum sosnowskyi. Next base: position 104,314,329 of record CM061245.1, read on the forward strand.
TTACGTTATTCTCTTACTTGGACATAACTCTTAACACTCTCATCTCTGAGTACTATAACTTATTGCTCTGAACCATTTCTGTAACGCCCCCAGATCCGGGGTCTGGGATCCAGGTCGTCACCTCACCATCCAATCATATAATACCTGTATTAACTCAATGATCCAATCAAAACAACATCATAGTCCCCAATCTCTTACTCACACAAGTTATAGCCTTAGAAATGATATACAGTAACATTAGTTATTACAAACCAAATGTACTATCCAGGATCTCACACTACTAACTACAACCTCTACATGGAATTATTACAACCCATTTTGTAAAGACACTTAATAAGGATAGCTGAACCTATCCAACTTACTCATACAGTGTCCTTCTTGAACTGCATTATCTCAAGGGAGTATCTTCCACATTCCTTTCCTCGCAATACGGGACGACCGACTATGGTCTCACTGAAAATATAATTTTTAACAAAGCAAGAATGAGCGAAAGAATGCTCCGCAAGTTAACTAGTCAGTAATATAAAGTTCTTCCAATAATTTAAAATAAGTATATAGTTTTCTATTGAAAGTATTCATACTTTGTATGAAGTTTAGAATACTACTATATGAACAAATTTAGTTCATAATTTTAGAAATACACTATCAGTGACTTAGCATGATTTTAGAAATCAACAAGTACGCAGTTCCAGATGCTGCTAGATGAACAACACTAGTTCACCAATTTTTAAATTACCGTTTGTCTTTCATCAATAAATAACCAGAATCATTTCACCTTTTTAAATATTGCCTTCGAAATATCAAATCATTCATACTAAAGTTAACACTATCGGTAACTCAGCACCTAGGCTTTCGTCACAGTGTTAATTAGAATTCCCAAACTGGAAGGAAGGGACTTATCCAAAACAGAAAACACAATATGAAGTGACGATGATCAGTCGCCACCTTCATATCCACCGCGGGTCTTTTCTACTAGTAGAAGGGCAAAAACTCCATCTGTAATTACCCTGGACGAAAACCCCATCTGTAATCGCCCTGGATGAGAACTCCATCTGTAATCATCTTGGATGAGAACTCCATCTGTAATCATCCTGGCGCATACGACCAATAATTGATGGACCGCCTGGCTAACGGCCTGTTATATATAAAATTCAGGATCGTTCGTCAACGGTCCTGCTCGCGCCAGAGTCCCATTTTTATTTTCTTTTGAGAATCGTTTTGAATAGAAAAACGAGTAGTTGAGGTCCGACCTTAGTCGACCAATTCTTACTTAAAAACAACGCTACTTGAGTAAACCACGACCGGTGGTTTTCACAAAAAGATCTCGAGTGGGAAGGTATACGTGTTTAAACTTTTCGAAGCATCTTGGATAACTTTTAAATAATAATTGAAATATTTTTGAAAACATTTAATATATTTAATAAATATTTAATAATATATTTTATCCAAGATAAATGTTTTTGGAATATTTAATAAATGAAGTTCATTAAATAATCATAAGTGCATATACTATCTCCCGAAGAACCTTTCGGGTTTACATAGTTATAATACGTCAAAACAAAACACCGCTCCCCAGTCAACTCTACTTTTTGGACCAACGCGCTCTATCCCTAGAGTCGTCGTCCGAATATTAAATTCAAGATACCAATATCAGCAAAGTATGCTTTATCAAAACTTTTAACATATAAAGTTCATAATATAAATCGAACAATTACACTTGATATCAAATGAGTGTGTATATATATAAATAAGCAAGTATTAAACATCTGAAAATTATACCTACTCTGAACAATAGAGTAAGAGTTAGTAAACTTGCCTGATGTCCAAGCTCTAACTGGATGTCTCTCCTCTAGTCCTGGAACCTCTACCAAGAAAATACATAACCTTAATTAGTCACTTGATTGACAATTCACTTATTCTAAGTAAACTTCATTTTACCCGACTTTAACTCTTTTGGGTCCACTTAACATACGATCTTCTATACCATTTACTCATCATTTCCAATCTCGTTCTTCACACCAATACATTATCTCAATAATCTTTAACAAGTTTTGTGTTTTAGTCGACTCGAAATCACTCTTTTAAATTAGCCAAAATGGATGGTCAAAGTAGTACCTCTAGAGTTGACTTTCCATAAAATCAGTATTTCGCAACTCACACTCTAACACTTTTAGTAAATCAGAAAATTAATAATTAATTACGAAACTACCTCAAGGAGATTCATGAGTATTTTTAATATTTATCAAAAATATCTTGATTTGAAAACATGAGTCGAAATAGGTGAAATGCATTTTAAAAGTCGAGTCAACTACGGAGTTTTACTATTTGTGCTTGTTTCACGAAAACGCTCATAACTCATTAACCGTTAACTCTATTGATACACCGTTTTCGCGTGCACGATCTAGAGAATGTCTAGAACAAAATATTTCAAAATGTATTTCTGGTCAGGCAGGTCAAATTCCCGAATGCTTTGCTTAAGGCAGTGGATGTGCAGAAAGTTTTGTCATCGCATATCTTCGTTTACGACATTTTTATAAAATAGGAAATTAATCTTTTTAATACGAATCCTTTTCGTGAGTCTTCATAACTGTCTCTAGTATTATTCCTCAAAGTTTCACATTTTAATATGGTTTTTAAGTGGTCCAAACATGGCCTCAAAGTAACTGACCAGAGATGGGTTGGTTCTCTGAACGGCGTTTACTAAAACTCACTTTTCTCCTAAACCGTAAATCGGATTAACATGATTTTCGCGCCAAAACAAACTATGAAAAAAGATCTAGCTAAAGGTGGCCAGTGGTTACTCTTAAAATGATTTTATTGCTTCGGGTTTTATGTGCAAAACAGGGCTAATGAAATTTCACCATTACGACGGCTAGAAACAAGCGATTCCCAATATTTAACTATACCAAAACATCATTCAACCAAACCAATTCATCATTATCAACCACTTATCATCTCAACCAAACCATCATCTTTACAACCAAAGTCAAATCCAACATCTTCTCATTTTATCCATCAAAACAACCATAATCAACCACCAAAACCAACCACCCATCCTTATAACCATACTAACATAACTAACTCAAAACTCATCACATAAATCAATTTATAACTAAGGGTTCAAAGAGTGTATACCTTCCTTGATGCCTCAAACATACTAACAATAGCTTACAATCCTTGCTTGAGCCTTGAATTAAACTTAGAAGCCTTAAACTTACAAAAGAAAATCAAGAACACAAGTTAGTATTTCGAAATCACTATTCATACCTCAACTTTGATCCAATATTTGACCATGCTATACTACTTAGATAGCCATGAAATTTTGAGCGTACCTTTCCTATGATGTGAGGAAGCTATGGTCCAAATTTGGGGATTTTAGGATGAATAAATCTCAAGTTATGAAGTTTTTTCTCTTCTCCTTTCTTGCTGGGCAGAATTCTGAAAAATGGGGTGGGGAGAGCTTTTCTTGATATTTTGCTTGGTTGGTTGTGCAAATAATGAAGTAGCATGTGTTTAAAGGCTTGGTTGGATGACATAGGCTTGATGATCTCACCAATGCCAAGTGTTGATCATCTAGTTAGGCAAGAAAGTAAAGGTGTGAGTCATTTGTGAAATATTTGATGACTAGCACATGTTTGGTACTTTGGTTGTGATCATCCTATATCTACTTGCCTAATACATTCTTTTCTCGTTTAATCGCAATTCGCTATGTATTCGCTTTATCGCTTAACCTCCTTATAAAGTCTGAACGGTTTCTAAATCGTTTTGTTATGAAATGTTCAAGGTGAATGTCCTTAGTGCGTTAGTACCTTGGTGGAATGTATACCCGCGGGATTTCAAATTTTATTAAATTTCTAAGCCTTGATGTAATTGACGTATCTTGCAATATCTCGTATATTCCAGGTGAAATAGTAAAAGAAATGGAAATCTTCGAATTCTGACAACTTTCACCTTCTTTTATTTCTCTAGTACAACAATGATACAACTTCAAAACTTCAGTTCTCCAACTCCTACACAGGGTGGTCTGAAAAGTTTTTCCTTAATCAACAAAAGTACTATTCATCAAGGTCTTTTATCATAATAAAAAAAATCAGGGTTTTTAATAAGTACAAACTTTCGGGTTATTACAGATGCCAAACTATGTCAAGTTTATGAAGGACATTCTTTCGAGAAAGAGAAAGTTGGAAGAATTTGAAACAGTGGCATTAACTGAAGAATGTAGTGCTATTTTGCAGAAAAAGTTACCTCCAAAGCTCAAGGATCCAGGGAGTTTCACTATTCCGTGCACTATTGGTACTCAAAATTTTGGGAGAGCTCTATGTGATTTGGGAGCTAGGGTTAATTTAATGCATTTGTCTATTTTTATGAAGCTTGGAGTTGGAGAGGTAAAGCCTACATCGGTAAGGTTACAACTTGCAGACAGATCATATGCATATCCAAGGGGAATAGTGGAAGATGTTCTTGTAAAGGTGGATAAATTCATATTTCCTGCGGATTTTATTGTGCTTGACATGGAAGAAGACGAGGAAATCCCTCTGCTATTTTGTAACAGCCCGCACTTTTCGGACTATTATTCTAAATCAAAACTATAAACTATACAATTATTCAATGATAATTACAGACGGAAGCGTGACAAAAATTCTATACAAAGATAACTATTACAAAAGCGCAGCTAACGATAATCCTCAAAATCCAAAGTTATCCCACTTGAGTTACACCGAACCTGAAAATTGTAAGGAATGAGCCATACAGCCCAGCAAGAAACCAATCGATCCAACTAGTTGGGCAAATAACATGTATACATACAAAATAATATGATATTCAATACGATACAATAACGATACACAATACATAACTTACGATATACATATTCTTATTCTTTTTCTTATTCAATACGATACGATATGACACCACATAACCACATAAACAACAATAACTTGAAACCCATAATTCATGCCACGATCACTACAACCCGGTGATAACGGTCCTAAATTTTCAGAAAAACTATCACTATAACCCGGTGATAACGGTCTTTATTCTTATTCGATATTTTCACAAACCATGGCACAAATCAGAATCCCAAGACTATTATTGATTACACATAACACATATCAAATAAACACATAATTAATTCAAAATATAATCTCACTTAGCCCAAGTTGTATAAGCAAATATATACATATAACACATAATTTCGAAAGCACTAGGAAAATCAACCGGAAACTTACTTCGACATCTAAAATCTTGAACGTCTCAATGATTACAATCTGATCAGAACTGTATTTAGCCTTTTTGACCCTCTAAACGACGTTTTCATGAAACACTCAAAGGACGAAAGTCGTAGAAAATGAAAAGACCTTTCCGAAAAGATATGACTCATCAGAACCGGACTTTTAACGAATCGGGAATTGAATAAAACGTCTGCTGAATGTGAACAGAAACTGAAAAACGAGTTCTGTTTGTGTTTTATGATTTTAAGAACAGTTCAGAGCATAATCTGGAAAAACACTGTGAAATACAAGTTGTAGGAAATTGAAAAATCTTTCTGAAAAGTCCAGAATCATCAAATTCCGACTTACGATGAATATTCTACGAATTTTCCAAGATAGCTGATTTCTGTATGGAAGAGACCTACGAATTTTACAAACAAAGACGAAGAAGTAGAACCTGATGTTTATATAACGTAACCAAACCCTAAGTCCAAACCTATCACTTATCCGAACTTAAATCTGATCCATATTTTAGGCCCATCAATCTAATTCAATTTTAAATCCTATTCTTTTTCAAATTTTAATCCTTTTTTATTATTATTCTTTTATTACTATTAATCTAAAAATTACGGGATATTATATACTACCCTCCTTAAAAAGAATTTGGTCCCCAATTTTACAAGAATACTATCACATGACACGTCTACCCACTAATCTCCTACAATTCAAACTTAATCTATCGTCCACAAGATCGCACCCTAGAGAATGTATTAGTCCCATACCTAACACACTCCGAAGGACAGCCTGCTTTGATACCAACTGTAACAGCCCGCACTTTTCGGACTATTATTCTAAATCAAAACTATAAACTATACAATTATTCAATGATAATTACAGACGGAAGCGTGACAAAAATTCTATACAAAGATAACTATTACAAAAGCGCAGCTAACGATAATCCTCAAAATCCAAAGCTATCCCACTTGAGTTACACCGAACCTGAAAATTGTAAGGAATGAGCCATACAGCCCAGCAAGAAACCAATCGATCCAACTAGTTGGGCAAATAACATGTATACATACAAAATAATATGATATTCAATACGATACAATAACGATACACAATACATAACTTACGATATACATATTCTTATTCTTTTTCTTATTCAATACGATACGATATGACACCACATAACCACATAAACAACAATAACTTGAAACTCATAATTCATGCCACGATCACTACAACCCGGTGATAACGGTCCTAAATTTTCAGAAAAACTATCACTATAACCCGGTGATAACGGTCCTTATTCTTATTCGATATTTTCACAAACCATGGCACAAATCAGAATCCCAAGACTATTATTGATTACACATAACACATATCAAATAAACACATAATTAATTCAAAATATAATCTCACTTAGCCCAAGTTGTATAAGCAAATATATACATATAACACATAATTTCGAAAGCACTAGGAAAATCAACCGGAAACTTACTTCGACATCTAAAATCTTGAACGTCTCAATGATTACAATCTGATCAGAACTGTATTTAGCCTTTTTGACCCTCTAAACGACGTTTTCATGAAACACTCAAAGGACGAAAGTCGTAGAAAATGAAAAGACCTTTCCGAAAAGATATGACTCATCAGAACCGGACTTTTAACGAATCGGGAATTGAATAAAACGTCTGCTGAATGTGAACAGAAACTGAAAAACGAGTTCTGTTTGTGTTTTATGATTTTAAGAACAGTTCAGAGCATAATCTGGAAAAACACTGTGAAATACAAGTTGTAGGAAATTGAAAAATCTTTCTGAAAAGTCCAGAATCATCAAATTCCGACTTACGATGAATATTCTACGAATTTTCCAAGATAGCTGATTTCTGTATGGAAGAGACCTACGAATTTTACAAACAAAGACGAAGAAGTAGAACCTGATGTTTATATAACGTAACCAAACCCTAAGTCCAAACCTATCACTTATCCAAACTTAAATCTGATCCATATTTTAGGCTCATCAATCTAATTCAATTTTAAATCCTATTCTTTTTCAAATTTTAATCCTTTTTTATTATTATTCTTTTATTACTATTAATCTAAAAATTACGGGATATTATATATTTGGTAGACCATTCTTAGCTACAGGAAGGACCCTTATTAACGTGCAAATGGGGGAGCTGACTATGCGTGTGCATGATGATCAGGTAACTTTTAATGTGTTTTCTGCAATGAAATTTTCAGATGAACAAGAAAAGTGTTTTTTTGTGAGATCTCTTGATGATGAAATTAATATGCACATGAGTAAGCATAACACCAATGATCATCTCGAGTTACCAATCCAAGAAGTTGCAAGTGAATTGAATGCATTGCCCAGTGTTCGAAAATCTGTTGAAAATTTTGAATCATCTAAGATGCTTGAACAATCCAAGGCTGAAAAATCTCTTGTTGAAGATCTCTCAAATGTAAAGCTCGGAAAACTTCCATCACATTTGAAGTATGTACTTTTGGATGACGAGCTAGTTCTTTTCAAAGTTTATCATGACAATGTTTTGAGAAGGTGGATCACAGATGATAAGGTAGAAGAGCGTATTTTTCAATCGACTGAGGGAGATAAACACCTTAGAGGTGTTAGGAAGAAAAAGAAGAATATAAAACAGATGGATGGAAGAATCGATGTGAAGGTGGATATGAAAAATATGTTGAAAGTAAGTAAGGTGACAGCTAAACATTTTGTGAATGGTCCTTCTAATAAGGGAAATTCTATTATTCTCTTGAAACCGCCATGAATTGATGCAGAAACGTTCGGCTAAATGACGTTAACGACAGCGCTTTTTGGGAAGCAACCCATAATTTTTATGAGGTTACTATATTTTTATCTCATTTTTTTGTATTTTTTTTAGGTTATATTTTTTGTATTTTGATTTTTTTTACTCCCATAAGGTGCCTTGATAATTTTGTGTGAAGTGTTTCGGGAACATAAAAGATTTTGCAGGTCAATATTTGAAAAAATCTGAAATTTTGGAGGAGAAAAATTTGAGTTGAATTTGATGTTTATTGCTACAATATTTCTACCCACGGGGCGTCACTTCTTTGCTGCAGTGCTTTTGTCCCTGTTACATCAAAGAAAAGAATTGAGGAAGTTAACTGGCGGTGCGTGTGTAATTTCTGTTGCTTTTGCTTTTCTTTTGCGGTTGACACGCGATGCCTCGTCATCTGGTCCACGTCAGCTCCGTCAGCGTCTAATCAGGCCCACGTCAGTTGCTTGGTTTGTTGCCTTGCAAAAATAATTTGGAAATGTTGGAGGCCAAGGGAATTGAACCCCTGACCTTGAGAGAAAAATGACTTCTATTTGCATTCGTCAACCACCTGAGCCGTGCAACATTGGTGATATTATTTGCGCTGAGTTCCTCATGTACTCCAATCAACCAGTTGGAGCTTATAGGAGATGTTTTGCATTTGTTTTCAACAGGCATTTCATGCGAGGCAATTGGGGGAGTATTTTTAACCCTTCTTTGTATATATATTTTTTTATTCTTTTTGTATTTTATTTAGGATATTATTATTATTATTATTATTATTTGTATTATTATTATTATTCATTGAGGACAATGAACCACTTAAGTGTGGGAATGGGTTCTTGATAATAATATATTTAAAAAATCCAAAAAAATTATATATCATAAAATCCAAAAAAAAATCAAAAAATCAAAAAAAATTTGTATATATTACCTTGTTTCAAAAGCATGTTAGCATGGATAAGTACACATTGTGTGGATTTATTTCGCATGATTAATTCTGAGTGTCATATTCATGGAAAAATCATTTGATTCTTGATAATTCCTTGTGTGTGCTTGCGAAAATTTGAAAATATGAGATGCTTCTTAGTCAATTTTAGTGAGTAAAGCATGCTTTCACCCTGTGAGAATTTGAGCCTAATTTATGATTGATGCACTTTATATCAATCCATTTCTTTTGTTGTGTGTTGTTCATCATGATTCATGTTGCTCTAGAACTTGTTTTAAACCATTTTGAGACTACATGGTATGTGTATGCATGAAAATGATAAAGGCACTAGGATTGACCTCATTTACCTAAACAGTAACCATGAAAAATATCCTTAGTTAACCCCTTTGAGCTTATATCTGTTTCTTTCGTATATCACCACCGATATAAAATTCTTGAGCCTACTTATTCGTTCATGTCTTGATTTACTGGTAAAGCATATTGATTCAACTTCAGGGTTGGTGAATATTAAGTGTGGGGATTTCTTTTGTTAAAGGGTTACATTTTGGTGGGAAAGTTGTAAAAAAAAAGGTTTGAATGTTATCAAGTACTCCTTTGAGATCAATGGGTGGCAAGTGCAATGTCATATGAAAGGGACGATCCCTGAACATGTGCTGGTATTAAGTGCATGGGCTAGAAATTAAGGAGAAAAATACTTCTTATTTTCTTGGTGACTTTTCACTGCCCTTGGTTACTGGAGAATGACTCTTGACTTTGAAAAAAAAAATTGTGATCAAGAAGAAGTAGAGTTTGTGTTCATTGGTTTGTTACAATGTGAAAGAGGGGAAGTTCATGGTAATATGTGCTTAGTGTTTAATGCTTGTGAAAGCCTGGCCAGTTTTTACATGATTTACTTTCCATGTTGGGTGCTTTAAGTAAAAGTGAACATTATGCTCTACTGGTTTATCAAGTTTAGCCAATTGTTAGCCTAATTCTTTGATATCTTACCTGTGCCTAAGCCCAATTACAACCTTTAACAAAGACCTTTTGATTCATGTATGCATGTATACGAGGTAGTTGGGATTTGGTGGACAACCAAGCATATGGTAGCACATGAGTACATTGATTGAACTTGAGTGATGCACTTATACCTATACACTTGTGTGAATTGAGAGCAATGTGATATATTTATCCGTAGCATGCTTACTTGTTGAATGCGACTTTGATGTCTATTTCATGATATTTTTGTTTATCAAGACATTGTGTGCATACTTGGATTATCTTTTGTTAATGATGCGTAAAGTGATAGTACTTGAACTTTCAAGCACTTTCAGCTTGTTATGTGATTGAGTTTTACAATGTGTGGAGTGCTATGATATGTTGCATGCTTGAGAGACTTGGTGATTGAAAATATTTGATTTTGTGGGTTATCTTCTATAAACCCTCACGAGACAAAACTCGTCCTACTAAGGTTGCCTAGGGGTTTAAAGGCTTGTTGCATATGCTCAATGCAATTGTGTCATCTACGAAAGTGATGTTAATAATTTAGGATGTAGATTTTATTTTCTTTCTTTGCCCGAGGACGTGCAAATTGCTAAGTGTGGGGATATTTGATAGAGTATATTTTTATATATATTTTATCTGATTTTATTCCTCATATTTATTATATTTTGCATTTAATTGGACTTTTATTAAATAAATTCTGATGTTTTATTGTAGGAAGAAAGGAATCCTAAACTTGGAAGGATTGGAGAATAAAGAGCTTAATTTGGAGATTTATTAGAAGGAAATTCGGATTTGTTGGGCTGCAAGCAAGTACATCACTGTTTGGGCCATATCTGGAGTTCCAGAAGTCAGAATTGGACGATTTAACAGCCCACGCGAAAATAACAGAATTCTCTTTCATTCTTAAGTGGTCCAGATATCAAATTACAACTGGAACGGACCAGAATTACTGAGGAACAGTCAGTTACGAATTTCCTTGGAAAAGCAGAATCAGTTTAGGAAACAAATTGTATTTTCCTCAAAGTATTAAAATACTTTTATTAGATACATATAGATACATCAGATACAATTAGGTATTATTACATACATCTAAGAGAAGAGAAAAAGGGAGGCTACGCTCAAGAGGGAAAAAGCTTTGGAGATTGCTGCGATTACAGATTTCATCTTTTCTCCTTATTTTCCATCATGTTTACATACTCTTGTGTATTGTTTTCTTTTGAGATGAGGAACTAATTTTCTCTCTAGGCCTTTAATGGATTCTTTTGTTAATACATAAGTTTTATTCTTTAATTCTTTGTTCTTGTGGTCATATTGATTGTTTGTATTGGTTTGCGTTTAATGCTTCTCAAAGATTGATCACTCTTGAGATTGAATCAGTAATTTAGGCGGACTTGGAAAAGAAAACCTAAATTAAGACCCAATCAATATAACCTAGGATTAATATTTATATTAATTTGTGGTTAGGATAGGAATATACCTAAACACCCTAGGTAGTCCAATTAAGGCGAAACTTAATGCTGTTTATGGATTTAAATTCTACATAGGAATATGGGAGTTAATTCATAAATTAGAGTCACTTGAGATTCGAAAGGTTCTTGTGCGTACTTAATAGCCTTAGACTAGCAATTAGATCACGAGAATAGAGTTTAAAGAAGAAGCTTGTTAAAGGACATTAGATGAAGTTAAGGCCTAGTTTTCATTCTCTTGGAATTTATTATTCGATGTTGTGTTAGCTAAATTGTTAGTGGTAATTTAATAAAAACTTTACTTGATTTTTATCAGACTTGAATTGAAAGAAAGATAGTAAGTGGTATTTAACAGCTTATTTATAGTCCTCGTGGGAACGAACTTATTTACTACTTGTTGCGATACGTGCTCTTGCGTTAAGGTTGTAAAACAGATAACACTATATAATATTTATTTATATATGTAAACTCTTTTTTTAAATTAAAAAATAAAATTTCTCTATATTTCGGGGAATACTTATTCAAATAGGACAATTATATAAAAAAAATTGTGACATGAAATCGATATAAAATTATGTAATTAATTTATTATATTTTTTATGTATATTTAATTCTTACCACGGGGTTCACTAATTTATAAGATATTATAGATACATTTTTTTTTATTTTTGAAAAAAAAAACACTTTTTGACCCGATTTTTGCAAAATTAAGTCGGTTAGTCACCGTCTAGCGATTAATCGCCGTTGATCCCGATTAATCGCCGACTTTTAGAACAGAGACTCTGTTGAGTATGAGTTTCACTAGAAGATAATAAAGAGGGGGTGAATATATTTTCTCTTGTTTCTTTGATTATCTTCAGTTTTGAATTCTTTTTTCTTTGTAGCTAAAGTTTGTATGATGTTTATGAAATAAAGCGGAATAGAACAAACACACAAACTTACTTTTAATCTAACGTTGTATTAGATTTAAAGGAGCTATAAATTGTGAATACAAAATGTATTCTCAGCTTCATTTTTTTTTCTGAGTGATATATTTGAATACAATGAAAAATTTAACAACTAAAGATAAGAAACTGTATACTTATATCATGTACACAATTACTTTTTACGAATGTAGTAACATACAAAAAGATTGTCAAACTCTATCTATATTATTTTGGTGAAAATTGGCATCATGCGAATTCTTCTTGTTTTGCATACTTCCAGATCCACTTCTTTAGCTCTTCCACTTTCACCATCTCTCTGAGCTTCTTTGTAGGTTTTTTCATGTGCACTCTGCATCAGTTGCAAGTGCCTTGGCTTATATGTAGATTTTTTGTCATGCGAATTTTCTTTAAATTTTGTCTTTGACATATTCGAGAATTGGCTAAGTACTTGACTCGAGAACTGTACTTTGAACTACTAGATATCTCTGAGTACTCGATCAAGCCTTTTTGAGATATCGAATTGTACTTCTCGAATGAGTCTTTTCACTTATGGAATCCCTGAGATATCGAGTGGGTGTTTTGACTTGTGGAATGAGTATAATCTCCTTGACATCTGGAATAGTACACTTCACTTCTGGAATGCTTGAGATCTCGAGTAAGCAAAATATCCTTGACATCTCGAATATGTTATTTTAGTTCTCGATTCTTTGACAACTCGAATAAATAAAATATCATCTTCAACTTGAAGCATGATCCAGGGATCTTCTTTCAAGAGTTATTACATGATAGGTTTTTATACAATACAGTGAATTTGATTTCTAACTTCTAAGTACAAATATTATGACATAGATACTACAAAGGATTCTCAGTCAAGGGGTCATGTAACTAATACACAATATTACTAAGTATAGACATTGCCTCTGTGACCAACAAAAAGAATGGAGTATGTGGCCGGTGTTTAAAGGCGCTCATGCGTAAGTTCAATTTGGAAAGAGAAGGGAGGTAGTGACGCAAGCAGCCGTGGGGACAACAAGCGGAGGAGAAAGGGAGCTTATGTGAGTGTGATGCGCGATTTAGCAATTTGGGGAGGTCGAGGGTTGGAAACAGGTTTGGAGGGGTATTTATGTCTTTTTATACTGATTTATTTTGATCAAGAATGAATGTGATGTTTCGTATAATAAATATAGTAGATAGTAGATTTACGTGGTGTTTGCTTCTAGTACTGATGAATTCTTGGTTTAGTGTTTGAAAGGACTCAATGATGAATTTAGCTATTTTGGATTAGTTTCGAGAATGTTGAGTTTGTTTTAAGTGATTGTGCTTCCTACTTTAGATTGTGTCAATGTGGTTATATACTATATATATTTAATATTTATTGTCATGCTTGATTAGATTAAAAATTTGTAGTTTAAATTTGTATGTATGTTCATGATAATGGAATGTTGTTTGTAGGTTTAGTTCAACTTGCGAATTTGTTTATTTTTCATTTTTACTAACTTCATAAATTTTTTTGGTTTGCGGAATACCAACTCTATTCATTTTCCTTTGTAATACATGATGGTCTGCAACCTATGCAACCATAAAAATATCTATTTTCCACCTCAATCACCACATTCTCTAACCTAATTGCAGTTGCAGTTGCAATAGGTTGATTTAGGTTGCTTAAGATGAAATTTTTATTTAAGTTTTGTTGCATAGGCTACGGTTTTTTGCAAATATTTTTCTGCACTATTGTATTTTTGAAAGGAAAAGAACCTCACTACACCATAGATTGGCTATTGCAACGCGTACTGAAAAAATTTCTTAAAAATCGTTGATATTCAGTGACAAGTTTTGACAAGTTTAGAAATATTGCAATGTTTTTTGAAGTTGTTGCAATTGACTTTATTTTATGTGATAATTGAATTATATTTCAACAAATATGAATAAACGTTGCCATTAACTTTAAAAATTTTGGGGCAATTTTGTCGGGCTTGTAAAAATTTAAGCGGTCACCAAATTTTTTTGCCCGGGCTTTGTAAAACAGGCCTTGACTAAAATATTTGACTCAGAAAAAACACAACACGAACACAAGATAAAACAAAGAGAGAAACAATGAGAGAGAGAGATAGAGAAATAAAGCGATACAGAGAGAGAACTCAACATCAATCTAAGCTTGAAGATTAAAGCTCTAACACTGAAGCTCCAAAAAGGTATCTTCTTTCCCTAAATCGGTTTAAAATCTGCTTCTAGATGATTATTCCCTAAAAGTTATCAATTAGGGTTTATTTGTTAATTTGTGCTTGTTTTTAAATCAATTTATAGGGTTATTTTTCCGTCTATGTATGTTAATTAATCTTTTACATTGAGATTTTGTTTAAAAGTCAGATTTTTAAAATTAGGGATTCCAATTTAATTTTATAAATTAAGGGTTTAAAATTGTAGTTTTTCCATTTGTTTTTCTTTTGTATTAGTTTGTGTTTGTATTTTTTCTGTTGTGAATTGGAATTTTATTTGTATATTTAGGTTTTAAATTGTGATGTTGGGATGTAGCTATGCTAAATGTAGGTAATGTAAGGTATTGGTGTTGCTTGTATTAGGCCTGTGAATTTTGGTCTTATAAGAAGATGAAGTATCATGTATATGTTTGATCGACTGGTTTTGTACCCACAATTTGCACCTTTATAATCTGTGTCTGTGGCTTTAGATTCTTTTACAGTGGTCAAGCATCTCCAAGCCGGAGATTTTTTTACGTTTCCTTTAAATTTCTACCATGTTTTGTGTGTGATTAACTTATAAATCCTTGCATACAATTTTTGGGTAAATATTTTGGTATTTGCTGACCTGAATTCGTCTAGATGTTATATTAGTGGTCTACACATTAAATTCTCTTTAAAAAGTGATTTTCATTAGTACAAGAACTCCAATCGACAACTTTGTGTTTAAAACTCAAACAAGCCAAACATTGTAAGGCTTTGTGTTTACCAACAGAGGCAACAGAGTTTGTTAGAGAAGCAACACAAGGCTTCTCTACCATTGGCTAGCTATATGAAGCCAACTGTTAATCCCGAATGACCTAACAGAATTGTAGAAGGGGGGGGTTGAATACAATTTTGATATTTTCTTAAACTTAAAACACTTTTAAGTAAAACTGAACTGAATAAATAAAAACACAAGATATAAATAATTCAGTTGGATTGTTTGATGATCCAACTGAAGTGTTTTTATTGCGGAAATAATCTGTGATACAAATGTACACAGCTGCTCAGTTACAAGGTTGTAGAGAAGAATGCTCTCAAAAATAGCTAATACAATCTATTTGTTTTTCTTCACTTATCTTTAAAGTAACTGCTACACTTGGTTATATAACCCCAAGTTTACAACCCTATTTTTGGCTACACTAAAAGTACAATGAGTAACCGCCAATAGTTTGCTTTTCATCCCTTTGTCCAGTGGTCCTTGGAGATCCTTGCTTTTGTCTTCATGCTTATTATGATCACTCCCAAGAGCCCAATTGGAAACTGGGATGTTTCCTTATTCCCCATGTCCATTTTAATGGTTTCCAATGCAAAGTACACTTCCACATCTCCTTTTTGATCTGTCAGAAAACTGTCACTATCACTTTGTCAACTATTCAGAAAAGCAATAATGATTCGTTGATAGCATGGAGATGTGTTTCGTTGATAGCTTTATTCTTCATTCCGTTGATGGTGTTTCCCTCATTTCGTTGATGAGTAAACTCCATACCGTTGACAGAGTAATCTTCATACCGTTGACATGTCTTCACTTAGGCAAAATTACAAGGCATAATATATTTACAATTAACCAACCTATTTTGCCTATCTAGTACTTAGTCAACATGACTTAGAAAACCTATCTAAAACATATAACAGAATGCCTATCATACTGTGAAGTATTGTACAATGCAATTGCTACAACACTCATTTCGTTGATGAGCTTCCTGTCAACGAAACACTGCAAAGCATGTCATTTCGTTGACAGCTACAAAAATGACTTTACACAAATTCTACTAAGTGTTTTATGTTTATCATCAAGAACAACATATTCCTAACAATCTCCCCCAATTTATGACTGATAGAATAACAGCCATAAATCAAGAGACTTGATGATAACAAAAACACTCAGATACATTATAAATTACAAAAGTAGAAAATGCATTAAGCTTCATAATATTTTGAACAAAATACAAGACTTACAAGACTAATGCCCAGAAGTGCTCCTCTAGACTGAGCAAATGATTCATCTTTGTCTTCTTTGTGGCATAGTCTTCTTCCCTCTCCTAGAGTTGTTTTCCTCAATCTGAACCTGTAGTCTTCTGTAAAAGATCTTCTCTTCTTCATCTTGATCACCAAGCATGGATTGCATAAACTTTAGAGTTTGATTAGATGCCTTATCCAGCTGGTCTTCCATTCTGAAGAATCTTCTGCAGTTGTCCTTGTCCTTAAATTCCATCATCCAGTAGGGTTGAAGATGGATCTTCTTTCCTGTTGAGGGCACTCTAAGCATCCTGGGAAGAGCCTCATCCTTGTTCCAGCTAGCCTTTATTTGACAAATTTTGGAGACCACCTCTGACTTGGCAGTTTTGGTGAACCCAAAATCCTTCTTCAAGCATCTGAACACTGTGAGTAGTGTTTGGTAGTCTTCTCCTAAAATTCTGTAGAGAGGCCACACTTGTTCTCTACCACCCTTGAATATGAAGACCAATCTTTCAGGCATCTTTTGAGAAGCTGCAATGCCCCTTACTTCCACCAGGTTGTCTAAATCAAGATGTAAGCTAGATTCTTCCCTGATGTCAGCAATGTACATGCAGTCCTCTAGATTTGCAGGGGGTTTCTGAGGTTGTGGCTTTCTCACAAATGTTGGCTTTGCCTTGACAGCCCTTTTCTTTGACTTTGTTGGCTGATCCTTTTCAAGTAAGAACTTTGGAAAATAGGCTTCATCAAATTCAATTGGCTCCTCTTTTGACATGATTGGTTGATCATGAAAGTTGACAGGATGTGCAGGGTCACATGCCAATTTTTGATCAACAGGAATTTGATGTGCACTTGTTGTGGAAGAGGCTTGAGCATTGTCCTGAGAATCCTCTTTATCAAACTCCAGATTCCTTTTGGCTCTAGCCTTTGGTTGCCTTGCACTCTTCCTTGCTCTTTCAGCTTCCTTAGCTCCATCCTTGGCCTTTTCCTCCTGTAAGGTTTCTTCATCTTCAATTGCCTGAGCAACTGCCAATGCTTGCATTGCTGCTCTTTCAGATTCCTCAGCTTTGGCCTTAGCAAAGTTTGGGTGACCAACCCAAATGCAGATTTCCTTGCTGTCCCTGTAGATGATAGCCCTTTTATTCCTTATGCTTGGATGATTGCTTTCCTTGCTCTCAATGATCAGCTTCCCTAGGACTTTGAACTCATCTGGCTTTGGTGGAGGATAAAATATCCTTTCAATGTTCTTGCCTTTGGGTTTGATAGGTGACATTGGAGATATCCCTCTTGCATCCACATTCCTTAAGCATGAAGATTGGCCTTTCTCATTTCTTG
This sequence comes from Heracleum sosnowskyi, assembly GCA_030848705.1. Lineage (NCBI taxonomy): Eukaryota > Viridiplantae > Streptophyta > Magnoliopsida > Apiales > Apiaceae > Heracleum > Heracleum sosnowskyi. The sequence goes on from CM061245.1 coordinate 104,332,196, forward strand.
AATCTTGAAAAATTCCATGCTGAAGGGGCTCTATTGCATAAGAGCTCTTGAACTGTGGCTCCATTTGCACTGTCACCATTGCATTTGTTGATGGTGGTATTGAAGTAGCTTGTACAGTTGATGCCTTTTTAGTGTCAGCTAGCTTCTTGACCTTTGCTTCAATATTTGACCAGTGATCCTTGATCTGTTCTGCAAGTTTCATCCTCATAGAGGCTTCCTGGATCAGGTCAATACTGTCCTTTTTCTTCTTTGCAAGCTCCCCCATTGCTAATGGCTCTTCTGGTAAGGAGATGGCTGGGACCAAGACCTTTGTGATTTGTATATCAAGCTCCTTAGGTTTCTCCCCCTTTTTGTTAGCATCAAGTGAGATGATAGGGATCCCTTGAGCTGCCAGAAGCTGGGTGAGTAGCTGAGTTTGCTTCTCCTGTTCCTTTTGCATGTGACTAAGTGTAGCCTCAACTTTGTCCACTCTAGAGGAAAGAGTTTTCAAAGATGAAGACACTTCAGGTTCCTTGGTGAAAAACCTTGACATCCTGGAGACAGTGTGAAGAGGAAGCTTTTCATCGAGCCTCCTGTCAGTAGCAGCCCTAAGGTTGCTAATTGAGTCCTTGATTTCTGTAGCCTCAATCCTTGTCTGCAACATTTGTAGCCTTTGAATTTCTAGAGAATCCATTATGGCTTTGTAGAATTTCTTGTCCCTTGTTCCTGCAGACTCATGAGCTAGATATGCTTCATTGTACTGCCTGGTGATAGCAGCATCCAAATTGCATCTACCATGCATATCCTGAGAAAGCCAGTTTGGTGTAGGAGGCACCACAGAAGTCCCAGTCTGTGCAGTAGTGGCCACCTGTAGAATGTCACCAAAGCTATCCTCATCATCAGAAAAATCAAAGTCTCCACTTACTTCAGCCCCTGGAGGTAGATTGGTCAAGGCATCCTTTGCTCTTTGCATTGATGCAGTTGTGTGAATTAGTTGTAGTGACCTCTCTGCCTCCACATTGCCCTGTTGAGCCAAAACTTGATAGGCTGACACAGGATGAGTAAAGGTCTCAGGATCCAGGGAAATACTATCCAGAGTTTGTTGATAAACCTCTTGGAAAGTAAGTTCCCTTTCTCCCTCACTGACCTCCATTAACTCACTAGCAATGGCTGCTTCCATCCTTATTTCTCCTATAGTCCCTTCTCTCTCTCCACTCTGTTCTTGCATCATGGGCTCCCCATGGCTCACACCTCTCACACCCTCACCTTCACCTTCTAAGGTGGTACTCTCAAGCTCTCCTTTTGCCTGGCTGGAAGAAATAGCCAGCCCCTCACTCTCATGCTCTCCTTTTGCCTGGCTGCAAGCCAGCCTCTCAATTTCACTCCCTCTCAGACCTAAAAGTGTCTCAACGACCACCAGGTCATCTACACTAGTTGTGGAAACAACTTGATTTTCAATAAGATGTGTAGAATGGCCTATCAACGGAATGGTAGTTTGAACTGTCAACGGTATGGATACCGTTGATGGAGAAACACTTGTCAACGAAAGAGGCTGTTTCGTTGATGAAGTCAATAAAGCATTTTGAGAAAGTGAAATTACAGTAGAATCTGTGGTGATTGATTTTAGAGATTGGTCCACAGATTCTCTTGCAACTTCAGAAAAATTTGGTTGATGGCCCAACAAATCACTTAATAAGTGATGACCATCAACTTCAGAGTGGGGCTTCTCCAAGATAAGAGTTGGAGAATCAGGAATAGATGTATGGATCATGTCCACATCTAAAGATTGAGTTGAAGAATTTGATGGAGATAAATCAAGATTGATGTTTAAAGAATGGGACTGTAACCCCAGAGTAATAATAGGGGTTACATCAAACTGAATTTGAGAAACTGGAAGTGTTGCTTCCAGTGTGTGTGCACTCTGTGTACCCTTGGATTTATGCTTCACTCTCCTTTGGTATTGGGAAAATGTAGACTGTGGGCTTGAAGTGTCCCTTACCCTCTTGGTCTGTGCTCTTGGAGGAGAGCTTGTTTCAATAATCACATCCTTTTGGGAGGATGCAATTAGACTTGTGTTTAAATCCATTTTACTCACTGTGCCTTGTTGGGAAGACACAATGGGGCTTGGCTGGGACACACTAACCTGTCCTTCCTTATTCTTGGGGTTTCTTTGATGTTCACCCATTCCCTCACCTCTCACAGCTCCTGACACACTCCCCTTGGGTTGTGAAGTAGTTTTTGCAACAGGTGCCTGTTGAGAAGCACCTGAGGTTGGCTTTGAGGATTTCTTGGATTTGGGTTTTGCTGCTTGGGCAGGAGCCTGTTGGGACACAGCTACAGACTCCATAGCAACATTGGAAGGTAAAACAATAGAGGTGTTAACTACACTAACAGGGTTAGAAGAAGTTACCTCTATGATGGGCAGATACACCACTGGGACATCACCATTGTGGTTAAGTCTCAGAATGTCTGTCAAAACCCTCTTCTCTTGCACAAAGCACTCAAACCTGGAAACAGGGTTAGAGATAACTAATGGTGCTGGACTAACATGGTTAGCCAACATCATCAGAAACCTAGCATAATAGATATTTTTCTTCCTATTTGCTTTGTCACCCAACTTAGCACCAATTTCATACATAAGTTGGGTGCTAAAGTTGTAATATCTATCAGTAAGGAGCATGGTAAACAGAATTAACATAGAATTAGTTAATGCATCAAAATTACTAATCTTTCCAGAAAAGACTTTAATGAATGCATCAGCTAAGTAACTGTATTCCCTAACCAAACCTCTCCTAATTATCTTACCCAAGTTATCAGTAGGCAATGAATAATTTATAGAGTTTAGCATGTTAACCATTTCAGTGAATGTAGGCAAAGCATTACAGTTATTTTCAGGAATTTGTAGACATGCTTGCAATACATCAGAATTAACTATGTACTCATTACCTTGAAGAGTGAATTGTAGTGTGCAGTTTGTTCCACTATACTCACATGAGGTCCAAATCTCCTCGATTATCTCATTGTAGAGTGGTGTAGAGTGAAACATTGCATAGCTCAACTTGCAATTCTTCATGAAATCCATCATTTTGAAGAAGAGTCTGTTCGGGTTTTCCTTGACAACAAAGGGGATGGAGTTGTTCTTCTCATAGATGAACCCTCCAGCAGACATAAGCTTGACTATGGGTGCCATTGTTGATTAAAGGAAAGCTTCGAACTGAATTGCTTGTTAGAGAGAAGAAGAGTGAAAAAGCCTTTGGAATTTTTGAGAACAGGTGAAAAGAAATAATGAAAATAAAATTTCTTAAATACTCCCCCAAAAATTTCCAGAAAATGAGTCCAATAATAAATGTAAATTACTGGATTGGCTTAAAAATATAACCGTTACTCTTAAAGTATTACCATGATTTATACTTACAGGGGTGTATGCATAGATCGTGGTAAAAGACGTGTCAAAATTTCAACGGTTCAGATTAAAAGCGCTTTATATCAACGAATCAGAATTGGGCGTTTAAGGTCCCGTCTATTTCGTTGATAAAGCTGCGTTTCGTTGATACAAAAGAACTATCAACGAAACACCCAGAAAAAGTGCTAAGACTGTCAACGAAATGGTGCATTCCGTTGGCATAGTAATTTTGACTTAGACAAAATTTTACTTTTTCCTAAGAAAATTAATTCACAGAAAAACATAGCAAATTTCTGGCTGCATTTTAACTTGCAAATATCTCAAAAATAATTAAGAGAAATTTAGCATACCTAGCTCACTTACTAATCTTGAGAATGTTGATTCATCAAGTGGCTTGGTAAAGATGTCTGCAAGTTGTTGTTCACTTGGAACAAAATGTAACTCCACAGTACCATTCATAACATGTTCTCTAATGAAATGATACTTGATGTCAATGTGCTTGGTCCTTGAATGCTGCACTGGATTCTCAGTAATGGCAATGGCACTAGTGTTGTCACAGAAAATAGGAATTTTCTCAACTCTTAATCCATAATCAAGAAGTTGATTTTTCATCCATAAAATCTGTGCACAACAACTTCCAGCTGCAATATACTCAGCCTCAGCTGTGGAGGTAGAAACTGAGTTTTGTTTCTTGCTGAACCATGACACAAGCTTGTTTCCTAGGAATTGACAGGTTCCTGTTGTACTTTTCCTGTCAATTTTACATCCTGCAAAATCTGCATCTGAATAACCAATTAGTTCAAAACCAGATTCTCTAGGATACCAAATGCCAAGGTTTGGTGTTCCTTTGAGATATCTGAAAATCCTTTTAATAGCAACTAAATGGGATTCCCTAGGATCAGCCTGAAATCTAGCACATAGACATGTAGCAAACATAATATCAGGTCTACTAGCTGTTAAATATAAAAGTGAGCCTACCATGCCTCTGTAACTTGAAATGTCCACAGATTTTTCCTTAGTATTCAATTCAAGTTTGGTGGCAGTGGGCATGGGAGTTTTGGCAGGAGAGCATTCCATTAAGTTAAACTTCTTTAATAAATCATGAATGTATTTTGTTTGACTAATGAAAATGCCTTCATTAACTTGCTTTACTTGAAGACCAAGAAAGTAAGTTAATTCTCCCATCATGCTCATTTCATATTTACTTTGCATAAGCTTGGCAAATTTTTGACAAAGTTTCACATCTGTAGACCCAAAGATTATGTCATCTACATAAATTTGAACAAGTAAAGTAGAGCCATTTACAACCCTGTGAAAAAGAGTTTTATCTACAGTACCTCTAGTGAAATGATTCTCAAGGAGGAACTGTGAAAGTGTGTCATACCAGGCTCTAGGTGCTTGTTTCAAACCATAGAGTGCTTTGAGAAGGAAGTACACATAGTCTGGAAAATCATCATCTTCAAAACCAGGAGGTTGACTCACATACACCTCCTCTTCCAATTCCCCATTCAGAAAAGCACTCTTCACATCCATTTGATAGACTTTGAAATTGGCATGGGCTGCATAGGCTAGGAAAATCCTTATTGCTTCTAGTCTTGCAACAGGAGCAAAGGTTTCATCAAAATCAATTCCCTCTTCCTGTGAGTAGCCTTTTGCAACCAGTCTTGCTTTGTTCCTTGTGACTATGCCATTTTCATCCATCTTGTTTCTGAACACCCACTTTGTGCCTATAACACTCCTGTCATTAGGCCTGGGCACCAGCTTCCAAACATTATTTCTCTCAAATTGGTTTAGCTCTTCTTGCATGGCTAAAACCCAATCTGGATCTAGAAGTGCATCCTCAACTTTCTTTGGCTCATCTTGAGACAGAAAGCTACTATATAGACATTCTTCTTGAGTTGCTCTTCTAGTTTGGACTTTTGAAGAAACATCACCTATAATAAGTTCAAAGGGATGATCTTTAGTCCATTTCCTTGAGGGGGGTAGATTTGCTCTTGAAGACGTAGCTTCATGATCATGATTGCCTTGATTGGATATTTGTCCTTGAGAAACTCCCCCTGAGTTTGTTGTCCCTAATTGATCACTTCTAGAAGCATTCATGTGACTGTCAACGGTATGACCATTTTGGCTGTCAACGAAACGCTCATTCTGACTGTCAACGAATCCACCATCATGACTGTCAACGAAATGACCAGTTGGTCTGCTAGCAGCTATCCTTTTTAATCTTAATGCAGCAATTTCATCCTCACTGCTGCTTTCATCTGTGCTAGATACAATAACTTTAGGCTGTTTCTCAATAGCCTTATCATGATTCACTTGATCTCCTTCCTCATTTTCAAAAGAAAGACTTTCATGGAAACCTTCATCACAGAGACCTTGAATTTTGAGATCATCAAAAACAACATGTACAGATTCCATAACAATGTTGATTCTGAGATTATAGACTCTGTAAGCTTTCCCTGCTGCATAGCCCACAAATATTGCTTCATCTGCCTTTGCTTCAAATTTTCCCAAATGCTCAGCTTGATTTCTCAGAACAAAGCACTTGCATCCAAAGACATGAAGAAAATCCAATAGTGGCTTCTTTCTTTTGAGTAACTGATAAGGGGTCATTCCTTTGGCCTGATTAATCAAAGAAATATTTTGAGTAAAGCAAGCTGTGTTAACTGCCTCAGCCCAAAAATATGTAGGTAACTTTGATTCATCTAGCATTGTCCTTGCAGCTTCAATAAGTGTTCTGTTTTTCCTTTCAACTACACCATTTTGCTGTGGTGTTCTTGCTGCTGAAAACTCATGCAAAATACCATTTTCTTCACAGAACACCTTCATGCTTGAATTCTTGAATTCTGTCCCATTGTCACTCCTAATCCTTCTTACTTTGAAATCAGGATGATTGCTTACCATCTTGATGTGATTGATAATGATTTCACTTGCCTCATCCTTAGAGTGCAAAAAGAAAGTCCATGTAAATCTAGAAAAATCATCAACAATCACAAGACAGTATTTCTTCTTTGAGATGGACATAACATTTACAGGGCCAAATAGGTCCATATGAAGCAATTCAAGCTGCTGGACAATTGATGACTCTGTCTTGCTTTTGAATGATGCCTTCTTCTGTTTTCCCTTTTGACAGGCATCACACAAACCATCCTTGGAGAATTCCACTTGAGGAATTCCTCTTGCAAGATCTTTCCTCACCAAATCATTCATAACTTTGAAATTCAGATGAGACAACTTCTTGTGCCATAGCCAACTTTCATCCTTGCTTGCCTTGCTGAAAAGACAAGTGATGGTGTCTGAACTTGTGCTACTGAAATCAGCAATGTACACGTTTCCTCTTCTGAATCCAGTCATGACCACATTGTTGTTTCCTACCTTAGAAACAACACAGGATTCTTTTGAAAAAGTAACTAAAAATCCTTTGTCACAAAGTTGGCTGATACTAAGCAAATTGTGCTTAAGACCATCCACCAATGCAACCTCATCTATGATGACATTCTCTTTTGAAATCAAGCCATATCCCTTAGTGTAGCCTTTGCTGTCATCTCCAAAAGCAATACAAGGGCCAGCTCTTTCCTGAAACTCTGTGAGCAGGGTAGAATCACCAGTCATGTGTCTTGAACAACCACTATCCAAGTACCAAAGATTCCTTTTGTCTCCCTGCACACAATAAAACCAAATCAAGTTGATTTTGGTACCCAAGTTTCCTTGGGTCCTGTCTTGTTAGCCTTTGCATTCCCTTTTGTACCATTTTTCACTTTGGGCTCAGAGTGATTTAAATCAATCTTTACCCTTGGTGTTGATCTCTGAGAATTGCTCACACTTTCATTCACAGCATGCATAGTTGGAGGAACAATCATGTTATTCATGTTCCATGGCATTTGTGGCATGTTAAACATATTCATGTAAGGATTAGGCACAAATGGCATGCTAGCATATGGATTCTGAAATTGTGCATATGGAGCAAACATGTTAGGCATAACAGGCATTGTAGGCATGGAACTGTTCATTGCAGGCTTGGGCATTTTCACATTAGCAGTTTTCTTAACAGATTTGCAGTTAGTAGATAAATGATTAACACTTCCACAATTGACACATGTCTTTCTAGGTGCATATTTATCAGGTGTGTAATTGTTGTGTTTGTTAATTCCTACTTTGCCATTCCTGTTATTCTTTTTATTTCCCTTAGCCTAAACCTGAACTTTCTCTAACTTGTCTTTCAATTGCTTGTTAGACAAGTTACCTACATTAGCTCTCTCAACAGGCTTCTCAACTTTCTTTGATTTACTAGACTCACCTTGAACAAAGTTCTTGGTGACAGGACCATACTTGTTATTAAGTCTAGTGAGTTCATCCTTTCTTTTCTCTGTCAACGAAACAGCCTGATCGGTTGATGGTTCATCTGTCAACGAAACATTGCATTCCGTTGACATATCAACCTTCAACAAATGATCATTGTTGTTTGTTGACTCAATTTCTGATTCTAAGGTTTCACCAACATACCCTAGTTTCTCCTTGTTCTTTTTCCATGATTGTTCACAGAAAGATTCCATACCTTGAACATTAATGATGTTGGTGGCAACATTCCTGGCATCTTTCCATTTAGCAATCACACTTTGTTCTATTTCAAGTTGTGTTTTAAGAATTTCTTCCCTTTCTAACACGTTCTCAAGTTCCTTCTTAGCATCCCTACTAACACACCTCATTTTCTCAAATTCAATGAGCTGTGCTTCTAACATTGCATTCCTATCACTTAAGAGCAGATTAGTCTCTTTTATTCTAGAATTCTCTTTGGTGAGTGATTTAAGAGTAACACGCAAGTTATATAATACAGTAGACATTTCATTTACTGCACTATCGCATTCCTCTTTAGAAAGCTCAGAAAGATTAGTAATTGTTACCTGGTTGCTTGAGGAGCTTGCTTCCTGCTCATGATTGTTAGCCATAAGAGCCAAGTTGACATACTCAACATCATCATCAGAATCTTCACCATTACCAGCCCAATCATACTCCTGAGACATGAAAGCCTTTTCTTTTTGTTTGAGAAGTTCAAAATATTTCTTTTTATAATCAACAGGCTCAAATTTCATGTTGCCCTTCTCAACCTTGGGCTTTCTGCAGTCCCCAGCAAAGTGACCAAGCATTCCACAGTTGAAACATTTAGACTTAGACTTTTCAATCCAGTTAGACTTGTTAGGTTGAAATTCTCTCCTTGGTGGCCTTGCTTCTGAGTTTCTCTTGAACTTGAACTTAGAGAATTTTCTTGACAGAAAAGCAATGTGTTCATCAATCTCATCTAAGTCATCCAAGTTGGCTGGTTCTGGTTCTTCTTCTTCTGTCATCTTGCCTTTGCCTTTGCTAACATCACTCCTACAACTAGCTCGACTAGTTGTGGTCTTTGCAGCTTCTTCATTGTCATCTTCCAGTTGGTTCACAGATGCAATTAATGCAACAGATCCACCTTTCTTCTGTACCTTTTCAATTTCTTCATCTTGCTCCATTTCCAACTCATATGTCTTCAAGGTTCCATAAAGCCTTTCAAGAGTGTAATCTTTGTACTCTTGAGTGTTTCTGAGAGAAACAGTCATAGGCTTCCATTCTTTTGGAAGAGCTCTAAGAAATTTAAGGTTTGAATCCTTGGTTTGATAGATCCTCCCATACAACTTTAATCCATTCAAAAGCTTTTGAAACCTACTAAACGTGTCATTTAGGGTTTCACCAGTTTTAAAGTGAAAATGCTCATATTGTTGTATAAGGAGCTGCATTTTGTTTTCCCTTACTTGCTCAGTTCCTTCACAGAGAGTTCTAACAGTGTCCCATACTTCTTTGGAGGTTGTACAGTTTATAACATTGTCAAACATCTCTTGCTCCAAACCATTAAACAGAATGTTCATGGTTCTTTTGTCTTTGTGGATTTCTGCAATATCTTCAACAGTCCATTCTGAGACAAGTTTTGGAATTTCTACATCAGGAGCATCATCTGGCACTCCAATCCTGGATGTAAACTTCATGGGAACGTGTGGACCTTTCTCAATGCAGTCTACATACCTCTCATCCATAGACATGAGATGTAAATGCATCTTTACTTTCCAGTGAAAGTAATTGTCCTTATCAAGAACTGGTATCTTCACACCTGCATCCTTCTTCACCATGGTTTCTGTTTTTGGTCTTGATCTTTAAACTTCTTGTATGTTAGAAGCTTGCTCTGATACCAATTGTTAATCCCGAATGACCTAACAGAATTGTAGAAGGGGGGGGTTGAATACAATTTTGATATTTTCTTAAACTTAAAACACTTTTAAGTAAAACTGAACTGAATAAATAAAAACACAAGATATAAATAATTCAGTTGGATTGTTTGATGATCCAACTGAAGTGTTTTTATTGCGGAAATAATCTGTGATACAAATGTACACAGCTGCTCAGTTACAAGGTTGTAGAGAAGAATGCTCTCAAAAATAGCTAATACAATCTATTTGTTTTTCTTCACTTATCTTTAAAGTAACTGCTACACTTGGTTATATAACCCCAAGTTTACAACCCTATTTTTGGCTACACTAAAAGTACAATGAGTAACCGCCAATAGTTTGCTTTTCATCCCTTTGTCCAGTGGTCCTTGGAGATCCTTGCTTTTGTCTTCATGCTTATTATGATCACTCCCAAGAGCCCAATTGGAAACTGGGATGTTTCCTTATTCCCCATGTCCATTTTTATGGTTTCCAATGCAAAGTACACTTCCACATCTCCTTTTTGATCTGTCAGAAAACTGTCACTATCACTTTGTCAACTATTCAGAAAAGCAATAATGATTCGTTGATAGCATGGAGATGTGTTTCGTTGATAGCTTTATTCTTCATTCCGTTGATGGTGTTTCCCTCGTTTCGTTGATGAGTAAACTCCATACCGTTGACAGAGTAATCTTCATACCGTTGACATGTCTTCACTTAGGCAAAATTACAAGGCATAATATATTTACAATTAACCAACCTATTTTGCCTATCTAGTACTTAGTCAACATGACTTAGAAAACCTATCTAAAACATATAACAGAATGCCTATCATACTGTGAAGTATTGTACAATGCAATTGCTACAACACTCATTTCGTTGATGAGCTTCCTGTCAACGAAACACTGCAAAGCATGCCATTTCGTTGACAGCTACAAAAATGACTTTACACAAATTCTACTAAGTGTTTTATGTTTATCATCAAGAACAACATATTCCTAACACCAACTTTATCAGCTGCAATGAATCCTCCAGTTCCTACTAGTGATACTTCAACTACCTTGAAGGTATGTTGAGGATTCCTATATTAGTTGTATCTGCAGTCTGGGTATTGATTATTGTCTGTCCTTTTCATGCACAATGAATAAAGAGTGCAGTTGATCTTTCAACTGCACTATCTTCAAGCACTGCTTTGGTTCATCCTTCCCACGCGGCTCCTACAACACGTGAGTATAATAACCCGAATTTTTGGAAAAATTTAAAACTTTTCTTATTATGATTAAGTACATCAGTGAATAGTGAAATTGGTAAATGAATAGTGATTTTGAGGATTAAGAAAAAATTTCATGCCACCTATGTACGAGACGTAGTGTGAATATTCCGAAGTCATATTAGTGATCTACGGAGTAAATAAGTGAATGCAAAGGCGATCGGAATTCAGAAATTCCAAATTTTATTTTGGTGTAGTATTTGACCGGGCAGTGAATTATATATTATTATATTCAAGAAATGAGATATTAAAATTGAGGATTTGAGGATTTAATATTTTGAAATTTTATTATTTTATTAAAGTCGATTTAAGGATTCGATTATTGGAATGAATAGTGAATAGTTACTATTCACTGCGAGAATCGCGTAGAGTTTTATTCGCCCTTTAGGAAATATTTCGAATCGTTTCAAGAGGAACAGGGCAACATTTACAGGATTAAATATAGACATGGAAGTAACATGTAACAAGATTAATTCGAGGAATGCAACATTTGGATCATCCATGTGAAAGGAAAGCGAACCAGTAAAGTTACTTTATTTGAGTCAGTGCATGCTTGACAAGTGTCAAGAGATGAGGCAACCAAGGTTGATGACTCGCCACTTTTTAACAAAAATCAGCGTTTCAAGCAAAAGTAACCAAAACCCAAAAACCATTCTTTTTTCTTCATTTCGGCAAAAACAGAACTGCCAGATTGTAAACTTCATATCTCCTTCATTTCTCGGTGGAAAGTTGAGATCTACATCTTGTTGGAAAGGTCTTGAGATAACCTACATTTCTTATTTCACAAGTTTCTTCCATTTGATCAAGGTAAGACCTTCATTTTTCCAGTTCTTTAAACCGGTGTATAGTAACTCCGAAAGTTTCATGACTTGTTCTTGATTTCTTTTGCAAGTTTAAGGATGATAACCATGGATAAAGACTCTCTTAAGGCTTACAAGCTCTGGTTGTGTGTTTAAGGATTCAAGGAAGGTATACCACTCATCCACCCTTTGATTTATGTTGAGATTTAAGTGAAGTTTCTAGTAATGTTTAAGAATGAGCATGTTTATGGAGTTTGGAGTATGTATGGTTAATTCTTGATGGATACTTGTTGTTGGTTGATGTTGGTGATATGTTCTTGAAGTATATAAACTGATTATGCTGTATAAATGGTTGTGTTGTTGAATTGATTTGGTTTTAAGAGGTTTTGACATAACAAAAACCGGGAAACGTTACGATTATAGCTGTCGTAATGCCCATTTGATTTATGGCTGTTTTGAGCAAGAATTACGAACTGGTCTTGGAATATTTTTGCATAAAACTGACCATGAACATGTAGGTCTGGTTTTAAGGTTTGTTTTGGTATAAATATCATGTCTATACGAATTACGGTTTAAGAGAAAAGTGAGTTTTAGTAAACGCCGTTCGGAGGAACAACCCATCTCTGGTCAGTCATTTTTGAGGCTATATTTGGACCACTTAGAAGTCATATTAAAATGTGAAACTTTGAGGAATAATGTTAGAGACAGGTAGGAAGGCTCACGAAAAAGATTCGGATTAAAAAGATTATTTTTCGATTTTATAAAAAATGTTTTAGCCGAGGTCGCGCAAGTGAAAACCACTAAGAACATGACTTAGAAACCAATGTTGTAAATGGTTAAGTATAACTTGTATTCGAGGATCGATTTCGGACTAAACCTACGACTTAAGTAATTGTCGACTAAACGTGGACTTAGTATGAGCCTATAACGAGCTAGTAATTCCTTGGTTGTGTTTCGCTTACGTGTTTAAGCATTGAGTACAAGTGGATTGTCCAGGGGATTAATCGTGTGTTTGCTTTGACTTTGTCTAGATTGTCTGGCATCGTCGCGAACCCCTATCACTTCTCAAGCATCATGCAAGTTTACTAACTCTTACTCTATTGTTAGAGTGGGCATATTTTCGAATTTTTAATACTTGTTGATTCAAAAATATATCTATATATATATATATTCTTTGTTCCAAGTATCGTGCAAGTTTTCTCATTACATGTTGTATTTTAAAGTACCATATTCTGATGTATGCATATACTAGATGCAAGTTTTCAAACCTATACCTCTATAAACTGTTGTTGTGATAAATAAAAGATATTGAGATATATGCTATGTGTTCATGATTTCGAAACGGTACTTATGATGCTAAGTAAAAGTTATTAGTACAAGTTGGATTTACAAGCTATGGTTATGGCAATATTCATAAGCCAATATGTTAAGAAAAATCCCTCAGTAGGGGGGTATATATACTCTGTATTTATTCTACGGACCGGGAATGGTATCAGTTGTTATCTAGGGTTATATTATTATTATTATTTATTACCCCTTCTTTTGTTAAGAAAGTAATTGAGGATTACTTCTAAATAAATATTCTTTATTAAATATAGTTTTCATTAAGTATTTAAAACCCTACTTCTTGAGGAAGTATTTTGTGAAAATTATTCTTTAACCCTAGATAACTAATAAAGTTTTATTCAGACAATTATAAATATAATTAGGGAAGGTTCCCACATCTATTTCCCTTTTAAGTCTATATTCGGAAAGACTTAAATGTTCGCTCAAACTACAAGACTCATGGGACCTCTCTCAAGATTTTAATGTTTGTTTCAAGTGGACTGCCCGGTCCTAAATCTTTTTGAAACTATTCATTTAACAGCTTTGTATGCTACCATCAAAATGATTTTGATTACTTCCTCAAGACTCGAGGAGTAAGATCAGTGGAATAAGTTGTATCCATGAACAAGCATCAGCTTGGGAAATATGGGTGAATTTTCCTTTCCAACCAGATATGACTACTTTGTGGAGTCGTATACTAGGGGAAAAAGGGAAAGGAACTTTATGTTTCAGAATTATGGATTTTCTTGAACTTGGAGAATATGTAAGGGACTGAGTGGCGCCTGTCCCCTAAGGGAATTACGCGTAGACCGACGGTCTATGAACGGGTCTGTTTTTCCCTTAGATTATCAGTATGTGCCCGACCGTAGGGTAAGAGGAGGGAATTACGCGTAGACCGACGGTCTATGAACGGGTCTGTTTTTCCCACCCAGAGAGGAGTATTAGACCGACGGACTATGAACGGGTCTGCTCTTCCCCCTACAACCGAAGGCGGGGAGGTAGGTCAGTTAGCGTCTGTCTATTTTCCCTTCTACGTAGAAAAACATCAGTGGGGATTCGCCATGCGACTGATCATCGTAGGGGTATCCCTGTCGCCTAGAATCTCCGTCTACAGTTCATCATCCATGAAAGAACATGTTTTAAGCAAGTTTCCAGAAAAGAAAAGTTTATTCAAGTTTATTCAAGTTATTCAAGTTATTCAAGTTCATGCAAGTTTATTCAAGTTCAGAAAATGGATTAGAAATATTTTACATTGTATTTATTTCCAAATTATGATATGATGTAAATGTTTGATATGAAAGATGATATTGAATTTTCCTTATAACTTCATCTTTTAAGTTATATGTTGATAGTCTGCTTATATTCTATATAGCAGATATTTTACGAAAAGGATATACCGAGTTATCTTGCTACTTCTTCGTTTATAATATACTAGAACTTTGTTCATAATATGAATATCGAAAGTTTGAAGAATATTATGGAGATGATATTTGAAATACAACAATGGTATTTTTGGAAGACATTCCGATAAGGAAATGATTTCAGTATCGAGATATTTTGACAAATCATTGTCTTATACCCGCTTTATTTCTGGGTTGAATTAAAGGCAGAATTATGCCATACTTTCATTACCTTGCTGAGCTATCGCTCACTCTTGCTATTATTTTATATATATTATATAGCAGCGAAGCAGGATGCCAATGGGACGGCACATACCTCGCAAGGCGTTTCCATAAACAGTTTCTAGCAGTGATCCTGAGAGTAGTACGAACCAATTGAATCAGGCTACGGCTCTTGGTATTCAACTTATGTATAGACATGAATGGTATTAGAGGATTGTGAGCATTAGAAGGCTAAGTTGGTAATGTAACAATACTTAGAAATTGTATCAGTATCAGATTCAAAAGACATTTGGGTATTGTAATAAAAGTTATTTATTCCGCAGTTGTTGTAGTGTGTCGTTTCTGAGACTCTAACCTGTGTGTGTGTGTGTGTGAGACATATATTGTGGGGTCATGAGCAGGTGAATTATGAATGGTGTGAGTAATACAGGTAAGGCAAGAAGTACATGGATCGTGACAACCCTAAATCCCTGACCCCGGATTTGGGGCTGTTACAGAGATGGTATCAGAGCATTAGGTTACAGTCCTCAGAAACGATAGGAGATCGAGTCTTACAATACCCTTAATAATGATAAGAACATATAGAGCTCAAATTGAGTTCGTAGTCGGGTTAGAGGACATGACCCTGACTGTTTAAGATGAAGCCCGAGAGGGGACTTCTTTTGGGAAACCGTACTTAGGACTTCATGGTTAGTCACCTCGAGTCGTATGAGTTATAGACTGATGGGATTCTGAGATACCAGACCCCGAGGCCTTCGAGTAGGCAATTGATGATGCGTTCCGTAAAATGGACGGAGACCCGATAAAGGAAGATCCATAGGAGGATCTAGAGGAAGACCCCATAGTGGGTCAAGGAAAGAATCTTGTAAAGGACAGGTCGATTGATAAAGATGTAGTATGTTACTTGAGGTCGTACAATAGGACCGGACGAACCTTCGGAGGTCAAATAAGTGCCGATACGAGAGTTTAGGATCGTTATGATTCATCAAGAGATATGACAAAGAAAATGGAGTAGAGTCTCCAAAGCAGAAGAGGTAGAGGCAGTATAGCCAGTATCAGTGGATTGATTCGACTTGAACGAAACTTGTTACTCGTAGTCGGTTATAGTTGCCCATAAGGAGGCGGCATACGTAAGAACCAAGGTGTTCAGATTTTTACGAACGATTAAGGGTACTTAGTTGCCTAAGAATAGTGAAAGGAATTGCTTTGGCTATGAGGTTTCAATCCCCCACGACCGGCGATTCCACTGGAAATAGTGTCCATTACATCATTGATGGATTTTATTATCTCAAGGAGAATTTTGGGCATATGTACCATGCAAATGTTATTGTAAGACAAGCACGCTAAGACGGAATCGAGAACCAGATTTACCACCCTCAGGAAACCAGGAAGGAATTATGAGGATAGAACAGAAAGGTCGGAAATCAGATCCGAGCATTACTAGTAGGTAACTAGATTGATCAAGTTTCCCTGATTTTGGAAAGAAGTTCAGCAAATTTTTGGCGAACCTTGTCTTTCTGATTATCAGAGGATGTCACCAAAGAGAGTGGAAATTAGATCGAACCCTGTGGATTGGATAAGATAGCTGTTATATGGGTTGGTGGACAGACCCTGATTGCTATAATTGATTGTAGAGATAAAATGATGAAGTTGAGATTGGACGGTAAAGGTGAAATAAATTTAAGGACCAAGACGGACTGAGAAATTCCGGGATTGACTTAAATGAAAAGGCTATTGTGCCAAAAGTGTTAAGCTTATGTAGCACACGGGATTGATATGGAAGAAGGAATATTGGGTATAAGGATGATTGAAATAGAGACCGGATTTAAGCTTGTAGTTTCTAACGATCTACCGAAGTACCGCCCAGTCGACATGTGGAATTGTCATTGCTATGGGCGGCAACGGTATCGAAGTCTTCTTATAGAACAGAACGCTTACTTGAGATGTTTGCGCCTAGTCGAATAGAATTCCCTGCGATTGCAAATGTTGATGGTTGAATTCTTAGCGACTATTATAAGTCGGCAATGACGTAAGTATCGAACAACTTAGGGTGCGTGGAAAAGAAAAGCTTTGGAATTGAACGATTATCCATTAGAGGAGCCGACATAAAAGGCATCCGTAGAGACTTTGGTAGTACCCTCCCCATTTGCAAATTATGTGGGGTACCTCCCCAATCTATGATCTATCTTGACCTCTCTCCGGGACAGAATTCTGATAAAGGGTATATTCCCTCTTCGAAGTTGTCTTATAACACTTGTGTTAAATCATATTTAATTTCAATTGTGTTAGAAGCTGTCACGATGCCTATTTTCAGGTTTTCAAAGCCCTGTCAAATGATGTTATTTAAGCTTTCACTTTTCTTCAAATAATGAATGACCCTATGGTGATACCTCACCACTTGTTTGTTAAATACCAGTATCTTTATGGCTATCCTTTTCTTGTAAATCGCACCTTTGGAATATGTTCAATTTTAATCCAAGGTATTCCTTTGAGAAATATTGTCGAAAGGCGATAATCATTAAATTGATCTCGAAATTGCTTTCATACTTTTCAACTTCCACTAAGATGAACAACCCTATATTTATAGGGGCTACAAGGACTATCTGTCTGTGTGATAGAAGTCTGATGGGACGCCATCACTTGTAAGTTGTGAAATACAAGAAGGCTAATTACCTTTAGTAATGTCTCAATTGAGGCACACAACGTTGAGTTCTTATGATCATATTGATCTCTCGGTAAAATTCTCTTACCTCCAATAAGGTTACCTTGAAACTCATAGCCTTATGATCACCAGTGTGTGACTTTTCCTTGATATGGGAGCTGTCTTTTCAAGGCCCCATAATTTTAGTTATCCTCATTGATTTCCAAGGGGAGGCCAACCAGGTCAAATAAGTCAAAATTCGCTGATAGGATTTAGATTCGCAACGAAATCGCCTATGACAGGAGAGAATCCCTAAGACGGATAGAATGTTAATGACATATCAATGAAAGTGGTTTATTCTCCCAAGGATATTATGATAATGGGAAGCGTGTCAATTGATATATGTGAAAGGAATAGCGATGTGCCGTGAACTCCAGTGACGACGGTGTTAGATAGATGCCCTACAGTGGAATTGAGATTTTGGAGGAGTTGTTTACGAATGGACACTACCTCTGGGTTAGCAAGATAAGTACTGACGATGGAGTCAGAGGGAGCTGGTATTGTGACTTGGGAGAGGTGCAGCGTATGTTGTTTTAAAGGAATAATTTTCGGAAATATATGGAGACCCGGATGAAAATGAAAGTTAAAGAGTTAAAACAAGAAACCATGACTATGACCGAGTATGAGGTCAAGTTTTCCGAATTATTGAGGTTTGTTCCAGAGTTTGTGAACACAGAGTAAAAGAAAGCCAGTAGGGTTCAACCAGGGCTACCTTCAACCAGCAGCCCACTGTCAGGACCTTTAAATAGCAGGTGCCCTTCTATACTGTTTAGACAGAGCTAATGTATCGTTGTATATCAAGAAGTTGCATGACAAGTAAACCTTAAGGCCGAGCTGCTAAGGGAATAATTACAAGTAGAAATAGTCAATCGAGGGATTTTCCCATAAGACTGGTACATCCAGGTTGTGAACTAGAAATATGAGGTCGACACTTTTGATAGACCTGATTCCTTTCAATTTGGGAGAAGTTGATATTATAATAAGAATGGGTTGGTTGACACCCAATAGGGCCCAAACTGATTGTAAGGGAGAGAGAGTAATAAATAAAGAATGGAGACAGATTCAGAGATCCTTGATTATAGTTCAGACTAAGAAATTATTATGCCAGAGATATGAGGCTTAATTAGCTCTTATGGTTGACGCCAAGAAAAGAGATACCAAGTATAAACAGAACTACAATGGTTTTGGGAGATTGTACAAGGTTTTAATGAGCTACCAGATATCGATTTGGATGACATGAGAATGAATACCGAGTATTCAGAGTATAGTGGGAATGAAAGAGTTAGTGACTCAGTTACAAGAGTGTTGTATAAGGGTATGGTAG